>JAJHIY020001475.1:1520000-2120000 GCA_022114975.2 Lampris megalopsis | reverse complement strand
GACAGGGGGATTGTCACGCATTAAGACAACATTGACTAAGCATTGCTTTAATAAGACAGATTGATCATACATGCTTCTGGAACAATGCAAGTTCTCCTGGTAAACCTTCTTCTGTCTTTACTATTGAATAATGTACTAATAATATTAATAATAAGAATAATGATGATAGTAATAATAATCATAATAATAATAGTAATAATGATAATAATAGTAATCATCATCATCATAATAATCATAATAAATCAATCATGTATAGCGCTTCTCTAACACTCACAGTGGCTTTACAATAAATGGGGTGAAACAAGACAGATAAATATAACACAGACATACAGGGGTGGATGGGAAGGGGGGCAAACATACTAGTGGATGGGAAGGGGGGTTACGAGAGGGAGAAGCAGCAGCCACACACGACACCAGCAGTACTCTCCCACTTAAACACATACAAAAGGGCAAGAAACACACAACACACAAACAACAACACTGGACGTTGATGTTGTGTAAGGGTTTACTCCCATAGCCTATTCCTTTCCCGAGGTGTCCACTAGGTGGCACTATTTAACCCATAGCTGGGGGCTGGTTCGTGGGCATCAGGGTATATCCACATGCCAGTGGGCCTGCATACCGTACGTCTAGGGGCCAGACCTCCCCCGAGTCCCTTGTAGTTCAGCCAGGGTCCAAGGTGTACCCAGTTACAGTGTGTCGCCACGAGGAGGCGCTACATAGGGCTGGCTGTTGGAGAGGCTATGTACTGGCAGGGAGAGACTTAGGTGCTCGGCTCTTCTGTTCACATTTCTGCTAGCCAGCGGTGAAGGTTGAGAGTAACACGTGACAGACACACAACACTACACCAACACACTAGACGCTTCACAACAACCCTACTTCCTACACAAGAATGTCTCACACACAAAATGTCAGACACACAAGGAGCCTTGTGGTTATTCTTTCATCTCAGCTGGTGTTGGCCAAGGTTACAGGGCCTCATCTCATTCTTCATGTCCATGTGTGTCATGTCACATACGTTTTGCACTTATTGTCACCTGTACACCAGTATCTGACCCAGCCATGACAAGAAGTTGTTGTGTAGGTAGTCTTAATGGTATTTTAGAGTTTGTCATTTCCTGGAAAACCATTAAAAAAAAGGTTGATGGTTCAACCTGCAGTCGGGGGCATATACTAATTTCACGTCCTATGAAACACTTTATTGAATTTTTTATGTCCCTCCCCATGATTGTAAAGTCTGCCAGTTACCAGCTGGTGCACAGCACCTACAAGCAAGCTAGCAGTTATGGGTCGTTGCTGTTTTTTTTGTTTTTTTGTTTTGTACCAGCTCCCGCAATCAGGAACCCCCCTGCTGGGGAGATCAGCAAGAGCAGCCCGGCGTGTGTCCGGAGTCACCGCCGCACACCGCCATACCCAGTCCCTTCCGCCGGCCCACCATGTGGCATGCCGTCAGACACCGTCTCACGGGGCCCCTTCCGTTCGCGGTGCATTCAGCGTTATTGGCTACTGTGAACGCCAGTCACTACCCACAACAAGTCCCTCCCTAGCTTCCTGTTTTTACAGGAAACCCATAAATATGCAGTCAGGTTGCTGTCTGCTAGCCTTTCATGAGAACTTGAAGAACTCATCAATAGGCATCCGGATACCGTAGCAGTCTATTCCATTGCCTACCAACACGAGGATTGTCGGTTCGAATCCCCGTGTTACCTCCAGCTTGGTCGGGTGTCCCTACAGACACAATTGGCCGTGTCTGCGGGTGGGAAGCTGGACGTGGGTATATGACTTGGTTGCTGCACTAGCGCCTCCTCTGGTCGGTCGGGGCACCTGTTCGGAGGGAAGGGGGAACTGGGGGAATAGCGTGATCCTCCCACATGCTACGTCCCCCTGGTGAAACTCCGAAGCGGCCGGTGACTCCACATGTATGGGAGGAGGCACGTGGTAGTCTGCAGCCCTCCCCGGATCAGCAGAGCGGGTGGAGCAGGGATGGGGATGGCTCAGAAGGGTGGGGTAATTGGCTGGATACAATTATGGAGAAAAAGGGAGGGGGGGGCCCTCATCATTCGCAATATGTGCTCAGGTTCCAGAAGTAAACTTGATGCGTACACTTTGCAGCACCTTCTCTAGTGATGCTGTTTAATTCTTATCACAGTTGTTCCTGTGTGTGTTTAATGTGTGTGTAGGAAAGACACAATGATGGCAGTTGACATGCCGTCTGCATCATCTGAAGGTGTCTGCAGCCGCATAGTTTCATTATTAACTCGGTTATGTAAGTACAGTCTGACCAGTTCAAGCAGGTCGTGAGCTGCCGTATTAGTTTAAAATACAGCCATGTGTTTATCTCCAAAACCTAAACCAGAAGCTCTCTGGTTTTACCAAAACCTAAACCAGAAACTCTCTGGTTTTACCCAAAGGAGTTGAATCAAGTGCAACTGGACTTGGTATATATCTGTGAAGACGTTTCGCCTCTCATCCAAGAGGCTTCCTCAGTTCGTGCCTTTCTGACCAGACCAAGCTAGTCGGACTGGCTGGTGATGAGACTCAGAATTTATCCTCTTGGAGTCGTTGTCAGAGCTATTGATGTCCATGGCTCTTTGTGTTCCGATGTTTACCAACGCCCGTCGCTAACAGAACCATAGATAAGTGGCTAAAAGAGTCACTCATATCTATGGCTCTGTTTGCGTCTGGCTGGGAGAGCTGGTGCTGGATCGGCTGTGAGAGCTTGGTCTGCTTTGTTCGGTGGGACCGGAGACCACGGCCCCTGCCTGGAGCTGCAGCCATGGAGGAAACGCCGAGGGCGGTCTGAAAGGACGCAGAAGCGGGGTGGGCTTAGCTAACTGCTAGCCCATGCAGACCGGCGGTTCTGACATTCATCCTGGCTGGCGTTTGCTCCCTTGGACAGTGACTTTTTGTTTAGTTTGGATATATGTGTTAGTTTGGATATGTGTGTTCTTGTAGTTTCTGGATGTGTTGTTGTCTTTGTGTTGTACTGCTGTGGGCTGGGAGAAATGGCATTTTGTTTCATTTCGTGTATGCAAGTGCATGAAGTGAAATGACAAATAAAATGTTCCTGATTCCTGATTCTATCATCTTAACTGCCCCACAGGTCCATGATATAGCTGGCTGGCCTGGATGATCTATGTATTTGCTCTTGTGTACTTTGACTTGGGTTGCCACTACAGAACCTCCCTGAGCTTTATCGTGATGAAGTTCTGCTGATTATAGATGGGGCTGTGTACAAACACACATTATGTATTAAATGAGTTGCTCTATTCAGGATGTATGGCTTACAATTTACACTTTGAAGATGCTCTGTGTTTAAAATGTACCTGTTCTCCTTGCGTGCTCGACTTGCTGTCAACTTGAAAGTTAAAGGGCTGTTGAGGAGGAACGATAGACCCGCCTACACTTCTGGAGAGTGCTGTTAGATGTGGTGACCTGCATGTATGACATGTATTTATTCCAAAGAAACACACTGGGTCTTTCATTCCTAAATGTGAAGTTCATTATGTTCCCAACATTTCTGCTGGCACCATCACCACCAATTACAGCTGATGGTGGCACCGACACCACCAATTCCAACTGATGGTGGCACCAACACCACCAATTCCAACTGATGGTGGCATCAACACCACCAATTCTAACTGATGGTGGCACCAGCACCACAAATTCCAACTGATGGTGGCACCAGTGGAAAAGTCTGCAGCGCTGTGTTTATATATGTCCATCACTATCACAGAAGAGTCGTGGGCAAGTGTTCAGCACAGGCTCTTCTGGTGTCCACATTACTAAAATGATGTATTTCACACCTTATTTTCAGGCAGTTTGAGGGCGTTATGCTCACAAAAGTTTGATATTTTAATGTCATTTGCAGTGTTCTCATCATTTCCTTTCCTTTGAATGAGCTAACTGTTGATTTCTCTTTTATTCAAATGAAGATTAATAGTCAGGCCATGGAATCCACAAACACGTCTGTCAGTCCTGGAGAGGTATTCAAGGTATAACAAATCCAAGATGGGGGGGGGATGCTAAACTAATACCAGATTTTCTTTCCTACTTTACTCCTTGATTAACTTGGACAATGATAATTTGATGTTGAATATGCAAATTTCAAAACAAGATGGTGAAATGATAGCTGTCCCAAATCTCAAGTCATGACCTCGAAACAAATTTTACTATAAACAGTTCTAATCCAACTAGTAATGCACTTTTCAAAATAAATAGTTAATGACAACCCAGCCCACAGAGCCACGACAAAGAGGAAGGTGATGTAAAACAGTGGATGTGTTGTGAGCCATCTCTTTACTGTATCATCTGAACAAGAAAGGGTTCATTGTCTGAGCCCTTTCCTGTTTGCACTGGTGATGGACAGGTTGATGGATGAGATCAGGCAGGAGTCTCTGTGGACTATAATATTTGTGGATGACATTGTGATCTGTAGCGAGAGTAGGGTGCAGGTAGAGGAGAGCCTGGAGAGGTGGAGGTATGCACTGGAGAGAAGAGGAATGAAAGTCAGTAGCAGCAAGATGGAATACATACTATGCATGAATGAGAGGGAGGACAGTGGAATGGTGAGGATGCAAGGAGTAGAGGTGGATGAGTGGATGAGTTTAAATACTTGGGGGTCAACTCTCCGAAGTAGCGGGGAGTGCAGAAGAGAGGTGAAGAAGAGAGTGCAGGCAGAGTGGAGTGGGTGGAGAAGAGTGTCAGCAGTGAGTTGCGACAGAAGGGTACCAGCAAGAGTTAAAGGGAAGGTTTACAAGATGGTTGTGAGACCAGCTATGTTATATGGTTTGGAGACAGTGGCACTGATGAAAAGACAGGAGGCGGCGCTGTAGGTGGCAGAGTTGAAGATGCTAAGGAACGAGTATATTAGAGGGACCGCGCAGGTTGGACGGTTTGGAGACAAAGCAAGAGAGGCAAGATTGAGATGGTTTGGACATGTGTGGAGGAGAGATGCTGGGTATATTGGGAGAAGGATGCTGAATATGGAGCTGCCAGGAAAGAGGAGAAGAGGAAGGCCAAAGAGGAGGTTTATGGATGTGGTGAGGGAGGACATGCAGGTGGCTGGTGTGACAGAGGAAGATGCAGAGGACAGGAAGAGATGGAAATGGATGATCCGCTGTGGCGCCCCCTAACAGGGGCAGCCGAAAGCAGTAGTAGTAGTAGTAGATCAGTTGTGCAAAGTCAGTGAAAGGATGCATAATAAACTAATGTTAATGAAGAACTAAACATTTCTGTTGGGGGTGGAAGCTCAACTAGCCCGTGTCCTTAATGGGCTTTGGACCTTACATGGCTTTGGCAGGTGGGGCATGATTCCGTCACGTCTCTGCAGGATACGTGTAACTGATATGTTTAACATCAGTGCTGTAACAAGTGCTGAGGTATTTCAGGTAGTGCAAGGCTTTTTTTTTTTATCAATGACATCGATATTTATTAACTGATATTTGTGCAGCTAGCTTACTTGATGAAGTCACAGTCACCATCTTGTCCTGAAATTGTACAACACCAAATCAGTTTTGCTTGAACATTAATCCACTGATTTATTTTCAGCAGCTTTTCATGGACAGACCCGTTCTGACCATTCCTCTGACCTAAATTCTGCCGGCTGTAACTGACCTTGTTCAGTCCTGAAATTAACAGTCCAGTCACCGAGGTAGAAGATGACTTTAATGGACACCTAGTCTCATTCAACCAAGTGTTAAGCAGGCCTTGTTTGGAAAAAAAATATGATTGAAATGTGCATTTTTATTCAATAATTAATGATAAAGATATTATATGTCAGTTGTTATATGAAATTTTAAGGATCTGAATACAAATATTGTAAGTGTAAAAAAAAAAACTCCAACAATATTTAATGTAAATATTGGATACCTATGGAGGTGAACTTCACATTTGAGTAAAAAGTGGGCCTGTTACCCAGTGTAGGTTGAATGTTGCTGTATTTATCTGCATTATGATTTTAAAGCTTGGTGTAAATGGAACCAATTAATTCCAGAGTTGCCAACTTTGGTAGCCTGACCCGAGTGGGATTTTGCACACGTGCGCAATCTCAGGCATGCGTTCATTCGTTCATTTCATTTAATTTGTTGCTTTCATTCTTCTGTCTCTTGTGCACTTAACATCAGACAGCTAACATTAGCTAGCTGGCTGTTTACATTTATTTGACATGGAGAGAAACATTGCACACCAATCAGGGTGTAATTTAAGATGTGTCTCCAAGGAAACACCCACATAAAAGACCCAGCCGTCTTCTAGAGTCAAAGTCGTTTGCTTGGTTTAACCATTACTACGCCAGGAAGACTTTTACGTCCGCCTATTCATCTCGGTTGTTGTTGGCGTGAGATGTGCCTTGAGGTCGCGAGAGTGTGAGACTGGTGCCTGAGAGTGTGAGAGCGTGAGACTCGCACCTGAAAGCGTGAGACTGGTGCCTGAGAGCAGGAGACCCATGCCTGAGAGCATGGGACTCGTGTCTGAAAGTGTGAGACTCGTGTCTGAACGTGTGCCTGAGAGCGTGAGACTAACACCTGAAATCCTGAGACTCCTGCCTGAAAGCATGAGACTCGCGCCTGAAATCGTGAGACTTGTGCCTGAAAGCATGAGACTCATGCCTGGGAGCATGCCTGAGAGTATGAGATTCTCACCTGAGAGCGGGAGACTTGGTTCTGAAAGTGTGAGACTCGCATCTAAACACATGCCTGAGAGTGTGAGACTCAAGCCTGAATGTGTGCCTGAGAGCGTGAGACTCATGCCTGAAATCATGAGACTTGCGCATGAGACTCACGTTGAAAATGTGAGACTAGCGCCTGAGAGCATGCCTGAGAGCGTGAGGCTCGTGCTTGAAATCATGAGACTCATGCCTGAAATCATGAGACTCGTGCCTGACAGCATGGTACTCGCGTCTGAAAGTGTGAGACTCGCACCTGAGAGTGTGCCTGAGAGCGTGAAGCTCGTGCCTGAAATCATGAGAATCATGCCTGAGAGCGTGAGACTCATGCATGAGAGCGTGGTACTCAACGTCTGAAAGCGTGAGACTCGCATCTGAACGCGTGCCTGAGAGCGTGAGACTCATGCCTGAGAGCGTGAGACTCGCGCCTGAGAGCATGAGACTCGCTTCTGAAAGTGTGAGACTCGCATCTGAACACATGCCTGAGAGTGTGAGACTTGCGCCTGATCGCTTGCCTGAGAGTGCGAAACTCACACCTGAAATCATGAGACTCACGCTTGAGATTGGGAGACTCGCATCTGAACGTGTGCCTGAGAGCGAGACTCACGCCTGAAATCGTGAGACTCGCGCCTGAGAGCGTGGGACTCGCATCTGAAAGTGTGAGACTCGCATCTGAACACGTGCTGAGAGTGTGAGACTCATGCCTGAAATCATGACACTCGTGCCTGAAAGCGTGAGACTCGCACCTGAAATCGTGAAACTCACGCCTGAAACCATGAGACTCGTGCCTGAGAGTGTGAAACTCGCTTCTGAAAGTGTGAGACTCGTGTCTGAACGCGTGCCGGAGAACGAGACTCATGCCTCAAATCGTGAGACTCACGCCTGAAAGCATGAAACTTGTGCCTGAGAGCGTGAGAATCGCTTCTGAAAGTGTGAGACTCGCATCTGAATGTGTGCCTGAGAGCGTGAGACTCATGCCTGAGAGCGTGAGACTCGCGCCTGAGAGCATGAGACTCGCTTCTGAAAGTGTGAGACTCGCATCTGAACACATGCCTGAGAGTGTGAGACTTGCGCCTGATCGCTTGCCTGAGAGTGCGAAACTCACACCTGAAATCATGAGACTCACGCTTGAGATTGGGAGACTCGCATCTGAACGTGTGCCTGAGAGCATGAGACTCACGCCTGAAATCGTGAGACTCGCGTCTGAATGCGTGCCTGAGAGTGTGATACTCACGCGTGAAATCATGAGACTCACGCCTGAGAGCATGGGAGTCGCGTCTAAAAGTGTGAGACTCGCGTCTGAACGCGTGTCCAAGATCATGAGACTCGCGCCTGAAATCGTGAGACTTGCGCCTGAGAGTGTGAGACTCGCACCTGAAATCATGAGACTCGCATCTGAAATCGTGAGGCTTGCGCCTGAGAATGTGAAACTCGCGTCTGAAATCATGAGACTCGTGCCTGAGAGCATGGGACTCACAGCTGAAAATGTGAGACTCGCGCCTGAGAGCGTGAGACTCACACCTGAGAGCGCGAGACTCGCACCTGGAACTGAGACTTGCGCCAGATGCATGAAGTTGGCAACCCTGTAGTTCTTGTTCCACTTCAGAAGGCCTAATCACTCTGTTGTTTTGGTGACTGACCCTTTCTTTCTTTACTGAAGGCTACATCGCTAGCTCTCCCGCCAATATCAGAGTGGAGACACTTGACCCACTAACACAGACTGACTGCTGAATTTGACTATTCCTAACTTCCTTCCTAACCAATGAAATGACATATTGCCAATTGTCAATGAGCTAACACACTACAAATCCTAGCTCTGTTATGGTTTTCCTGTTGTAAAACGTTTTGCCATATCCAACTGCATACGCCTGCAAAAGATTTAACCTCTGTCAGTGGCTAGCCTGGGAATCTTCTCTAGTTGCAATCGGCCATTTTCCCTCAGCTCTCCTTGTGGATGGTAGATTAGGTGTGGCTTGGGCTTTGTTGTCGTCAGCATGTCTGTCATCTTTTCATCTGCCCTATAGTGCCATCGTTCTCATACTCATTTCACTCTCTGTCCTGTCTGGCTACAGCACAATGCATGATCTCTCAGCTCCTATCAACATGTACCTGCAGACAGCATGGTGTGTTTAAAGGTCATAGTAACACTCATAACCTAGTCTTTACAGCTAGCTGTCACATATTAGCATTACAAAACAATGAATGAAGTGCAAAAAAAGTTCATTATGACATGGTTTCCATGATCATATTTCTTTTACAAAATGTTTAGAATTTCATCATTGTGGGCGTCCGGGTAGTGTGGTGGTCTATTCTGTGGCCTACCAACACGGGGATCAGCAGTTCGAATCCCCATGTTACCTCCGGCTTGGTCGGGTGTCCCTACAGACACAGTTGGCCATGTCTGCGAGTGGGAAGCCAAATGTGGGTATGTGTCCTGGTCGCTGCACTAGCGCCTCCTCTGGTCGGTCAGGGCACCTCTTCAGGGGGGAGGGGGAACTGTGGGGAATCGCATGATCCTCCCACGCTCTATGTCCCCCTGGTGAAACTCCTCACTGTCAGGTGAAAAGAAGGGGCTGGTGACTCCACATGTATAGGAGGAGGCATGTGGTAGTCTGCAGCCCTCCCCGGATCAGCAGAGGGGGTTGGAGCAGAGACCAGGATGGCTCGTAAAAGTGGGGTAATTGGCCGGGTACTATTGGGGAGAAAAAGATAACAGTTTCATCATTGTGACCTCATTGCTACTTTCTGACCAAACAATGTCAACAACTACAGTCCCAGTTTGCTTCGATCACATTTCTGTGATTGTAGCCTTCAGCTTCTTGACAATAAGTAGGAAGTGGCCTCCATTAGTCATTTTGCAGAGCCTTATGGAGACCTTGAAATTATGTTGATTTTTAAAAATGACAACTCTAACACTGTCCTTCTGCCTGAGGAGTTCCCTGAGGAGACAGAGGTGGACCTGTTGTCGGTTACCATCGACGAGCCATCACATCCTCATCATCACCATCATCCTCATCGTTTCCCATCTGTTAGCAACGGTCAATATCCAGTGTTCAGTGCCCCTGCAACCCCAGCTGTCTTCTCACCCGTACTTCCCTTCCAGCATGATGACATGAGGCGTGACGAGCTCTCCTCCTCCTCTTCTGAAGACTCTGACAAAGAGGACGAGTATGAACATGAGCGACTGCCGAGCTACCGGAAGCCTGTGTACGAAATCTCTTATTAATTTGTTTGTAAATTACACAAGCTTGTTATGATAATGAATGTAAGATATCAAGCTATTTCATAAGCATGGACTTGTAGGCTTACATTTTAGGATTAATTGATGGTGGGGCGTCTGGGTAGTGTAGCGGTCTATCCCGTTGCCTACCAACATGGGGATCGCAAGTTCAAATCCCTGTGTTACCTCCGGCTTTGTCGGGCTTCCCTACAGATACAATTGGCTGTGTCTGTGGGTGGGAAGCCGGATGTGGGTATGTGTCCTGGTCACTGCACTAGCACCTCCTCTGGTTGGTTGGGGCGCCTGTTCTGGGGGGACTGGGGGGGAAATAGTGTGATCCTCCCACGCGCTACATCCCCCTGGTGAAACTCCTCACTGTCAGGTGAAAAGAAGCGACTGGTGACTCCACATGTATCGGAGGAGGCATGTGGTAGTCTGCAGCCCTCCCCGGATCGGCAGAGGGGGTGGAGTAGAGACTGGGACGGCTCGGAAGAGTGGAGTAATTGACCAGGTACAATTGGGGAGAAAAAGGGGGGAAAATCCAAAAGAAAAAAGGATTGATTGATTGATAGCAAAATGAATGACTGGGATTTCAGCTTCGACCAAACAATAACGTTCTTATTTCCTTCCAGCCAAACACCTCATAAGAAGCACTCAGGCTTTGCTGCTGTCACTCAGCTGTTCAGCGAACGCTTGCCCAGCACACCAAGTAACCGCAGCTTCATTAGCCCGCCCTCTGAGAGAAATATTGACTTTGAGCTAGATGTCCGTGTGGAGATAGACAGCGGCAAGTGTGTCCTGCACCCCACTACTCAGCAACCTGAACACGAGGACATCACCTTCAAGAGGTGCAGTATGCAGCCCCGTCTGGTTTCAGACAACAAATGATGGAGCTAAATCAGACCAGCTCTATTTTTTTCATCCTTGCCTTAAATAGAACTACCTCTGAAAAATGTTTGATGCACTGGCCCAGTACACCAACAAATCAGAATCTAGTAAATTCTCCTGATTAATTCACATATAAACTGGTAAAAACAGTATTTTCGTTCAGTGATGCCAGTGTAGTAGTATCTAGTCTTCTGAGTCATTATTAAAAGAGGACATGTAAGGGAGTTAAGTGTAGTTTAAACTTTTGTGACAGAAGGGTACCAGCAAGAGTTAAAGGGAAGGTTTACGAAATGGTTGTGAGACCAGCTGCAGCACCTTGCAAAAGTATTCAACCCCCTTGACAGTCATCAGTTATTTCTGGATTATAAAAGATACTCACACATCTGATCCTGAACAACATTATTGTGGTGAACACATAAGGTCTAACACATGTTCCCACAGCCAAAATAAGTTTGTTTCACTGACTTTTTATTAATAAATTAAAACCTAAAATAGAGTGCTTGTATAAGTATTCAACCCCTTGTGCTCTGAAAGCTCCAAGTTTACACAGATGACAAATTATTCCTAAATCAAACTCAGGAAACACAACTGGACATAATTAGTGTGTGTAAGATATTAAAGTACCGGTTTGGTTTATGGGTATAAAAGCACTCTGTGTAAAGTTCATTAGCTGGGTATGAACTCCATCAGAACATGAAGACAAAGTGATTAACATGCAGAAGGCAGGAAAGGGACACAAAACAATATCCAAGTTTTTGGACGTCCCACGGAACACTGTTGGATCCATTGTCAGGAAGTGGAAGCTGTATCACACCACCCAGACGTTTTGTAGGACAGGCCGTCCCTCAGAGCTAAGTGTCCGAGCAAGATGTGGGCTGGTGAGGAAAGCCACAGATGATCTGGCTCTCCATAAATCTGGACTGTATGGAAGGGTGGCAAGAAAGAAGCCGTTGCTCAGAACTATGCATATAAAAGCACACTTGGAGTTTGCTACCAAGCATGAGAGAGACCCAGCTAGGATATGGGTAAAGGTTTTGTGGTCAGATGAGATGAAAGTTGAGCTTTTTGGCCAAAACTCAAAGTGTTATGTGCGGTGCAAACCTAACACTGCTCATGCCCTAAAAACACCCTCCCTACAGTGAAGCATGGCGGCGGCGGCATAAAGCTATGGGGTTGCTTTTCATCTGCAGGCACTGGGAACCTTGTTCACACTGAGGGAGGAATGGATGGAGCTAAATACAGGGAGATATTGGAAGAAGACCTGTTGCAGTCTACCATAAAACTGAAGCTTGGGAGAAGGTTCACCTTCCAGCAGGACAATGATCCTAAGCACAAGGCTAAAGCAACAATGGCATGGCTCAGCAACAAAAAAGTGAATGTTCTGGAGTGGCCAAGTCAAAGTCCGGACCTCAACCCCATCCAAAATCTGTGGCAGACTGAAAATTGCAGTCCAGAGGCACCATCCCACCAACCTGCAAGACCTGTACAAGTTCTACCAAGACGAATGGGCAACAATTACTCCAGAAGACTGTGCAGAGCTTATACATACTTACCCCAAGAGAATCACGGCCGTTACTGCGGCAAAAGGGTACTCTACAAAGTACTGATATGTGGGGGTTGAATACTTATGCAAGCACTGTATTTTAGTTTTTAATTTATTAATAAAAAGTCAGTGAAACATAACTTATTTTGGCTGTGGGAACACATGTTAGAGCTTATGGCATCACAACAATAATGTGCTTCAGGAACAGATGCGTGAGTGTCTTTTATAATCCAGACATTACTGATGACTGTCAGGGGGTTGAATACCTTTGCAAAGCACTCTTTGTTATATGGTTTGGAGACAGTGGTACTGATGAACAGACAGGAGGTGGAGCTGGAGGTGGCAGAGTTGAAGATGTTAAGATTTTCTTTCTCTGACAGTACTTTCCTCCTGATGCCTCTTCTAGGAGCTGTGAGCGCAGCCTCAGGAGTCTGGACCAGGAGTCTCCCCCAAAGAAAAAAAAGTTGCAGCCCACATACACATCCACTACCCACCTCTTAGCTGGCAAGAAGTGTCCATCTACCCTGCAGACAAAGTCCAATGACTTGGAGACTACCATCTTTTACATTCCAGGAGTAGATGTAAAGGTCAGCTTGGTTCTTGTGCCACCAAAATGGTCCACAAATCTCTAGCTATGTAATCTGTACAAGCCCGAGACACTATTGAAATAACACATAAAGTTGGCACTGTCTGTTCAGAAGAAAAGTATGTTTTCTGTCCTTTAGAACATGGTGCGCAAGTGTTAAGGAATTTAGCTGCATATTGGATACGAAACAAATGAATTTCAGCAAAAAAAAAACTCCACTGCCTACCTGGATAAACGTCTTCTCTTTGCAATCCCCCAGTTGCATTACAACTCCAAGACCCTGAAGACAGAGTCGCCCAATGCCTCACGTGGATCCTCCCTCCCTCACACTCTCTCAAAAGAATCCAAGCTCTATGGTATGAAAGATAGTGATCCTCCAAATGCTGCCCAAAGCAAGACTAACTTGCTCCATCCTCCCCTGCCCCCACCTCCTCCATCAGGTATTGAGTGTTTTCCCAATCCTTTACTTGCATGCCCTAGCATTTTGTGTGATCGGCATCCCCAGTGCCATGCTTCCCACTTCCTGTCTTGTGCAGCCATTCGGGCCATGTGATGAAATGCATGTTGTTGTAAGACATGACTTGAGAGTAGTGTTATAGTGTCGGGCTCAATGATGCATCATCATTACTGAATTGAATGTTGGTGATTTTAAATTTAGGTAACACTATCAACATTACTAATATTAAAGCAAATCAGTTGGGTTTTAATTGACTACTTGGAAATTTTGTCTTTAAAGGCCTGAGATCAAAATTAGATGAGGTTGTCCAGACTACTTACTATGTCAGCTGTCATTTGTCTCTCCAGCCAAGGGCAAGGGCAGTGGTGGGATGAAGGCAGCCAAGCTTTATGCCTGGGTGGCCCTACAGACACTGCCAGAAGAAATGGTTATCAGCCCCTGTCTACTGGACTTCCTGGAAAAAGCCCTGGAGACCATTCCCATCACTCCTGTGGAAAGGAACTACACAGGTCAGTGTTGGTGTTGTGGTTAATGCTGATGTTCTCTCTAGTGTGACATACATAATAGTTACTTTTTTCAGTTTGCATACTTGTGTGTGTGAAATGTCTTCATTTGCATGTTCATGTTGCTTCCTCAGCAGTGGCCTCTCAAGAGGAGGACATTGGGCAGTTTGAGCCGGTGGAGCAGTTGGAGGAGTCTGCCACCTCACTGGTGTCCTCGTCCACATCAGCCTATACCTCCTTCCCTGTGGATGTGGTGGTTTACGTCAGAGTCCAGGTACTGATATCCCCTAACTGCAGATCCCAGGAATTAGAACTATTCCTTCCTATTCCTAGAAATCCTTCCTCTACTGTTTGTGATCATGTTTATCTCAACATTTTGCCCCAACACAATCCAAAAACTGACTGCCCACCCAAGGATATCAAACTGTCAGTACAGTCCATTTAACGCCACACTAAACGATGCTCAGTTTTGCATAGTGTGCAGCAGACTTCCCTCTGATAATGTGAGATTAAAGATTCATTTTAATTGCTTATGACAGTCGATATTGATGTGAAAAACTGGGAGCAAGACTCCACAGCAAGAAAGGACATTAAAACCCTAACTTGTGATGTAATTTAGATAAAGACTGGGGGCTACAACATAGAATATGAAGAAGGCAATGACGTACTTGACCTACAGCTATTTACTCTTTATGCCCAGATGAATTTTTGGCAGGCAGTATGAGGATTGTTTGTTGTCAGGGGGCACATAAAGACAGGGTGGTCCAACTAGTCAACAAAGCAAATCTAAGGGCCCCGACACACGCATTGGCCAATGTCGGGCCGTCGGTGAGCATCTGTGACCCTAGTTTTTGCGGTGTGTCCTGCACCGTCGACACTAGTTGGACCCCTGTCGGCAGCTTTTTGGCTGATTCAGCATGTTGATTGGGCGGAGCCCGTTGGTAAGACAGATCACTCTGATTGGCTGTTCAGCTTAGTGAATCAGTGAAGAACGTACATGCTAGTTGGCTGTTGGCTGTAGTCTTTGTGGTGTGTTCAAGTGCTACTTCTTGGCCCAGACAGCAGGCGACATGAGGCGACGCAACAGTCGGCCTTCGTCGCCGCTGGTCGGTTTGGTGTGTCTGGGCCCTCAGTCCAGTTAACTCCATGGCCCAAACCCAAGTCCACCCACCTGGCCCTAACCCTAGCTTTCGAGTCCCCTCTACTGGGTAGTGACCCCTCAGAATGGAGCTACAAGGGATAGGGTTTGAAATCTTTACCCAGGAAGTGGGACGGCACTCATTATGTCATCATACATACGTCTGCTGCTCAGAATGATGTTAGTTGCTCAGGACATGGTTATAACGGTATGGTACTGTACATTTCATATTAAGGCCTGTTGCTTGCTGCCATTATCAACTCTTACAGTGACAAACGTGACAGAACAAGACAGATTAATCTACTGACAGTAGCCAGGAAGTATGTTTACACATCGGCTGTTTCAGTGTCGTCCTGCCCATGGACATTTCTGACCTGCACTGATATCAGATGAGCAGGGAAACGTGGAACATTTGCTGCTGGAGCATTTTTCAAGCTTCATACACAGGACATGGAAATAACTGTACTGTCACACACATGTCGTCGTTTACACGAAGTGCTATTGACATTGTGAACAGTGAGTTTCCTGAAATGCTTGTTATAAAGAGCCAACCAGGGGTCTGTTTGGAGCCTGCATCTGAAATTGCTCTGTTTGGAGGGCTAGATGACCTCTACCCCTTGATCCCCAAAAGAAATGGGACACTCTACCCTATGCAACCACATGGAAAATGAAGGGGTAGGGCCAAGAGAGGGACTTGGGATTGGGCCCATATCTGTACACTGTACTGGCATTCCAGTGCTTGGAGAAGCCCAGCTCAATTACTGGGCCATGGTACATATCCCAGTAGTCCAGCAGTCATAAACTCTCCTGTTGAATCTGTTTGTCTGGTCCCTCACCGAAAACCACTTTACCTCAGGTGACCAGACGCACACAGCCCCTGACAGCATCGCTCTTACATCACACTACCCCCCCCCTTTTCTGCCCCCAATTGTACCTGCCAATTACCCCACTCTTCCGAGCCGTCCCGGTCGCTGCTCCACCCTCTCTGCTGATCCGGAGAGGGCTGCAGACTACCACATGCCTCCTCCAATACATGTGGAGTCACCAGCCGCTTCTTTTCACCTGACAGTGAGGAGTTTCACCAGGGGGACTTAACACGTGGGAGGATCACACTTTCCCCCCCAGTTCCCCCTCCTCCTGAACAGGCTCCCCGACTGACCAAAGGAGGCGCTAGTGCAGCGACCAGGACACATACCCACATCCGGCTTCCCACCCGCAGACACGGCCAACTGTGTCTGTAGGGACGCCCGACCAAGTCAGAGGTAACACGGGGATTCGAACCTACGATCCCCGTGTTGGTAGGCAACGGAATAGACCGCTACACTACCCGGACGTTTAGGGTCACACTCTTGATCTTGAAGCCCTCCACTAAGATGAGGTTAAAGTCAAGGAGGGAATTGTTGCACAACCTTTGGATCTTTTAAGCAAACATAATGGAGTAGAAATATTTAGTGCCCCTTTTAGAAAATGTTTACATTTTTACATTTGGTTCTTTAATTGATGTTTTATGTCCTTGTTCATTATTTATCAACGTACCAATGCCAACACTTATTCTTTCAGATGAGTTTGAATTCGGGTCATCAGTCTAAACTAGTTTGTACCTACAGCCCTCTCAGATCCGCTTCAGCTGCCTGCCCATGTCCCGAGTGGAGTGTATGCTCAAGCTGCCCTCTCTAGATCTAGTCTTCTCCTCGAACCGTGGTGAACTGGAGACTGTCACGGGAGCCCCCCTCACTGATGGACTTCATTCATCCTCCACCCCACAAGGGCAACACGTCCCCAAACCACCCACAACTAAAGGTCTGGAGATCCTGCACTCAGCAGTGTGTTTCTGGAACAAATTAAATATAACTGATATATTCTTTGTCTTATCCGGTGAATACTTACAGTAAACTCGAAATTTCACTGAAAATGTTTTATAGTCTTCTGAATCCAATGGGCCTGTCTTTTAGCTTTTATCCCATGCTGTACAAAAGTGCTTTGTGATTTTAGTCCAGTTACCAGCTTGTACTTCTTTATGTACTAAACTCTTTGCTCTCTAGAGCCTCTGTCTCAGGTGGTGCACTTGTCTGGAGATGGTGAATTACTCTGTATATCATCCTTTTTTTGCATCTTCCACCAGCATCTCCGCTGTTGGGGAGCCCTCTGGGCAGGAGCCGCCACAGCAGCAGCCAGTCTGACCTCACTGGCCCTCCCGGCAACTCCTCCGGCCTCAGCTTCACTGCGTGCATGTCCGACTTCTCCCTCTACGTGTTCCACCCCTACGGCGCTGGCAAGCAGAAGTCAGCTGTAACAGGCCTTCCCCCAGGCCCCGGGCCTCTAGGTACACACAGGGCAGTGGGCTTCTCACAGTCTGAGAAATTCAGTGCAAGTCCACCACACAGTTACCATTAAAGTCCCTCTCGGGAAATGTGCTGCTCGTTAACAATGCTTTTGTAGCCTCAGACAGCCTAAATATAGCCATGAGCCTCCTCATGGATCAAGCGGATTCCTGTGCTGCTAATGCCGGGGGTTTAAAACGCATGCACAGTCTTTGCCTCGATGCATTGTCTTGTTCTCTGGTCTTCAGTAATGCATTTTATGCTTACATTTATTTAAAGGAGTTGTTGAGTGTACATGGCCTCAGGGCACTGACTGTATTCCCTGACAGGTACGGTGGACGAGGAGCCATCTTCAGTAACTGGGAGGAAAGACTCACTGAGTATTAACCTGGAGTTTGTCAAAGTCAGCTTGTCTAGAATGAGACGTACAGGAGGCCCTACCTTCATTGAGAGCTTTATCCCTGCCAAGGGCGGCAAGATGGACACCACGCTTATCAACATCTCCGGTACCTCAGCTACCTGGCTAGTTGGGACCCACGGGCATGCTGTGTGACTGAGTGACCCTTTTAGTACCTTCTACCCAAGAATTGTTTTCACTGTCTTAAACTGATGTTGTTCCCCCCTGGTCATGGTAGAGCTTCATCTTTGTGGGGTGTCAGTGTGTTTGTATCACTACAACTCAACCGTGTATACCAATGAACAAACTGAATGACAACATTTTCTTCTTAGCTGTGTGTGACATTGGTTCTGCCTCCTTCAAGTACGACATGAGGCGTCTGAGCGAGATCTTGGCCTTTCCCAGAGCCTGGTACCGTCGAAGTATAGCCAGGCGCCTCTTCTTAGGAGACCAGACGATCAATCTGCCAGGTGATTTCTTTTTTTCTCATTTTAGTGTCTTTAAATTTGCCAATTGTTTGTTGCAGTACTTCAGGGATAAGGAGAGAGTCCCTATGACAGACAGAAAGACAGCAGCTGCAGCTTGCACACCTGCTCAGCTTCTTTTTTTGCGGTTAAGCCTTGTTTGCGGGATTATTTGCAGCAATGAGCAGGTTGCTGTCCAAAAAAGCTTAAACTACTTGTGGTGCCTCTATTAACAAATCCTATGGAGATTCTTTTTTTTTAAGATTTTTATTTTTTGGTGTTTTTCCAGTGATCATGCAGTTTACTCTTTTTCATAGATGTCGGCAAAGGTGACTTGTGAGTCTACTTGCTGCTGTGTTTTTCAGTAAAGTACTCATCTAAATAAGACATCAGGACCTTGTAATTAGCACCATTTTTATATAGTTGTTGCAAAATTTCCTCGTCCATATATCCAATTGTGTGTGGGCCCTGTGATGGCCTGGCGGCCTGTCCAGGGTGTCTCCCCGCCTGCCGCCCAGTGGCTGCTGGGATAGGCTCCAGCATCCCCGCCACCCTGAGAGCAGGATAAGCGGTTTGGATGATGGATGGATGGATAGCGGATATTGATGTGGCAGACAGGAAATAAGGGGAGAGAGAGATCGGTACAACATGCAACAAAGGTCACTGGCCGGAATCGAACCAGGGACGTTGTGGTTATATGGAATGCACCATGACCATTTGGCTACTAGGGCACCACAGTTACTTTTTTTAAGTGGAGGGGGCAGCATCCTTACCCTTAGTCTTATTAAGCATAACTATTAAGCATTACTGAACAGCTGTTAAACATGGTGCTAATTACATTTTCTGTCTGTGCAGTGGAGAAATACAGGAAGGTGTTGTGTAAAGCACACAGGGGTATAAGCTCTTCTGGGGTTTGAGACAAAGCCAGTGGTGGCATTATTTAATTTATTTATTTTTTTAGACGCAAGGTACACTCTCCACCTGACAGTCTCTGGCCACAGTGGGCTGGTTTATTATTTATTTATGTATGTATGTATTTATTTATTTATTTATTGGTATTAATTTTTTTTCTTTTATTGTGTTATTTATTTAATTTAATTTATTTATGTATTTGTTTGTTTGTTTGTTTGGTTTATTTTATGTTATTTAATTTATTTAATTATGTTATTTGTTTATTTATTATTTATTTATTTATTTTGGTATCATACTGACATTTCTCCAGCCAGTAGTCTCTCTGGGTGCTGCAGCTTGACCAGTTGAAAAATACCCTTTACTCACACCTCCACCTCTGTCTCGCCTCAGCATCTGGCCCGGCCACCCCCGACTCTGTTGAGAACGTCACTCAGCACCTTTCCCCAGAGTCCAGCTGCAAAGCTTACTGGAGGACCTGGGATGGTACCACCGGGGGGCAGCACATGCCTCAGTCGCCCAATGCCTTTTCAGACCACTCCACCGGAAACAACATGTCCCCGGCAGGTGTCTCCCACCTGAAGTCTCCAGTGCCTGGACGTACCAGGAGTGTGTCCGATTCCTCTGCCCCTAGAAGAGGTACTTCAGTTATATAAACTGTTGCACTGCAAGAAGGGTGCATTTCTACATATGATGGAAATATTCTGAGAATACACAATGTGCTTTTGTACTCTTTTTTTTCTCAGATGCACAAAGTAGATGCACCAGTTCAGAGCAGACTCATATTCACTGAGCTTAACTTCATCTTTTGCACGTATGTCATCAGTCTGTATTCTTCCCTGTAGACTCTGCGACCAAAACATCTACGCCATCATTCACCAAGAATGGCAAGTCAGCAGGCCAGCAGGGAACGCCCTGGGAGACTCTGGTGGTCTTTGCCATCAACCTGAAACAACTCAATGTTCAAATGAACATGAGCAACGTCATGGGCAACAACAAGTAAGAGCACACACTTCCCCCTAAACTCTGGAGAGGCTGAGAGATGTCGATAGAGGAACTCTAAAGTAGAAACAATAGAGAACGCCAATCCTCACACAATTCTGTATGAGAGGCTGGCATCCGTGAGTTTTCTCCATTAAAAAGACGTTATTTCATCCATTTGAAATGTGATGGCAGTGTGGTGATTCTTCTGGACAGGAGGTCAACATGACAGTAGAACCTGGTTCTGATACAGTTCAGTGTAGACGGTTGGGAGAAATAGACTGCTGCATCCGGTCTTCTCAGATTACAAACAAGGTGTAAGAAGAGGGGCAGCATGGTGGCGCAGTGGTTAGTGCGGTCGCCTCACAGCGAGAAGGTCCTGGGTTTGAGCCCCAGGGTAGTCCAACCTTGGGGGTCATCCCGGGTCGTCCTCTGTGTGGAGTTTGCATGTTCTCCCCGTGTCTGCGTGGGTTTCCTCCGGGGGCTCCGGTTTCCTCCCACAGTCCAAACACATGTAGGTCAGGTGAACCGGCCGTACTAAATTGTCCGTGTGTGTGTGTGTGTGTGTGATGGTCTGGTGGCCTGTCCAGGGTGTCTCCCCGCCTGCCGCCCAATGACTGCTGGGATAGGCTCCAGAATCCCCACGACCCTGAGAGCAGGATAAGCGGTTTGGAGAATGGATGGATGTAAGAAGAGGAATTTATGACACCCAGTGGGCAGTGAATCCATCCATCCATTATCCAAACCGCTTATCCTGCTCTCAGGGTCGTGGGGATGCTGGAGTCTATCCCAGCAGTCATTGGGCAGCAGGTGGGGAGACACCCTGGACAGGCCGCCAGACCATCACAGGGCCCACACACACACCTAGAGACAATTTAGTATGGCCGAGTCACCTGACCTACATGTTTTTGGATTGTGGGGCATTCAGTGCTGGTGGACAGTGAATGCCCCACAAAACCAAAAATGTCTATGCCCAGTATTGCTCAGTCCATGTCAGGACTCTTTCTTCTTTGGTATCCACATGTTGAAGATCTTCAGGAGCATCTGTGCCAGACAGGACATCATAACCCCTGCTGGTAGAAAAGAAAGGAGAGTTTATCAAATAAAACTGGGAAACAAATTTTGTTGATAATCAAAGCAAACAAAATAACCCAACTTGAATTGATCTTTATTTACCTACACAACACAAGATCACAAAATCACTGCAGTTACACAGATTGGAGATGTAGCATCACTAAATGATAATGACGAGGCAAACGGTAGGGTACGCACCTACATGCAGGAAGACGTTCATAAGTGACAAAAAAAGTTTTGGCATAAACGCATACATGCCCAGTTTTCATAGACAGGCGCCGTGTGGCCACATATCGGCCCCTGTTTGGTTTTCTAAGAAGGCTGGAAAAGAGCAAAGCACCTAAACATGTGCTCTGATGGACTACACCTTCTTCCTGAATGCTGTCCCACCATTCAGCAAGGGCCGATGGGCTAAAAAGGGAGATTAAATGACCAGTTGAAGACCAGAGCTGTGTCCTTATATCCTAGTACTTCACCAGTCCAGCAGAGAATCTGGACTCCTGTGTATAGTGCATATAAAAAGACCCTTGTTAAAATGGCAGGTTTTGTCATGTAAAGAGATGAACCCGAGGGCATCCGGGTGGTGCAGTGGTCTACTCTGTTGCCTACCAATATGGGGATCACCGGTTTGAATCCCAATGTTACCTCCAGCTTGGTTGGACGTCCCTACAGAAACAATTGGCCGTGTCTGCGGGTGGGAAGCCGGATGTGGGTATGTGTCCTGGTCGCGGCACTAGCGCCTCCTCTGGTCGGCTGGAGTGCCTGTTCGAGGGGAGGGGGAACTGGGCGAATAGCGTGATCCTCCCACGTGCTACGTCCCCCTGGTGAAACTCCTCACTGTCAGGTGAAAAGAAGTGGCTGGTGACTCCACGTGTATGGGAGGCATGTGGTAGTCTGCAGTCCTCCCCGGATCAGCAGAGGGGGTGGAGCAGACACCGGGATGGCACAAAGAGTGGGGTAATTAGCCAAGTACAATTGGATAGAAAAGGGGGGGGATCCAAAAAAGAAGAAAAATGAAAAACTTTCAGTAAGCTGGTTGCACACCCCTAAACTAACAGTTTGTTGAAGCACCTTTTGATTTTATTACAGCACTCAGTCTTCTTGGGTAAGAGTCTATCAACTTAACCTCGGTCAAGTACAGGAGTAGTACCTTTCCTAGACGACCTTTCATGGTATCCTAGACTGGTCTCCATACACCCCAGCATCATGTGAAGCGCAAAATATAGCCTCTCCATGATGAATGACTGTCCGTGTGTGGTGAAGAGCCACACCCTCCTCGCGGTAATCCTGTTAACGTTGTCAGGAGACAACAGAGCAGAACACCGCGGGTCTAGAGGAGTAAACCTGGATAATAAATCCTGCTGCTCCTATGGGTAGCAGCAGTCCTGGGTGCATTCATCGACAGACTGATGTTATGGACCGGGGGACATCGTGGCTTTGCAGATGATCGGTGCATCTTGACAATGGAAAGGCACGAAATCTCCAGTTAGCGGAGAACCACAGGTGCATGTGGAGTAGCACCCCATGCTTTAAACAACCATGTGTAACCGAAACCCTATAGGGGGCGTCCTGACGGACGACCTAGGTGAGCTGAGGTGAGGTCTATCAACTTGGCACATCTTGACTCGGCAATATTTTCCCACTCTTCCTCGCAAAAACATTCTAGAGCCGTCAGATTGCGGGGGCATCTCCTGTGCACTGCCATCCTATGGTCACCCCGCAGACATTCAGTTAGATTCAGGTCTGGGCTCTGACTTGGCCGTTCGAAAATGTTGGATCGTCTTTTGGTGAAGCCATTCCCATATTGATTTTGATGTGTGCTTTGGGTCGTTGTCGTGCTGAAAGGTGAAATTCCTCTTCATCGTTCTAGTAGGCGCCTGAAGGTTTTGCATGTAAGTCGACTGGTATTTGGAGCCCCAGTTCCAGCTGAAGAAAAGTAGCCCCAAGGCACGATGTTGCCACCACCATGCTTCACTTTTAAGCTTTGAGGCGGAGCGGGTATACATCATTCAGTAGTATGTTGGGTTTCTCTCATGGCTGTTTGCTTCCACAGCTGGACCACCAGCGGGTTGAAGAGTCAAGGTCGTCTCTCTGTGGGCAGCAACCGGGACAGGGAGATCTCCATGTCTGTGGGCTTGGGCCGCTCCAAGTTGGACTCAAAGGGCGGGGTGGTAGGCGGCAATATCGATGTGAACACCCTGGAGATGGTTTGTAAGTGTATGAGTGGGTGTATTCTGACATCTGGGTTTTTATGTATTTATACATTTGTTTATTTGTATTAATAAAGCGCTTGCAGTAGCTATGTGTAGACTTGACATTTTGAACTGGATATGGAATACTGGGAGTAGGAAAAAAGTTGAAATTACTTTATTCATTTACCATCCTCAATGGTTTTTACAAATACGATGGCCAAAGTGTGAGCAGTAATACTTACGTAATGCTAACTACTTGTCATCTGTCTTCAAGCCCACATCTCGGAACACCCAAACCAGCAGCCCAGCCATAAGATCCAGATCACCATGGGCTCAACTGAGGCACGAGTCGACTACATGGGCTCCAGTATCCTGATGGGCATTTTCAGCAATGCCGACCTCCAGCTGCAAGACGAGTGGAAGGTCAACCTCTGCACAGTGGACACCAGCTTGTCGGAGAAAAGGTATGAAAAGGAGACAACAGACGGTTGAAGTTCCAGCAGGAAAACAGCACCGACTCTTGAACTGTCAGACTCCATAGCTGAACATGCCATGACTAGATTCTGTTGATTTAACATGCAGTTTATTCATCCGTTCAACATGCAGCGTATGCTCTTGTCATCATGTTGTTTTCCACTTGTGTACAACTACTTCAGCTAGTTTTCCCAAAATAAAAATGTAATGCAGGCAAAACTGTAATGAAGGCAAAATGATCTGTCGTATAATCACAATCAGCAATTCTTTTACTGCCATGTGCATTACATGCACTAGGAAGTTAGCTCGGTGTTGTTGGTACAGATAATATATCAATATATTTATATTTATAAAATCCAGTGAGTCAAGTACATTATGAGACAATACAAACTTGTTTCATGCCATAAGCAATCATCAGCTGTCAATAAAGCTACATGGGAAAGAACATTGCATTAACAATAACGTCAAGTTAATGATATGTTCTTTGACATGGGCGGCACGGTGGCACAGTGGTTAGCGCAGTCGCCTCACAGCAAGAAGGTCCTGGGTTTGAGCCCAGGGGTAGTCCAACCTTGGGGGTCATTCCGGGTCGTCCTCTGTGTGGAGTTTGCATGTTCTCCCTGTGTCTGCGTGGGTTTCCTCCAGGTGCTCCGGTTTCCTCCCACAGTCCAGCGACATGTAGGTCAGGTGAATCAGCCGTACTAAATTGCCCCTAGGTATGATTGTGTGTGTCTGTGAGTGTCTGTGTGTGTCGGCCCTGTGATGGCTTGGCAGCCTGTCCAGGGTGTCTTCCTGCCTGCCGCCCAATGACTGCTGGGATAGGCTCCAGCATCCCCGTGACCCTGAGAGCAGGATAAGTGGTTTGGATAACGGATGGATGGATGGATGGATGGATATGAATAACATATCTTTATTTAACTACTGAACTGTAAAAGGAAAAACCTTCAGTCACAGAATATTGACTGATTTAACTTCAAGCCTTGTAAACAGGTAACATAATTATCATGACTTAACTTTTTAATAAAATCGAAAAAAGGGACAACAAAGCACTGCAGAACAACAGGCCTGGTGTGAACATTAATATCAGTGTTAAATATTAACCTTACTATCTCCAGTCAGTAACAGTAACAAACCACACACACTAAACAGCACCAGCAGTATGGCTTCCAGCCACTATGTCACCCAACTGTATGGTTCTCACAGGTTTTCTGCCAGGAAAAGCAGCGTATCGACTTTTCCTGGTTTAAAGATGAACCAGTACACGTTACTATAGTGCTAAACAGATGTTCTGAGGAGGAACTTGTGGTCTTAAAGAAGAACCGGTACATGTTACTATAGTCCCTCCAGTGCTAAACAGATGTTCTGAGGGGGAACTTGTGGTCTTAAAGATGAACCGGTACATGTTACTATAGTCCCTCCAGTGCTAAACAGATGTTCTGAGGGGGAACTTGTGGTCTTAAAGATGAACCGGTACATGTTACTATAGTCCCTCCAGTGCTAAACAGTTGTTCTGAGGGGGAACTTGTGGTCTTAAAGATGAACCGGTACATGTTACTCTAGTCCCTCCAGTGCTAAACAGTTGTTCTGAGGGGGAACTTGTGGTCTTAAAGATGAACTGGTACATGTTACTATCGTCCCTCCCTCCAGTGCTAAACAGATGTTCTGAGGAGGAAGTTGTGGTTTTAAAGATGAACCAGTACCTGTTACTCTATTCCCTCCTGTGCTAAATAGATGTTCTGAGGGGGAACTTGTGGTCTTAAAGGTGAACCAGTACTAGTCCCTCCAGTGCTAAACAGACATTCTGAGGAGGAAGTGGTGGTCTTTAAGATGAACTAGTACATGTTACTCTCTGTGGCAGAGCCAGAGCGGGGGCATGGGGGCGGTCGCCCCAGGGCCCACAAGGTCGGGGGGCCCCATTTGGAGCTCTGTTGCCGAGTTTACGAGCGTCCGTGAACGCACCGGGTCTCGGGACTCCGACGCATTCAGTGACACACTCGTAAAGTCGGCTAATGATAAAAAATGCAGTGCACTATGGGGCCCCTATACATAGCTATTAACGGCCCCTATAAAGGCTATAGCCATTTTTACGACTATTCATGAATGCATCGGAGCTGTGATCCAGCTGTGATTGGTTGTGAGGTGTAACTGCGTCACACTGCCAGAAGGGGGAGTGAGTAAGCATTTTTACACTTGACAGAACTGGACAGTTTTATGAATGAATTTGAGGGAACTTCAAAACGGAGAAGAAAAAACATGAATCGGGCTCATTCAAACGCAAGAAGCAAGAAAGTAAGAAGAAGCTAATTGCGTCGTGTCGTCCTCTTACAAATTATGTTTCATCTCAGTCAGCCGCGACCTCTCAGGACAACCATGAAGATCGGGTGGATCTGACGACTGACGACAAGGCTAGCAATAGCAGTACCGTTAGCATTAGCAGCACTGTCACTGATCAAAGACCAGAGGACCGGCAACAACCCCGCCCAAACACAACACCACCGTTGTCGTTACAGCCCGGAGAGCCGCCAGCATCAGAGGACAGTAACGGTAGTGCTTCCAGTAGCAGCCATGGCAGCGTTACCCCTCCCGGAGATCCACCCGCCTCTGACAGCACCGGACCCGGGTCAGCTGGCGGTAACTTCAGAACTAACATTTTATGCCAAGAGGAGTATCCGACAGACCCGGACCTTTTCAAGAACTGCCCTCTCACGCCCGAAGTTATCCGAGCTCTGATCGGACATGGCCCTTGTCAGCCTGGTTGTAAGGATACGTGTAACTTTTTTCCATATGACAAGGACAGACGCCGCTTCAACCCAGCCTGGTATATGGGAAGGTCGGGCGCCTGTCCTCTGCATAAATATTTGAGTGCGACTGGCAACACTTTTTTTTGTTCTTCAGAACAAGCTTATGAACAGGTTTGTCTGACAAAAGTGGCTTTTCTATTCTTTCTTAGACATGTAGGCTGCTTGGCTCAATAAGTGACCATTTGTGTTGTTTGCTGGATAGGATGAGATGTCCGCGAGTTTACAGTTTTTGAATTTTAAAATGACTATCACAAAGGCTCCTCAAGAAGCTCCGTCCCCTTTGTGCTGAGAACCACGCTCCGCCCCTGGTTACTCTGTTCCCTCCAGTGCTGAACAGACATTCTGAGGAGGAACATTGTAGCTGCTACACAAACATACTTGCAGGCCAACTTGCTCAGTGGTGGAAAGTTGATCTTGTGCAGCTTCCACCAGGCCAGGTGATCTTCTCCATCGATGGAAGGGGTCATCGGGTAGCTGTTAACTCAGCCCCCACGACATCTTCAGGTTGCACAGGCAAAGCAGGACATGCCACACTGCTCTTGGAAAAGCTGCCGAGAGACTACTGCATTTGAGAAGTCTTGGAAAAAAATGTTTCTTGATTCCTGGTAAATCACGGTCCCGCTGCATCTCGTGGCTTCCAGCACCTTCTGTTTGGCGGTGAAGTTGTTGAATCTGGTGAGGACAGGCCAGGGTCGTTGTTTTGGCCCTGGCTTTGGAGCTAGTGTGCGGTGGGCTCTTTCAGTTTTGACACAGCCTGCTTTTCTTTTCAAACCTAGCAAGTTGGGTAGCCAGTCCTCGAAAAACTTTGTTGGTCGACCCCCCCTCGCCATCTTCAGGTAAGCCAGTAATCCAAAAACTACCTCTGTTTTCAAGGTCGTCCACGTGGTCAGCCATGCTTTGTTTTCAAGCTCCTGTAGCGGTGATTCTGCTTGCTCTGAGGCGTGTTCCACTGCTTGAATCCTGCTCCGTCTCGGTGCTTCTCCATGGTCCGATGGATCGGGCCTGTAACGTTGGGATATCGGACCCAGTCTTTCATCCATAACCTTGGTTATGTTTGCAGTTATTTCAGGAATCAGGAATGCTTTACACATCCAAACTAAACAAAAAAAATCCCTGTCAAAGGGAACGGACACCAGACAGGATGACTGTCAGAACCACTGGTCTGCATGGGTAAGCAGTTAGCTTAGCCTGACCCGCTTCCACGTCCTGTCAGACCGCCCTTGGCATTTCCTCCTCGAGCGCAGCCCCAGGCAGGGGCCGTGGTCCTCGGGCCCACAGGATGAAGCAGACCAAGCTCTCCTAGCTGATCCAGCACCAGCTCTCCCAGCCATCAAACGAAGACAAAACTTAGACGCCGATGTGGACAAAGACACTGCATGGACGGTACTGGGTGAGGCCGCCGCAAATGTGAATTCGCGCCGCCATCTTCCCTCACCGGAAGCAGAACTGCATAATTTGATGAAAAGCCGGGTCGAGTGTATCATCAGTTAGCTGTGAGTGTGTTGTCGTGTTGTTATTCTATGTTAAGCCACGAAACCAGAGTCATATTCCACGTGTGTGCAAACCAACATGGCCAATAAACATGATTGTGATTCTGAGGTAGCTGCTGCTCCTCTGGAGAAAGGCTAGGCAAGCTAGCAGTGGCCTCTGGTTTATTCGTCTGGCTCGATAACTTCCCCTCTTTTTGTGGCATCTTGTCAGACCGTCTCAAAAAGTATTCATCTGCTCGGAAGAGTGGGGTAATTGGGGAGAAAAGGGGAAAAATCCCCAAAAAAAGAAAACTAACACTAAAAACATTTACTTACTCTCTAATGTTCCCTGTTTTCCTTCTACATTTTATGTCCTTTTATCTTTGCAGTGAGATCTTTGTCCATGGGGACTTGCAGTGGGACATTTTCCAAGTCATCATTTCACGCTCCACCACCCCAGACCTCATCAAGATTGGCATGAAGCTGCAGGAGTTCTTCACTCAGCAGTTTGACACTAGCAAACGGGCCCTGTCCACTTGGGGGCCCGGCCCCTACCTGCCCCCTAAAACCCCTGTCATCAGTGTTGAGAAGGGAGCTGCTGAGCTGTGTGAGTGGGCCTTCTTTAGTACTGTTGTTAATGTGAATTGACCCATGAGGCATGAGAGCAGAAGTTGTGTGCACAGGCTCAGTAGCCAGTGACGGTGTTTATGAGACTTATATTAAACCCATTTTTTCTGTTTTGTGTTTCGCTCCTGTCATATTCTGTGTCCAATCTCACACTGTTCTCTGCACTCAACTCAACCTCGTTCTTCTCCCCTTCTTTCTGCCCCTTTTCCTACTCTCTCCGTCACACAGACATGGACGCAGCCCACCACCGCCACTGGCCTGGGGTGCTGAAGGTTATCGCTGGCTGTCATATCTCCCTCTTCCAGATGCCCCTCCCTGAGGACACAGTGCAGCTGGGCGGCTCGATGAGCCTGCATGGCAATCATATGACCCTGGCCTGCTTCCATGGGCCCAACTTCCGTTCTAAGTCATGGGCCCTTTTCCACTTGGAGGAACCCAACATCGCTTTCTGGACTGAGGCACAGAAGATATGGGAGGATGGTGGGCATTCAAGACGGCACCCGGCTGTTCTCAGAGAGGACATGCTGACAGTTAACAGTGCCATGATGTTATTGCTTCAGTTTTATTTTAAATTCCAGTGATCCACTTGATGTCACACTCGAGAATTCTTGCATAAAACATTCCCACGTTTACACTGACAAGAGCATCTGGTCCCATAACCCTAACCCTAACAGGGCGTCCGGGTAGCATGGTGGTCTATTCTGTTGCCTACCAACACGGGGATCTCTGGTTCGAATCCCCGTGTTACCTCCGGCTTGGTCGGGCGTCCCTACAGACACAATTGGCCGTGTGTACAGGTGGGAAGCCGGATGTGTGTATGTGTCCTGTTTGCTGCACTAGCGCCTCCTCTGGTCTGTCGGGGTGCCTGTTTGGGGGGGGTGGGGAACTGGGGGGAATAGCGTGATCCTCCTACGTGCTACATCCCCCTGGTGAAACTCCTCACTGTCAGGTGAAAACAAGCGGCTGGTGACTCCACGTGTATGGGAGGAGACATGTGGTAGTCTGCAGCCCTCCCTGGATCAGCAGAGGGGGGTGGAGCAGAGAACGGGACAGCTCGGAAGAGCGGGGTAATTGGCCAAGTACAGTTGGGGAGAAAAGGGGGGGGGGACCCTGACCCTGACCCTAGCTGATATCTGTTTCCTTTTCAACCAGGTTCCAACGATGATTCCACTTATATTGTGCAGACACTGGACTTCCATCTTGGTCACAACACCATGGTAACCAAACCCTGTGGCGCGCTAGAGAGCCCAATGGCCACAATCACCAAAATAACCCGCCGTCGACATGAAAATCCCCCACATGGCGTCGCCACTGTGAAAGAATGGTTCAACTATGTCACTGCTATGAGAAATGAAGGTAATGGCAGGCCCCTCAACTCCTGTAGACAGAGTATCATGTTGTCTCAAATACGAGTTGGCATGACACAAGCGGCGCATGATAACCTCCTGACGGTGTGACTGGACTACCCTTTACTACCCTTTTCCCCCTTGTTCAGAGTTAAATTTGCTGAGGAATGTTGATGCCAATAACCCTGACAGTGGAGCAGTTGCCAAAAGCTCCAGTCTCCTCAGCGGGTTCCGTGGCTCCTCCAGCTACAACCATGAAACCGAGACAATCTTCGCCCTTCCCAGGATGCAGCTTGCATTCAAGTCCATCCACGTCCAAGACCCAGATGAACCCTCCCTAACAGGCAGGACGTTATTATTTATGTTGTCTTGTCTGCTGTTCATCTGTTTTCTGCTCTGTTTCACTGGATAATGTGTCCACTATGCAAACACATGTCCTCCTTAAGGACAGTAAACATTCTGTCTGTCTGTCTGTCTTTTAATGTGTCCACTATGCAAACACGTCTTCCTTTAGGACAATCAACATTCTGTCTGTCTGTCTGTTTGTCTGTCTGTCTATCTTTTAATGTGTACACTATGCAAACACATGTCCTCCTTTAGGACAATCAACATTCTGTCTGTCTATCTGTCTGTCTGTCTTTTAATGTGTCCACTATGCAAACACATGTCCTCCTTTAGGACAATCAACATTCTGTCTGTCTGCCTGTCTGTCTGTCTTTTAATGTGTCCACTATGCAAACACGTCTTCCTTTAGGACAATCAACATTCTGTCTGTCTGTCTGTCTGTCTGTCTGTCTGTCTGTCTGTCTATCTTTTAATGTGTACACTATGCAAACACATGTCCTCCTTTAGGACAACCAACATTCTGTCTGTCTGTCTGTCTGTCTATCTGCCTGTCTGTCTGTGTGTCTGTCTATCTTTCTGTGTCTATCTTTCTGTCTGTCTGTCTGTCTATCTGTCTGGCTATCTTTCCGTCTGTCTATCTGTCTAACTTTCTGTCTGTCTGCCTGCCTATCTGTCTGTCTGCCTGTCTGTCTATTTTTCTGTCTGTCTGTCTGTCTGTCTCTACTCTGGGACAAGTATCAGTGTCAGAGCGGAGCTTCCAGGACTGTCAGTGCAGTAACAGTTTTGGGTGTGTGTGTGTGTGTGTGTGTGTGTGTGTGTGTGTGTGTGTGTGTGTGGGTCTGTGTCATCATACTGTTTAAGGTCATGTCATGTGTATGTGTGTGATTACTCTGGAACCAGATGTTACTTATCAGCATGAACGCTGCACTTTCTTTAAAGTTCCCTGCCCAGTTTATTCTTACACTCAAATGAAAGCTGTCTCGGTAGCGTAGCGGTCTCTTCCGTTGCCTACCAACACAGGAATCGCTGGTTCAAATCCCCGTGTTACCTCCGACTTGGTCGGGCGTCCCTAAAGACACGATTGGCCGTGTCTGCGGGTGGGAAGCTAGATGTGGGTATGTGTCCTGGTTGCTGCACTAGCGCCTCCTCTGGACGGTCGGGGCGCCTGTTCAGGGGGGAGGGGGAACTGGGGGGAATAGCGTGATCCTCCCACACGCCACGTCCCCCTGGTTAAACTCTTCACTGTCAGGTGAAAAGAAGCAGCTGGCGACTCCACATGTATAGGAGGAGGCATGTGGTAGTCTGCAGCCCTCCCTGGATCAGCAGAGGGGGTGGAGCAGCGACTGGGGCGGCTCGGAAGAGTGGGGTAATTAGCCAAGTACAATTGGGAGAAAAAGGAGGGGGGGGGTCCAAAAAATAAAAAATATGGTCCTAGTTCTTGATCTGATTCTAGAAAAAGTTAAATCTGATGTGTTTTGAATCATAAGGAACCTGAGACCTTTACCTCCTGGTTCTCCTCTTCTTGCAGATTCTAACAACAAGCCCAAGGTGGAGTGCAGTGTGGTGACCGAGTTCACCGACCACATCTGTGTCACCATGGATGCAGAGCTTATCATGTTTTTACATGATCTGGTTTCTGCTTACCTGAAGGAGAAGGAGAAAGGTGAGCGCCTGTTGGATGGAGCCATGCTTGACTCCCTTCAGTTGTTTTTCGGAATTACAAGGATGAACTACTCATTAGTATTAGTTTTTTTTTACTACAAGGATGAACTACTCATTAGTATTAGTTTTTTTACTACAAGGATGAACTACTCATTAGTATTAGTTTTTTTACAAGGATGAACTACTCATTAGTATTAGTTTTTTACAAAGGGTTAACTACTCATTAGTATTAGTTTTTTTACAAGGCTTAACTGCTCATTAGTATTAGATTTACAAAGATGAACTACACATTAGTATTGGTTTTTACAAGGATGAACGACTCATTAGTATTAGTTTTTACAAGGATGGTCTACTCATTAGTATTAGTATTTTTACAAGGATGAACTACTCATTAGTATTAGTTTTTTTACAAGAATTAAACTAGTCATTAGTATTAGTTTTTTTCAAGGATGAATTACTCATTAGTATTAGTTTTTTACAAGGATAAACAACTCATTAATAGTAGTTTTTTACAAGGATGAACTACTCATTAGTATTAGGTTTTTTTTTACAAGGATTAAACTACTCATTATTATTAGTTTTATTACTTTCATGTATGCTTGAGATGTCACCAAGATGTGTGATAATAGATTCAGCTCAAAAGTAGACTGACCCTGTTCTGGTCTGACGCCACCTGCATGAGCAGCTGCGTAGACTTCCAGTCCAGTCGACATTTTCATGTCCTGTGGTCACATGGCAACAAAGCAAAGTCTTGTATTCTTGACTAAAAGTAGAGAAATGGAAAGTTGAGTTACAGATTTGACAAGTTGAGTTATAGATTTGACTAGTTGAGTTATAGATTTGACAAGTTGAGTTATAGATTTGACTGACTAGTTGAGTTATAGATTTGGCAAGTTGAGTTATAGATGTGACTAGTTGAGTTATAGATTTGACAAGTTGAGTTATTGATGTGACTAGTTGAGTTATAGATTTGACAAGTTGAGTTATAGATTTGACAAGTTGAGTTATAGATTTGACAAGTTGAGTTATAGATTTGACTAGTTGAGTTAAACATTTGACAAGTTGAGTTATAGATGTGACTAGTTGAGTTATAGATTTGACTAGTTGAGTTGTAGATTTGACAAGTTGAGTTATAGATTTGACTAGTTGAGCTTTAGATTTGACTAGTTGAGTTAAAGATTTGACAAGTTGAGTTATAGATTTGACTAGCTGAGTTGTAGATTTGACAAATTGAGTTATAGATATATTAGTTGAGTTATAGATTTGAGAAGCTGAGTTATAGATTTGACTAGTTGAGTTATAGATTTGGCAAGTTGAGTTATAGATGTGACTAGTTGAGTTATAGATTTGACAAGTTGAGTTATTGATGTGACTAGTTGAGTTATAGATTTGACAAGTTGAGTTATAGATTTGACAAGTTGAGTTATAGATTTGATTAGTTGAGTTAAACATTTGACAAGTTGAGTTATAGATTTGACAAGTTGAGTTATAGATTTGACTAGTTGAGTTAAACATTTGACAAGTTGAGTTATAGATGTGACTAGTTGAGTTATAGATTTGACTAGTTGAGTTGTAGATTTGACAAGTTGAGTTATAGATTTGACTAGTTGAGCTTTAGATTTGACTAGTTGAGTTAAAGATTTGACAAGTTGAGTTATAGATTTGACTAGCTGAGTTGTAGATTTGACAAATTGAGTTATAGATATATTAGTTGAGTTATAGATTTGAGAAGCTGAGTTATAGATTTGACTAGTTGAGTTATAGATTTGGCAAGTTGAGTTATAGATGTGACTAGTTGAGTTATAGATTTGACAAGTTGAGTTATTGATGTGACTAGTTGAGTTATAGATTTGACAAGTTGAGTTATAGATTTGACTAGTTGAGTTATAGATTTGACAAGTTGAGTTATAGATTTGACTAGTTGAGTTATAGATCTGGCAAGTTGAGTTATAGATTTGGCAAGTTGGGTTATAGATTTGACTAGTTGAGTTATACATTTGACAAGTTGAGGTATAGATTTACTAGTTGAGTTATAGATTTGACTAGTTGAGTTATAGATTTGACTAGTTGAGTTATAGATTTGGCAAGTTGAGTTATAGATGTGACTAGTTGAGTTATAGATTTGACAAGTTGAGTTATTGATGTGACTAGTTGAGTTATAGATTTGACAAGTTGAGTTATAGATTTGACTAGTTGAGTTATAGATTTGACAAGTTGAGTTATAGATTTGACTAGTTGAGTTATAGATCTGGCAAGTTGAGTTATAGATTTGGCAAGTTGAGTTATAGATTTGACTAGTTGAGTTATAAATTTGACAAGTTGAGGTATAGATTTACTAGTTGAGTTATAGATTTGACAAGTTGAATTATAGATTTACTAGTTGAGTTATAGATTTGACAAGTTGAGTTATAGATTTGACAAGTTATAGATGTGACTAGTTGAGTTATAGATTTGACAAGTTGAGTTATTGATGTGACTAGTTGAGTTATAGATTTGACAAGTTGAGTTATAGATTTGACTAGTTGAGTTATAGATTTGACAAGTTGAGTTATAGATTTGACTAGTTGAGTTATAGATCTGGCAAGTTGAGTTATAGATTTGGCAAGTTGAGTTATAGATTTGATTAGTTGAGTTATAAATTTGACAAGTTGAGGTATAGATTTACTAGTTGAGTTATAGATTTGACAAGTTGAATTATAGATTTACTAGTTGAGTTATAGATTTGACAAGTTGAGTTATAGATTTGACAAGTTATAGATGTGACTAGTTGAGTTATAGATTTGACAAGTTGAGTTATTGATGTGACTAGTTGAGTTATAGATTTGACAAGTTGAGTTATAGATTTGACTAGTTGAGTTATAGATTTGACAAGTTGAGTTATAGATTTGACTAGTTGAGTTATAGATCTGGCAAGTTGAGTTATAGATTTGGCAAGTTGAGTTATAGATTTGACTAGTTGAGTTATAAATTTGACAAGTTGAGGTATAGATTTACTAGTTGAGTTATAGATTTGACAAGTTGAATTATAGATTTACTAGTTGAGTTATAGATTTGACAAGTTGAGTTATAGATTTGACAAGTTATAGATGTGACTAGTTGAGTTAGACATTTGACAAGTTGAGTTATAGATTTGACTAGCTGAGTTATAGATTTGACAAGTTGAGTTATAGATTTGGCAAGTTGAGTTATAGATTTGACTAGTTGAGTTAAAGATTTGACAAGTTGAGTTATAGATTTGACTAGCTGAGTTGTAGATTTGACAAATTGAGTTATAGATATACTAGTTGCGATATAGATTTGACAAGTTGAGTTATAGATTTGACAAGTTGAGTTATAGATTTGACTAGTTGAGTTATAGATTTGGCAAGTTGAGTTATAGATGTGACTAGTTGAGTTAAAGATTTGACAAGTTGAGTTATAGATTTGACTGACTAGTTGAGTTATAGATTTGGCAAGTTGAGTTATAGATGTGACTAGTTGAGTTATAGATTTGACAAGTTGAGTTATTGATGTGACTAGTTGAGTTATAGATTTGACAAGTTGAGTTATAGATTTGACAAGTTGAGTTATAGATTTGACAAGTTGAGTTATAGATTTGACTAGTTGAGTTAAACATTTGACAAGTTGAGTTATAGATGTGACTAGTTGAGTTATAGATTTGACTAGTTGAGTTGTAGATTTGACAAGTTGAGTTATAGATTTGACTAGTTGAGCTTTAGATTTGACTAGTTGAGTTAAAGATTTGACAAGTTGAGTTATAGATTTGACTAGCTGAGTTGTAGATTTGACAAATTGAGTTATAGATATATTAGTTGAGTTATAGATTTGAGAAGCTGAGTTATAGATTTGACTAGTTGAGTTATAGATTTGGCAAGTTGAGTTATAGATGTGACTAGTTGAGTTATAGATTTGACAAGTTGAGTTATTGATGTGACTAGTTGAGTTATAGATTTGACAAGTTGAGTTATAGATTTGACAAGTTGAGTTATAGATTTGGCAAGTTGAGTTATAGATTTGATTAGTTGAGTTAAACATTTGACAAGTTGAGTTATAGATTTGACAAGTTGAGTTATAGATTTGACTAGTTGAGTTAAACATTTGACAAGTTGAGTTATAGATGTGACTAGTTGAGTTATAGATTTGACTAGTTGAGTTGTAGATTTGACAAGTTGAGTTATAGATTTGACTAGTTGAGCTTTAGATTTGACTAGTTGAGTTAAAGATTTGACAAGTTGAGTTATAGATTTGACTAGCTGAGTTGTAGATTTGACAAATTGAGTTATAGATATATTAGTTGAGTTATAGATTTGAGAAGCTGAGTTATAGATTTGACTAGTTGAGTTATAGATTTGGCAAGTTGAGTTATAGATGTGACTAGTTGAGTTATAGATTTGACAAGTTGAGTTATTGATGTGACTAGTTGAGTTATAGATTTGACAAGTTGAGTTATAGATTTGACTAGTTGAGTTATAGATTTGACAAGTTGAGTTATAGATTTGACTAGTTGAGTTATAGATCTGGCAAGTTGAGTTATAGATTTGGCAAGTTGGGTTATAGATTTGACTAGTTGAGTTATACATTTGACAAGTTGAGGTATAGATTTACTAGTTGAGTTATAGATTTGACTAGTTGAGTTATAGATTTGACTAGTTGAGTTATAGATTTGGCAAGTTGAGTTATAGATGTGACTAGTTGAGTTATAGATTTGACAAGTTGAGTTATTGATGTGACTAGTTGAGTTATAGATTTGACAAGTTGAGTTATAGATTTGACTAGTTGAGTTATAGATTTGACAAGTTGAGTTATAGATTTGACTAGTTGAGTTATAGATCTGGCAAGTTGAGTTATAGATTTGGCAAGTTGAGTTATAGATTTGACTAGTTGAGTTATAAATTTGACAAGTTGAGGTATAGATTTACTAGTTGAGTTATAGATTTGACAAGTTGAATTATAGATTTACTAGTTGAGTTATAGATTTGACAAGTTGAGTTATAGATTTGACAAGTTATAGATGTGACTAGTTGAGTTATAGATTTGACAAGTTGAGTTATTGATGTGACTAGTTGAGTTATAGATTTGACAAGTTGAGTTATAGATTTGACTAGTTGAGTTATAGATTTGACAAGTTGAGTTATAGATTTGACTAGTTGAGTTATAGATCTGGCAAGTTGAGTTATAGATTTGGCAAGTTGAGTTATAGATTTGACTAGTTGAGTTATAAATTTGACAAGTTGAGGTATAGATTTACTAGTTGAGTTATAGATTTGACAAGTTGAATTATATATTTACTAGTTGAGTTATAGATTTGACAAGTTGAGTTATAGATTTGACAAGTTATAGATGTGACTAGTTGAGTTATAGATTTGACAAGTTGAGTTATTGATGTGACTAGTTGAGTTATAGATTTGACAAGTTGAGTTATAGATTTGACTAGTTGAGTTATAGATTTGACAAGTTGAGTTATAGATTTGACTAGTTGAGTTATAGATCTGGCAAGTTGAGTTATAGATTTGGCAAGTTGAGTTATAGATTTGACTAGTTGAGTTATAAATTTGACAAGTTGAGGTATAGATTTACTAGTTGAGTTATAGATTTGACAAGTTGAATTATAGATTTACTAGTTGAGTTATAGATTTGACAAGTTGAGTTATAGATTTGACAAGTTATAGATGTGACTAGTTGAGTTAGACATTTGACAAGTTGAGTTATAGATTTGACTAGCTGAGTTATAGATTTGACAAGTTGAGTTATAGATTTGGCAAGTTGAGTTATAGATTTGACTAGTTGAGTTAAAGATTTGACAAGTTGAGTTATAGATTTGACTAGCTGAGTTGTAGATTTGACAAATTGAGTTATAGATATACTAGTTGCGATATAGATTTGACAAGTTGAGTTATAGATTTGACAAGTTGAGTTATAGATTTGACAAGTTATAGATGTGACTAGTTGAGTTATAGATTTGACAAGTTGAGTTATTGATGTGACTAGTTGAGTTATAGATTTGACAAGTTGAGTTATAGATTTGACTAGTTGAGTTATAGATTTGACAAGTTGAGTTATAGATTTGACTAGTTGAGTTATAGATCTGGCAAGTTGAGTTATAGATTTGGCAAGTTGAGTTATAGATTTGACTAGTTGAGTTATAAATTTGACAAGTTGAGGTATAGATTTACTAGTTGAGTTATAGATTTGACAAGTTGAATTATAGATTTACTAGTTGAGTTATAGATTTGACAAGTTGAGTTATAGATTTGACAAGTTATAGATGTGACTAGTTGAGTTATAGATTTGACAAGTTGAGTTATTGATGTGACTAGTTGAGTTATAGATTTGACAAGTTGAGTTATAGATTTGACTAGTTGAGTTATAGATTTGACAAGTTGAGTTATAGATTTGACTAGTTGAGTTATAGATCTGGCAAGTTGAGTTATAGATTTGGCAAGTTGAGTTATAGATTTGACTAGTTGAGTTATAAATTTGACAAGTTGAGGTATAGATTTACTAGTTGAGTTATAGATTTGACAAGTTGAATTATAGATTTACTAGTTGAGTTATAGATTTGACAAGTTGAGTTATAGATTTGACAAGTTATAGATGTGACTAGTTGAGTTATAGATTTGACAAGTTGAGTTATTGATGTGACTAGTTGAGTTATAGATTTGACAAGTTGAGTTATAGATTTGACTAGTTGAGTTATAGATTTGACAAGTTGAGTTATAGATTTGACTAGTTGAGTTATAGATCTGGCAAGTTGAGTTATAGATTTGGCAAGTTGAGTTATAGATTTGACTAGTTGAGTTATAAATTTGACAAGTTGAGGTATAGATTTACTAGTTGAGTTATAGATTTGACAAGTTGAATTATAGATTTACTAGTTGAGTTATAGATTTGACAAGTTGAGTTATAGATTTGACAAGTTATAGATGTGACTAGTTGAGTTAGACATTTGACAAGTTGAGTTATAGATTTGACTAGCTGAGTTATAGATTTGACAAGTTGAGTTATAGATTTGGCAAGTTGAGTTATAGATTTGACTAGTTGAGTTAAAGATTTGACAAGTTGAGTTATAGATTTGACTAGCTGAGTTGTAGATTTGACAAATTGAGTTATAGATATACTAGTTGCGATATAGATTTGACAAGTTGAGTTATAGATTTGACAAGTTGAGTTATAGATTTGACTAGTTGAGTTATAGATTTGGCAAGTTGAGTTATAGATGTGACTAGTTGAGTTAAAGATTTGACAAGTTGAGTTATAGATTTGACAAGTTGAGTTATAGATTTGACTAGTTGAGTTATAGATTTGGCAAGTTGAGTTATAGATGTGACTAATTGAGTTAAAGATTTGACAAGTTGAGTTATAGATGTGACTAGTTGAGTCAAAGATTTGACTAGTTGAGTTATATATTTGACTAGTTGAGTTATAGATGTGACTAGTTGAGTTATAGATTTGACTAGTTGAGTTGTAGATTTGACAAGTTGAGTTATAGATTTGACTAGTTGAGCTTTAGATTTGACTAGTTGAGTTAAAGATTTGACAAGTTGAGTTATAGATTTGACTAGCTGAGTTGTAGATTTGACAAATTGAGTTATAGATATATTAGTTGAGTTATAGATTTGAGAAGCTGAGTTATTGATTTGACAAGTTGAGTTGTAGATTTGATAAGTTGAGTTACAGATTTGACTAATTGAGTTATAGGTTTGACAAGTTGCATTATAGATTTGACATGGCCCATATGGAAAATCTGATTGTGAACAGACAGCAGATGCTAAATTGATACCAAAGAATTTGTATGTTGCCTGGTTACAAAACAACACAGTTGAGTTAATTGTGATCGTTCACACTTTGCCCTTTATCCCTTTGTGGCTCCTCAGCTCTTTTTGCCCCCCGGATCTTCTCATCTCGGCCAGGCCAGAAGAGCCCTACAGCCCTTCATGATGAGAGCTCTACAGAAAAGGAGGAGAGCATCAATTATACCACAGTGGACTGGAGGGAGTTCATGTGCAACACCTGGCACCTGGAACCCACACTCAGGTCAGAGCCCAGGAGACATGGGGCATCCAGGTTGTGTAGCAGTCTACTCCGTTGACTACCAACATGGGGATTGCTGGTTCAAATCCCCATATTACCTCCGGCTTGGTCGGGCATCCCTACAGACACAATTGGCCGTGTCTGCGGGTGGGAAGCCGGATGTGGGTATGTGTCCTGGTCTCTGCACTTGCACCCCCTCTGGTCAGTCGGGGCACTTGTTCGGGGGGGAACTGGGGGGAATAGCGTGATCCTCCCACGCACTACGTCGCCGTGGTGAAACTCCTCACTGTCAGGTGAAAAGAAGCGGCTGGTGACTCCACATGTATCGGAGGAGGCATGTGGTAGTCTGCAGCCCTCCCCGGATCAGCAGAGGGGGAGGAGCAGAGACCGGGACAACTCAGAAGAGTAGGGTAATTGGCCAGGTGCAATTGGTGAGAGAAAGGGGGGAAAACTCAACAAAAAAAAAAAGAGCCCAGGAGACATTAGGCTGTTCTTTTAACAGAGGAGACCAGGTGATGCACCAGTCACATTTCAAAGCCAAGTCATCTTCCCCTGCAACCTCTGAAATATGCTCACACAATAACCTTAAGTGGAAATGAAGCACTTAATGGACTTCATGTAACTTACTAGAGGGATTTTGATTTTCTGGGGTAGCACGGTGGTGCAGTGGTTAGCGCGGTCGCCTCACAGCAAGAAGGTCCTGGGTTTGAGCCCCGGGGTAGTCCAACCTTGGGGGTCGTCCCAGGTTGTCCTCTGTGTGGAGTTTGTCGGCGTGGGTTTCCTTCGGGTGCTCCAGTTTCCTCCCATAGTCCAAAGACATGTAGGTCAGGTGAATCAGCCATACTAAATTGTCCCTAGGGGTGGGTGTGTGTGTGTGTGTGTGTGTGATGGCCTGGCGGCCTGTCCATGGTGTCTCCCCGCCTGCCGTCCAGTGACTGCTGGGATAGGCTCCAGCATCCCCATGACCCTGAGAACAGGATAAGCGGTTCGGATAATGGATGGATGGATTTATGCTCTTAAGCATGATCCTTTGTCAAAGAATAATGAAGCTAAATCAGAGACATGAATGAGCAGAGTTCCCTTATTCAAACACAGGTGCAGCGTGCCTCAGCATAGTGTGGTGTCAGTCCTTCACTTTTCTACTACTGACTGCATTGATGTGATGAAACCTAAGGGAACAAAACTTTAAAAAAGGTACAAGGTAGGTCAGGTCACCTTTGCACCATTTTTTTTTCTCCAACAATCTGACAGTGAACTCTCCGGGTGGAGACTGCCCACTTTGTGTGTTGATGCTGAAGCGGTGAGCGGTTCTTCACCTCTGGCCAGCTACATTGAATAGAGAGGACTCTTGTTAGTACCGGAGATAGGTTTTTTTGTGAGCCCTTTTTAGCTGTGGACTACAAAGGAGATGGTTTGACTCAGGCATGCTGGTGTTTAACTGCAAATGTTGTCTTCAGTCTACAAACCTGCCGATGATTTTATGGAATTCTTCTAATCAGGAGGTTCGTGGTCCCCATCGCAAAGATGTTATGCACTTAAACAATATCATCAAAGATGGGAGGGCCTCTTATTTCTCTAATCTAATTTCTTCTAGTAAACATAATACTAAGGTCCTATTTGACACCATCAGTAACACTGCCTCACCAACTGTGCCTGTATTTTCAAATGATGATAGTAACTATTTACTTACTCAATTTGTGAATAACATCATGGATGTCAGGTTAAACATCTCCCCCTCATCCACCCCCTTGAATATTTCCCCATCTTGGCCGTCTCTTATGGCTTCTTTTATGCAGATCTCTTTCACTGACCTCAATGATTTCATATGAAATCTCCTTCAAGAATTCTCTTTTCTATTGTTGCTCAATCTCAGCGCAGCTTTCGATACTGTTGACCACCACATTTTGATTGATAGGCTCAAGCAGTTGGGTGGGGCATCCCTGAGATTGCCCTGGAGGGGTTCTCCTCTTACATGTCGGATGAGAGTTTTTCTATGTCTGTAGGTCAGTTTGTGCCTGCTTCTTCTGCCCTGTGCTGTACCCTGAGGTTCAGTCCTGGGACCCGTTTTATTTTCCCTGTATATGCTTCCTCTTGGGCATATCATTAGTAGTTTTGATGGTATATCCTATCACTGCTATGCCGATTATATGCACCTGTATAGGCCCTGACACACCAGGCCGACAGTTGGCCATCGGCCAATGTTAGGCCATCGATGAGCGTCTGTGACCCTAATTCTTGCGATGTGTTGCACACCGTCGGCACTAGTCGGACCCCTGTCAGCAGCTTTTGAGCATGTTGAGTCGGCAGAGCCCGTCAGTGAAAGAGATTACTCTGTTTGGCTGTTCAGCTTAGTGAATCAGTGCTAAGATAGTGAATCGGGGCTATTGGCTGTAGTCTTTGCGGTGTGCTACTTTTTGGCCCAGACAGCAAGCAACACATGAGGCAACACAACAGTTGGCCTTCGTCGTCGCTAGTCGGTGTGGTGTGTCTGGGCCCTATTTCTCATTTGACCCTCAAAAGCCTGATAAACTGATTCTTCATGATTGTTTGACAGCCATAAAGGACTGGATGTAACACTTTTTTACAGCTAAATACTGACAAGGCAGAAGTCCTTATTATCACCAAAGATAGTGTGATTTCTAAAGTCAGGCTTATTTTGGATTATCTTTCCTTTTCTGTTCACTCCAGCCTTAGAAACCTTGATCATAGCGCGTCTTAGTTGTCATATCAAGATGCTGACCTGTTCCTGCTTTTATCATTTGAGAAACATTGTTAGGCATAGGCCTGTTGTATCGCCTGCTGAGATGGAAATTATTATTCTTACGTTCATCTCTACACACATAGACTATTCTAATTCACTTGTTACTTGCCTTAGCAAATCCTCTCTGGATCAGCTCCTCTTTATTGAGAATGTTCTAACTAGAACTAGGGAGTGCCCTCATATTACTTCCATTCTGATGTCCTCACACTGGCTTCCAGTTGAATATACGGTTAAATTTGAGGTTTAAGTGATTACATATAGAGCCTTGCATGGTCAGGCACCCTTCTACATCACTGATCTAATTTACTCCTACACAACATCAAGATCACTTAGGTCCTCTGTTAATTTTATATTGTCGTGCAAGCCTCAAAACAAAGGGGGATCGAGATTTCACTGAAGAAGTCACTTAGATGAGTGATGAAACATTTCTGTCAATAAACGTCGTGTCCAGATGAACTGATTCAACCTTCTTTGAGTTTCTTACCTGGATTATTGAGCCTGCATCAAGACATTTCTCAGTTGTTGCTCCTAAACTGGAACGCTCCCCCCTTGGCCTAGCAGTTTGTTGACTCTCTGTCAAACCATGTGTTAAGTTAATCATATAGCCCTCAACCACAGTGACAGTATCATTTACATATCCACATTTAAAGCATGTAGATAGAATAAATAACACGTCCAGTTAAAAACTTCACAAGAAAAAAAAACTTGTTGTGAAAGAGAGACTGGATTAATGGATAGGACATAGGTGTAGAATAGATGCCCAAAATAGAAAACGAGGTAACAAATAAAACATTTAAAGAGCACACTTTAATATAACAACACATGTGAATATAACAATTTCAACCCGAAGCGCTTTTCATCTTACATTTTTTCTTAGGTATTTCCATCCATCCATCCATTATCCAAACCGTTTATCCTAGGTAGGGTTGCGGGACACTGGAGCCCATCCCAGCAGTAATTGGGCGGCAGGTGGGGAGGCACCCTGGACAGGTCGCCAGTCCATCACAGGGAAAATTTGCATTAGCAATATTACATCAAAATTCTCTGACATTAAATATGGTGTACCTCAGGGCTCAGTTGTTTTCTCTCTTTATATTTTACCTCTTGGCCAAATTTTACATAGTTATGGAATAAATTTCCATTGCTATGCTGATGATACTCAGCTGTAGGTATTTCTTAGACATTCTTAGGTAATTCTTTTTGAAATATATCAAAATTTGGCTCATTCATGTCTGCTTTTAACGCTTTTAGCGCTAGTCGAAAAGACTCTCCATGGGAGTAGGGCCTCCTGGCTTAGTTAAAGGGGACAGTGCTTTTTTTCTTCTTTTTTGTCTACAAGAATTTTTCAACCCCACCTTAATCTGAAAAGGGATATGCTAATGACATGTTTGAAATGCGTCCTAAAGAAGCATGCTAACAAATTATCCTCCACAGGCTCATTTCCTGGACTGGCCGAAAGATTGACCCAGTCGGTGTGGACTACATCCTACAAAAACTTGGCTTCCACCACGCCAGGACCACAATTCCCAAATGGCTGCAAAGAGGAGTGATGGACCCTCTTGACAAGGTGTTGTCAGTTCTCATCAAGAAGCTGGGTACAGCCCTGCAGGATGAGAAGGACAAGAAAGGCAGAGACAAAGAAGAGCATTGAAGCTTAACTGTGATACCTTGCTGATGCAGAAGCTAGCGATGCATTGCGTTATGAGCAGAAACACTGGATTACTGTATTGTGATGGCCACTACTGTACAAATCATGTCAAACCTACCCATTTTAACTGCTCCAGTGTGTACATTTCTGTGTCGTTGTTTACTGTGGTGGATGCCACTATGGGCTCTGACTGAAGCATTTTGCACCAATGGGAATGTTTATTGTGAACAAAGTAGCAAAGTCTTGATTCTTTTGCTTTAACTGATAACCACTGCTGAAAACCAACTGAATTTTATCTTCTACCTGTTGATTTATTTACTGGAATCATTTTGAGGTTTATTTTAAAGCTGACCAATATTTCCTGAGAAATGATCTCTCAAACTGTTGCCTTTTTCTTTGTTTCCAATGGAACACATAGTTAATTGAGCTTCGTATTTTAAAGCTTGGTTTTAAGATATAAAAGACATTTCCAAAGCAACATTGTTTTGAGATGATTAATATGAACAAACAGAACATTTTAGCATGTCACCTACTCTTGTGAAGATAAGTGGAATTTGTAATGATTTGAAATTGGATCATTCAAGCCTCAGTGAAATGTCATCTATAACTTATATTAGCTTGGTGTGTCAAGCCTGTTTTCTTTTTGTTTTAATTTATGCGATGGACCAGTTTATATAAAATAAATGTGTTGATTTCGTCATTTAATAAAATCATTGCCATTTAATTTTGAACGCTTTTCTAGACTGTCACTCTGATATCATATGTAGGTTAAAGTCCTACTATGTAGAATTTACATTAATAAATATCACCAAATTTTCCATTTAGTAGATGTGTTGAGATGTTAAATAATAAAGTCCACCTGTTTTTGATTTATTACCTTGATTTTGTCTGCTTTTTTGCCTCTGGCCCCCACGTTCTAGTCGCACACAATGGCTATTTTATCTTTTCTTCTTTTTTTCTAGAATCTTGAACCTTGTTGACACACAAGAAGTGATGTGTTTCACCTAGCAGTGATAACTTCTGCTGTGATTTTCCCCAGAAAAGTAAAATAATATGTGAGGCATCCACAGACCATGTTTTGGTTCTTGAACCGATAGCTGACGGAAGTAGAAGGACAGACAGACAGACTTGAAGGAAACTCACCCATGTATTTGTAATTGTAAGTATGCTTGCTGTTGTTTTTATCGTAGCATGACCATAACTGATTGTGTATTACAGATGATTACACGGTAAACATACCTGACTTAAAAACATTATTCTTTTTTCTTCCCTCAAAAAAAGTCAATCTCACTCACAGGTGGAAAATTATGTTGTCATCTATGTTCACCATTCACACACACACACACACACACACACACAACTTTGCAGACAGTGTTCTTAGCTTCAGCATCCTGCCAGAATCACATGCCAGCCTTCATGTTTGGCTGATGACAGCATCTCTTACCTGTCAGTTGTGCAGACGTGTTTTCCTTACTGCTGTCTTTTAGACCGGACATACGTATGTACTCGCCTTGTTGTTATCTACAGCCTAGCTACAGATTGTCTATATATATATACAGTGCATCCGGAAAGTATTCACACCCCTTCACTTTCCCCACATGTTGTTATGTTACAGCCTTATTCCAAAATGGATTAAATTCCTTTTTTTCCCCCTCATCAATCTACATACAATACCCCATAATGACAAAGCGAAAAAGGTTTTGTAGAAATTTTTGCAAATTTATTAAAAATAAAAAACTGAAATATTGCATGTACATAAGTATTCACACCCTTTACTCAGTACTTGGTTGAGGCACCCTTGGCAGCGATTACAGCCTCAAGTCTTCTTGGGTATGAAGCTACAAGCTTGGCACACCTATATTTGGGGTATTTCTCCCATTCTTCTCTGCAGATCCTCTCGAGCTCTGTAAGGTTAGATGGGGAGCGTCACTAAACAGCTATTTTCAGGTCTTTCCAGAGATGTTCAATGGGGTTCAAGTCTGGGCTCTGGCTGGGCCACTCAAGGACATTCACAGACTTGTCCCGAAGCCACTCCTTCGTTGTCTTGGCTGTGTGCTTAGGGTCGTTGTCGTGTTGAAAGGTAAACCTTCGCCCCAGTCTGAGGTCCTGAGTGCTCTGGAGCGGGTTTTCATCAAGGATCTCTCTGTACTTTGCTCCATTCATCTTTCCCTCGATCCTGACTAGTCTCCCAGTTCCTGCCGCTGAAGAACATCCCCACAGCATGACGCTGCCACCACCATGCTTCACTGTAGGGATGGTATTAGCAAGGTGATGAGAGGTGCCTGGTTTCCTCCAGACGTGACGTTTGGCATTCAGGCCAAAGAGTTCAATCTTGGTTTCATCAGACCAGAGAGTCTTGTTTCTCATGGTCTGAGAGTCCTTTAGGTGCTTTCTGGCAAACTCCAAGTGGGCTGTCATGTGCCTTTTACTGAGCAGAGGCTTCCGTCTGGCCACTCTACCATAAAGGCCTGACTGGTGGAGTGCTGCAGAGATGGTTGTCCTTCTGGAAGGTTCTCCCATCTCCACAGAGGAACACTGGAGCTCTGTCAGAGTGACCATTGGGTTCTTGGTCACCTCCCTGACTAGGGCCCTTCTCCCCCGATTGCTCAGTTTGGCTGGGCGGCCAGCTCTAGGAAGAGTCCTGGTGGATGCGAATTTCTTCCATTTACGAATGATGGAGACCACTGTGCTCTTTGGGATCTTCAAAGCTGTAGAAATTTTTTTGTACCCTTCCCCAGAGCTGTGCCTCGATACAATCCTGTCTCGGAGGTCCACAGACAATTCCTTTGGTTTCATGGCTTGGTTTCTGCTCTGACATGCACTGTCAACAGTGGGGCCTTATATAGACAGGTGTGTGCCTTTCCAAATCATGTCCAATCCATTGAATTTACTACGGGTGGACTCCAATCAAGATGTAGAAACATCTCAAGGATGATCAGTGGGAACAGGATGAACCTGAGCTCAATTTTGAGTGTCACAGCAAAGGCTGTGAATACTTATGTACATGCAATATTTCAGTTTTTTATTTTTAATACATTTGCAAAAATTTCTACAAAACCTTTTTCACTTTGTCATTATGGGGTGTTGTGTGTAGATTGATGAGGAAAAAAGGAATTTAATCCATTTTGGAATAAGGCTGTAACATAACAAAATGTGGGGAAAGTGAAGAGGTGTGAATACTTTCTGGATGCACTGTACATTATATATATACAAACTTAGCACCAAAAGTAAGGAAATGTGTGTTTGGTAGATTATTTCTTTGTTGTAACAATGCTTCTTGGCAATAAATCTTATACCGTTGGAAAGCCTGTTTATTTGCCTTTTAAATGGCGCCACGTGTGTAAGGAACATGCATTTGTGGGATGAGCAGCAGAGCTGAGTATTTTGATTGCGCCCATGAAAAATGTGCCAAATCTTCTCTGCCAATGCCAAACAGCTTATTTTGCTGTTGACTCTTGTTTTGAGCTTCTGGTACCCCAGTTGCTGCCAATCAGCTGCCTGATAGAAGATTTATTGCTAAGAAGCATTGTTACAGCAAAGAAATAATCTACCAAACACACATTTCCTTACTTTTTATGCTAAGTTTATATATATAGACAATCTTATCTGTTTTGCCACTTAAATGTGACGAGGATCAAACAGAGGCCTGCTATAGCACACAGTATGTAACATTTAAGAAAAATATTTGTAAAATAACTTATTTAAATTCCAGCTGGGTTTATTCAGCTGGTTTATTCAGCTTTAACGTGGGTGAAGGAGCGGGGCTGACCGACACAGCAGAGGTTTTCAGTTTGCGTTCTTATTGTTGGGAGGCGTAGCGTGACGGGTGTGTTCAGCTGAGTCTGGTAAACAGGTCTATCTTGAGGACTGAACGCTAGGGATGAGTGGATTTAGAGTTGAACCAACGTCAACAACCCCTGAGGTTGTCCGACTGCTCTAGAAACATGCTGCCGTCTGTCACACTGGTGGTATTACAAAATTCAGTTTTCCTGAAAATTCCCAAGGAAATACTGCTGATGCGGGACAACCCTTACTGCAAAGTCCAAATGACGTTTAAATGCGTGTTCTTGCTGCAACAGTGTACTGTGCACATTGTGTGTCTTTTGTCTCCTTTGGAGGAAAAAAAACATGACCCAAAAGGAAGAAATGTGTATTTTTATTTTTTGTCCTCATGAACGCTTCCCCTATCCCGGCCTCTACCGGTAGGTGCAGACTAGGTCCTACATGTACATGGATGGAGAACAGCCAATCGCCACATTGTATTTTGAGGACAGTTTTACAGCGTTTTTTCGGTGGCTGCCTACATAACCCCTGGACCTGCTACCCTTCCATGGAGCTCCAGGCGTGTCCAGAAAGGTCACACTCAGGAATCAGAAGAGGTGGCTTCCTTGTTCTCATGCCTTATTCCCACCTCACTTTCCCACCCTCAGTGTGTGTGTGTGTGTACGTTAACAGAGTAAATGGTGGAATAAATCCTAAAGTTTCAGTTTTATCCATTCAAACAAATTAGAGAAATGTTTTACTAATTAGCTCATGATTTATCTTTCTTAAATACACGGTTATAAACTCCTCAAAGCCAGAATGGATATTTATGGATACCATTACTTAAAAACTGGATTCCGATCCTCTTAAAATCTACAAATTTCTAATTTCCCTTTTTTCACAAAAGTACTTGAAGGGATTGTTGCTACTTACCTTAAATAGCTAGCCTGAGATAGGCTAGTTGAATCATTTTAGTCTGGTTTTAGGTCGTAGCACCAAGATCCTACTCACAAAGGTGGCTAATTACCTACTGTTTGCCTCTGATGTGTACTTAACATATTGTCTTACTGTTACCAGATCGGAGCACGTCATTTGATTCAGTTTTTAATCATCTCAGTAACTCCAGCTCTGATGTGTACTTAACAACAACTCTGTAATCTCATGGTTTACATCTCGGGGAGAGCGCAGTGTTTTTTCTACAACTCTGATTGCATCAGTGTGAACCCCACAGCTTTATCCTGGGCCCACTATTGTTTTCTGATACGCTATCTCCTGGCAAAATGATCTGAAATTACGATGTTGATTTCATTATGCTGACAATGCCCACCTTTACATACCCATTAAGCCAAAAGAAAGTTCACAAATTATGAATCTATAGCCAAGCTTGAAACAATGGTTGTTATTAAATATTTAAATACAGGAAATGTTCCTCTCTAAACCACCACATCAGAAATCCACCCATCCATAATCCGAACCGCTTATCCTGCTCTGAGGGTCGTGGGGATGCTGGAGCCTATCCCAGCAGTCATTGGGCAGCAGGCAGGGAGACACCCTGGACAGGCTGCCAGACCATCTCTCACACACACACACACACACACACACACACACACACACACACACACACACACACACACACCCCTAGGGACAATCTAGTAGGTCCGATTCACCTGACCTAAATGTCTTTGGACTGTGGGAGGAAACCGGAGCCCCCGGAGGAAACCCACGCAGACATTCAAACTCCACACAGAGGACGACCCGGGACAACCCCCAAAGCTTGACTACCTCAGGGCTCGAACCCGGGACTTTCTTGCTGTGAGGCGACTTCGCTAACCACTGCGCCACACCAAAAATCATTTGGGATAAATGTACATGTTCAGCATTTTCTGTTTCTGTTTCAACATTTAAAGAATCACATCAGTGACAAGACTGGTACATTTCATTCGCAAGAGTCTGCAACATCTCCTTTTCAGAGCACTGCTGGAGGAAATGTCGGCGGAACACAAGGATGATGTTCGCCGGCTGAGCAAAGGCTGTGTGTTGGAGAGGGTGTTGCACTTTCCACATCCGCAGGAGCGTTGTGAGAAGAAGGAAATGCAGGAGGATCCAGAGATGAAGGATTTCGTGACGAACCTGGCAGAAAACTTTAAGGAATGATTTTTTTCCCTTTTTCACCCAATTTAGTGGCCAATCGATCCCTCTTCTAGTTCAAACACCCACCCTCGTACTTCATGCGCTCGCCAACTGCATCCCTCCGACCGGCAGTCTCAAAGGAAACGCCTCGCCCCTTCCGTGACAAGGCGAATCCAGGCCGAACCACTGCTTTAGGCATTCATGTGATGAACCCAAGCCGACTCCGCCCCCCTCCCGGAGACAGCGTTGCCAGTTATTGCTGCTTCATCGAGTCCGGCCTTAGTCGGATCTGACGAGACCGAGGCGCGAACCCCGGTCCCCAGTGGGCAACTGCACCGACACAAAGCCGATGCTTAGACCGCTACACCACCGCGGACCCAGGAATGATTTGAAAGCTCCTCTAACATCTCAGGCGACATCCTGCTCTTCCTGAGACAGCCGCTCTGTTTTGGCTGATGGCCAGTGGACTGCAGAGGCCAGAAGGCTGGCACCTTCCATAGATGAGGCAACTCTTCAGATGGAGGTCTTGGACATGGGAACATCTGATTTGCTCAAAGAACAACACAAGGTCGTTGGGGTGAGTAACTGTTGGATCAAGGTGGTTCCCCAAGCTTGATTCAAAAACACGAGAGCTGTTAAAATGCTCCTACTCACAATGTTCCCCTCCACGTACATACGTATGTAAGTCATGGTTTTCTTCAGTGAACTGGATCAAGAACCAGAAAAGAAACAGACTCTCCAGTGCACATCTTGGCCAGTGCCTCAGGCTTGCCACAACAGAGTACAGAAGGATTGCCTCATCCCGTCACTCTCACTCCTCTCACTGATTGGTGAATGAACATCCATTTATTTTGGTCCATTTGTCCACAATTAAATGGGTGGTTTTGGACTTGTTTCTTTTCAAGAGTGCATTTGTTTTCTTGTGTGACCCTCAACACAGGCTTTGAGAATCCCAGGCCTAAATTAGCACTACTACCACTACTACTACTAATAATAATAATGAAGCTCTAGGACTCATGGAGGAGGGAATGGAAAAGTTCAGCAACTGTATCCCAGACAACATCAACATCTGTGTAGTCCAGAAGCTCACCCTACTCAGAACAGCCCACATATCATGACCAGTACTGTCAATCAAGTGACATCTGCCTTATAGTGCCTCAGGTCCATAGTTTGGACCCAGCTCTACAGGATGTAAAACCGGAAACATGAAAGAAATAATAATGATAATAATAATAATAATGATGATGATAATAATAACAACAACAACAATAATAATGGTGATAATAATGATGATAGTGTAGAGCCGAAGGAACGGAGAAGACCGTAGGTTCACACTTTAGCCATGTAGGCAACTTTCTTTAATCCACGGTAAATCAGAGAGACAACAAAACCAAAGCTCGACTGAGCGGAGGCGGCAAGAATAACCAGAAAACTGGCTGGACAACCATAACTTAACCCTGCGTTAACCTGCCAGGGCAACCATGACTTAACCCTTAGTTCCTGGGTTGAATTCTGTCCCCAATACGTGTCCACCACAATAGTAATAATAATAATAATAATGATAATAATAATAATGATGATGATAGTAAAAATAATCATCATCATCATGATAATAATATAATGATAATAATAATAATCGTAATAGCAACAACAACAACATCTGCACATAAAACAATTTTGGCTGACGCAATGGAGAAACCCCCCCCCCCCCCGGACGTTTTGGCCCTTGGCTTGGCATGCATGACAGGATTTGGCCCTTGAGGAAAACTAATTGAGGAACCCTGCTGCGCGCGCGCGCGCGCGCACACACACACACACACACACACACACACACACTGCTCTGGAGAGCCACTTTATCCAGTGCAGCAGGTGGAGGTGGCGTGGAGGATTTCTTCAGGTCAGTCAGTCGAGAATAAGAGAGGCTCTTAGAGTTTCTGAGTCAGTCAACTGTGAGCTGGTTTTTGTAAAAGGCAAGTACCTTTCTCTGAAAATATAAATAGCAGCTGAAGACATTGCATGTACACATAATTTGGTGTTACTTGTTTTGGTTTAGGTGAAAGTCTGTGGCCGTCTTAAATTACAATACTGTCTGATAATATTCAAAAAGTCATGGCCTGTTATTCCACCTTCATTGGATATTTTATTGTAATCAGCATTTTTCCCTCAAGTGTCCCAACTGATGAAGCAAGACATTTCAACTGTAAGTATATACTTTTCTAAATACAAAAATATAGATTTTTTTTCTCATTTGCTTTCAGTTTTAAAACACCAAAACAGTTTGTATGACCACGTGGCTCACCACAAGGATGCCTCCTTTTGCCCTTACTTTTCATTATGTACGCTGATGGATGCAGGAGCACTCAGGAGGGCAGCTAGTTGGTCAGATTTTCTGATGCATTGCTGACCCTTCTCCGAGGCTCAGAATCAGTCCATGGGAATGCTCTCACTGATTTTATTTCTTGGTGTGACAACTTCTTGGACTTAAATGTTTCTAAAACCAAGGAACTGATTATTGACTTTAGACGTAACAGAGATGCAGCCAAAGAGTGCATCATACATAATGAAGGTGTGGAAATGGTTACATCATATAAATATTTGGGCACTATTATTGATGGGCACCTTGAATTTGATGTGAACACTGAGGCTATTGTGAAACGGGGGCAACAGAGAAGTCACCTTCTGCACAAACTAAATTCCTTTTCCGTCAGCCATGTCACCCTCTGTCGCTTTTATCAGTCTTTTATTGAGAGTCTTCTAAGTTGTTCTTTTACCTGCTGGTTTCACAGCCTCACGGTAAAAGACAGAAACAGCCTGAACAGCATTGTTAAAATCAGTTTCAAGATCACCGCGGTGAAACAAAAAGATCTGAATTCTTTTTGCAACCAACAAATCCTCCAGAAAGCAGCAAGTTTTGTGGCTTCTTCTGGACATGTTCCAGCAAGGGAATTTCCTCTGTAGCCACCAGGGCGTCGTTATGTTTTACCCGCTTGTAAAACATAACCCTTATTCTACATCATTCATACCTGTTGCAACTCGATTATTGTGTTTTTATCAGATTGTTTCGTCTTTATCAAGTTTATCTTGTTGCGTTTCTTATTGTGTACTTTTATAGATTTGATTCCACATTTAGCTCCCTGGGGTGTTATTATTTCTTGTTTGTGTTATTTGTTTGTTTGCATGTTACTGTGTTTTATGTTCACAAGCTTCTCCAAACAAGTTGCCCCCAGCGGGATTAATAAAGTTGTTTGTGTTGTAGTGAACAACTTCCCAGCCAGAATAACTCCGTTTACCCCAATAGAGAGGAAGGAGATGAACCAGGGCTATTCACCATGTAAACTCCAGCGTTTTACTCCCATCCATACCTGCACACACCCAGTTCCCAGGTGTTGCCGGCTCAAAGTGTGAGGAAACTATGAAAACATCTTTTACTTCCGTTTAATAATCATTTGTACTAGTACCAGTGATCCCTGGTGGTGGAATTGGGTGGGTGGGTTAACAAACGCATGATACCCATTATACAGCAGCATCACATCCCAGACACCAAGTTACATAACGACACCATATACCTCGTTAGAGCACATGCGCTTCAACAACACTATAGGGAAGTATAGACGGACTGGCCATCGGGAGCACCGGGTTCGCTCTGTGGGCTGCTTGAATACCTGCCCCCCCTTTCTTTTCCTTTCTTTTTGTCACAGCAAGTGCTTCCTTTTCGATTCGTGCACATCATGATTCCGTTGCAAATGAAGTCAACAGTTCTCCACAATCCATTCGGCTGCTTTTGTGTCAAGACTCCACCAAGTCCATAGGAGGAGGCATTTCCCGACCCAGTTGTCTCTTGTGTTGGGCTCTACTGAGCCAACACGGTTTCTGAGCTGAGTTCTGGAGTTCATATGGTTGTGCTGAATTTGTAAGTTTGGTTTTGTATTCCCCTCTCAGTTGGCCCAACTCCGTGAACACCTCTGGGTAGTTTGAGGGGAAGTTTGTCGCAGTACCGCGAATGTTGTGCAGCTGGGGGATCCTTTGTAACCTCGTGGCTGCTGGAGGGCCCAGCCCTGGCGTGGCTCTACCCAATTTGGGGTTTAACTGTAGCCTCTCGTACAATGCAGCATCATGTATTCCGACTACAACCCTGTCTTGGATCATTTCCTCACGTAATTCCCCATAATTGCCAGGTTCCACCATTTTGTACACATCCGTAATGAAGTGCTCTGCACTTCCTCCCTCTTGCTGGTGTAGCGGACTATAAGGGCAGAATTCGCCCTAATCACTTGGCGTTTGGGGTTAAGTAGGCACGGCCGGGCCCTTTCAGGAAGGGTTTCCAGGTTGACAGGGTGGAGGATTGTGGGAGCAGCGCCACGTTGCTCGGTTTGTGAGTTTTGTACGAAGGAAGAAACGACGCGTTCGTGTAGTCAAGGAGAGAAACTGTTCGTCTCTGCTTTCCTACAATACAGTTTCCACACTGGCATCTTGTGTTCAACGTTGCCCGTTCATAAACGACATGTACTCCAACAAAGTCCCCGAGTTGAGCCCTTTTAATGGCCTCAGTTCTGCTGCGCTGTCGTCAGAGGCGGAGAACTCAGTCTGTTGTCGGCCTCGCCTCCCACAGGCTCGACCTGAGACTCTGCTCCCCAGCGTTTTCTTTCAGGCCTCAAGCTGTCATGAAGCTTTCCACTCGTCTGAACCAAGTGGGCCACGAACTTAGTCCAAGTCAAATGGTCCCGGTGGCGGGACTGGACGTGTATGCTCCGTATCGACTATGGAGGGGGGCCATGGCTCGGCAGCTTCTGCGGCACGTCAGGAATTAGCCTCTTGCCTTTATCCTGGCGACACGCAGCTTCTTTCCCTGCGTTTCTGTCGAGTGGGTTGTAATGAGTTGAACAGGACTAGTTTTACTATTCGAGTTGAAACAGGACTAGTTGTTTTACTATTGTAACCGATTATGTTCTTGCCCGGTGCGGGATTCGATACGGGGTGTACTGCACCACAAGGCGACATCACTAACCGCTCGGCTAAAGGGTCAGACCCGTTAGCTAGGGATTAACGTGTCTTAGTAGTTTACACTATTATCATTTAATGGGGTCCCCGGACCCTTTAGGACATCACACTGGAAGTAAACGAGTTGTGTCCATTCTGTGGATGTGATGAGGTCAACTATATGTAGTTGTTTGGGTGTCATGGCAGACAAGGAAGTTTCGAAACTTACAGCGACGAACCAACAACACTAGCCAAGCAGATATACTTACCTGGAGACAAAAGACAGAACATCCCACACAAAATGGAACGCAGAACAGATGGATCAAGAATCTGTCGGACAAGGTTCTTACCCAATCAGAGAAGGAGGTCTTAGCCAAAGGACTGAACTTCGCCCTGACACCCAAACAACTACCTATAGTTGACCTCATCCGTCCACAGACTCAGCTATAAGGAAAACAATCTAACGGAAACCGAGGCGGAACAGCTTAGGTTAAAGGTATCAGCAGCTCTGTCCAATGCGAAACCCTCTCCTTCCAACCTAACCATGGAGGAAAGGAAAGCCGTGACAGCCCTGAGCAAGGACGAAAACATCACTATCCTTCCAGCACATAAGGGGAGATGCACGGTTATCCTCAACACTACAGACTACCACGCCAAGATCACGTCATTACTCAGCAACACCGACACCTATGAACCTCTGAGACGCGATCCAACTAGTGGTTACAAGAGGAGAATGATAGAATACCTACAGAAAGGAGGAACCATTGATCGGGTACAATACCACCGTCTCTATCCACAAGATAACATTCCATGCATATATGGACGCCCTAAGATCCATAAAGATGGAACCCCCCTCAGGCCCATCGTCAGCAGCATAAACTCGGTCACTTACAACATATAGCCAACATCTTGACCCCTTTAGTGGGCGAGACACCTCACCATATCCAAAACTCCACTGACTTTGTGAACAAGGTCCAAGGCGTAAAACTGGAACCGGATGAAACCATGGTATCCTATGATGTGACCTCGTTATTCACCTGCATCCCAACCATGGAGGCTTTGGAAACTGTGAGGCAACGTTTGCTACGGGACGACACCCTCCATGATAGAACCAACCTCAGCCCAGACCAGATTTGCCAACTACTGGACCTTTGCCTGAACACTACATATTTCCAATTCAGGGGCCAGTTTTACAGACAGAAACACGGCTGTGCAATGGGCTCACCAGTATCTCCCATTGTGGCCAACTTATATATGGAAGAGGTAGAACACAGGGCCCTGAACTCCTTCAGAGGAACACCTCCGAGCCACTGGTTCAGATATGTGGACGACACATGGGTCAAAATCCAAACACAAGAGGTCGAAGCCCAGTTGGGCGTCGACTGATCCGGTATGGAAATCTTATTTATGATCCGCATTTTGATTTGGGAAAGATTTTGCACCGGATGCCCTTACTGACGCAACCCTCCCCATTTGTCCGGGCTTGGGACCGGCACTAAGGATGCACTGGCTTGTGCATCCTCAGTGGCTGGGTTGATACGTGCACTACTGATCAGTGTAAATCCAGCCGGGCTTTTATCCAGCCATCCATTTTCCGAACCGCTTATCCTGTTCTCAGGGTCGCTGGAACCTATCCCAGCAGTCATTGGGCGGCAGGCGGGGAGACACCCTGGACAGGCCGCCAGGCCATCACAGGGCCGACACACACACACACACACCTAGGGACAGTTTAGTACAGCTGATTCACCTGACCTACATGTGTTTGGATGGTGGGAGAAAACCGGAGCCCCCGGAGGAAACCCACACAGACACGGGGAGAACATGCAAACTCCTCACAGGACAAACCGGGACAACCCCCAAGGCCGGACTACCCCGGGGCTCGAACCCAGGACCTTCTTGCTGTGAGGCGACCGCGCCAACTACTGCGCCACCGTGCCGCCCCTGGGCTTTTATTTATTTTATTCAAAAAGTTGTTGTGCGTCATGTCACCACACAGAGTGCTGCTGAGATGTGTCCGCACACCTCAAATTAAAGCAGGAAGGCCAAACCGTGCAGAGCAGGGTGCACGGAGTTCCTCCACCGCAGAGTACCAAATGTCTGAGAGAGTTGTTTGGCTTAAATGTCCAAACGTGGCGAGTGTGAGTCGTCCTCCATGCACACCAGGGTACTTACATCACCTGTCCAGAAGATACATCCTCATCACCAGCACCATCACACACTGGAGCTGCTGGCTTTTGCAGTGTACACCTACCACCTGTGGGCCATAACACATCTACTGCACATAATGAGTATACAAGTTGTCAGTGTCAGTACTGGCAACACCTCAAACGCATGGCAGTACTGTCTCGTCAGTGAGGCACGTGCCGCCAACGAGTGTCGGGGAACAGAATGAACGGTGTTTTCTGAAAGTGCTTCCAGCCAAATAAAACCGGTCCGTGCTGCAGCATACTGCAAGTTCTTCTGCAGCGTAGGGTGTGTGCAGTGTTCCTGTCTGTCCACATGGCCTGCAGCCTCCGCCGTCCCGCCGGGAGCAGGAAGAGGACCCAAATGCAGACCGTGGAGACAGACAGGGCTAGAACAAGGTTTGAGTAATTCAAATGAACTTACAGACAGCAGCAGGAACAGATGCTACAGACAGCAGGGGAGGCTCAAAACAGGACGTGGTGCATCCGGCGACCAAGAGTCAGTATGTGTGTGTGTGTGTGTGTGTGTTTCTGCGACGATCCGACAAAGCACCCGGGCAACCAGGGGGAATATATAACACTGGGGAGCCGATCAGGGAGACCGGGTGCAGGTGAGCAGGGCAGGAACAGAAAAGCCAGCCAGGGAAAGGGGAACAGGGGAGTAAAGCAGGGGCAATCAGGTGAATGGGGCACAGGGGAGCCTTGATGGCCAGACCACCCAGCCATGACACCCCCAGTGTTTGTACAGAGAACTGCACTGCAGGTGAACTGGAAAGTGCGTTCCAGTTGGCCTGACCTGATGACAGAAGAGCAGAGGGCTCATGTGTAAAACGTAGGTTGATTTATTTTGATCTTTTTACGTGGTAGCAGTATTTGCTCGGTATTCACTTAGTAGTGGTGCGCCACCACCACGGCAAGAAGTAAACTCTAACCTAGAACAAAACGAAAAAATAGTCCAGTGTTTTAGAAGTAGGGATTATATTACGAATGAAACCACTTCAGACCGAGGTCCTCCACTTGAATCACAGCTTGGGCCCAAACAGACAGATGAAGGACAACTGTAGAATCATCACAACTGGGCGCCACAGCTGCACAAAAATGGGAGGGAACACCGTCCTAGACTTGTGTAGACACAAGCAGTTAGGGCCATTTATGTACAACACACATGTTACTTTTTCATAATGGCAAGTGAACACTGCAGGGGCCATCTCCTTGGGCTGTGTTGTGTTGTGTTGTGTTGTGTTGTGTTGTGTTGTGGGCATCTGTAGGACATGCAGTGGGACAGGCTGACAAACCCAATGTTCCTCTGCATGATCCTCCAGACTCCTCTGCAGGTTCCTCTGCGGGTTCCATGGGGTTTTAGATGCGGAGCCTCTGATGCATGCCTTGAACTGCAGTACATCTATTTGTTATCACTTGGTTTTGTTTGAGGTATCTGAGGAAACTTCAGTGGATTTGTTCATATTTCTGTTTTTATTTGCATCATCTAGTTTCCAGCTCTGCCATCAGAGAACTGCTGATCACTGCATATGAAGAAAGCATTGAAATGGTGGAAAAGGCCCTCTTACGTTCCACAAACAGGTAATGAACTTAATGAACCTCCTGTACCAGGAATTATACAAGGTCATGAAGCTAATGAACCTCCTGTGCCAGGAATTGTACAAGGTCATGAACCTCCTGTACCAGGAATAATACAAGGTAATGAACCTCATGAACCTCCTGTACCAGGAATTATACAAGGTCATGAACCTAATGAACCGCCTGTACCAGGAATTATACAAGGTAATGAACCTCATGAACCGCCTGTAACAGGAATTATACAAGGTAATGAATCTCATGAACCGCCGGTAACAGGAATTATACAAGGTCATGAACCTCATGAACCGCCTGTACCAGGAATTATACAAGGTATTGAACCTCCTGTACCAGGAATTATACAAGGTCATGAACCTAATGAACCGCCTGTACCAGGAATTATACAAGGTATTGAACCTCCTGTACCAGGAATTATACAAGGTAATGAACCTCCTGTACCAGGAATTATACAAGGTAATGAACCTCATGAACCTCCTGTACCAGGAATTATACAAGGGCATGAACCTAAGGAACCTCCTGTACCAGGAATTATACAAGGTCATGAACCTAATGAACCGCCTGTACCAGGAATTATACAAGGTAATGAACCTAATGAACCTCCTGTACCAGGAATTATACAAGGTCATGAACCTAATGAACCTCCTGTACCAGGAATTATACAAGGTCATGAACCTAATGAACCGCCTGTACCAGGAATTATACAAGGTAATGAACCTCCTGTACCAGGAATTATACAAGGTAATGAACCTCATGAACCTCCTGTACCAAGAATTATACAAGGTAATGAACCTCATGAACCTCCTGTACCAGGAATTATACAAGGTAATGAACCTAATGAACCTCCTGTACCAGGAATTATACAAGGTAATGAACCTAACAACACAGTAACACACACCAACCACAAAGTAACACACACCAACAACACAGCGACCTACACCAACAACACAGTAACACACACCAACAACACAGCGACCCACACCAACCACAAAGTAATACACACCAACAACACAGCGACCTACACCAACAACACTGTGACACGCACCAACAACACAGCGACCTACACCAACAACACAGTAACACACACCAACAACACAGCGACCTACACCAACAACACAGTAACACACACCAACAACACAGCGACACACACCAACCACAAAGTAACACACACCAACAACACAGCGACCTACACCAACAATACAGTAACACACACCAACAACACAGCGACCCACACCAACCACAAAGTAATACACACCAACAACACAGCGACCTACACCAACAACACTGTGACACGCACCAGCAACACAGCGACACACTCCAAACACAAAGTAACACACACCAACAACACAGCGACCTACACTAACAACACAGCAACACACACCAACAACACAGCGACCTACACCAACAATACAGCAACACACACCAACAACACAGTGACCTACACAACAACACAATAACACACAGCAACAACACAGTGACACACAGCAACAACACAGCAACACACACCAACAACACAGTGATCTACACCAAAAACACACCGACTCACACCAACAACAAAGCAACACACACCAGCAACACAGTGACACACAGCAACAACTGAGCAACACACAGCAACAACACAGTGACACACACCACCAACACAGCAACCCACACCAAATACACAGCGACCTACACCAACAACACAGTAACAAACACCGACAACACACCGACCTACACGAACAACACAGCAACACACACCAACAACACAGTGACACACACCAACATCACAGCAACAACACAGCGACGACCCACACCAACAACACAGCAACACACACCAACAACACAGTAACACACACCAACAACACAGCGACACACAGCAACAACACAGCAACACACACCAACAACACAGCAACACAGCAACAACACAGACACACACCAACAACACAGCGACACACACCAACAACACAGCAACACACCAACAACACAGACACACAGCAACAACACAGCAACACACACCAACAACACAGCAACACACAAACAACACAGACACACAGCAACAACACAGCGACACACACCAACAACACAGCGACACACACCAACAACACAGTGACCCATACCAACAACACAGCAACCTACACCAACAACACAGCGACACACACTTACAACACAGTGACACACACCAACAACACAGTGACCCATACCAACAACACAGCAACCTACACCAACAACACAGCAACACACACCAACAACACAGCGACACACAGCAACAACACAGCGACACACAGCAACAACACACCAACACACACCAACAACACAGCGACACATAGCAACAACACAGCAACAACACAGCGACGACCCACACCAACAACACAGCAACACACACCAACAACACAGCAACAACACAGCGACGACCCACACCAACAATACAGCAGCACACACCAACAACACAGTGACACACAGCAACAACACACCAACACACACCACCAACACAGCGACACACAGCAACAACACAGCAACAACACAGCGACGACCCACACCAACAACACAGCAACCCACACCAAATACACAGCGACCTACACCAACAACACAGTAACACACACCGACAACACACCGACCTACACCAACAACACACACCAACAACACAGTGACCCATACCAACAACACAGCAACCTACACCAACAACACAGCAACACACACCAACAACACAGTGACCCACACCAACAACACAGCGACACACACCAACAACACAGTAACACACACCAACAACACAGCGACACCCACCAACAACACAGCGACACACAGCAACAACACAGCAACACACAGCAACAACACAGCCACACACACCAACAACACAGCAACACACACCAACAACACAGCGACACACAGCAACAACACACCAACACACACCAACAACACAGCGACCTACACCAGCAACACAGCGACACACACCAACAACACACCAACACACACCAACAACATAGCAACACACACCAACAACACAGCAACACACACCAACAACACAGCAACACACAGCAACACAGCGACACACAGCAACAACACAGCGACACACACCAACAACACACCAACACACACCAACAACACAGCAACACACACCAACAACACACCAACACACACCAACAACACAGCGACACACAACAACAACACAGCGACACACACCAACAACACAGCGTCACACACCAACAACACACCAACACACATCAACAACACTGTGACACGCACCAGCAACACAGCGACCTACACCAACAACACAGCAACACACACCAACAACACAGCGACCTACACCAACAACACAGCGACCTACACCAACAACACAGCGACACAAACCAGCAACACAGCGACCTACACCAACAACACAGCAACACACACCAACCACAAAGTAACACACACCAACAACACAGCGACCTACACTAGCAACACAGTAACACACACCAACAACACAGCAACACACACCTGCAACACAGCGACACACACCAGCAACACAGCGACACACACCAACAACACAGCAACACACACCAACAACACAGCGACCTACACCAACAACACAGCAACACACACCAACAACACCTCTCTCCAGTTCTCCATCGCTCTCCACCCATCTACACCTCTCCAATTTTCCACGCATCTACACCTCTCTCCACCTCTCTCCACCCATCTACACCTCTCTCCACCAATCTACACCTCTCTCCATCCATCTACACCTCGCCCCATCTATCTACACCTCTCTCCACCAATCTACACCTCTCTCCATCCATCTACACCTCGCCCCACCTATCTACACCTCTCTCCACCAATCTACACCTCTCTCCACCTCTCCAACCATCTACACCTCTCTCCACCTCTTTCCACCCATCTACACCTCTCTCCACCTCTCGACCAATCTACACCTCTCTCCACCCATCTACACCTCTCCACCTCTCTCCACCATCCACATTGCTCTCCACTCATCCACACCTCTCCACCCATCTACTCCCTCTCTCCACCCATCTACACCTGTCCACCCATCCACACCTCTCCACTTCTCTCCACCTACCACCTACCCACACCTCTCTCCACCCATTTCCACCTCATCCACACCCCATCCCATCCCCTAACCCATTTCTCTAACATCTCATCATCTCTACTACTCCATTCCTCCTTCTACTCCACCTCATCTGTCTTCACCGTTATCTCCCACCACCTCTTTCCATCCTCTCCACCTTTCCACTGTGTGTGTGTGTGTGTGTGTGTGTGTGTGTGTGTGTGTGTGTGTGTGTGTGTGTGTGTGTGAGTGTGTGTGTGTGTGTGCGCGTGTTCTCTTTCAGTTTCTAGGTAGATAACGGGGAGTTAGCAAATTCAATCAAATGTCAACAGATTTACATGTGTATATATCTACATCTACATGTGTATATATCTACAGCTACATGTGTATATATCTACATCTGCATGTGTATATATCTACATCTACATGTGTGTATATCTACAGCTACATGTGTATATATCTACATCTGCATGTGTATATATCTACAGCTACATGTGTATATATCTACATCTACATGTGTATATATCTACAGCTACATGTGTATATATCTACATCTGCATGTGTATATATCTACATCTACATGTGTGTATATCTACAGCTACATGTGTATATATCTACATCTACATGTGTGTATATCTACATCTACATGTGTGTATATCTACAGCTACACGTGTATATATCTACATCTACATGTGTATATATCTACGGCTACATGTGTATATATCTACATCTACATGTGTATATATCTACAGCTACATGTGTATATATCTACATCTACATGTGTATATATCTACATCTACATGTGTATATATCTACAGCTACATGTGTGTATATCTACAGCTACATGTGTATATATCTACATCTACATGTGTATATATCTACATCTACATGTGTATATATCTACATCTACATGTGTATATATCTACAGCTACATGTGTATATATCTACATCTACATGTGTATATATCTACATCTACATGTGTATATATCTACATCTACATGTGTATATATCTACATCTACATGTGTATATATCTACATCTACATGTGTATATATCTACATCTGCATGTGTATATATCTACATCTGCATGTGTATATATCTACATCTACATGTGTATATATCTACATCTGCATGTGTATATATCTACATCTGCATGTGTATATATCTACAGCTACATGTGTATATATCTACATCTACATGTGTATATATCTACAGCTACATGTGTATATATCTACAGCTACATGTGTATATATCTACAGCTACATGTGTATATATCTACATCTGCATGTGTATATATCTACAGCTACATGTGTATATATCTACATCTACATGTGTGTATATCTACATCTACATGTGTGTATATCTACATCTACATGTGTGTATATCTACATCTACATGTGTGTATATCTACATCTACATGTGTGTATATCTACAGCTACATGTGTATATATCTACAGCTACATGTGTATATATCTACATCTACATGTGTGTATATCTACATCTACATGTGTGTATATCTACATCTACACGTGTATATATCTACGGCTACATGTGTATATATCTACATCTACATGTGTATATATCTACAGCTACACGTGTATATATCTACATCTACATGTGTATATATCTACATCTACATGTGTATATATCTACAGCTACATGTGTATATATCTACATCTACATGTGTATATATCTACAGCTACATGTGTATATATCTACATCTGCATGTGTATATATCTACAGCTACATGTGTATATATCTACAGCTACATGTGTATATATCTACATCTACATGTGTGTATATCTACATCTACATGTGTGTATATCTACAGCTACACGTGTATATATCTACAGCTACACGTGTATATATCTACAGCTACACGTGTATATATCTACATCTACATGTGTATATATCTACGGCTACATGTGTATATATCTACATCTACATGTGTATATATCTACAGCTACATGTGTATATATCTACATCTACATGTGTATATATCTACATCTACATGTGTATATATCTACAGCTACATGTGTGTATATCTACAGCTACATGTGTATATATCTACATCTACATGTGTATATATCTACATCTACATGTGTATATATCTACATCTACATGTGTATATATCTACAGCTACATGTGTATATATCTACATCTACATGTGTATATATCTACATCTACATGTGTATATATCTACATCTACATGTGTATATATCTACATCTGCATGTGTATATATCTACATCTACATGTGTATATATCTACATCTGCATGTGTATATATCTACATCTGCATGTGTATATATCTACATCTACATGTGTATATATCTACATCTGCATGTGTATATATCTACATCTGCATGTGTATATATCTACATCTACATGTGTATATATCTACAGCTACATGTGTATATATCTACAGCTACATGTGTATATATCTACAGCTACATGTGTATATATCTACATCTGCATGTGTATATATCTACAGCTACATGTGTATATATCTACAGCTACATGTGTATATATCTACATCTACATGTGTGTATATCTACATCTACATGTGTGTATATCTACAGCTACACGTGTATATATCTACAGCTACACGTGTATATATCTACATCTACACGTGTATATATCTACGGCTACATGTGTATATATCTACATCTACATGTGTATATATCTACAGCTACACGTGTATATATCTAAGGCTACATGTGTATATATCTACGGCTACATGTGTATATATCTACATCTACATGTGTATATATCTACATCTACATGTGTATATATCTACATCTACATGTGTATATATCTACATCTACATGTGTATATATCTACAGCTACACGTGTATATATCTAAGGCTACATGTGTATATATCTACAGCTACATGTGTATATATCTACATCTACATGTGTATATATCTACATCTACATGTGTATATATCTACATCTACATGTGTATATATCTACATCTACATGTGTATATATCTACATCTACATGTGTATATATCTACATCTACATGTGTATATATCTACAGCTACATGTGTATATATCTACATCTACATGTGTATATATCTACATCTACATGTGTATATATCTAAGGCTACATGTGTATATATCTACGGCTACATGTGTATATATCTACAGCTACATGTGTATATATCTACAGCTACATGTGTATATATCTACGGCTAGATGTGTATATATCTACAGCTACATGTGTATATATCTACAGCTACATGTGTATATATCTACATCTACATGTGTATATATCTACATCTACATGTGTATATATCTAAGGCTACACGTGTATATATCTACATCTACATGTGTATATATCTACATCTACATGTGTATATATCTACATCTACATGTGTGTATATCTACAGCTACATGTGTATATATCTACAGCTATATGTGTGTATATCTACAGCTACATGTGTATATATCTACAGCTACATGTGTATATATCTACAGCTACATGTGTATATATCTACATCTACATGTGTGTATATCTACAGCTACATGTGTATATATCTACAGCTACATGTGTATATATCTACAGCTACATGTGTATATATCTACAGCTACATGTGTGTATATCTACATCTACATGTGTGTATATCTACATCTACATGTGTGTATATCTACAGCTACATGTGTATATATCTACATCTACATGTGTATATATCTACATCTACATGTGTATGTATCTACATCTACATGTGTATATATCTACAGCTACATGTGTATATATCTACATCTACATGTGTATATATCTACATCTACATGTGCGTATATCTACAGCTACATGTGTATATATCTACAGCTACATGTGCGTATATCAACATCTACATGTGTATATATATCTACAGCTACATGTGTATATATCTACATCTACATGTGTGTATATCTACAGCTACATGTGCGTATATCTACATCTACATGTGTATATATATCTACAGCTATATGTGTATATATCTACAGCTACATGTGTATATATCTACATCTACATGTGTGTATATCTACAGCTACATGTGTATATATCTACATCTACATGTGTGTATATCTACAGCTACATGTGTATATATCTACATCTACATGTGTATATATCTACAGCTACATGTGTATATATCTACATCTACATGTGTATATATCTACATCTACATGTGTATATATCTACATCTACATGTGTATATATCTACATCTACATGTGTGTATATCTACATCTACATGTGTATATATCTACATCTACATGTGTATATATCTACATCTACATGTGTGTATATCTACATCTACATGTGTGTATATCTACATCTACATGTGTGTATATCTACATCTACATGTGTGTATATCTACAGGTACATGTGTATATATCTACAGCTACATGTGTGTATATCTACAGCTACATGTGTATATATCTACATCTACATGTGTATATATCTACAGCTACATGTGTATATATCTACAGCTACATGTGTATATATCTACATCTACATGTGTATATATCTACATCTACATGTGTATATATCTACAGCTACATGTGTATATATCTACAGCTACATGTGTATATATCTACATCTACATGTGTATACTATATCTACATCTACATGTGTGTATATCTACATCTACATGTGTGTATATCTACATCTACATGTGTGTATATCTACAGCTACATGTGTATATATCTACAGCTACATGTGTGTATATCTACAGCTACATGTGTATATATCTACAGCTACATGTGTATATATCTACATCTACATGTGTATATATCTACAGCTACATGTGTATATATCTACATCTACATGTGTATATATCTACGGCTACATGTGTATATATCTACAGCTACATGTGTATATATCTACGGCTACATGTGTATATATCTACATCTACATGTGTATATATCTACAGCTACATGTGTATATATCTACGGCTAGATGTGTATATATCTACAGCTACATGTGTATCTATCTACAGCTACATGTGTATATATCTACAGCTACATGTGTATATATCTACATCTACATGTGTATATATCTACATCTACATGTGTATATATCTACAGCTACATGTGTATATATCTACATCTACATGTGTATATATCTACAGCTACATGTGTATATATCTACATCTACATGTGTATATATCTACATCTACATGTGTATATATCTAAGGCTACATGTGTATATATCTACGGCTACATGTGTATATATCTACAGCTACATGTGTATATATCTACATCTACATGTGTATATATCTACAGCTACATGTGTATATATCTACAGCTACATGTGTATATATCTACAGCTACATGTGTATATATCTACATCTACATGTGTATATATCTACAGCTACATGTGTATATATCTACAGCTACATGTGTATATATCTACAGCTACATGTGTGTATATCTACAGCTACATGTGTATATATCTACAGCTACATGTGTATATATCTACAGCTACATGTGTATATATCTACATCTACATGTGTGTATATCTACAGCTACATGTGTATATATCTACAGCTACATGTGTATATATCTACAGCTACATGTGTATATATCTACATCTACATGTGTATATATCTACATCTACATGTGTGTATATCTACAGCTACATGTGTATATATCTACAGCTACATGTGTGTATATCTACAGCTACATGTGTATATATCTACAGCTACATGTGTATATATCTACAGCTACATGTGTATATATCTACATCTACATGTGTGTATATCTACAGCTACATGTGTATATATCTACAGCTACATGTGTATATATCTACAGCTACATGTGTATATATCTACAGCTACATGTGTATATATCTACAGCTACATGTGTGTATATCTACATCTACATGTGTGTATATCTACATCTACATGTGTGTATATCTACAGCTACATGTGTATATATCTACAGCTACATGTGTATATATCTACAGCTACATGTGTATATATCTACAGCTACATGTGTATATATCTACAGCTACATGTGTGTATATCTACATCTACATGTGTGTATATCTACATCTACATGTGTGTATATCTACAGCTACATGTGTATATATCTACATCTACATGTGTATATATCTACATCTACATGTGTATGTATCTACATCTACATGTGTATATATCTACAGCTACATGTGTATATATCTACATCTACATGTGTATATATCTACATCTACATGTGCGTATATCTACAGCTACATGTGTATATATCTACAGCTACATGTGCGTATATCTACATCTACATGTGTATATATATCTACAGCTACATGTGTATATATCTACATCTACATGTGTGTATATCTACAGCTACATGTGCGTATATCTACATCTACATGTGTATATATATCTACAGCTACATGTGTATATATCTACATCTACATGTGTATATATCTACAGCTACATGTGTATATATCTACATCTACATGTGTGTATATCTACATCTACATGTGTATATATCTACATCTACATGTGTGTATATCTACATCTACATGTGTGTATATCTACATCTACATGTGTGTATATCTACATCTACATGTGTGTATATCTACAGGTACATGTGTATATATCTACAGCTACATGTGTGTATATCTACAGCTACATGTGTATATATCTACATCTACATGTGTATATATCTACAGCTACATGTGTATATATCTACAGCTACATGTGTATATATCTACATCTACATGTGTATATATCTACATCTACATGTGTATATATCTACAGCTACATGTGTATATATCTACATCTACATGTGTATATATCTACAGCTACATGTGTATATATCTACAGCTACATGTGTATATATCTACATCTACATGTGTATACTATATCTACATCTACATGTGTGTATATCTACATCTACATGTGTGTATATCTACATCTACATGTGTGTATATCTACAGCTACATGTGTATATATCTACAGCTACATGTGTGTATATCTACAGCTACATGTGTATATATCTACAGCTACATGTGTATATATCTACATCTACATGTGTATATATCTACAGCTACATGTGTATATATCTACATCTACATGTGTATATATCTACAGCTACATGTGTATATATCTACAGCTACATGTGTATATATCTACATCTACATGTGTATATATCTACATCTACATGTGTATGTATCTACATCTACATGTGTATATATCTACAGCTACATGTGTATATATCTACATCTACATGTGTATATATCTACATCTACATGTGTATATATCTACATCTACATGTGTATATATCTACATCTACATGTGTATATATCTACAGCTACATGTGTATATATCTACATCTACATGTGTATATATCTACATCTACATGTGTATATATCTACAGCTACATGTGTATATATCTACATCTACATGTGTATATATCTACATCTACATGTGTATATATCTACAGCTACATGTGTATATATCTACATCTACATGTGTATATATCTACATCTACATGTGTATGTATCTACATCTACATGTGTATATATCTACAGCTACATGTGTATATATCTACATCTACATGTGTATATATCTACATCTACATGTGTATATATCTACATCTACATGTGTATATATCTACATCTACATGTGTATATATCTACATCTACATGTGTATATATCTACAGCTACATGTGTATATATCTACATCTACATGTGTATATATCTACATCTACATGTGTATATATCTACAGCTACATGTGTATATATCTACGGCTACATGTGCGTATATCTACAGCTACATGTGTATATATCTACAGCTACATGTGCGTATATCTACATCTACATGTGTATATATATCTACAGCTACATGTGTATATATCTACATCTACATGTGTGTATATCTACAGCTACATGTGCGTATATCTACATCTACATGTGTATATATATCTACAGCTACATGTGTATATATCTACAGCTACATGTGTATATATCTACATCTACATGTGTGTATATCTACAGCTACATGTGTATATATCTACATCTACATGTGTGTATATCTACAGCTACATGTGTATATATCTACATCTACATGTGTATATATCTACAGCTACATGTGTGTATATCTACATCTACATGTGTATATATCTACATCTACATGTGTATATATCTACAGCTACATGTGTGTATATCTACATCTACATGTGTATATATCTACATCTACATGTGTATATATCTACAGCTACATGTGTATATATCTACATCTACATGTGTATATATCTACATCTACATGTGTGTATATCTACATCTACATGTGTGTATATCTACATCTACATGTGTGTATATCTACATCTACATGTGTGTATATCTACAGGTACATGTGTATATATCTACAGCTACATGTGTGTATATCTACAGCTACATGTGTATATATCTACATCTACATGTGTATATATCTACAGCTACATGTGTATATATCTACAGCTACATGTGTATATATCTACATCTACATGTGTATATATCTACATCTACATGTGTATATATCTACAGCTACATGTGTATATATCTACATCTACATGTGTATATATCTACAGCTACATGTGTATATATCTACATCTACATGTGTATATATCTACAGCTACATGTGTATATATCTACAGCTACATGTGTATATATCTACATCTACATGTGTATACTATATCTACATCTACATGTGTGTATATCTACATCTACATGTGTGTATATCTACAGCTACATGTGTATATATCTACATCTACATGTGTATATATCTACAGCTACATGTGTATATATCTACAGCTACATGTGTATATATCTACATCTACATGTGTATATATCTACAGCTACATGTGTATATATCTACAGCTACATGTGTATATATCTACATCTACATGTGTATATATCTACAGCTACATGTGTGTATATCTACAGCTACATGTGTGTATATCTACATCTACATGTGTGTACTTGTACAGCTACATGTGTGTACATGTAATTCCCTCAGGGTTCAGGGTGCAGGCTGGTCGCCCAACCACGTGTTGGTGGTTGGTGCTGTTGTTTCTTCCGGGACACGAGTAACAACCTTCTGCTCTGATGGGACATGAGAGGAGCACCTGGTGTTCAGCTGTGGTTACACGTTTACCAGCCCAACATGACTGGTAGCAGGTCTGGTAGCAGGTCTGGTAGGAGGTCTGGTAGCAGATCTGGTAGGAGGTCTGGTAGGAGGTCTGGTAGCAGGTCTGGTAGGAGGTCTGGTAGGAGGTCTGGTAGGAGATCTGGTAGGAGGTCTGATAGCAGGTCTGGTAGAAGGTCTGGTAGGAGGTCTGGTAGCAGGTCTTGTAGGAGGTCTGGTAGAAGGTCTGGTAGCAGGTCTGGTCGCAGGTCTGGTAGCAGATCTGGTAGCAGGTCTGGTAGCAGGTCTTGTAGCAGGTCTGATAGGAGGTTTGGTAGGAGGTCTGATAGCAGGTCTGGTAGCAGGTCTGGTAGCAGGTCTGGTAGCAGGTCTTGTAGGAGGTCTGGTAGCAGGTCTGGTAGCAGGTCTGGTAGGAGGTCTGGTAGCAGGTCTGGTAGGAGGTCTGGTAGCAGGTCTGGTAGAAGGTCTGGTAGGAGGTCTGGTAGCAGGTCTGGTAGCAGGTCTGGTAGCAGGTCTGGTAGCAGGTCTGGTAGGAGGTCTGATAGGAGGTTTGGTAGGAGGTCTGATAGCAGGTCTGGTAGCAGGTCTGGTAGCAGGTCTGGTAGCAGGTCTGGTAGGAGGTCTGGTAGCAGGTCTGGTAGCAGGTCTGGTAGCAGGTCTGGTAGGAGGTCTGGTAGGAGGTCTGATAGCAGGTCTGGTTGTAATGACGCTCCAATTCTTCTGAATCTTAGACAAAGAGCACCTCGGTCCCCGGCGCATCTGCTCACCTTCCCCCGCCAAGCGGAACCCAAGACCTGGCAGATCTCCAGAGCGGCACAAGTCTTTGAAACAACCTGGCAAGTCTTCCAGAGCAGAGCAAGACTGAGCTTTAAGAGGGATCTCCTTAAATCAGGTGGAGACACATTCCACATATCTAATAAGTCCTACTAATCCCTGCATGCTACCACATAGTAATACTGCATAATACTGCATAACTACTACATATACCCCCACATACCATCCTCCACATACCATCACATAGCATCATACTATTATACTGCATAATACTGCATAATACTGCATAACTACTACATATACCCCCACATACCATCACATAGCATCATACTATTATACAGCTTGATACTGCATAACTACTACATATACCTCCACATACCATCACATAGCATCATACTATTATACAGCTTAATACTGCATAATACTGCATATACCTCCACATACCATCACATTGCGTCATACTATTATACAGCTTAATACGACATGATACTGTGTAACTACTACATATACCCCCACATACCATCACACTATTATACAGCTTAATACCACATGATACTGCATGATACTGCATATACCTCCACATACCATCACATAGAATTGTACTCATATACAGGTTAATACTACATGATACTGCATAATATTGCCTATACCTCCACATACCATCACATGGCGCCACACTATTATACAGCTTAATACCACATGATACTGCATATACCTCCACATACCATCACACTATTATACAGCTTAATACCACATGATACTGCATGATACTGCATATACCTCCACATACCATCACACTATTATACAGCTTAATACCACATGATACTGCATAATACTGCATATACCTCCACATACCATCACATGGCGCCACACTATTATACAGCTTAATACCACATGATACTGCATGATACTGCATATACCTCCACATACCATCACACTATTATACAGCTTAATACCACATGATACTGCATAATACTGCAATACCTCCACATACCATCACACTATTATACAGCTTAATACCACATGATACTGCATATACCTCCACATACCATCACATAGAATTGTACTCATATACAGCTTAATACTGCATAATACTGCATACATACTACTGCATAATCCACACACTACCTCTTACTATTGGTATATACTTGGTATGTATCCGTGAAGACGTTTCGCCTCTCACTGAGAGGCTTCCTCAGTCCGTGCCTTTCTGACCAGACCCGGATATAGACCAAGTCCACTTGCACTTGATCCACCTCCTTTGGATAAGCATGACCTGGATGAATGAGAACATTCACAGACAAAACAATACGTAACGTTGTAGAATACTGCACAGCAGCACATATTCCACCATAACACCCCATACTACTGCTTACTGCAGTATTACACCGCATACTACCGCATACTACCTGCCCCGCCGGGAGAAGGGAGAGGACCCACATGCAGACAGCGGAGACAGACGGGCTAGGACAAGGTTTTAGTAATCCAACAAGCAGACTTACAGACCACAATGAAAACTCAGGACCAGGTCTCAAGCATTCAGCAACCAAGAGTCAACGTGTGTGTGTTTGTGTGTGTGTGTGTGTGTGTGTGTGTGTGTGTGTGTGTGTGTGTGTGTATGTGTGTGTGTGTGTGTGTGTGTGTGTGTGTGTGTGTGTGTGTGTGTGTGAGACAACCAGGGGGGACATATAACGCAGGGGGACAATCAGGGAGGTTGGGCACAGAAGCGCAGGACAGGGCAGGGACAGAAAAGACAATCAGAAAAAGGGGAACAGGTGAGTAAAGCAGGGGCAATCAGGTAAATGGGGCAATCAGGTAAATGGGGCAATCAGGTAAATGGGGCAATCAGGGGCAATCGGGGCAATCGGGGTTACGCAGGCAAATGGGGCGCAGGTGAACAGAAACACCAATCGGGATGGGGACAGGCGAGCCTTGAAGGCCCAGACCACACAATCATGACGCTACCACAGAATACAGTATACTACCACATACTACTGCATAGCATCTCATAGTACCACATAATATTGTAGAGTAATACAAAATACTGCAAATTACAGAATTCTACCACGTAAAATTGTGTAATATCCCTTAGTAGCACATGTAGCTAGCAGGCTTGACTATTAGCGCGACTTGCTGTCTGGATTACCCAGGGAAACCCCCGGACATGTACCACAGCGCCACCAGGACCCGGGAAAATAGGTCACATCACTCCTGGGAATCACAATGTTCGATGCTCACCTCGGTTGTGATGATCAAATGAAACGGGTACGACTGTAACCAACTTTACTCGGGTATCAGCAAGGGCTCCCTCCACCGCCTGCCGTTGGTACTGCACGCCGCTGCTCGGCTCATTACCGGGGCAAAGAGGCATGACCATGTCACTCCTGTGCTTGCCTCCCTACCCTGGCTCCTGTTAGATTTCGAATTGATTTTAACATTTTATTAATAACTTTTAAGGCTTTAAGTGGTCTTGCTCCTACATACATTACTGATTTATTGACCCGGTATACGCCCTCTCGACCATTAAAACCCCCAGATGGAGCCCTGCTGGTTATTCCAGGTCTCGGTTTGTCACAAAGGGTGATGGGGCTTCTGCTGTAAGGGCCCCCACACTATGGAGCTCTCTTCCTGTTGAACTAAGACAAACCAAGTCTGTGGCTTCTTTTAAATCTCGTCTTAAAACATTTATTTTTCTAAAAGCTTTTACAAATGTTTGATATTTGTTTTTATCTATTTATACTGTTTTTATTTTTACTCGACCTTATTTGGTCTTACTCTTATTTTTGTCTTGTCTTGTTTTATTTCTTTGTAAAACATATTGTAACATTGTTTTGGAAAAGTGCTATATCTGGCCAGAGCTCATCCTGCTGCTCTGGACATGTGCTCATCCTGCTGCTCTGGACATGTGCTCATCCTGATGCTCTGGACATGTGCTCATCCTGATGCTCTGGACATGTGTTCATCCTGATGCTCTGGACATGTACTCATCCTGATGCTCTGGACATGTACTCCTCCTGATGCTCTGGACATGTACTCCTCCTGATGCTCTGGACATGTGCTCATCCTGATGCTGTGGACATAGGCTCATCCTGATGCTCATCCTGATGCTCTGGACATGTGTTCATCCTGATGCTCATCCTGATGCTCTGGACATGTGCTCATCCTGATGCTCTAGACATGTGTTCATCCTTCATCCTGATGCTCTGGACACGTGCTTATCCTGATGCTCTGGACATATGCTCATCCTGATGCTCATCCTGATGCTCTGGACATGTGCTCATCCTGATGCTCATCCTGATGCTCTAGATATGTGTTCATCCTTCATCCTGATGCTCTGGACACGTGTTCATCCTGATGCTCTGGACATGTGCTCATCCTGATGCTCTGGGGCCAGAGCTCATCTTGATGCTCTGGACATGTGCTCATCCTGATTCTCTAGACATGTGTTCATCCTTCATCCTGATGCTTTGGACACGTGCTCATCCTGATACTCTGGCTAGAGCTCATCCTGATGCTCTAGACCAGTGTTTCCCAACCCAGTCCTCAAGGACCCCCTATCCTGCAGATTTTCATTGTAACCCTGCATAGGTAGCCCTGCTTATACTTACTCAACTAATCATCTAATATTACTTGGTTATGAAAGGTGTGCAACATCTGACATAATTCATTGCTGATTGGTTGAATAACTACAAACAGATACCTATTCAGGGTTGCAAAAAAAATCTGCAGGATAGGGGGTCCTTGAGGACTGGGTTGGGAAACACTGCTCTAGACATGTGTTCATCCTTCATCCTGATGCTCTAGACATGTGTTCATCCTTCATCCTGATACTCTGGACATGTGCTCATCCTGATACTCTTGGGCCAGAGCTCATCCTGTTGCTCTGATCATGTGCTCATCCTGATGCTCTAGACATGTGTTCATCCTTCATCCTGATGCTTTGGACACGTGCTCATCCTGATACTCTGGCCAGAGCTAATCCTGATGCTCTAGACCAGTGTTTCCCAACCCAGTCCTCAAGGACCCCCTATCCTGCAGATTTTCATTGTAACCCTGCATAGGTAGCCCTGCTTATACTTACTCAACCAATCATCTAATATCACTTGATTATGCAAGGTGTGCAGCATCTGACATAATTCATTGCTGATTGGTAGAATAACTACAAACAGATACCTATTCAGGGTTGCAAAAAAAATGTGCAGGATAGGAGGTCCTTGAGGACTGGGTTGGGAAACATTGCTCTAGAAATGTGTTCATCCTTCATCCTGATGCTCTAGACATGTGTTCATCCTTCACCCTGATGCTCTGGACACGTGCTCATCCTGATGCTCTGGACGCGTGCTTATCCTGATGCTCTAGATATGTGTTCATCCTTCATCCTGATGCTCTGGACACGTGCTCATCCTGATGCTCTGGACATGTGTTCATCCTGATGCTCATCCTGATGCTCTGGACATGTGCTCATCCTTCATCCTGATGCTCTGGACATATGCTCATCCTGATGCTCTGGACATATGTTCATCCTGATGCTCATCCTGATGCTCTGGACATGTGCTCATCCTGATGCTCTAGATATGTGTTCATCCTTCATCCTGATGCTCTGGACACGTTCTCATCCTGATACTCTAGATATGTGTTCATCCTTCATCTTGATGCTCTGGACATGTGCTCATCCTGATGCTCTGGGTATGTGCTCATCCTGATACTCTTGGGCCATAGCTCATCCTGTTGCTCTGACCATGTGCTCATCCTGATGCTCTAGACATGTGTTCATCCTTCATCCTGATGCTCTGGACACGTGCTCATCCTGATACTCTGGCCAGAGCTCATCCTGATGCTCTAGATCAGTGTTTCCCAACGCAGTCCTCAAGGACCCCCTATCCTGAAGATTTTCATTGTAACCCTGCATAGGTAGCCCTGCTTGTACTTACTCAACCAATCATCTAATAGCACTTGATTATGCAAGGTGTGCAACATCTGACATAATTCATTGGTGATTGGTTGAATAACTACAAACAGATACCTATCCAGGGTTGCAAAAAATGTGCAGGATAGGAGGTCCTTGAGGACTGGGTTGGGAAACACTGCTCTAGACATGTGTTCATCCTTCACCCTGATGCTCTGGACACGTGCTCATCCTGATACTCTGGCCAGAGCTCATCCTGATGCCCTGGACATGCGCTGATCCTGATGCTCTGGACGTGTGCTCATCCTGATGCTCTGGACAGAGCCCATCCGGATTCTCTGGCCAGAGCTCATCTTGATACTCTGGACATGTGCTCATCCTGATGCTCTGGACGTGCGCTCATCCTGATGCCCTGGACATGTGCTCATCCTGATGCTCTGGACAGAGCCCATCCTGATTCTCTGGCCAGAGCTCATCTTGATACTCTGGACATGCGCTCATCCTGATGCTCTGGACGTGCGCTCATCCTGATGCCCTGGACATGTGCTCATCCTGATGCTCTGGACAGAGCCCATCCTGATTCTCTGGCCAGAGCTCATCTTGATACTCTGGACATGCGCTCATCCTGATGCCCTGGACATGTGCTCATCCTGATGCTCTGGACAGAGCTCATCCTGATGCTCTGGACATGTGCTTTGTGTAGACGGTCCTTAGCTGCAGGATGTTCTTCCATCGGAACTTAGAACAGCCACCTCAATATTAACTTTTAAATGTTTACTCAAAACTGGTCTTTTTAATTGTGCGTTCACCTGCAGTAACCCTTTCAACTTGTACAGCTGCTAATCTGGTTCTGTCTGTCTGTGACTGATCAACTTCATTTTGATTAATGTCATTCTAAAGTATTATTCATTTATATTTTCTTCAGTAGTTTATTTGTATTTTATGCTTTTACCACATGGAGCACACACTGTATTACGATTTTTATGTACAAAATGTGCTCTGCAAATAAACTGAGTAAATAAGTAATATTGCGCTCTGCACAGTACCACATAACTGCATATTACCTCATACTTCTACATAATTTATTAACAATATTATGTGGTAATGTACAGTACTATGTGGTTATATACTGTAATATGCAGTATTGCGTGGTAGTATGCACTATCACGGCGTTTACGCGGTATGCAGTATTATGCGGTACTATGTGATTTTACACTGTATTTTATGTCCATAACAGCCTTCCACAGTCCATTGTGCTGATATGTGGCAATCAGCCACAAGGAGCAAGCATCAGTTCATTCATCAGGCCTGTAGCGCTGTGGGGGACGCACACAACGTCCAAACCTGGCTCTCACATCTGATGAAGGCCCAGCAACAGGGGACAGTTCACTGGCAGATCTTGCTGCAACATCTCCCCCTTGTAGCAAGGTAGTAGTGGCTCTCTCGGAAGGGGGAACAACTGTTGTCTGAGCTGTAGCTGGACTGTCAGAGCAGTCTTGTGTGGATGGACCCCAATAAACGTATGGTCTGCAGCCCGAGAGTGCAGTGAGCCGTGGGGGACCAGGGCCATGCACTGGTGGTGTCAGTCCTATAGGTGAGGGTGAACTCTTGTCCGCTGACCAGGCAGAGCGATAAGGTTTCAGGCGGTTGTAGTGAATAATCTTAGGCTTAGCTCTGGGATGTTGCTGGTCTAAAAGTTCACAGTCAACTCCAATGTCACCTGTGCCTGAGTCAAGCCGTCGTAGAACTTTAAAAGGGCCGGTCCACTTAGGTGACAGTTTTTGTCTAGCAAGGGCAGGAAGGTCAACCCACACTAAGTCACCTGGCTCATAGGCTGTGTGTTTCATCCGACGATCATAGTAGTGCTTTTGTTGAGCACCTGCTACTTCAATGTGATGAGCAACAGAGTGAAAAGCAGTGCAAATTCTCTTTAATAAAGAGGTGGCATATTCACTTGGAGTACCTGGCGTGGCATTAGAGACTCCAAGGGTGTCTCCAAGGAGGAGATCAGCAGGTAAACAGGCCACCCTACCATGGGTGTGGAAGAAGCGAGTGTGTTTGTGTTCTATATTGTGATTATACCTGGTCCGTTGCTGCCACCTATAGGCGGACCAGGGTATTGATATTACAGGTGCCTTGGAGTGTCATGTGACAGTTGTGGTATAATAAAACCACCGGCTGTCATGACGGCAGATTTCAAATCCCTCTCTCGACTGATTTATGTTGTAACCTAGCAGTATAAGTTGGGCAATACTCTAAGTATGATACAACAAAGTGGCGACGAGAATCTCATTCGACATCCGCGTGTGTTTCTCCGCTGGTTTTGAAGATTCTGAGCCGGACTGTTGCTGTGAAAGCTGTAAGCTAGCAAGTTAGCTTAACCGTCAGAGGCTGCAGTGTTGGCAGAGGGAAGATACTTGTGAAAAAAAGCGGCAAACGAGGTGAAAATGGCGGAGATGACTGGGAGCATTGGCCCCTTTGATGAAAATACTGGGCAGTGGCGCTCCTACACAGAACGTTTTGAATACTTTGCTCAAGCAAATGGGATTGCAGATGAGAAGACTGTGCCAACGTTCTTGAGTGTAATGGGACTGAAAACTTTTGGTCTGCTGCGTTGCCTGGTCCAGCCAGCCAAGCCTGGGACTAAAAGCTACGCTAGCATAGTGGCTATGTTGACGGCCCATTTCTCACCCGAGCCACTGGTAAAAGAAACCAAGAGGAAGGGGAGAGTGTAACAGTGTTTGTGGTTGCACTGAGGAGGCTAGCAGAGCATTGTGAATTCAATGATGTGCTGAATGACACCATAAGAGACAGTCTGTACACAGTGTGGAACCAAGCCACACCACCGCTGAGCCCAACAGCTCATCAGATGAGGCATCATTGTATGTACTGTCAGTGCAGGGAGGTCCAGATGGATATTGGGAAACTCCACTGCTGGAGGGGAAACCAGTGCGCATGGAAATTGACACCGGTGCAGCTGTCTCCATCATGTCGTATGCTGTTTACAAGGAAACCTTGCAGCACCTTCCATTACAACCAACCAGCCTCAAACTGAAAACATACACCGGGAGTCAGTGTGAACAAAAGGCGTCGTCAATGTCACAGTCCTGGTGAATGGCCAGACAGCTAAACTACCATTGTATATAGTCAAAGGGAACATTCCATCTCTGCTGGGTCGGTCGTGGCTGGAGGAGCTCACACTGGACTGGTCTGCAATTCGTATGGTGTGCAAAGGTGAAAAACGTCTGACAACGGTTCTGAACAAACATGCAGACGTGTTCAAGGAGGAACTGGGAACAATGAAAGACATAACAGTTAAACTGAACATTCAGCCGGATAGCAAACCAAGGTTCATCAAAGCCAGACCAGTTCCCTACGCAATAAAGCCAAAAGTGGAAGCAGAGCTGGAATCCTTGGTCAAGAGAGGGGTGCTGCAGCCTGTCAGCTGGAGTGACTGGGCCACTCCAATCGTGCCAGTTATAAAAAAAGATAACTCGGTGAGAATCTGCGGCGACTTCAAAGTCACCATAAACCCAGCGCTTGAGGCTGAACAATATCCACTGTCCCACATTGAGGAGCTTTTCACTGGATTGGCTTGATGTCCATGGCTCTTTGTGATCTGATGTTTAGCAGCGACGGTCGTTGGGGGTGTTAGTTTCGACTTCGTTAGTGATCCATTCAGTGATCATGAGAGTCGTTGGAGCCGTCAGTGAGTGACTGTTGTTCTTGGAGGCTAGGCTTCTTGAGTCTCCTGAGTAGAGATGAAAGGACGGCATTGTAAGTGGGAGATAGGTGGTGTCGCAGACCTGCTCCTCTGTTGAGGGATGGTTTTTCCAGTTTCGCATAGATGGCTTCCTTCACCCCTCTTTCAAACCATCTATCTTCCCTGTCCAAAATGTGTACGTTGATGTGTACGCACATCAATAGCTCTGATAACGACGGACATGGCTAAACATCGGAACACAAAAGAACCATGGACATCGATAGCTCTGATAACGACTCCAAAGAGGATAAATATCTGAGTTTCATCACCAGCCAGTCAGACTAGCTTGGTCTAGTCAGAAAGGCACGAACTGAGGAAGCCTCTTGGATGAGAGGCGAAACGTCTTCACGGATATATACCAAGTCCAGTTGCACTTGTTTCAATTCCTTTGGATAACCATGACCTGGATGAATGAGAACATTCACAGACATCTGACTCGAACTGATGACCTTGGTCAGTATGCAAACTTTGAGGCACACCTTGGTGGCTGATGTAGTAGTCCTCAAACAAACATTTAGCCACAGTAGTTGCACGTTGGTCGGGGAGTGCATACAGGTTAAGGTACTTTGTGAAATAGTCCATTACAGCAAGTATGTACCGATTACCACTGCCTGTGAGAGGCAGTTCAGTCAGGTCTGCTGCAATTTTCTCAAAAGGCTTAGAGGTGACTACATTTTGCATAGGGGCCTGCTGGTGTGGTACCTGTGCCCTCCTAGCTTCACAGGCAGTGCACTCCAGACACCACTGGTTTATGTCACGTGCCATGCGAGGCCGATAGCATCTGACCCGAGCACTCTGCAATGTCTTCTGTGCACTGAAGCGGCCAGAGAGTGAATGTCCATGTAAAGTTTGAAACACTTCTTTCTGCAAGTTACCAGGGACTACAGTCTGTAAAACAGTGTCACCTGGAGGAGATCTGATTTTGCGACACAGAAGACCATCAACAAGGGTGAGTTTAGGGAACTCTCTCCAGTGCTGTCTCATTTCAGGTGATCCTGTTTTAATATGTGCGAATGGTGGTCTACCATCAGTCAAAACCCAGTTCATGATTATTTGCAGATCAGGATCAGCTTTTTGAGCTTGGATGAAATGTTGTCTGTCCATATTCAGAAGTGACATGTCCACGGTTGCTGCTGCTGCTGCAGTATCCGGTGAACCTCACTGCACATGGGTTATGAAGTCCACAGTGGGTGAAGGAGTGGGTGTGGACTCTGAGCAGGGTGCTGGCTCTGTAGCCGGGGTACATGTGAGGGACTCTGGGTCTGTTTGAGTGTGGGTGGAAATACATTGCACCTGAGTGGCTGCAACCACAGAGGTGGCATTCTCAACTGGCAGTGGACGGCGAGAGTCATAATAGGGTCTGTGGGGGGATGTGTGCCTCTCTCTCTTTCCCTCATAAGGATTAAAGGTATGGTCTGAGTAGAGGTTATCCCTGTAAGGTGATCTGTACCTGTCAGGTTCTCTATGGGCGTAGTCTCGATGACGGTGGGTAACCTGAGGAGAATACCGCTCAGGTGAAGAATGATGAGAATATGAATATGTGGTTGGTGAATGTCCATAGCCGGACCTTGCATTTTTGTGTCTATCTGGGCTCCTTCCATAAGGTGAAAGAGATCTGGGAGAATGTGCATGTGCTCGTCTGTCACGATGCTGCATGCTGCTTCGCTCATCCAGTCTCAGTCTAAGGGCATCAAGATCATTACTTAAGTCTTTAACAGTAGCAGTAAGGGCCTGGACTGCTTTTCTAAGTTCAGCATCATTTTCACCTACAGAATTTACTGTCTGCATGGGGCCGGTGTCTCTAACCACATTAGCTGGGGACACAGGAGTCACTAACCTGGCTGCATGGCGTGCCCGCTCAGCTTGGGAGGCAACATCAAAAGCCTCAGCAAAAGTCTTCACTCCTCTTTCATGACACTTTACTTGTAGCTCCTGGTCCAGCTCCTGGTCCAGCAATGAGCTGAGACATTTTGATATATTCTGTGGCATTATGTTCAAAGTCCGGGAAGGCTCCTTTAACAGGTCGGCATACATCTGCAGCATTAACTTCCATGGCTTCATTGGGCAGTCTATGTTGGGCGTTTGGGAATGTTTGAAATGATGCAATGACGACATCCTTTTGCCCAGAAGCGGCCCGCAGATGCTTCATCGTTTCGGTATATGAGCCTTGAGTTTCCCGGGGCAGATTGTCCCACACAGTAAACAGTTCCGGTGGCAGGCGGTCTAGTCGGTAACTCAGCTGCTACCACTGGGGGCAGATCCACACCAGTGCCCTTGCAGCGTGCCTCTTGAGTTACGTCATAGCGGCGAGCCCATAGCTGAGAAGACTCACGGCCATCGCGGAGGAAAGGGGGCGGTAAAGGAGGGCTCCCTGCGCGCGGCTGGACCGTGGCGATGCTGACGCTGAAGCTCCGGGTCGGACATGATGGCTTTTCTTCCTTTCTTTAATATTTCTGTTATCTCTCAGGCGGAGACAGGCGACCGGGACACGGTTTCTCAACTCTTTGCAGCCAACAAAACAATAAAACGTGGGTGGTAAAGGCGAGCTAACTCACTGTACTGAGGCTAATCTGAGCTAGCGGCTAATGCGGCTAACGTTAGCTTCTGGCGTCGGAGACTCACAAAGCGGAGCAGAGAATCCCACAAGACGGGTTCTCCCCAGCAGAACCACCCCACCGCGGCCACCGGTGTAGCGACGGGGGTGAGTAAAGGAACAAAACCGGTCCAAACACGTTCTGGGTTAGTGAGCTCCGACGCAACAGTACAGCAGTCCACTCAATCCCATGTCGCCATCCCCCCCTCCCGCCTTTTTTTTCTTCTTCTTCTTCTTTTTCTCTCTCTACCCTCCAACCAGCTCAAGGAACAGCGCCCCCTAGGCGAAAGTCTTGTAAACAGAATATTGAACATATCTGTATAAACAGCATAATAAACTTGTCTCTCTACCGTTTCTGCACTTGTGTTTTGCATATCCCATTTTTCACTCTTACAGCAGTACGCGGTATCATGTGGTATCATAGCAGTATGCAGTAGTATGTGGTGATAGTAGGCATTACAACGCGGTATCTTTTTTGGGGGGGAGGGGATTCCCCCCTTTTTTCCCCAAATTGTACTTTGCCAATTACCCCACTCTTCCGAGCCGTCCCGGTCACTGCTCCACCCCCTCTGCTGATCCGGGGAGGGCTGCAGACTACCACGTGCCTCCTCCCATACACGTGGAGTCGCCAGCCGCTTGTTTTCACCTGAGAGCGAGGAGTTTCGCCAGGGGGACGTAGCGCGTGGGAGGATCACGCTATTCCCCCCAGTTCCCCCTCCCTCCGAACAGGCGCCCCGACCGACCAGAGGGGGCGCTAGTGCAGCGACCAGGACACATACCCACATCCGGCAGACACGGCCAATCGTATCTGTAGGGCCGCCCGACCAAGCCGGAGGTAAGAGTTGGTAGGCAACGGAATAGACCGCTACACCACCCGGATGCTCCATAATGCGGTATCATGCTGTATTACGCAGTACTGTGCCATAGTATGCCGTCATATGGTGTAGTAGTAATGTGTAAATAGGACCCATTTAATCAACCTGCACTAACGTTTCAGGGACAGAAGAAACTACTGCACTCATCCGTTTTCATTCGCAAGCTACAAAGCTAACACCTCAACGACGACCATGTGCCTATCACAGACCTGCTAACCTTATGTTCCCGTTCAGTCCTGTTACTTTGCTATCAGCGATGTGAAACCCCCATTCAACCCGCCTCACAGCACTCGAGGCAGCTCACACCCAAACAATATGAAGCAGACATGGGGGAGAGGAGAGGTAATCCCTTTGGAAACCCAGGATGAGGACCAAGCAGCCTGCCGTGTCCTCATTAAGTGTTTACTTCAGATAGTTTTGCTTGTATTCATTTGACCATATTCTTCTACAAGACTTTCTTTCATGGAAGGAGGTGGAGCTGATTGCAGAGCTGTCCGGATGTCCCCCACCCACACACCCAGCCCTCTGTTTCCAGGATGGCTCTTTGGACAAGTACCGCTCTATATCTGGCCTCTGCAACAACAGGTACATGCAGTAACTACACCTACTAGTCCAGCTAGTCATCCCCTGCAGGGCCAAGGCCAACCAAATGTTGATGGCGTCAGATCAAAACCATTATTTCTTTCTTTGGATGCCTTTAACCCCAGTTAGGGAACCATCTTTTGTGGTCAGTAGATGCCAAACAAATCACATAGTGTCTCGCTGCGTGCTCAGTAATCCAGGTAAGACACTCAAAGAGAGTTGAATCAGCTCCTCTGGACACAACGTTTATTGACAGAAACGATTCATCATCATCTCAGTGACCTCTTCAGCCTCACCTGACTGCAGGTACCCCCACCCTTATAAACAATGCAGTGACTGCAGGTGTCCCCACCCTTATAAACAATACAGTGACTGCAGGTACCCCCACCCTTATAAACAATACAGTGACTGCAGGTGTCCCCACCCTTATGAACAATACAGTGACTGCAGGTGCCCCCACCCTTATAAACAATACAGTGACTGCAGGTGCCCCCACCCTTATAAACAATACAGTGACTGCAGGTACCCCCACCCTTATAAAGAATACAGTGACTGCAGGTGTCCCCACCCTTATAAACAATACAGTGACTGCAGGTGTCCCCACCCTTATAAACAATACAGTGACTGCAGGTACCCCACCCTTACCAGGAACAGGAACACTGTCGTTTCACTTCATGCACTTGCGCACATGAAGTGAAATGAAATGCGGTTTCCCCAAAGATCTACAAGAACACACATATCCAAACCAACACATGTCCAAACTAAAATAAAATCGCTGTCCAAGGGAACAAACGCCAGCCAGGGTGTTGGTCTGCATGAGCTAGCAGTTAGCCTAGCCCGCCCCGCTTCCGCGTCCTGTCAGACCGCCCTCGGGGTTTCCTCCTCGGGCGCAGCTCCGGGCAGGGTCCGTGGTGCCTGTGGCAAACGGACGGAGCAGACCAAGCTCTCTCAGCCGATCCAGCACCAGCTGTCCCAGCCAGACACCGTCGACACACCTCCCAGACCGCCCTCGGGGTTTTTGGAACCGCCGGTCTGCATGGGCTAGCAGTTAGCTTAGCTTGCCCCGCTTCCGCGTCCTGTCAGACCGCCCTCGGGTTTTCCTCCTCGGGTGCAACTCCGGGCAAGGCCCCGGTCCCTTGACCCACAGCGCAGCACACACACACACACACACACACACACACACACACACACACACACACACACACACACAATACAGTGGCGTAACGACCCAAACCGGCACTGTTGCGTCACATCTGAAACCAGTTTGACATGCGATTTGCCTCGACCATGACTGATGACGTCACTCTGATGAGCGATGAAACAGATGTCCCGCTGTAACGTTGTGTCCGGATGAACTGATCCAACTCTGTGGCACACAGTGCTGCAAGCGTTCTGCTTCAACTGAAGGGCATATAACTCGTAACTCCTGCGTAACGTTGTGTAGCCTTGAAGTAGAAATAAAGGATAACGTAAAGAGAAAGTGCTAGAAAGAAAGATATGGCTAGTTTTTTTCCCACATTTCAAAAAAAGTGAAGTGATACTCAACAGACATGGATTTTGCGCATTGCTAGAATGTTGCTCCAACAATAACAGATCTTTTGTTATTTTGGAGTACTTCAGCTCGTATAGTTCTTACATGTGCCACCACAATCATTAACTTTTGCGTTGGTATTGTAGCGAATTCGGAGGGCAGCCCGGCCGGACCGTCACAGCCGGGACGCGAACTCGTGTATTCCGCACCGCGGGCCACAACGTTAACCAGTCGACTAAAGGGTCCGACCCGTTAGCCAACGGCTACCGCGCCTATTCATCCGTGATCACCTCCTCCCCTCGGGACTGTCACTGCCAGGACACGAACCTGGGGCTCCCGCACCGCAAGCGATAACGTTAACCAGTCGACTAAAGCAGTGGTTCTCAACCGGGGGTCCGCGGACCCCTAGTGGTCCGTGGTGTAATTGCAAGGGGTCCGTGAAAATAAAATATCTTTAAAAAAAGATCCTATGACATTTATAGAAATAGGATTATTTTACTCAAATGTGACTGAGACCTTTATCTACCTAAACTATAAAGGGTCACAGGACTTTTTTCTCTAATTACATCTGTTTCACAAGTGTAATTTATTGGATTTTAATAAGAGATCTCGCTCCCGTTTGGATTGTTAAAAGTTACTGAATACATATTCTGTTTTGTTACATATATCTGAAAGTTACTGAATACATATTCTGTTTTGTTACATATATCTGAAAGTTACTGAATACATATTCTGTGTTGTTACATATATCTGAAAGTTACTGAATACATATTCTGTTTTGTTACATATATCTGAAAGTTACTGCATAAGAATTCTGTTTTGTTACATATATCTGAAAGTTACTGAATACATATTCTGTCTTGTTACATATATCTGAAAGTTACTGCATAAGAATTCTGTTTTGTTACATATATCTGAAAGTTACTGAATACATATTCTGTCTTGTTACATATATCTGAAAGTTACTGAATACATATTCTGTTTTGTTACATATATCTGAAAGTTACTGAATACATATTCTGTTTTGTTACATATATCTGAAAGTTACTGAATACATATTCTGTTTTGTTACATATATCTGAAAGTTACTGCATAAGAATTCTGTTTTGTTAACTATATCTAAGTTACAACTGAAAGCTCGTATGTTTGCCCCAAAGAGTGAATAAATGCTATAACGCAATTTAAAATGTAGTTTCTACTGTTTCTACCAATTGCAACCCCCCTCCCCCAAGATCAGGTGGAGGGGTCCTCAGGGTAGATCAAAAATACGCAGGGGGTCCAGCACCCCAAAAAGGTTGAGAACCACTGGACTAAAGGGTCCGACCCGTTAGCTAAGGGCTAACGTGTCTACTTATTCGTGCACGCTACACTACCCCTCTCCTTCGGGCGCTTCAGCATATCGGATCCACTGATCTAACAAAAAAAGACTGGATCGAGCAACTCGCGATATGAAGTGAAGCCGGCATGGGCCACTTGGCGGCCATCTTAGGTAGACCAAGAAGCCATCAAGTCGCATTAGACTTGCCAGCTAAAATGCTGAGTTGCGGAGCATACCAGCGCTCTAACCGCACAGGGCCGAAACAACGTGGCAGTTCAGATAATATAACATCTCACAAGTAAGTACCCTTTTTTATTTGACCCTTGCATTTAAGATGCCATAGCAACTGCTGTTTTAAGATGCCTTGATTTGTCAACATGTTGTTCCCGAGCTGGCTCCTCAGACGAGCGCGTGACAGAAGGACACAGAGCGTGCCGCTCGCGAGGGTGATGGCGGTGCGTGCTGGCTTCATCAGGCCGTGGCTCGCCATCGCTGCAACACGCTAGCTCGCTACCTGAGGAAATGACAGCATACTAGGCTACTTTATGATCACCTATATGTGCAAGCAAGACTATTACACTTTCCAAGGAGTCTGTTGTTTGTCTCATATTGTCATGTTCTGCATCATGATCTTACACTTACATCTAGAAGTTGTGTCAGCTGTTTCTGCAGCTTCTTGCCAGCTAGCATTGCAGTGCATCCTTTGCCAAGATGACGCAGTCGTATCTTGCAATAATTACAAGATTACTGTTATAAGATTAAAAATATGATTATCCCTGACAGCAGTGTCGAACATGTGAGGAGCCGGCTCGGGGATTTTTTTTGACAAATCAAGGCATCTTAAATCAGCAGTTGCTATGGCATCTTGAATGCAAGAGTCAAATAAAAAAGGGTACTTACTTGTGAGATGTTATATTATCTGAATTGCCACGTTGTTTCGACCCTGTGCGGTTACAGCACTGGTATGCTCCGCAACTCTGCATTTTAGCTGGCAGTTCTAATGCAGTTTGATCGCTTCTTGGTCTACCTAAGATGGCGCCGATCAAGTTCAATTGGCCTTCATAAAGTGGTGGCACGGAATTATGGGCTGCGCGATCCACTCTTTCTTTTTTTTAGATCAGTGAACGGCTCCCTATGCCCTCACGCCTCTAGGCGCATGCGCTTCCGATGGCCTCACCGTCCCACTTCTTTTTTTTTTTTTTTTAATAAATTTATTTCTGATTTTTCCCTTTTTTCTCCCAATTTAGTGGCCAATTGATCCCTATTTTAATTCAAACACCCACCCTCGTATTACATGCGTTCGCCAACTGCATCTCTCCGGCCGGCAGTCTCGAAGGAAAGCGCCTCCCCACTTTCGTGACAAGGCGAATCCAAGCCGAACCACTGTTTTTCCGACACACACAGAGACGCATTCACGTGACGAACACAAGCCGACTCCGCCCCCCTCCCGAAGACAGCGTTGCCAATGATTGCTGCTTCATCGAGTCCGGCCATAGTCGGATCTGACGAGACCGGGGCGCGAACCCCAGTCCCCAGTGGGCAACTGCATCGACACCAAGCCGATGCTTAGACCGCTACGCCACCGCGGACTTACCGTCCCACTTCTGACACCAATGTAGCGAATTCGGGGGGCAGCCCGGCCGGACCGTCACAGCCGGGACGCGAACTCGTGTATTCCGCACCGCGGGCCACAACGTTAACCAGTCGACTAAAGGGTCCGACCCGTTAGCCAACGGCTACCGAGCCTCTTCATCCGTGATCGTTACAGTATAAAAGCCCTTCTATCTTCTAACCTTCACTCACCACTCCTTGCAATTTAAAACACCATGTCTCTATGGCGTCATTCATACAGTCTTCATAGAAACCACCACTACCACTTTCATAGAGACTACTACTACTACTACTTCCGGGAGCAGCTGAAAGCAGCAGTAGTAGTCTCCATGACGTCATTAACGCTAAACCCACCATCTATGATCCTGTGTGAATGTGTGGGTTTATGATGCTGCTGGGACAAAGTGATTACTAACACCACCTTTCTGTACGGAAACATTCCTGTGAGGCGTCCGGGTGGCGTAGCGGTCTATTCCGTTGCCTACCAACACGGAGATCGCCGGTTCGAATCCCCGTGGTACCTCCGGCTTGGTCGGGCGTCCCTACAGACACAATTGGCCGTGTCTGCAGGTGGGAAGCCGGATGTGGATATGTGTCCTGGTCGCCTCTCTAGCGCCTCCTCTGGTCGGTCGGGGCGCCTGTTCAGGGGTAGGGGAAGGAACTGGAAGGAATAGCGTGATCCTCCCACGCCACGTCCCCCCTGGTGAAACTCCTCACTGTCAGGTGAAAAGAAGCGGCTGGCGACTCCACATGTATCAGAGAAGACATGTGGTAGACTGCAGCCCTTCCCGGATCGGCAGAGGGGGTGCAGCAGCGACCAGGACGGCTCAGAAGAGTGGGGTAATTGACCGGATACAATTGGGGAGAAAAAAATAGGGAATAAAAACATTCCCATGACAGGTCGAGCCTGAGACCTGGATATTTCCAGGGATGTAGAACAGCAGATCAAGTAACCTGGGACTTTCACAGATTTTTATTTTGCCCTCAACCAAGCCCTCAGTTGGGAATATCACCAGACCATTCTCACTTAGATACACAAACATCACAAATCACTGTCCTGAATTTGTGATGACGAGTCAAACTACCAGGCGTGTTTAGCTGGCTGATACTGACATGTTGTACTGGTACTGACATGTTGTACTGGCACTGACATGTTGTACTGGCACTGACATGTTGTACTGGTACTGACATGTTGTACTGGCACTGACATGTTGTACTGATACTGACATGTTGTACTGGCACTGACATGTTGTACTGATACTGACATGCTGTACTGGTACTGACATGTTGTACTGGTACTGACATGTTGTACTGGTACTGACATGTTGTACTGGCACTGACATGTTGTACTGGTACTGACATGTTGTACTGGCACTGACATGTTGTACTGGCACTGACATGTTGTACTGGTACTGACATGTTGTACTGGTACTGACATGTTGTACTGGCACTGACATGTTGTACTGATACTGACATGTTGTACTGGTACTGACATGTTGTACTGATACTGACATGTTCTACTGGTACTGACACGTTGTACTGGTACTGACATGTTGTACTGGCACTGACATGTTGTACTGATACTGACATGTTGTACTGGTACTGACATGTTGTACTGGTACTGACATGCTGCACTGGTACTGACTTGTTGTACTGATACTGACATGTTGTACTGGTACTGACATGTTGTACTGGCACTGACATGTACTGATACTGACATGTTGTACTGGCACTGACATGTTGTACTGATACTGACATGTTGTACTGATACTGACAGGTTGTACTGATACTGACATGCTGCACTGGTACTGACATGTTGTACTGGCACTGACATGTTGTACTGGTACTGACATGTTGTACTGGTACTGACATGCTGTACTGGTACTGACATGCTGCACTGGTACTGACTTGTTGTACGGATACTGACATGTTGTACTGGTACTGACACGTTGTACTGGTACTGACACGTTGCCTTCCTACTGCTCTCGTTTCATTGGTCTCCCATGCTGAACCTCACGCGCATCAGCAAGGTGCTAAGACGTATCGGTGTTCTGGATCCCCCGTATGATGCAGGCAAACCGGAGGTGTGGGTGGATTGTAATGTGGTTTACCCTGAAAGAAAGCAATAGCATACATTTTCTCCTATCGAAGCAGCCGTGTCATGCAGTCTACTATTCTGTCAAAAAAACAAAAACAAACTAAAATCTCAGCAAAAATCAAGCCTTACAAATCTACGGAAAAATGTTTTACGTTTAAAACTCTAAAGGGTGACTGCAGCTTTAAGGGTGGCCATGCTCCCCTCTCAGCGCCGCTGTTGGAGCACGTGGTGTCGTGATGAGCTCAAAGCACGTGATGTTGTGATGAGCTCAAAGCACGTGATGTCGTGATGAGCTCGAAGATGGCGCCATGCTGTGGCGACTCTACGAGCTAATCTATCTTCGCTGTTTGTTTTGGTGTTATATGTCGCTTATGTTGCACAAAACGCGTCTTGTGCAATTGCCCATGACGGCCAGACTACTGGACATAACACTAGACGTTCCCAGCAGATGGAAGCCGCGGGACTTGCTGAGAGAGATTACCCACGACAAACAGCATTACCTACGCCACCATGGAGCAATGGCTGCAGACAGCGCGGCCGGAGGCAAGGTAAACGAGGTGGCGCCCCGGTGAGGCTAAGACAGCGTCCTACCCGCCCCCAGTTCCCTGCCTACTGCTGTCTAACAGCCAATCCCTCGACAACAAGCTGGATGAACTCCGCTGCTGAATCAGCGCCCCAGGGCCATGAAGTCCTGTAGTGTGTGGGCCCTAATACTCCTGATAGGGCTATACAGCCGGAGGGGTTTTCTGTGCACCGCATGGAACGTTCCATGATGACTAGTGGCAAGGTAAAGGGAGGTGGTCTATGCTTCTTCTTTTTTTAAAAAAAAATATTGCTAGTTTTTCCCCTTATCCCACCCGATTAACCCAATGGCCGGAACTCTTGTGGAATAACTCCCCTGGCTCACGTGTCCACAGGAAGGAGATAGGCGTAACACCAGCTTCCTTCAAACTCGTGTCGGCTGCTCTCGCTAGTTTACACGCTGAAGCCTCGCATGGATTGCATCACCTTCAAGCCGCGAAGGAGGCGTAGGGAGAATGCTTTCAGTTGCTTGGCTGCAGGCGCCCGGGTGGGCCAGAGGGGTCGCTGGAGAACGATGAGTCCCCGAACACTACACCGATCTACACCCACTATCCCTCGGGTAAGGGTGGCCTAATGAAGGCCTTACCCCGTGGACGCTCTGGCCGTGACCGATTACGGCGAGTCTGGGATACGAACCTCCCAGCCACGTGACGAGCGGACTGCAAGAACGGAGGTTTACTCCGCTCGGCCACCAGAGCGGCTGCTTCTTATTTTTTAACATATCATCGCGTACTAACGTGGAAATTGTCTCTCAGTCCTGTTCGTCAGTGTTAGAACAACTAACAATAAGGTGCAGACCATTCTGTCTCCCAAGGTTGTTAACAGCTGTCTACATACGTCCGCAGCCTACTGCCGCAGCGGCGCTAGACGAACTGTATGGAGCCATGGGCAGGAGAAATTGCTCCTTCAGGCCATTTCAACTGTAACCTGAAATCTGTGCTACCAAAATTTTCCCAACATGTCACCTGCTCAACCAGAGGCAATAAGACTCTCGACCATTGTTACTCTCCAAGGACAAGGCAGCTTTCAGATCCCACGACCTCCACTTTTGGAAATCCGACCACCTGTCAGTGCTCTTACTTCCTGCCTACAAGCAGGAAGTGACGTACACGCAGCCCCCTGTGAGGATAGTACAGTGCTGGACAACAGAACACGAATCCAAACTTCAGGGATGTTTTGAATCAACAGACTGGTCAATTAAGGATTCAGCCTCGGGTATGGATGAGTATGCTGAATCGGTCGCTGGCTAGGTTAGATTCTGTGTGGTTAACTGTATCCCAGTACGGTCTCTTTGCTCCTACCCCAACCAGAAGCCTTGGATTAACAGCGAAATTTACCAAAGGTTGAGGGCGCGCACCAGGAGGATGGGGGCGGTATCATTTCCCGTAAGGCGTGTCCTAGATTTCCAAAGCAGTAGGCGTAGGTTTGTTTGTTAGCGGCAGTCCTCGCCGCTGTTGTAGCAACTATCTTGCGTTTAGAAGTCCGCAGAGATCTCCGATTGTCTGGTATCGCGATGTCGGCAAACTCACTAAACTAGCATTTACCTACTCTTTAAAAATGGGATCATATTCTCGAGTGGCTTTCTTTTGAAATGATTTAAGCAAATGCCTTTGTCTAAAATCTCAGCAAGTAGCACTTACAGCATCTTCTACTTTAGTCCACTTTGACCTTGAAACATGGAAAACCATCTTGAGACATTCCATTTTCGGGGCTTATTTGAATACACTATGGTATTTGCTTTTTCATATTGCAAAATTTTTTGGTGCTTACATTTTGCGTTTATTTTTCTCAGGCAAAATCCTCTCTGGGGAGCGGCCAATACCGCCTTGGTCAGATGGCTCCCAGCAGACTATGAGGATGGAGAAAAAGAGCCAAAGGGTTGGAACCATGGACGCCTCTATAATGGATTCCAACTTCCTCCGGTAATCCACAAAGTGCTAGACTGTTGGACACTGCATTGTGTGAAGAGAAATTAGATATAAAACTAAAATTCAGCAAACTCAATTTAAGATAGCACTGCATTGGAGATTAGGGCAGAGAAGACAATGTTTGGGGGGCTCTATTGACAATAGAAGTGGTTTATATCAGTTCGACTGGACACAACGTTTATTGAGAGAAGCGTTTCATCATCATCTAAGTGACCTCTTCAGTCTCAAATGACTGCAGGTACCCCACCCTTATAAACAATACAGTTGCTGTCGAAACCGGCAGAGTTGTGTCACAACCGAAACCAGTGATCGGTTTGATATGCAAATTGCCTTGACCATTTATTAGAATTACAATGGCCAAATGGGTAGTAAGAGTACATCTGTCACCATCTTGCAATGCTGTGATTGCAACCTTCCCCAATCCTCTGTGAATAGTACACATGGCCATTGTAACTCTAGTGAATGGTCACGGTAATTTGCATATGAAACCAATTGTTGGTTTGGGTCGTTATACTGCTGTATTGTTTGTAAGGGTGGGGATACCTGCAGTCAGTTGAGACTGAAGAGGTTTCTTTCAATGCACGTTGTGTCCAGAGGAACTGATGCAACTTTCTGGGATTTCACACAAATGTCCAAAGGAGTTGAATCAAGTGCAACTGGACTTGGTATATATCTGTGAAGACGTTTTGCCTCTCATCCAAGAGGCTTCCTCAGTTCGTGCCTTTCTGACTAGACCAAGCTAGTCTGACTGGCTGGTGATGAGAAAGGCATGAACTGAGGAAGCCTCTTGGATGAGAGGCGAAACGTCTTCACGGATATGTACCAAGTCCAGTTGCACTTGATTCAACTCCTTTGGATAACCATAACCTGGATGAATGAGAACATTCACAGACATGTTCACACAAATGCTTTCCAATGGTAACAATCTTATGCATTTTGAAGAAATAATTTACTCTCAAGAGCAGTGATGGTTACTAGAGTAGTTGGCTGGCTGGGCCACTCTATTGGGAAGTTATGGTCAGACTTCTGACAGTATCTTGTTAGAAATAGCTTCCTTTTGAGTAAATTACTGGTTCAAAATGCAATAAAAAGATAGCATTTATCTCAAAGAAAAAAATGCTTAATTGCTTTTCCATGTGTCAGTTACTGACCTAGTCTCACAAAGCCAACCAAAATGTCATGAGCTCAGTTAGCGAAGATCAGTATTTTGGAAAATTTCTAGTTGAATGGGGCAACTAGGAACTCATTTTGAACTCATCCCTTAAGAGCTGAGGTCGTCCCACATAAAACTGAGCCAAATTACCATAGTGAGGGGCTTAATTTTTTTATTTAGTGTAGCAAAGAGTGTTTTGAATAATCTTTGTGTTGCTCAGGTGTTTTGTAATGGAATCAAGCCACAAAGTAAAGATTAACAGTTGATATGTATTAAAAGGTTTGCAAGATATAATAATGTCTGGGGCGCCATGGTGCCCTAGTGGTTACCGTGGTCGCCTCACAGCAAGAAAGTCCTGGGTTCAAACCTCAGGGTTGTCCCAACCTTGGGGGTTGTCCCACGTTGTCCTCTGTGTGGAGTTTGCATGTTCTCCCCGTGTCTGCGTGGGTTTCCTCTGGGGGCTCCGGTTTCTTCCCACAGTCCAAAAACATGTAGGTCAGGTGACTCGGCCATACTAAATTGTCTCTAGGTGTGTGTGTGGGTCCTGTGATGGCCTGGTGGCCTGTCCAGGGTGTCTCCCCGCCTGCCGCCCAGTGACTGCTGGGATAGACTCCAGCATCCCCGCGACCCTGAGCAGGACAAGTAGTTTGGATAATGGATGGAATAGTGTCTGAAGTCTTGGAAATGGGAGAGAGCTTCATATGCATCTTGATGGTTCTTGCTTATTCTCAGCACTGGCATGTTGGAGTCTGCTCTAATCTGCTCAGAGTGCTGTTATAATCTGTCCTTTTGACTTGTCCGAAAGTCAAATCATATATGTGGAATGGAATGAAGGCCCTCTACAGTGACTTTTGAGCTGTATTATGATTTGAAGGGGTTATGTGCTCAGGTCTGTATGAAAAGAGAGAAGCCTCTGTTCCACTAAAAAAAGAAACTAAGACAAGTACATTTCCTTCTGATCCACATCCAACCACTTTTATCATGGATCTGGAGGGAAGAAAACATACCTTCACAACACTGCAATCTGCCAAGAACTACCTGGGAAAACATCATCCAGAAGTGCTGTCAGTACACCCACAAACTGAGTGGAGATGTTGGACTGTGCCGGTGGCCTCATGTGAATTCGCGCAGCCATCTTCCCACACCGGAAGTAGAAAAGACTTTTCTCTTCTGCAGTTCTCTGGTGGTGGAACAAGTTACCAAACTCCATTCAGTCAACTGAGTCCCTCTCCATCTTTAAGAAGAAACTAAAGACCTAGCTCTTTCTCCAACACCTCCACACATGATGGTATTAAAAAATTAAATCGCTTCTATGCACCTTTGCCTTTGTGCACTGCTTGTTGACAGCTACAGTGCATCCGGAAAGTATTCACACCCCTTCACTTTTCCCACATTTTGTTATGTTACAGCCTTATTCCAAAATGGATTAAATTCCTTTTTTTTCTCATCAATCTACACACAATACCCCATAATGACAAAGTGAAAAAGGTTTTGCAGAAATTTTTGCAAATTTATTAAAAATAAAAAGCTGAAATATTGCATGTACATAAGTATTCACACCCTTTGCTATGACACTCAAAATTGAGCTCAGGTTCATCCTGTTCCCACTGATCATCCTTGAGATGTTTCTGCATCTTGATTGGAGTCCACTTGTAGTAAATTCAATTGATTGGACATGATTTGGAAAGGCACACACCTGTCTATATATAAGGTCCCACTGTTGACAGTGGATGTCAGAGCAGAAACCAAGCCATGAAGTCAAAGGAATTGTCTGTGGACCTCCGAGACAGGATTGTATCGAGGCACAGACTTGGGGAAGGGTACAAAAAAATTTCTACAGCTTTGAAGGTCCCGAAGAGCACAGTGGTCTCCATCATTCGTAAATGGAAGAAGTTTGGATCCACCAGGACTCTTCCTAGAGCTGGTCGCCCAGCCAAACTGAGCAATCGGGGGAGAAGGGCCTTGGTCAGGAAGGTGACCAAGAACCCGCTGGTCACTCTGACAGAGCTCCAGCGTTCCTCTGTGGAGATGGGAGAACCTTCCAGAAGGACAACCATCTCTGTAGCACTCCACCAATCAGGCCTTTATGGTAGAGTGGCCAGACGGAAGCCTCTGCTCAGTAAAAGGCACATGACAGCCCACTTGGAGTTTGCCAGAAAGCACCTAAAGGACTCTCAGACCATGAGAAACAAGATTCTCTGGTCTGATGAAACCAAGACTGAACTCTTTGGCCTGAATGCCAAACGTCACGTCTGGAGGAAACCAGGCACCTCTCATCACCTTGCTAATACCATCCCTACAGTGAAGCATGGTGGTGGCAGCATCATGCTGTGGGGATGTTTTTCAGTGGCAGGAACTGGGAGACTAGTCAGGATCAAGGGAAAGATGAATGGAGCAAAGTACAGCGAGATCCTTGATGAAAACCTGCTCCAGAGTGCTCAGGACCTCAGACTGGGGTGAAGGTTTACCTTTCAACACAACAACGACCCTAATCCCACAGCCAAGACAACAAAGGAGTGGCTTCGGGCCAAGTCTGTGAATGTCCTTGAGTGGCCCAGCCAGAGCCCAGACTTGAAACCCATTGAACATCTCTGGAAAGACCTGAAAATAGCTGTGTAGTGACGCTCCCCATCTAACCTTACAGAGCTCGAGAGGATCTGCAGAGAAGAATGTGAGAAATACCCCAAATATAGGTGTGCCAAGCTTGTAGCTTCATACCCAAGAAGACTTGAGGCTGTAATCGCTGCCAAGGGTGCCTCAACCAAGTACTGAGTAAAGGGTGTGAATACTTATGTACATGCAATATTTCAGTTTTTTGTTTTTAATAAATTTCTACAAAACCGTTTTGGCTTTGTCATTAGGGGTATTGTGTGTAGATTGATGAGAAAAAAAAGGAATTTAATCCATGTTGGAATAAGGCTGTAACATAACAAAATGTGGGGAAAGTGAAGGGGTGTGAATACTTTCCGGATGCACTGTATGTCCTGTCGGACTTGAACCTAGTTTTTTTTATACTTACTTGCATTTTTGCCTCCTGACTAGATCCTTGCTTGTGTTGTATTAACTCTCAGATGTACATCACGTTGGATAAAAGTGTCTGCTAAATGAAATTGTAAATTGTAAAGCTCAAACAACGGTTGGGAGCAAACATAACTCATAAATGCATTGTGCGGCCAGGGGGAAAGGGATGGACAGAGGTGGATCACAGATGAGGGAGAGTCCCTCAGCACTGAGTCATGCTGTCTGCATTCATCCATGTTGCACATGTGCACCGGCATCAAGACAGCTGTTTGCATGTGCATTTATCAGAATGGCTCCAGTGGTTCAGCAACACATGGGGCAGGGGGGGGGGGCAGGGCAGGAGCAGGTGTTAATCAAAATGAGCAAAGGTTGGTGCTGTTTGTGTTCTCAGAAAAACATAATGTGATTGAACTTGTTTTGTTATTATTATCTATGATTTTTATACCAATCATTATTCTCGGTCGATAAGCTACTGTGGCGTTTATAAGGGTGGGGATACCTGCAGCCAGTAGAGACTGAAGAAGTCATGTAGATGAGTGATGAAATGTTTCTCTCAATAAACGCTATGTCCAGATGAACTGGTTCACCTTTCTGTGACTACAGTGCCTTGCAAAAGTATTCAACCCCCTTGACAGTCATTGCTAATTTCTGGATTATAAAAGATACTCATACATCTGTTCCTGAACAATATTATTGTTGTGAACCCATAAGCTCTAACACATGTTCCTAAAGCCAAAATAAGCTATCCAAAGGAATTGAATCGAGTGCAACTGGACTTGGTATATATCCGTGAAGACGTTTCGCCTCTCTTCCAAGAGGCTTCATCAGTTCGTGCCTTTCTGACTAGACCAACTGATGAAGCCTCTTGGATGAGAGGCGAAACGTCTTCACGGATATATACCAAGTCCAGTTGCACTCGATTCAATTCCTTTGGATAACCATGACCTGGATGAATGAGAACATTCACAGACAAAATAAGTTATGTTTCACTGACTTTTTATTAATAAATTAAAAACTAGAATATAGAGCTTGCATAAGTATTCAACCCCCACATATCAATACTTTGTAGAGTACCAATTTGCTGCAATAACAGCCATGATTCTCTTGGGCTAAGTATGTACAAGCTATGCACATTCTTCAGGAGTAATGTTTGCCCATTCTTCTTGGCAGAACTTGTACAGGTCTCGCAGGTTAGTGGGATGGTGCCTCTGGACTGCGATTTTCAGTCTGTGACACAGATTTTCAATGGGGTTGAGGTCCGGGCTTTGACTTGGTCACTCCAAAATGTTCACCTTTTTGTTGCTGAGCCATGCCATTGTTGCTTTAGCCTTGTGCTTCGGATCATTGTCCTGCTGGAAGGTGAACCTTCTCCCAAGCTTCAGTTTTATGGCAGACCGCAACAGGTTTTCTTCCAATATTTCCCTGTATTTAGCTCCATTCATTCCTCCCTCAGTGTGAACAAGGTTCCCAGTGCCTGCAGATGAAAAGCAACCCCATAGCTTTATGCCGCCGCCACCATGCTTCACTGTAGGGAGGGTGTTTTTAGGGCATGAGCAGTGTTAGGTTTGCACCACACATAACACTTTGAGTTTTGGCCAAAAAGCTCAACTTTCATCTCATCTGACCACAAAACTTTTACCCATATCCTAACTGGGTCTCTCTCATGCTTGGTAGCAAACTCCAAGTGTGCTTTTATATGCATCGTTTTGAGCAACAGCTTCTTTCTTGCCACCCTCCCATACAGGCCAGATTTATGGAGAGCCATGATATGGTTGACTCATGCACATTTACTCCAGTTTCAGCCACTGACCTCTGGAGCGGCTTCAAAGTGGTTGCAGGATCATCTGTGGCTTTCCTCACCAGCCCACGTCTTGCTCGGACACTTAGCTTTGAGGGACGGCCTGTCCTACAAAACATCTGGGTGGTGTGATACAGCTTCCACTTTCTGACAATGGATCCAACAGTGTTCTGTGGGACATCCAAACACTTGGATATTGTTTTGTATCACTTTCCTGCCTTCTGCATTTTAATCACTTTGTCTCTTACTTCAGTATTATGCTGCTTTGTCTTCATTTTCTGATGGAGTTCACGCCCAGCTAATGAACTTTACATAGAGTGGAATAATTTGTTATTTGTGTAAACTGGAGCTTTCAGAGCACAAGGGGTTGACTTCTTATGCAAGCACTATATTTTCGTTTTTAATTTATTAATAAAAAGTCAGTGAAACATAACTTATTTTTGCCTTTGGAACATCTGTTAGAGCTTATGGGTTCACACCAATAATATTGTTCAGGAACAGATGTGTGAGTATCTTTTATAATCCAGAAATTACTGATGACTGTCAAGGGGGTTGCATACTTTTGCAAGGTGCTGTATTCTTGACAAAGTGTGTGGCCAAAGTTACCCCAACTCATCGAAAGTGTGTCCAGTATTCACAAAAAATTGTCCATATCTGTAGTAGAGGTAGTAAAGCATGCCCGCATAATTATTTCAAAATTGACCTACAGGTGGTGCCACAAATGGTAAAAATGCATATACCTTAATGTGAGTTTTCAGGTAGATCCAATCAACTTTGGCCCCACAGCAACAATTTTTAATATAAAGTCAGTCAAGCAAAGCTGAAAAAAAACTTTAAGAAAAATGGCTTTTATCCCATAAGTGTTTGCTCGACTGTTACGTTATTTGGTTAAGATGTTGAGTGCTGTTAAATTACCAGTTAAATATTTACAGTCTGTAGTGGTCTCGGAGGATCTGAGCAATAACCCAAATATCCAGTCAGCTAAACTCTTCGGCAATCAATCATTTCAGGAGGCGGAGTGAAGTTTATCATGTTTACTTGCCAAAAGGTGAAACTGAAATATACAAACACAATATAACACCACAGTTACAAAATTGAAGGTACTACAAAGTAAGTACACAATATGAACACATAAGACATATCAAAAGTACAAATAGGAGTGCCTCAATGCACGAAATAAGAGCTGTAGACGAGCCAATATACAGATAGGTATAACGTAGCATACGACTAGCAGAAGGAAACATGCTAACACATAGTAAGCTAGCACAAACCAACACGGCATACCATACTGCAGATAAAACGAAAAATGAATGGGATAGACTTTGTAATGCTGTAGTAAATATAGGCCACATGAACTGAAATACTTACAAACATTGCGTTAATCAAGGATGGCGGACATCCTTTTGCGGCACACACGATGCACTAGTAAGACGGTATAACGCTTCCTGATTACAATTTGCCGGTCGCGAAGGAAGTACTTCAAAATAAAAGTCCGTCGACAGAATAAAGGTCTCAACTTAAACAATGACTAACAGAGTCCCGAACACTCCCTGCCTGGGGTCTTTTAAAGAGCCCAAATAAACCCAGAACTACTAATCGGTCTTCTGTAGAAAGCAAGAGGACCACTTTGGAGACTGGGTGGTGTTGTATCTCTACTTTACTACCGAATTAAGCAGCTTACACAGAATTTAATCTCAATAACTTGGACGACACATGGAATTTGCGGTCTCTTGCTGGGCGCGCTTTATTAGAGAGCGAACTGGCACGAGCGTACCCACAATGCCCTTCCCCCCTGAGGGGGCGTGGTAACCATAGACATGACATCCTCCCTTTTCTTGGCATTAAACGCTTATTAACCAAAACATACAGCTGATGATTATACTCACATTAATGCAGCTATTGCATATTAAATCATATTACAGTAATTATCAAATCAGAAGCATTGTAAAACTCTTTTTCTTCCAAACATATTGTAAAACTCTTTTTTTTTCAAACACATTAACTAGTGAGAATCACTCATCACTTTAAAACCTAGTCAGACAGTCTACTGGGTGCTCGCTTGATCCTTTGTGGCCTGTCTGGCACGCCTGCCTGTATCTGTATGTCAGAGTCATGCTCGGTTTGTGGACTCTGAGTATTAGTGGCATGTGTGTGTTCTTTTGTTGCCTCTCTGATTTCTGTATCCTCGGCTTCCTGTATTTCCCTCTTTTCTTGAAATGTCCCTTGTTTCAGGCTATTTCCTTCGTATCTCTTAACAAAGGTGGTGTTTCTCCAATATCGTGCTCTTGTTGGTGATTCCACTACCACTTTGTTTCTGGTCCTGCTGATGATCTTGTGCGGTGTTGTGTTGAATGTGGTGGAGAACTTGTCAGTTTTGTCCTGTCTCAGGAGAACAGTATCACCGACACTGACCTCTGACTGCTGTGCTCCTCTGTGTGTGTCTGCATGCAGCTGACTCTTAGCCTGTTGCTCAGTGTCACGGTCACACATTTCCTGATCTGTGTTCGCTTCAATCAGTTCAGCTGGCTTTCCTCTCATCTTTCGGTTGAAAAGCAATTCAGCAGGGCTTTTACCTGTTGATGGATGGAGGATGCTCCTGTAGATTGTAACATATTTTCTCAGTTCTTTCTTCCAATCCAGTCCCTCTGATTGAGCAATCCGAATCCTCTTCAGCAGTGACGCATTCTGACGCTCAACTTCTCCGTTGGCCTGAGCGTATTTCCGTGTGGTTTTGATGTGTGTGATGCCGTTTTCCTCGCAGTACAGTCTAAATTGTTCAGATCTGAACTGAGGTCCATTGTCAGACTTGATTGTGACTGGCAGTCCATGTCGACTGAATATTGACTCCAGACTGTCTATGACCCTCTCTGATGTGGTGGTGGTCATGACGTCATATTCGTAATACCGGCTGAAATAGTCTACTACCACTAACATGGAGTGGTTAGACGGGAGAGGCCCCAGTAGGTCAACGGCGACATCCCGCCAGGGTCCATCAGGTAGCGGTGTGGGTCTCAGCGGTTCAGGTGGGTCAGGTCTAGCCACTATCTGACATCCGTGGCAGGCTTTACAGTGTCTCTCCGCAGCCCTATCCATGCCAGGCCACCACACTTTTGTCCTGAGATGCTGCTTTGTTCCGATGATACCCAGATGTCCTTCATGGGCTAGTGCAAGTGCCCGCGTCCACAAGGCCTGTGGCAACACTATGCGTGGGCCTCTCAGAACAAGATATCCCACTGTGCATAGCTCACTTGCAATGACAGCATACGGTTTGCACTTTTCAAAGTGTCCAGTCGCTATGGCTTCGCGTACCTCATGAAGCTCTGGGTCAGCAGCATATGCTTCCTCCACTTCTCGGGTGGTGAGTGCTCTCGGCATTGCGTTCACCGCCACAAACCTCACATACTCATCAGCTCCATGCTTGGCCTGTTTCCCACTGCTCGACAGGAGTCTTGATAGCGGGTCAGCGATGTTGTTCTTCCCTGCTATGTGGACAATTTTGAATTCGTAGGGCTGTAGCCTAAGAACCCATCGTTCTATCTGCGCACAGGGCTTGGAACGGGGACCATAGATCACTTCTAATGGCTTATGATCTGTGACTAGGTCAAACTGTCTCCCATACAGGTATGGATGAAGTCTCTCACAGGCCCAAACTAGACCTAGTGCCTCTCGCTCTGTCTGCGAGTATCTCCGTTCGCAGTCTGTCAGGCTACGGCTGACATAGCACACAGGAACGTTGATTCCTTTCTGGTTCTGCACCAGGACTGAACCTAATCCTACAGGGCTTGCATCTGCTATTACCTGTGTCGGCGCGTCCTTGTCAAAATAAGCCAGGGTGGTTGCTCTGGCGAGCACTGCTTTCAGAGCACTGAATGCTTGCTTCTGTTCTGGTCCGTATGTGAATGGTGTGTCCTTCCTTGTCAGGCGCCTCAGTGGCTCTGATATGGTTGCAAACTGAGGGATAAATCTGCTGCTGTATCCAACTAGCCCAAGGAAGCTACGCACCTCCGTGGCGCTCTCTGGCTCCCGTGCTTCTGTCACAGCTCGCACCCTCTCCTCTGTTGGACCGATGCCCTTCTCTGACAACAGAATTCCCATGAAAATTAGTCCGTCCATGTTGAACCGACACGTCTCAGGATTTAGTGTCAATCCTGTCTCTGTTCGTCTTGCCATAACTGCATGCAGTCGTTCGTCGTGCGTGGCTTGGTCATGTGCGTATATGATCACATCATCAGAAATGTTTTCAACCCCTTCAATTCCAGCCAAGGCACTGGCTATCTCGTGCTGGTATTGCTCACTAGCGGATGATGCACTAAACAACAGTCTTTTGTACCTGTACACGCCGTTGTGCACAGCAAATGTGGTGATCTCACGCAATTCAGGAGTCAGTTCGAGTTGGTGGTAGCCCCACTTCAAGTCTAACTTGCTGAATATGGTTGAGCCATTCATCCCTTGGAGTAGCTCATCCACAGTGGGTATTGGGAAGCGTTCCCTCACTATGGCCTCGTTGGCCCGTCTCATATCCAGGCAAAGTCGAACATCATTTCCCCTGATTACAATGAATTCTGCACATTCAGTTTTGTTACCTATTGACACAGCACATGTAAATGCACCCTTGACAGTTAATGGCTCACTGGAACAATATGAGCACAATTTCCTGTCTGTCTTAGGGACATAGGAATGACACTTAATGCGTTCTGCTTTCAATTTTTCCCACACATTTTCTCCCATCACATTGCTTGTTGCGCCAGAGTCAATGAGCATTTTCATATTCACTCCCCCCACACAGAAGTTCAGTCTCTCTGACATGTGATTGTCATTAATGGCAAATGCAAAGGCCTCCTGTTCGTCAACATTGTTCACGTTTTGTTTCACTCTCTCTTTCTCGCCTTTAGTGCGGCATACCTTCGCAAAGTGATCCTTACCCTAACACTTGTGGCATGTCTGGCCGCGTGCAGGGCATTTTGGATCTCGGCAAATGTGATCAGAATTTCCACATCTATAGCACTTTCCGTCATTTTTATTGTCGCTGTTCGGTTTACCTTTTGTTCCGTGCTTTCCCTTTTTTCCTTTATGATCAACTCTGTGTACAGTCTCTGGGGTAGCTCCGGTCGATGTGCACGACATGTTAGCCATTTGCTCCTCGATGCTCTCACAGCGAGCAGCTATGTACAGTGTTACTGCTAGCATCAGCCCACGACCCTCTTCCAACAGCTTCCTGCGCACATACTCCGATGTTCCCTTACTTAGAATAGCATCCCTTATTTGGTTATCAGAATCTCCCCCATATCCACAGTCTCTCACAACCTGTCTCAGGCATGTAGCAAATTGCTGCACTGTCTCACCTGGGTTCTGGTGCATTTTTTGAAATGCGTGCCTGTGTTGACTGGGGGCACGAAGCATGCATTCAATGCCTTGACCGCCTTCTTGTAGTCCGTTGCATCACCAGTGTCTGGTAAAGTTGAAAAAACGTCCTGAACGTCTGGTCCAGCTAGATGTAGTAATAGTTCACGTCTCCTTTGCTTTGTAGCTTCAGGTGAATCGTCAGCCAAGATGAGCCCTTTTCCGTCAGCATATAGCTCGAACAATGTTAGCCACCGCTTCCATCTGGAACCTAACATGACTGGCTCTGTGTAGCATGCGAAATTTTGAATCCCGGATTTCTCCATACTAACTAGCTAAACTTGACTCTTTTAACAAATTAATGCATGTTAGTCCTCGTCGCAAATGTTGTATCTCTACTTTACGACTGAATTAAGCAGTTTATACAGAATTTAATCTCAATAACTTGGACAACACATTGAATTTGCGGTCTCTTGCTGGGCGCGCTTTATTAGAGAGCGAACTGGCACGAGCGTACCCACAATGCCCTTCCCCCCCTGAGGGGGCGTGGTAACCAGACATGACAGGCGGGAGAAGACTTTCTGGGTGTCTTCATTGACGAGTCTGATGTCTACTTTCCTCACCATCCCGTCCTGACTTGGAAGCGTCTTCACAACCATAGCCATAGGCTGCTTGTTTCTTTTGGCCTGACTGTCCTTCATTAGGATGATGTCTCCTATTTGGAGTTTGGGCCTCTTGTCTTGCCACTTGCGGCGACTTTGAAGTGTGTGGAGATACTCCTTTCGCCACCTGCTCCAAAAGATGTCTGCTAGACTCTGAACCCGTTTCGATTCTTCCCTGAAGAGATCTCCTGCCTCGAAGTCACCTGGAGGGGGAGGGGAAACGCATGTCTTCTGGGTCAAGAGCATAGCTGGAGTAAGTATGAGAGGAGACGGTGGGTCTGAGGACACTGGGACGAGGGGTCTAGCATTCATGACTGCAGTAACCTCAGCCATGAGGGTAGTCAGGACATTGTGTTTGAGATGCAATGATTCACCTTGAAGGAGCATACAGTCGAGGATGCGACGGGCGATTCCAATCATGTGCTCCCATGTGTCCCCCATGTGAGAAGAGTGGTGTTGTGGTCTCACCCTCCGTCTGGGACTACCTCCCTGGCACGCTCTGAGATCTCACCCTCTCCGTCTCGGACCGCCTCCCCGGCGCGCTCTGAGATGCCGGAGACATCCGAGCGCTCGAGACGAGCGCTGCACCGCATCAGGTGTTCATCATCACAATCCAGCGCCAGGTGTCTCCAATCACAATCAAGCACGCCAGCAGCAATCCGGCCACTCCTCGCTCCCCATAAGAAGCCTTCCGGAACGCCTCTCCGTGCTTCGACGTACTGAACCCTGCGACCCTCCTCCGCGACTCCCAGTGAATTCCCCGCTCCACGCTCAAGCCTCAGCCTCGTCTTCACCGGACTTCACGTTACCCTTCCATGACCCTCTCCTCGGATTTCCTTAAGACCTGCTCTGGACCTGGATCGGACTCTGACTCACCCTTTTGGATCATGGACTGGACTTGCTAGCCAGGTGTACGCACATTATTCAACACCTCCTTGTCATTTACATACCGCACCACACATAGGCTAAAAACACTAACACATGGTTATATACACAAACCGCTGGACACCACACATAGTTTATTCACATCCCACTAACAGAACGTTTTTTGTACCATACATTCCCCCCACTGTATTCCAGTTATTATTTAGTGGCAGTATTTATTATCTCCCTTCCTTGTTATTATTCCCCTCCCCCAATAAAATCGCCTTTGGGTTTTGAACTGTCATCATGTGTCTGTCTGCCTTGGGTTTCGCCACACGGGTCTGGTTCTGGTTCGCGAGCCTAACAACTGGGGTGGGTTGAATAACCAGGTACAGTTGTGCCCCTGGAGATACTTCTCCACGATTTCTGAGCTGGAGCTTGGTTTATCCATCTTGAGTTCTCTGCAGGCGCCGATGAAGTTAGTGCCTTGGTCCGAGCATATTTGTTTTGCTGGGTCTCTGATAGCAAAGAACCTTCTCAGGGCATTTATTAAACTGCTGGCAGTCTCTATTACTTCGATGTGCACAGCTCTTGTGCACATGCATGAGAACATGAAAGTCCATGTTTTGCTGTTGACGTGTCCTTCTCTGGTACGACGTGAGGTAACGTCCCATTGTCTGAAGACATCCACACCGACATAGGTGAACAGAGGGGCTACTTGGAGACGCTCGGCAGGCAGATCTGCCATTTGTTGGTGTTCTGTCTTCCCGCGAAGCTTCTTGCAGGTGACACGCTTGAAGAGAAGGCTGCTGATGCGTCTTTTAGCTCTGACCAACCACAGCCCAGCTGCTCTGACGGCACCCTCTGTAAAGTGCCTCTCTTGGTGTTTTACGGCCTCGTGGTGATGTCGCACGAGCAGGTTTGCGAGGTGATGACGACCTGGGATGATGATGGGGCTCGTTTCTTCAGTTGCTAGCTTGGACTGAGCTGTGCGGCCTCCAACTCTGAGGAGCCCATGGTTATCGACAATAGGGTTTAGCTTCAGCAGACTACGCCGAGAGGGAAGACTTTGTTTGGAGGCTATGTTCTTCAGTTCTTCAGCATAGTGCTCATGTTGGACGCTCTTCATCACAAGGATCTTGGCTCTATCCAGTTCCTCCTATGAGGGGCCTCTTTGACAGATATGCCATCCACAGCAGCTGCCCTCTTGGGCAGGCAGGGTGAAGGAGCGAGCAATATGGATCAAGTGTGCGACTGTGGGGATAAGAGTGGTCCACTTTGAGAAAGGCTCGAAGCGGTTAGGGTTCAACAGGTCTTGAGAGACTAAGGTGAGGTTCACAGCAACCTCGGGGTGCACATCGGAGTCAGAGGCAGGGTTGACGAGGTTGAACGTCTCTTGGGGTTCGAAAGAGTGGGGCGATGGATTCCGAAGAAAGGCTGGTCCAGAGAGCCATGTCGTGCTGCTCAGGAGAGTTGCTGGGATAGACCTAGACCCATAGTCAGCTGGATTGTCGTCAGACGGAACATGCCTCCATTGGTCTGGAGATGTGGACTGCCGGATCCTCTGAACTCTGTTATTTATGTAGACATAGAACCGCCTTTCTGGATTATGAATGTGCCCCAAGACTACCTTTCTGTCTGAGTAGTATGTGGTGCGGTGGACCTCCAGGTCCATCTCTTCGATGATCAACTCTGCGATCTCGACTGCAAGTACTGCTGCGCACAATTCCAGTCTAGGAATTAAGAGGTCTGGTTGGGGTGCCAGCTTGGCTTTTCCAAAGATGAAGCCAACCTCAGTCTGTCCCTCTTCAGTGGTGGCTTTCAGGTAAACTACTGCTGCAATGGCCTTCGTAGAGGCATCTGCGAAGACACAAAGCTCCCTGAGTACAGTGCCAGAGGGTGAGAAAGACGTATAGGTGCGGGGTATCTGGAGCTCCTGTAGGTCTTTTAGCGAGTCTCTCCACTTTGTCAACTCTGCTTCCATGCTTCTGGGAAGGGGTGAGTCCCAGTATTTGGCTTGCTTGGAGAGGTCCCTCAGGAGCAGCCTGCCTTGTATTGTGACAGGGGCTAAGAGACCAAAGGGGTCGTATAGGCTGTTCCCCATAGACATCACCCCTCTACGGGTGCAGGGCTTCTTCTCATCCATGGCCTGGAATGTGAACGTGTCTGAGGCAGTGTTCCAGGACACTCCGAGGCTGCATTGAAGGGGAAGGTCATCAGTAACAAGGCTGAGGTCCTTGATATCCTTAGCATGATCTTCCAGAGGGAATGCTTCTATCACAGCAGGTCTGTTGGAGGCTATTTTATGCAGCCTGAGGTTCGGGCTCAGTGTTATGAAGTTCTCTAAAACCAGACTGGAAACTATTTGGGCAGCATGGTGGCACAGTGGTTAGCACTGTCGCCTCACAGCAAGAAGGTCCTGGGTTCGAACCCCAGGGTTGTCCAACCTTGGGGGTCATCTCAGGTCGTCCTCTGTGTGGATTTTGCATATGTTCCGCATGTCTCCGGTGGGTTTTCTCCGGGTGCTGCGGTTTCCCCTACCATCAAAAAAAGACATGCATGTTAGGGTTATACTCCTGTCTTTGCCTTTGACCGAGGCATGGCAAGACGAACTAGAGTTGGTCCCCGGGTGCTGCACGGTGGCTGCCTACTGCTCCTAGCTACACAGCTAGGATGGGTTACATGCAGAGCATAATTCCCCTACGGGGATCAATAGAGTACATCAAAAATTAAAAAAAAAGAAAATTAACAAGAGTATTAGTGTTCATAAAAGAAATCAGTTGAGATGAAATTACGCTCTCCAGAACCTTAGATAAAAAAGACAATTTGGAGATTGGCCTCTAGTTACTCAAGGACAAGGTATCTAAATTTTGTTTCTTCAGCAATGGGTGAAAAATAGCATGCTTAAAACTGTCTGGAAAAGAACTAGAGGCTAGAAAATTATCAACAGTTTGCAGAGTAATGGGATAACGGTTGAAAATACCTCCTTGAGCAGCTTAGTGGGAATGATGTCTAAGATGCAGGAGGAGGAGTTCATATTGGAGACAAAATGTCTTTATGCATGCTCAATAATCCAGGTAAAATCTCAAAGAAAGTTGAATTTGTTCATCTGGACACAACATTTATTAACAGAAAGGTTTCATCACTCGTGATGTCCCTGAGATGAGTGATGAAATGTCTCTGTCAATAAACGTTGTGTCCAGATGGACTGATTCAGCTTTCTTTAACATGTTGCAGACTGTACTCTCTAACACTGAAATTGTAATGGTTGAAACTGGGTAAAAGAGGCATAATTTACATGGGGAATGGAACGAATGCAAGAGCCAGGCTGGATTTGGGACCTGATATTCTCCATCTTGTTCACAAAATGAGTGAAAATGTTTTCTCAACATCAGGTTCCAAAAGAGAAGTGGAGGGACCATTATAACAGAATCAATTACCCTTAAAAGAACTTTAGGATTGTGGTTACTTCTTGATATCAGTTCAGAGAAGTATGCTGATCCTGCATTCTTAAAGTGATACTGACATCAAAATCTGAACATTCCTATTGATAGGCTGTGTTCCGAGTTGGAATGTGACCACGGAGAAATTCAGTGGCCAAAGCAGCGCATCTGCGGCCACTCGAGAGAGATCTGTGATTGACTGTAGATGGTGTCCAATGACAAACTGTGCCGGTGGATACGTAGTCACCAGTCAATTTGCATATAGGGTGTGTCCGTAGCGAGATGCTGTAAAACCACGGAGAAGCCCTTCTTTCACCCCCTCCTGCTAGCTACTTGGCTCCAGTTGGTGCTATTTTGCTGAGACTTTATTATCGATCTTGCTACGATGTATTGCTATCTATCTATCTATCTATCTATCTATCTATCTATCTATCTATCTATCTATCTATCTATCTATCTATCTATCTATCTATCTATCTATCTATCTATCTAAATATCTATCATCTATCTAACAGTTGTTTGTATCACTGAATCCTCCTCCTCGAAACTGTAATCCTCGCAGAGGATCTCCCTCTCGCTATCTGACATTTTTTGTAAATAACAAGTGACGAGCGGTACTGAGCCCCACCCTCCCAGGAAGGTAGTAGCCAATAGCTTTGACTTCTTAAAACCACACATATTTTCGGTTATGATTCAAACTTCCAATGTTAAAAAATGTGCTCAGAAAGGGTATGTCAGTCGCTCTTTAAGACTCGAGAGAGAGAAACCAGATGAGAGCACAAGGTCTACAATGTGGCCTTTGGAATTTGTGGCCCCTGTAACAGATTGAATGGGGTTAAAGGGTCTATAAGATCCAAAATAAGAGTCTGTAAGATCAAAAAAAAAAAGGTGAAGTCAGGAAATGGGAAGGACAACACACATGAATATTAAAATCACCAAGAATAAGCACCCTGTCAAATTTGGGCATGACAACAGATAGGTCACAAAACTCAAGAGATAGAAATAAATGAATTGGGGGACCTGTAAATTAAACTGCAGATTAAAGGGGAAGGGCCAGTGATTAAAAAAACATATAAGCTTAAATGAAATAAAATTACCAAAAGTAATAGGACGGCACTTAAGACCTAATTTATAAAAAAAAAACCCCAGCTAGTCCACCCCCTCTATCAGAGGGCCAGGGAATATGAAAACATGCAAAATCAGGGGAGCTAGCCTCAATCAGGGAACAGTGTCCCCTGGGGACAGCAATGTCTCAGTAATCACAAAAATTCCAGATTATTAGAAACAAAAAAATCATTAATGATAAAGGACTTATTACCAAGAGATCTCACATTCAAGAGGCCAAAATTGTTTGGTGAGAAGGAAGAATTAAAACCAACAAGGACGCAAAGTGCAGATATTTGCTCCAGATATTCGGTTGTTGTTGTTTCTGCGATTAAATAGTCGTGTGGATGAGAAGTACCGTGCGTAATAAGAGTCTATATGAGGAAAAATCCCGGCGAGAGGGTCAATAACAGATGAGGCCAGCAGAGGGAGCCAGTGGGCGGAACAGTACCGTTGAGTGCCACCACAGGTGGAAGCAGAGGCTCAGGGATGGAAGCACGGGATGTAAACAGTCAGTCATGTGGAGAGGACTGTACGGCGTGCTGCAGGTGGGCCGCTGCCATCCGGCTACCCAGCCTGTTTGGGTAGACTCCGTCAGATCTGAAGAAGGAAAGACAATCCCAAAACAGATTGAAATTGTCAATAAAACCAATATTGTGAGCTCTGTAGATGGAGATGAGCCATGTGTGCAGTCTGAGGAGTCTGCTGAAAGGCCCCGTTCCACGGGCCAGTGTTGGAATAGGACCTGAGCTAAAAACAGACTTTCCACAAGTACTTAAAAAGCTGAAAAGGTCAATAAAATCATTTTAAGTTAATTCAGAATGCTGACGAGCTGCATTGTCGGTCCCCACATGAGCAATCACTGTATTGGTGGAGGACGGGACTGAGCGGATCAACCCCGGGAGTTTATTCAGGACATCAGGGACAAGTCCAGAAAGCCTGGAGCCGCATGACCGCAGGCTGACACTGGATGGTGTGAGTCTAAAAGAGCCTGTGTATTTGACTGTGACTGAAAACCCAGAAAGAAGGACATTTATTCAAACAGACTGTTCTCAGGAGGTGAGGAAAGAGCTGCCCATCCTTTTAGTTATTTTGTTGCTTGTCAGATTAATAAAGCCTACAGTTTTCAGAGCCAAGTATGTGGTCCTCTCTACCTCAACAAGCGTATGTCATTATTCCATCATAATTGTACTGGATATTTTTTTTCCAGAGGAGGTAGGACGCCATAAAGATGCTCTGATGGGCCTTTTCAATGAGATATTTTCCTTCCTGTTAATAATGAAACAGCAAAAACACTGAATGTTAGACAGTAATCCACTGTTTTGGGAGAAATCTACAGCTAAGTAACCATGTTAAATGGTTTTGCAAAACTTCCACAAACCTTGCTATTATTGATTATATCTAATAATTCTGATATGTTAACAGGTATGGGAGGTCAGCAAACAAATAATGAAGAGCACGTCTAAATGGAAAGATGAGTCCTATTCTCAGTTATTGGTGGAATGGGGCCAGTACATTGACCATGACATAACCTTCACCCCTCAAAGCATCAGCAGAAGGGCTTTTGTGACAGGGCGGGACTGTCTGAGTACATGTGAAAATACAGATTCTTGTTTCCCCATTCAGGTAAACTAAAAACTCGACAACTTTTCCTGTCTGCTTGCTAACTACCAGTCTGTAATAACTAAATACAACAATTTATTTTTTTCTTTGTTACAGTCACATGACGTGTTGGAGGGTGGCAAAAGCTGCATGCCTTTTTATCGGTCCTCGCCATCATGCTTTGCCAGTTTTGGGTCAAATATTAAAGAAGTTCTACAAAGGCAACAGATGAATGCCATCACGTCGTTCATTGACGCCTCTGCTGTATATGGCCACACACCAGAATTACAGAGGTCACTCCGCAACCTGTCTGGCGCCGATGGTCGAATGGCCGTTAACAACCGTTTCCAGGATCCAAAAGGCAGACCATACCTGCCTTTTGTACCTATTACCCCATCAGCTTGCTTTCAGGATCACCACGGGGAGAGAGTTGAGTGTTTTTCTGCTGGAGACAGTCGAGTCAATGAGGCTCTGGCCCTGACCTCCCTGCATACCCTGTGGATCAGAGAACACAACCGGATTGCAGAAATACTGAAAGGTCTCAATGGCCACTGGAGTACTGAGACTCTATACCAAGAGACCCGCAAGATCATTGGAGCCCTGCATCAGGTATGACAAAGAAATTGTTGCGGCCTCAACCTGCTATAATAAAAAGGCTTTTGCGCACATCCCCAACCCAACTAAGTTGAAATTGGCGATCGATAATGTGATTTAAATGTCTTGATGCATGTTCAATAATCCAGGTAAGAAAATCAAAGAAGGTTGAATCAGTTCATCTGGACACAACATTTATTGAGAGAAACGTTTCCTCATCATCTAAGTGACCTCTTCAGTCTCAGCTGACTGCAGGTGTCCCCACTCTTATAAATAATACAGTGGCATAACAACCCAAACCAACGACCAGTTTCATATGCAAATATGGGTGTGACCATTAACTGCCGTTACAGTGGTCGTGTGTACCATTCACAGCATTGTAAGATGGCGACAAGTACTGCTGAGGAATGCTGGTTTGAACAGGGAGTCAAAGAGGCCATATATGTGAAGAGGGAACGACCATACTTGAACCGAGGTGGGGGGGGGGGGCTAAGAGTACATCTGTCACCATCTTAAAAAATGCTGTGATCGCAACCATTCCCCAATCCTCTGTCAATAGTACACATGGCCATCGAAACTCTAGTTAATGTCACATCCATGTGTGCATATCAAACTTGTTGTTGGTTTAGGTTGTTATGCCACTGTATTGTTTATAAGGGTGGGATACCGGTAGTCAGTTTAGACTGAAGAGGTCACGTAGGACCCTGATACACCAGGCCGACGGATGTCGGGCCATTGGTGAGCATCTGTGACCCTAGTTTTTGCAGTGTGTCCAGCACTGTTGGCACTAGTCAGACCCCTGTTAGCTAGAGGAGGCTCTAGTGTAGCGACCAGGACACATACCCACATCTGGCTACCATCCCACAGACACAGCTAATTCCATCTGTTGGGACGCCCGACCAAGCCGGAGGTAACATGGGGATTCGAACTGGTGATCCCCGTGTTGGTAGGCAACGGAATAGACCGCTACGCTACCCGGACGACAAACATTATTTTTGACACCTTCTGTTGCTGTCATATTCAAGACAATAGCTAACCTTGAATATACAAATCCTGAAGACTTGTTGTTACTCCTTTTAATGGTAACTGTTTGGTAGGACTTTCCAGGCAATACTGATGCATCATGAAGCACTTTACATCTTCAGCATAGCAAATGAGGAAGAGACCATGTGGAGGTGAATTGGAAGAGGGTGTTGTTGCGTCTTACAGATAAATATGGCAGATCAAGCTCGGGGGAATCCATTATCCAACACGCTGGAAACTCATTTCAGACACTTGTATCCGCGATCTCACCCTTTCGGTCACCACCCAAAGCTCATGACCATAGGTGAGGGCTGGAACCAAGACTGACTGGTAGATTGAGAGCTTTGCCTTCCGGCTCAGCTCCTTCTTCACCACAACGGTCCGGTACAACGTCCACATTACCGCTGATGCTGCACCAATCCACCTGTGAATCTCCCGCTCCATCCTACCCTCATTCATGAACAAGACCCTGAGATACTTGAACTCCTTCACTTGAGGCAACAACTCATCCCCAACCCGGAGGGAGCAATCCACCATTTTCCGGTAGAGAACTTGGAAGTGCTGACTCCCATCCCGGCAAACAACAGAACAATTTGGCCTTAAGTGGCAGGTAGAGCAAAGACTGTTTGTTACATTTATTATCTGGGCTCTTTATAAATAAGTATATTTACTGTTGGTCTCCAAAGTGGCTCGGGAAAATATTTCCATCTAAATTTATTGTACATGAGTAGTAGTTTTTGTTTCAGCTAATATTACCAGGATTTGTTCAAACAAGGACAGAACTCTCAAATCCCATTTCTGTTGTGCAGAAATAGGCTGAGGAGGAGGCTCAGATCGGCAATCTGGCAATTCTGTCAAATGCCAGATGAGCTGGCCCACTAGTTGGCCGCAAGGCCAGCAATATGGAGAAATATGTGTGTGGGGGGTGGGATCGACTTGCTGGCTGCGGTCCACTTGCTGTTGGAACAGCCCATCTGATTGGCGGTTACACGATCCAAATTGTCAACAGGCTACTTATACTGAAAGGGGCCGGTGAGACATTGCGTCTAAAAACGCGTGGGAAACGTCAGCCGTGCCGCTTTCATCCTTTATCCAAGGTGCTTGGGAGGTTGCGCTACTGTCACGCCTGCCATTACTAAGCAGCCAGAAGTCGCGCGTGACACCAAACGTGACTAATCGTCCAATTCACAAGCAGTGTGCAGCGATCTGTTGCTTTGGTCATTCATGCGGAACAGTTGTGGTAATTTAGCAGTAAGCCTCACTAAGAAAAAGGTCACAACAAAGATAAATGGATTTCCAGCAATGTAAATGCCTCACAGTTGCATTTCTGCTCGGTTTGTCTGTGAGAAAAAACCCCCCAACTCACCTTGTTGGGGTGCAGCCCAATGGCGGACTGGCCATCTGGAGCAGCGGGAGTTTTCCCGGTGGGCCACTTGACAATTGGGGTCGATGCAATGTAAAATATTGTAACGATCACAGATAACTAGACTCGCTTGCCCTTGGCTAACATATCGGACCCTTTAGTCAACTGGTTCACGTAGTCGCCCGTGGTGCGGGAGACCCAGGTTCGCGTCCCGGCTGTGGCGGTTCCCAGCTGCCCCCTGAATTCGCTACAATATAGGTAACCCCAACCTCCACTTAAGTAGAAATAACCAAGTGTTGTGTGTTTGACTGGCCGGGTGAGTGGGCTGCCGGCCCACTGCGATTGAGTATTAAATCTATCGGCCTCTCTTTCCCAGACAACTACTTTGGGTCCAGTCCATTCTAACGTTTCCCGGGCCCTGCCCCTCTCCAGTCTCTGTTAAGGGGCGACATTTGGATAAATAGTAGAGTGGAGCAAGATGGACAAAAAAGTAAAGGTGGTGCTGAAAAGTGGAGAGAGAAGGGGTTGAAGTTCCTTGAGGCTGATGCAGCCAAATCTTTTAAAATGAATTACTCATTTGGTGCCGTTTCCCGTCAGTCATCTCAGCCTAGTGAGCCTGAAGGCACTGGCAGCAGAGAGCAGAGAGCCGCCCACTGAGCCCAGTGATACCAGTTCACCTGCTAGTCAAGGTTTTGCAGCTAAAGCGGTAGGACAGAAGACAATATGGATAAGATAAGCAATGTTTGGGTTTGGCTAGCTGAACATTTAGCTATATTGGGTGCTTTTTGTTGAAGCAAGCACTCGTCAGTGTCACTTATTGTGAACCAACCAGTCCCAGCCTGGATTGGGCAGGACATTAAAAATAAGGTTGAAGTGCTACGGCAAACTTTTGAAATGTTGGAACTCATAGACCCTTTTATAGCTGATATCAAAAATAGCGCGCATTTAGGCAACGGAAGTGGCATGGCGAAGAAGAAAACCATGCCTGGAGAGATGGCACAAGATGAGACTTTTACTGGGGGCAGTGTGCATACAGGATTGGTGTCCAGAATCAAATTCTGGATACAGTTGCTTCCATCAGCGATTTCTGAGTAATGGCACTTTGTATGCAGACATGGCTCTTCTGGACCCTAAAAACCTTAGTCAGCTAACATCCAGTGCCAATCAGGGTTTGAAGAATACACAACCAGGACTATGGAGGATCATGGACCTGAAGGAAATGAAGACGAGGTGGAGATGGGGAACAGGAGCTGCTCATCTTGCAAGGACTGTCCAGTGTGTTGCTACCGTATTCTTGGTCAGTACAACCTATTGTACTACCACATCCTGGGCCTTGCTTACAAGTTCCTAGTGACCCTGTCAGTAACCCGGGTAGCTTGCGAGCGGAGCTTCTCTACTCTGAAATTCATCAAGAGGAGGCTCAGGAGCACTCTATCTCAACAGCACCTGGAGGCTGTTATGCTCATGGCTACTGAGCGAGACGTTTTAATGGCCCGGGACAGTGACCTGGTTATAGACGGGGTTGCCGAGAGAAGTGAGCTGCTGCAGAAATTGATAATTTAAGGAGGTAGGAAGTGTTTATTTTTATTTTATTTTATGACTTGCCCAGTCTTTTCACCAGCACATTTCTTCCTGTATTATTTGTTTTACTGGTCAGGTGGTTCCAGAGATTCTTGCCACCTTGCTGCCAGTGTCTTTCTGCCAAAATGTGCTCCTTCTAGCCAGCCTCCTCCTAAGAGTAACACATTCCCTTGTTCTATTTTACGTCTATTTTACTAAAGTTATTGTTATAAATATTGTTCAGTAATCTTATTTACATAAAGTGTGGCGTGGTTTGGGTGGGTGGTGGTGTGTTGCCGGGGGGGGGGGGCGCGGGCCGGTCTGAGTCAAAAAGTCCAGGGCCATTTTTCATTCCTAGTCCACCTCTGGTGCAGTCCATCCTTCAAGCCTGAGAAAAATAAGGGAGAATTTCACCAACTGATCCAGGAGCTTCGTCTGGATGATAAGAAGATCAACGCTTATTTCAGAGTCGACAAACACCAGTTGGCATTCTTCTGAGAAATATTGGCCCAAGTATCAAAAACAAAGCTTCTGCTGTGAAGCCGCCTCTCCAGCACAACGGCTCTGCGTTTGTCTGAGGTAGTCAGCAAAAGGCAATGTGGATTTGTTTTTCCCAAACAGATAATCTGAAATTCTTTCAAAGTCGTAGACAGACCAACAACCCTTTGGCCAGTGATCTGGTCTATGCATTTGGGTTGCACCTGCAAGGATGGTTTACCATTAATTTGAACTTCTCTACCAAGCAACGAGCGGGCTACCTATATATAAACCTATATTTTAAGTACAAGGGTATATAGATATATATTGTGGTGAGCTGGCAGGGAAGAATGCATGTGATACACCGTACAACCTCGAGAGTGCTGTTTAATTTGAACACGCCGGAATTGACAGGAAAGGAGAGGCAAGAGGCAAAGGATTCAGTTAATGGCAGCTCCTGAGTGCTCCCTTATTCTGGCCCTCCCCATAGTTGCCGAACAATGGCTTCCCCTAACAAGGTCGTTATTGAACATACCAGTCTAAGTCAGTCAGTCAGTAAAATGGTCGTCCACCCAGTCCGAGTCGAACCCCCCAAACATGCAATAATCACATGAACAGACCATTATTTATTTATTTATTCAAATTTATTTCTGATTTTTCCCTATTTCTCCCAATTTAGTGGCCAATCGCTCCCTATTTTAATTCAAACATCCACCCTCGTACTGCATGCATTCGCCAACTGTGTTTCTCTGGCCGGCAGGCTTGAAGGAGACCCCTCGCCACTTTCGTGACAAGGCGAATCCAGGCCGAACCACTGCTTTTTCCCACATACACCCAGAGACGCATTCATGTGACGAACACAAGCCGACTCCGCCCCCCTCCCGAAGACAGCGCTGCTAATTATTGCTGCTTCATCGAGTCCGGCTATAGTCGGATCTGACGAGACCGGGGTTCGCACCCCGGTCCCCAGTGGGCAACTGCACCGACAAAAAGCTGACGCTTAGAGTGCTACACCACCGCGGACCCCAGAACATTACTGAAACACAAGTTGAGCATGAATATCAGCAGTCCCATAAGTCCTTGCACTCCCCCAGTGTGGAGCTGCCAACAGTTGGAGTGACCGCCTCCCCTGGTTGCTACATAGCCCCCACCTGAGGGGCAGTCATCCCTGACGACCCCATCACCCAAAACAGTCCCTCAAATGTCCAGGGGGCTGTCGGTTGCGAACAGGCTGCCCAAAGCACCATGTGCCATAGGCCCTCCTCCATCGCACTCCGGAGCCAGCCCGAGCCCGGTGGGTGCAGGAGTCGCAGCAGTGCACGTGCAGCTCCACGACGCATCAACAGCCAGGCCAGTAGAACTGCCTCTGGAGGTGGTGGAGGGTCTTGGTGTTCTCGTAGTGCCCCGCCCCACCAAGCCATGGACCATCAGGAGAACCTGGGGATGGAGCACGTAGGGAACCAATAGCTGTAAGAGACCACTCCCTCGTCCGGGAGCTTGCCACCTGCGGTACACCAACCCGTCGTGGAGCTCAAAGCTGTCCCACTGCGAGTGGTAGGCCCCCACCTTGGGCCCCAGCACTGACCCCTCCATCCACTCAGGGTGCTGCCCTGTCTCCAGCCAGCCCTTCACCAGCACAAGGGCCATGTCTGCCTCCTGCTGCAGCATGAACAACAGGAACAACCTCTCCTCGTTGCTGGTGGTCTTGACGTCTGCCACCATCGGCGTCATCTGGCACTTTAACATACAGGCCTGGGTTCTGTTATTATTTCTGTTAAAGCATAAAAGAAATGTGCCTCTCAAGCTGACAGCCAGTTTTGATGGGCTCGATTGTTTTAGTGGAAATCTGTAATTCACTGGCGATAATCTGTTCAAAGTTAAAAAGATTCTATTAAACAAAAGTATTTGAATTTAAATATACTTCTCTTGTGTTAATTTTACATTAATTCTGTGATTTTACATTTAAATATTCATTATTACAAGTTTCAGTCTTAAGAAGAAAGCGATTAATTGCCATTAACCACAGTAAATTGTGCGATTAGTTGGTTAGTTTTTTAATTGATCAACAGCCCAGTAAAATCTACCATGGAGGCTGCAGAGAGGGCCTCCACATGGCTTTGGATCAGGAGGAGTGATCTGTGGGCCAGGGCTGCTGGGACCCAGCCAGGGCTGATCAGGCCCTGGCTGGGTCGCCCGAGAGAGGGTGTATGATGTTGAAAGACCCAAAACACCCGAGGACCTCAGGAGCCATCGCTGATGAAGTGTCCCAGCGCATCCTAGGATGTATCTGTGAATCATATGATAATGGCACTCTACAAAATATCACAAAACCAGTACATACTAATAATGCTGTACATTTTATTTATTGATCCATCTCAAAAAAACAAAAACGTTTTGCTTTACTATGATATCTCCTCTCTTTTCAACCTCCAGATAATAACCATGAGAGATTATGTTCCCAAAATTATTGGCCCAGAGGCTTTTGATCATTATATTGGACCCTATGGGGGATACGATCCATCTGTGAACCCTTCGGCCTCAAATGTGTTCCCGACTGCAGCGTTCCGCTTTGGCCATGCCACTATCTCCACGACCCTCAGGAGACTCAATGAGAGCTTCCAGGAACACGAGCATTTCCCCTCCTTAAGAGTGCACAACACGTTTTTCAGTCCATGGAGACTCGTCAAAGAAGGTCAGTGTGCTCAGTATGAAGCCTGGTGATGAAACCAGCATCACAGCTCTTCTTCACCACTGTAGCGCTTTGTAATCCGAGCAGTACTTTAGGATTTTAGCACACGAAATTAATTTTTAGCTCGCTTGATGTGTTTTGTATGCAGTATATCATGTATGCTTATTTTAATGTGGCAGTATACCTTGTAGGGTGTTTTGTATGCAGTATATTATGTATGCTTATTTTAATGTGGCAGTACACCTTGTAGGAAAGGCAGTTGGTCCTGATGACATACCTGTGGAGGCATGGAGATGTTTAGGAGGGATGGCAGTGGAGTTTTTAACTAGATTGTTTAACACAATCTTGGAAAGTGAGAGGATGCCTGAGGAGTGGAGAAGAAGCATACTGGTACCGATTTTCAAGAACAAGGGCGATGTGCAGAACTGTAACAACTACAGAGGTATAAAGTTGATCAGCCACAGCATGAAGATATGGGAAAGAGTAACAGAAGCTAGGTTAAGAGGAGAGGTGATGATCAGCAGCAGCAGTGTGGTTTCATGCCAGGAAAGAGCACCACAGATGTGATGTTTGCTTTGAGAATGTTGATGGAGAAGTATAGAGGAGGCCAGAAGGAGGTACATTGTGTCTTTGTGGATTTAGAGAAAGCTTATGACAGAGTGCCGAGAGAGGAGGTGTGGTATTGTATGAGGAAGTCAGGAGTTGCAGAGATGTATGTAGGAGTGGTGCAGGATATGTATGAGGGAAGTGTGACAGTGGTGAGGGGTGTGGTTGGAATGACAGATGGGTTCAAGGTGGAGGTGGGATTACATCAAGGATCGGCTCTGAGCCCTTTCTTGTTTGCAATGGTGATGGACAGGTTGATGGAGGAGACCAGGCAGGAGTCTCCATGGACGATGATGTTCGCGGATGACATTGTGATCTGTAGTGAGAGTAGGGTGCAGGTGGAGGAGAGCCTGGAGAGGTGGAGGTATGCACCGGAGAGAAGAGGAATGAAAGTCAGTTGGAGCAAGACGGAATACCTATGCATGAATGAGAGGGAGGACAGTGGAATGGTCAGGATGCAAGAATGCATTTTAATGTGGCAGTACACCTTGCAGGGTGTTTAGCATGCAGTATATTGTGTATGCTTATTTTAATGTGGCAGTACACCTTGCATGGTGATGCACTTAACATATCTATCAAGTAGCTGCTTCCAGTTCAAGGACATTTTTTTACGGGACATTTTCAACAGGCAACAGAGACTCATGTCAATAATCACCGTAGGGCGGCTGGGTGGCGTGGCGGTCTATTCTTTTGCCTATCAACAACACAGGGATCGCCGGTTTGAACCCCCGTGTTACCTCCGGTTTGGTTGGGCGTCCCTACAGACACAATTGGCTGTGTCTGCGGGTGGGAAGCCAGATGTGGGTATGCTGGTCGCTGCACTAGCGCCTCCTCTGGTCAGTTGGGGCGCATGTTCGCGGGGGAGGGGAGACTGGGGGGGGATAGCGGGATCCTCCCACGCGCTACGCCCCCAGGTGAGACTCCTCACTGTCAGGTGAAAAGAAGCAGCTGGCGACTCCACATGTATCAGAGGAGATGTGTGGTAGTCTGCAGCCCTCCCCGGATCCGCAGAGGGGGTGGAGCAGCGACCGGGACGGCTTGGAAGTATGGGGTAATTGAACGGGTACAATTGGGGAGAAAAGGGGGGGGGAATCCAAAAAAAATCATTGAAACAATTTTTGTTTCACTAGCAAGGACCACAGCTTCAACAAGATGTTTAAATGAGTTATTAAATAAAAATGATTGACGTGTGTAGTTCTTGTAGTTCTTGCACTTGTTGACTGCGTTGTGGGCAAAGCTTCGTAGGGAATCTGCCATAGCACCCGAGCAACAACGGACCCCCAAAACCTCCAGTTACCTGGAATAAGATTGAGCGGATCTGAGACCCTTGATAGCTGAACAAATGTAGGGATGATCCATTTGGGAGTACCAACAGCCCGTGATTGTATGGGCTGTTGGTATTCCCAGTTGTATGAGGTTCTGGAACGCCATCGTGGGAGGCTGAAATGGTGGTTCCGATCCTGAAGGAGTGTCCGGAGTAATGAATGGGAGAAATGCCAGACGAGGACAGTTTGTGGCAGAAGTGATGGTGGAACCAGAATCGAGTAGCCGCTTGTCCGTATTCAGTGATGAAAAGAGGGTCTGTCGATATTACGGTCTGAGATTTCCAGAATAGCAAGTAGTTTGTGAGGGTCTCGAAAGGTTTTCCACGGTGCTTGGAGTTTGAAGTGAAAGAAGGGTGTAGGCCGACTGGATTGATTGGTTTTTGTGTGCTTTGAGTAGAATACCGTGGTGTCATCTGAGACGTAAGATGGGTTTGAAATGCAAGCGTGGTGGCGTGGGTCAGAGTGAATGGTTGATGCGGGGAATTCAGAGCATCTGAGGAAGAACGTAGCTTCAAGACTGAGCGACGTAGTATCTGGAGAGGGTGGCGTGGATGCAGACTGACAGCAAGGCGGCAGTAAGAGGAAGGCGGTGAGGAGCTGGCTCTTGATGTAGGAGTCCTTTGAGGAGTGAAGTTACCCGAGGATGGCTGGAGGCCGTGACTGGACTGCTGGTTATGAGTGTGGAGAAGAAGCTGATGGTGCTGAGATAAGCTTTGATGGTATGTATTTTAATAGCCATCACGGAATGGGCGTAGGTAATGAAACACATCAAGGTGATGAGATGTAATGACGGGAAGGTTGTGTTATACTGGTCGTGACGTTAATGGAAACTTTTGCAAGCTGTGCAGTAGGATGAGAGGGTCGAGGTTGGGAGGCTGTTGATTACAGTGTACAGTTTCATTAAGCAGACGCTTTCATCCAGGGATGTACACACGAGAGCTCATACAACACAAGCAACACAAACAAGGCAGGAGAGAACAACACCAACAAGTGCCATGAAGCTAAGTTCGAGTCTGATAGGCAATGCATAGAGGGCATAGAAGCAGACCCCCCCCTTTCCCCCCCCCCTCATCAGTCCATCAAGTGCAGAGGTGTTCGCAGAAGAGCTGGGTCTTTAGTCTGTTCTCAGAGATTGAGAGGGACTCTGCCGATCGAGTCAGGAATCAGGTACACTTCATTTGTCGTTTCATTTCATGCACTTGCGCACATGAAATGAAACGAAACATGGTTTCCCCCAGCCCACAGCAGCACAACACAAAGACAACAACACATCCAACAACTACAAGAACCCACATACCCACACTAGCACATATATCCAAACTAAACAAAAAAATCACTGCCCAAGGGAACGAACGCCAGCCAGGATGACTGTCGGAACCGCCGGTCTGCATGGGCTAGCAGTTAGCTTAGCCCACTCCGGTTCCACGTCCTGTCAGACCGCCCTCGGCGTTTCCACCTCAGGCGCAGCTCCAGGCAGAGGCCGTGGTCCCCGCGCCCACCGGATGAAGCAGACCAGAGTTTGTTAAGTAGTTCCACCACCGCGGAACTACAGAAGACTAGAGTCTAGCTAGTGACTTAGGGCCCTGTTGTGGTGGTAGTACCAGGCACCTTCCATTGGCATTGGCATAGTGAGCAGGACTGAATGTAGACCTGAATGAGGGAGTTCAGGTAGGCGGGAGCCGTCTTAGTTGCTGTTTTGTAAGCAAGTGTCAGGGTTTTGAATTTGCTGCGACTGGGATCCAGTGGAGGGATATGACCAGCGGAGTGACATGTGCTGTTTTGGGTTGGTTGAAGACCAGACGCGCCACTGCGTTCTGGATCATCTGCAGAGGTCTGAACTTACATGCGGGAGACCTGCCAGTAAGGAGTTGCAGAAGTCAGTGCATGATATTACAAGAGCCTGTAATAATAATAATAATGATAATAATAATTAATAATGACTTTATTTATAAACACTTTTCTAAAACAATGTTACAAAGGGGTTTATAAAGAAATAAAACCAGACAAGGTAAAAATAAGAGTAAGACGGTGGGGTACCTGCGGTCACTGTATTGTTTATAAGGGTGGGGACACCTGCAGTCAGGTGAGACTGAAGAGGTCACTCAGACGATGATGAAACATATCTGTTAATAAACATTGTGTCCAGATGAACTGATTCAACCTTCTTTGAGGGTTTCTAATTACAGTCAATCAAAGACAGTTGAATCAGTTCATCTGGACACAATGTTTATTAACAGATATGTTTCATCATCGTCTGAGTGACCTCTTCAGTCTCACCTGACTGCAGGTACCCCCACCCTTATAAACAATACAGTGACTGCAGGTACCCCCACCCTTATAAACAATACAGTGACTGCAGGTACCCCCACCCTTATAAACAACACAGTGACTGCAGGTGTCTCCACCCTTATAAACAATACAGTGACTGCAGGTACCCCACCTTTATAAACAATACACTGACTGCAGGTGTCCCCGCCCTTATAAACAATACACAGTATTGTAAGATGGTGACAGATGTACTCTTACCCCCCCCCCCCCGGTTCAGGGCTTGCCATTCCCTCTTCACATAGATGGCCTCTTCGACTCCCTGTTCAAACCAGCGTTCCTCCCTGTCAAGGATATGCACAGCCTCATCCTTGAAAGAGTGGCCACTGGCCTGTAGATGGTGTAGGCTGTGTAGGTGGTGTAGAGTGTGTAGATGGTGTAGGCTGTGTAGATGGTGTAGGCTGTGTAGATGGTGTAGACTGTGTAGGCGGTGTAGACTGTGTAGATGGTGTAGACTGTAGAGTCCTGGTCTGACGTGTTAGCTCCCCTGTGTTGTGCCATCCTCTTGGCCAGCATCTGTTTAGTTCCCCGATGTACAAGTCACGACAATCCCCCTGGCACTTAACAACGTACACCATATTGCTCTGTTGGTGCCGGGGGACCTGGTCTTTGGGGTGGACCAACTTCTGGCACGGCGTGTTTTGGGGTTTGAAAGCAACTGAGATGCGGTGTTTGAAAAATGCGAGACTTAACTGTTCCGACACTCCTATCACATACAGTAACACCACTGGTTTCCACCCGAGTCAGTTGGCCTGATTTCGTCTGAGGTGAAATCCATACTGAAGAACAGGCGAGTGGATGGATGGTGTTGCTCGTGTGGTAGTTTATTGATAGGAATGCCGGAAGTGGTGCGGTTGAGGTGCGGTCCTGCTCCTGAAACCCGTTAGCTAAGCTTCAAGTAATAGCCCTTTTAATCTTTGTATGTCTGAACTGTGGCTCTTGCAGTAACAGAGCCTGTAGCTGACGTGACCAGCAGCCCGACCCTCTGAAGGTTTTGCTGAACGTGAACCACAACAGATATAAGTAGGGGCGAACTTTAAACAAAGTTTTTCACACTGCAGTGACTTTTTGGGGAACAGTTCTGGGCCACCATTTTCTGATGGCTCAACTGTTCGGTTGATGTTTGTTGCTGATACGGATGCTATTGTGGTGCTGAAGTGGTCAATTTGTAAAAAAGATCTCAAGGGGGTTGGTGGGGTATATTGGGGACAACTATCCTTGTGGTGGGTGGGTGTGTTGGGGAGGGGGTGGTCTTCAAACCCCCCCCCACAATCACCTTTCACTGTGGCCACAGGCAACCTAATCATGACAAATGTTCTTACACAACGTGTATTTAGAAACTACACAAGTGGGCCAAGAAAAACACAGGTATGGTTTAGTTTTGTGATTAGACGCCCCTCCACTTAATGCTCCCGGTAAGTCGACACTCTTATAGTTCGGGCCGTCGTAAGAGCAGAATTAGAAAATAATGGAATTAATCGAGTTTAACGTGTTAAGAACTCATTTGATTACAATATTCAGTAACTATAACGCCCATAGACCACGCGGCATGCAGATGTGCAGTATGGCTCGAATGTAAAGCTCAGTAGAAGATGTGTCCACCCATGAGGACACAGGGACACATCACGTAGAGGCAGAAGGGGCAGGGAGGAGGGATCACTGCTCGACTAAAGGGGGCCGGTTGGCGGTTAGTCGAGCGGTTAGCGATACCGCCTCGTGGTGCAGTACAACCCCAGATCGAATCCCGCAGCGGGCTAAAATTTGCTCGGTTACATTGGTGGCAGCGGTGGGATCCGGAAGTGTCCGGAAGCGTGCCGATCCTCAGACGTTTGTTCGGAGCGCGGGAATAACAAAGCGCGGGGGTGCGCCCCCAGGAGAAGGTAACTACTGTAACCCACAGAAAGACTCCCGGCCGGTCGCCAGGGGGTCGGCCCCTGTAGTCGAGCGGTTAGCGACGTCGCCTCGTGGGTCTTTTTGTAGATTGCAGTAGGTTTACAAAGGTGGTGCTTATCTAATAGGGGGGATGGCACCCCCCTACACCCCCCCCCCAGATCCCGTTGATGTGTTAATACGTTTATTTTTTTTAGAAAATGATGAAGTTATCTGCTCCTGCCACAAACCCAAGTTGTTTTATGAGTTGTCGTCTCATCGTGTTGGTCTTGACAAGGCACGCCGCTGTTCTCTGTGTGCAGGTGGACTGGAACCGATCCTCAGAGGTCTTGTAGGAACTGCAGCAACCGCTGTGACCTCTGACCAGCTGATAGCAGAGGAGCTGACAGAGAAGCTGCTGGTCCTCGACACACCGCAGAAGATGGACCTGGCTGCGCTGAACCTGCAGAGGGGACGAGACCACGCACTCCCTGGTCAGGCCCATTACCACACTCCCCCACGGGCACGGTTCTGATCCGCCATGACACGTGGCCCGCTCACATTACAGTGTGTGCGGGGCGCGGCGCGCGAACTCCCAGCATCTTCCTGGTGGAGGCATGTGATGCACCAGGGAGCACCACAGGTGGTTTTTCCTACAACTTTAGGTCAAACCACGCCCAACTGCTCTGTGACGAATGCCCTACCCTTAACCTAACCTTACCTTACCCTCAACCTAACCTTACCTTACCCTCAACCTAACCTTACCTTACCTTCAACCTAACCTTACCTTACCTTCAACCTAACCTAACTTTAACCTAACCTTACCTTAACCTCAACCTAACCTTACCCTCAACCTAACCTAACCTTACCTTACACCTAACCTAACCTAACCTTACCTTAACCTTAATCTCAATCTTACCTTAACCTTAACCTATCTTAACGTTAACCTAACCTTACCTTAACCTAACCTAACCTTACCTTAACCTCAACCTAACCTTACCTTACCTTCAACCTAACCTAACCTTACCTTAACCTATCCTAACCTTAACCTCAACCTACCCTTACCTTAACCTCAACCAAACCTAACCTTAACCTCTACTTAACACTTACCTTAACCTCAACCTAACCTGACCTTAACATAACTTTACCTTAACCTCAACCTAACACTTACCTTAACCTCAACCTAACATTGACCTTAACCTAACCTAACCTTAACCTCAACTTTACCTTACTCTCAGCCTAACCTTACTTTAACCTCTACCTAACCTTACCTTAACCTCAACTTAACCTTACATTAACCTTAACATAACACTGACCTTAAATTCAACCTAACCTTACCTTAACCTCAATCTAACCTTACCTTAACCTCAGCCTAACACTGACCTTAACCTCAACTTAACCTTACCTTAACCTCAACCTAACACTGACCTTAACCGCAACCTAACCTTACCTTAACCTCAACCTAACCTTACCTTAACCGCAACCTAACCTTACCTTAACCTCAACCTAACCTTACCTTAACCTAATCAAACCGATAACTAACCTGTTTCCATGCAAACACTTTTATCAGATGGAAGCTGGGCAAGGTTTGATCTAAAGTTGGGTGAAAAAAAGTAATCACTCCAATGGGTGGACTATATGAGAAGCAGGTGATGGCGGGGCTGGTGTATGAACCAATCAAATCCCCTCTTTTCCTTCCCTTTATGGAAGCATACACTGCACTGCGAGCACACTGCTAATTTGGTGAGGGAGGTGAGGGCGTGCAGTCCAGAGCTTTCCACACAGCAAGGTTCTTCTAAGAAGAAGCTAATGTCAGTGCACGAAGTGCAGAAACACTCGGAAAATATGCACCGCATTTTATTTAAAGTAGGACGACCAAGGCCGTCATTTTGACGGTTTTAGACTTTCAAAGTTTAATAACGCTGTGGGGGGAAAAGATACAGACCTGCCGCTCCCTGAATGCTCCTAAACTTGCATTTATTTGCATTAAAATGAGTTTTAGATCAATTACACAAAAAAAGTTATGATAGGACCTACCTAAAACGACCATGAGCGGTCAAAATTGGCGCTCATAATTTGCGGCATCACCGTGTGCGTCATGTCAGTATTTATGACGTGTGTTGGTCGCGTCATTTCCTTCGTGAAGTTCGTTGCTCTGTCCTAGAAACACTCTAGCGCCCTCCAGTGCAGAGAAATAGTCTAAACTTGACTTGTGATTATGTCCAACATGTCTGGTTACAGACGCCGTTACAGACGCACCATGACTACCACCGAGGCGTTGCAGTATTTACGGGCGTTGGACAGCGGCCATTTTAAATTGTTTGAAAAATAGTATTAAAGTTGTTAAACTGTTAATGTTGGTGTCAGTTAGTTTCACAACAGTTACACACTGACATATGTAATGCATTAATGTCTCTACTGGGTATTTATCTTGACACAATATAGAGTTTAAACACCGTGGCGGTCATTTTGACCCCTCACGGTCATTTTAGGTAGGAGGGAAATCCCGGTCTTTCTAAGTGTTAACTAATTATCAGTAAGGAACAATAGGATAAAATGTGTAAATAAGAGATTTGATTGAGGAAGTATCTTATCAAACAACACATAATCTGATTTTGATTTGTTAGTTTATAGGCCAGTGACGCCACCAGACGACAGTGGACAAGTGGTTGGAGATGTGACATTCTGAAACACCACCACTGATTCAGCTTCACACCAGTCTGCATCAGTATAGGCCACACTGTTTCAGCCACAAAGCCAGGAGGGCCAAAGCCCAAAGCATCAATGTTCTCTCTCTCTCTCTCTATTAAAAAGAGATGTGTGTCTGCGTGGCGTAGCGGTCTATTCCATCGCCTAGCAACACGGGGATCACCGGTTCGAATCCCCGTGTTGCCTCCGGCTTCGTCGGGCGTCCCTACAGACACAATTGCCCGTGTCTGCGGGTGGGAAGCTGGATGTGGGTATGTGTCCTGGTCGCTGCAGTAGCGCCTCCTCTGGTCAATCTGGACGGCTGTTCGAGGGGGAGGGGGAACTGGGGGGAATAGCGTGATCCTCCCATGTGCTCCGTCCCCCTGGTGAAACTCCTCACTGTCAGGTGAAAAGAAGCGGCTGGTGACTCAACATGTATGGGAGGAGGCATGTGGTAGTCTGCAGCCCTCCCCGGATCAGCAGAGGGGGTGGAGCAGCGACCGGGACGGCTTGGAAGAGTGGGGTAATTGGCCGGATACAATTGGGAGAAAAAGGGGGAAAAAAGAGACAATTTTTGTATTTAGGAAAAATGAAGAGAATCTTAATCTTCTTCACATGTTGTTTGAGAACGTAAGCCACTGATTCTAAAACAGAGCCACACTTTAGAAGTTGAAAGCCCAGTCAGGTGGATGGCAGGAGGTTCCTTTCAGGTTTAGAAGTTGAAAGCCCAGTCAGGTGGATGGCAGGAGGTTCCTTTCAGGTTTAGAAGTTGAAAGCCCAGTCAGGTGGACGGGAGGAGGTTCCTTTCAGGTTTAGAAGTTGAAAGCCCAGTCAGGTGGATGGGAGGAGGTTCCTTTCAGGTTTAGAAGTTGAAAGCCCAGTCAGGTGGACGGGAGGAGGTTCCTTTCAGGTTTAGAAGTTGAAAGCCCAGTCAGGTGGATGGCAGGAGGTTCCTTTCAGGTTTAGAAGTTGAAAGCCCAGTCAGGTGGATGGCAGGAGGTTCCTTTCAGGTTTAGAAGTTGAAAGCCCAGTCAGGTGGATGGGAGGAGGTTCTTTTCAGGTTTAGAAGTTGAAAGCCCAGTCAGGTGGACGGGAGGAGGTTCCTTTCAGGTTTAGAAGTTGAAAGCCCAGTCAGGTGGACGGGAGGAGGTTCTTTTCAGGTTTTAAAGTTGAAAGCCCAGTCAGGTGGACGGGAGGAGGTTCTTTTCAGGTTTTAAAGTTGAAAGCCCAGTCAGGTGGACGGGAGGAGGTTCTTTTCAGGTTTAGAAGTTGAAAGCCCAGTCAGGTGGATGGGAGGAGGTTCCTTTCAGGTTTAGAAGTTGAAAGCCCAGTCAGGTGGACGGGAGGAGGTTCCTTTCAGGTTTAGAAGTTGAAAGCCCAGCCAGGTGGATGGGAGGAGGTTCCTTTCAGGTTTAGAAGTTGAAAGCCCAGTCAGGTGGACGGGAGGAGGTTCCTTTCAGGTTTAGAAGTTGAAAGCCCAGTCAGGTGGATGGCAGGAGGTTCCTTTCAGGTTTAGAAGTTGAAAGCCCAGTCAGGTGGACAGGAGGAGGTTCTTTTCAGGTTTAGAAGTTGAAAGCCCAGTCAGGTGGACGGGAGGAGGTTCCTTTCAGGTTTAGAAGTTGAAAGCCCAGTCAGGTGGACGGGAGGAGGTTCTTTTCAGGTTTTAAAGTTGAAAGCCCAGTCAGGTGGACGGGAGGAGGTTCTTTTCAGGTTTTAAAGTTGAAAGCCCAGTCAGGTGGACGGGAGGAGGTTCTTTTCAGGTTTAGAAGTTGAAAGCCCAGTCAGGTGGATGGGAGGAGGTTCCTTTCAGGTTTAGAAGTTGAAAGCCCAGTCAGGTGGACGGGAGGAGGTTCCTTTCAGGTTTAGAAGTTGAAAGCCCAGCCAGGTGGATGGGAGGAGGTTCCTTTCAGGTTTAGAAGTTGAAAGCCCAGTCAGGTGGACGGGAGGAGGTTCCTTTCAGGTTTAGAAGTTGAAAGCCCAGTCAGGTGGATGGCAGGAGGTTCCTTTCAGGTTTAGAAGTTGAAAGCCCAGTCAGGTGGATGGGAGGAGGTTCTTTTCAGGTTTAGAAGTTGAAAGCCCAGTCAGGTGGACGGGAGGAGGTTCTTTTCAGGTTTAGAAGTTGAAAGCCCAGTCAGGTGGACGGGAGGAGGTTCTTTTCAGGTTTTAAAGTTGAAAGCCCAGTCAGGTGGGCGGGAGGAGGTTCTTTTCAGGTTTTAAAGTTGAAAGCCCAGTCAGGTGGATGGGAGGAGGTTCTTTTCAGGTTTAGAAGTTGAAAGCCCAGTCAGGTGGATGGGAGGAGGTTCCTTTCAGGTTTAGAAGTTGAAAGCCCAGTCAGGTGGACGGGAGGAGGTTCCTTTCAGGTTTAGAAGTTGAAAGCCCAGCCAGGTGGATGGGAGGAGGTTCTTTTCAGGTTTAGAAGTTGAAAGCCCAGTCAGGTGGACGGGAGGAGGTTCTTTTCAGGTTTAGAAGTTGAAAGCCCAGTCAGGTGGACGGGAGGAGGTTCTTTTCAGGTTTAGAAGTTGAAAGCCCAGTCAGGTGGATGGGAGGAGGTTCTTTTCAGGTTTTAAAGTTGAAAGCCTAGTCAGGTGGATGGGAGGAGGTTCTTTTCAGGTTTTAAAGTTGAAAGCCCAGTCAGGTGGACGGGAGGAGGTTCTTTTCAGGTTTAGAAGTTGAAAGCCCAGTCAGGTGGATGGGAGGAGGTTCTTTTCAGGTTTAGAAGTTGAAAGCCCAGTCAGGTGGACGGGAGGAGGTTCCTTTCAGGTTTAGAAGTTGAAAGCCCAGCCAGGTGGATGGGAGGAGGTTCTTTTCAGGTTTAGAAGTTGAAAGCCCAGTCAGGTGGACGGGAGGAGGTTCTTTTCAGGTTTAGAAGTTGAAAGCCCAGTCAGGTGGACGGGAGGAGGTTCTTTTCAGGTTTAGAAGTTGAAAGCCCAGTCAGGTGGACGGGAGGAGGTTCTTTTCAGGTTTTAAAGTTGAAAGCCCAGTCAGGTGGATGGGAGGAGGTTCTTTTCAGGTTTAGAAGTTGAAAGCCCAGTCAGGTGGACGGGAGGAGGTTCTTTTCAGGTTTTAAAGTTGAAAGCCCAGTCAGGTGGATGGGAGGAGGTTCTTTTCAGGTTTAGAAGTTGAAAGCCCAGTCAGATGGATGGGAGGAGGTTCCTTTCAGGTTTTAAAGTTGAAAGCCCAGTCAGGTGGATGGGAGGAGGTTCCTTTCAGGTTTAGAAGTTGAAAGCCCAGTCAGGTGGATGGGAGGAGGTTCCTTTCAGGTTTGGAAGTTGAAAGCCCAGTCAGGTGGATGGGAGGAGGTTCTTTTCAGGTTTAGAAGTTGAAAGCCCAGTCAGGTGGGCGAGAGAAGGATCTTTTCAGGTTTAGAAGTTGAAAGCCCAGTCAGGTGGATGGGAGGAGGTTCTTTTCAGGTTTAGAAGTTGAAAGCCCAGTCAGGTGGACGGGAGGAGGTTCTTTTGAGGTTTAGAAGTTGAAAGCCCAGTCAGGTGGACGGGAGGAGGTTCTTTTCAGGTTACAGCATAATGACGGGTTGCTGTGCATCTGCATTACATTATCTCATAGTACTTGTTTTTAACTTGTACACATCAGCGTTGTGCACCTATGTCTTTGGGGATGTGGAGGTGTATTTGTCTGTGGGGATATGGAGGTGTACTTGTCTGTAGGTATATGGAGGTGTACTTGTGGGCATATGGAGGTGCATTTCCTGCGGGGATATGGATGTGTATTTGTGGGGATATGGAGGTGTATTTCCTGTGGAGATGTCGAGGTGTATTTGTCTGTAGGGATATGGAGGTGTATTTCCTTTGGGGATATGGAGGTGTATTTGTCTGTGGGGATATGGAGGTGTATTTGTCTGTGGGGATGTGGAGATGTATTTGTCTGTGGGGATATGGAGGTGTATTTCCTGTGGGGATATGGAGGTGTATTTGTCTGTGGGGATATGGAGGTGTATTTGTTTGTGGGGATATGGAGGTGTATTTCCTGTGGGGATATGGAGGTGTATTTGTGGGGATATGGAGGTGTATTTGTGTGGATATGGAGGTGTACTTGTCTGTGGGGATATGGAGGTGTATTTGCGGGGATATGGAGGTGTACTTGTCTGTGTGGATATGGAGGTGTACTTGTCTGTGGGGATATGGAGGTGTATGTGGATGTGCCTCCGCCTACTTAAGTGACAAAAAGTGTACAAAAATGGAGTGCGTCGTGCGCCTGTATGAAAACAGGGCCCTATGGCTGAGTGAACAGGCCGGACCTGTAAGGCCAGACTGACCAACCAGCAGCAGGGTTTTGTTTGACAGACTGACCAACCAGCAGCAGGCACTAGTCGGACCCCTGTTAGCTAGAGGAGGCTCTAGTGCAGCGACCATGACACATACCCAATTGTGTCTGTCGGAACGCCCAACTAAGCCGGAGGGAACACGGGGATTCGAACCAGCGATCCCCATGTTGGAAGGTAATGGAATAGACCGCCACACCACCTGGACGCCCTCCCCAGACGAATGTTTTTGCTTAGACAATTTGGAAGTCTACAAACAACTGCCACTGCCCACATGAAGAAAGGAAGGGATAGCAACCCATCTCCTTCACCAGGGCGCAGCTCTTGACATCAAACAACATGGTAAAGGAAACGTACGTAGATCCACATACCACTATCACTGGAGGTCAGAGTGCAACGGCAACTCAGACACCCATTCCAGTGGAGAGAGACACACTCCACCTGCAGAGGAGGAAGAGAGGCAAGCATATGGAGGAAACTTCCATCCATCCATTACCCGGGCCACTTATCCTGCTCTCAGGCGCAAAACAAAACTGCTGCTCCCGGCTGTTCTCCCTGTGCCTATTAGATCACTGTGGAACAGGATCGATGAACTAATCACCAGTGTTCACTTCCTGAAAAAATACAGGGTGTGTTTTATTGAGACCAGGCTATCGGAGGATTTACAGAATGACATTCTTCAGTTAAATGTGACAGGTACAAAAACGGGAGGGTGAATTTGTTTCTGTATTAATAAACGCTGGTGCTCTTGCCTGCATGTCAAAGACAAAATATGCTCGTATGAGCTGGAACTGTTGTCTATTTCCCTGCACCTGTTTTACATACCCAGGGAGTTCGGGCAGGTGACTGTGACAGCTGTTCCACCATCAGCTAATACAACTAGCGCTTCTCAGACAGTCTACCAATGTATTGAAAAGCTAGAAACTGCCTCCCCCTGGCACACCCATGATCATCCTGGGGATTTCAATACCTGAAAACTGGACTCAGTGCTGCCCATATATGAGCAGTATGTTTCATGTAACACAAGAGGGGAGAAGCAGCTGGAACTGTGTTATGGCAACATTAATAGGCCTACAGACCCCTACAGAAACCTCCCACAGGCACCTTGGACCATTTTGATATTCAGCTGCTGCCCACATACGGACAAAAGCTGAAGCAAGAGAATGTGAAACAGAGAATAGTTCAAATGTCGTCCCGGGAGGGAACCCTGAGCCTGCAGGGCTGTTACGCCTGCACAGATTGGCAGGTTTTCACCCAGGACCACTTCCTTCAACAGTCTGTCACAGTGGTGACTTCATACATCCAATATTGCTAGAGTATGCTAATACCCACAAAGACTGTTACGTGCTAGCCAAACAACAAGCCGTGGCTCAGAGCTCACCTGAAAAGAGAAATTCAGGCTAAGCGTAGAGCCTTTGCTACTGGGCACAGGGCAGAGGGGAGAGCCGCGCAAATAGTATTACAGAGGGAGATAGCTCAGGCCAAAGCACGTTGCAAGGAATGGGTGGAGGCTGTTTCAAAGTGCCAGTCTAAGGCAGGCCTGGCAAGGTCTCTGTCCTCACAGGGAAAGCTCCAGCCAAGAGAACCACCGAAAGGGGAGAAGGAGAGGAAGCAGCATTTATCACCGACCTCAACTCCTTTTGTCGGTTTGACACTCAGGACTTCAGTGAAACAACAGAGAGGCTGAGGAATGAATTCCAGCGTGAGATCACGAAGGGGCGTGGTCAGCCAATCACCCTTACAGACAAGGAGATGAGTCAGGGCCTGAGGAGGCTCAATTAACCCAAGGCCCTGGGGCCTGGTCTCATTAAAGGGGAGGTGGTGAAGGAATGCTCAGATGAGCTAGCCAGCATTCTCTGTCATCTCTTTAACCACTCTCTCCGGGGGAACACCATCCCTACACTGTTGAAGGGTTCACCCTGTAGAGTTGAATGACTACCGACCTGTGGCTCTCACATCAGTATTGGTAAAGTACCTGGAGAGATTAGTGCTACCCGGCCTCCTCTCACGAGAAAGCCCCACCCTTGATCCACTGCAGTTTGCCTACATACAAAACCGCTAAGTGGAGGAAGCGGTGATGACTGTATTGCATACCACCTACAGTCACGTAGAAAGCTACACACATATGCCAGGATGCTGTTCGTGGATTTCTCCTCAGCATTCAACTGTATGGAGCCCCACGTCCTCTGTGGCAAACCGCAAGAGCTCCAGGTGGACCCCCCACATGATCCCCTGGTTTATGTGGATCATGTTTATCAGGGTCAGCAGCTCTAGTTCTCCTGTCATTCTCATGTCCACCGCCCCCCCCCCCCCGGGGACAGTGATTTCACCAGTCCTGTTCTCACTGTTCTCACAGTCATTGGGTGGCAGGTGGGGAGACACCCTGGACAGGCTGCCAGGCCATCACAGGGCCAACACACACACCTAGGCTGCTGGAATAGGCTCCAGCATCCCCGCGACCCTGAGGGCAGGATAAGCGGTTCAGATAATGGATGGATGGAAGTTCTCACCATACACCAACAACCCGAGGGGCCTAGATAGCGCTAGCATGGCCATGAAGTTTGCAGATGACACAGCATTGATCGACATCTCCAACAGCCCTGCCCACTTTGAGGAGGAGGCAGAAAATCTTCACCAGTGGTATGAGGAGCACTTTCTCAGGATAAACGTGAAGAAGACAAAGGACCTGCTCGTAGACTTCCTCAGGAAGGCTGACCCTGTCCCATAGTTGATGCTCAAAGGAGAGGTTGTGGAGAGGGCGACCAGTTACAAATACCTTTGGACCAAAACTAACAAGATACAAGATAACAAGAAAATAGAAACAAATAGAAATAAAAGATAAAATAAGAAATAGAAATAAAGAAAAAATAATATATCAACAAGCATGGTGCACACAGCACCCGATCTATACTGCACTACCGCAGCACAAAACAAACAGCACAGACAAAACCCGACAGGGTAAAACAAGTCGAAGTTGAACACTTGTTGAATAGCTTGAGCCTCCCACGTGCTACGTCCCCCCGGTGAAACTCCTTACTGTCAGGTGACAAGAAGCGGCTGGTGACTCCACATGGCTGGTCAGCAGCCCTCCCCGGATCGGCAGAGGGGGTGGAGCATTGACCGGGGTGGCTCGGGGCAGCGTCCGAGTGATGTCACAGCATCGCTGTTGCTATGGACGCGTCACAGGAAGTCAGACATGCGGAGCACATTAGACAGTACAGAATGGCTGTGTTTACAACACCGCCACTTCACGTATATGCTGCCATATATCCGATAATATTAAATTACGCAAAAAACGAGGGAAATTACAACAAACTGCTTACTTCTAATGTAGTCTAGTGCGTCCGATGTCTGACTTCCGTTTGCTGCGAAACTTCCGCTTCCGCTCAGCTCATGGACGCTGCCCCAATGGACAGGTACAATTGCGGAGAAAAAGAAGGGGGAAAAAATACCCCCCCCCCACAAAAAATAAACTTTCCTGCTTTTATTTGTGGCGTTATGTTTTTATTGTACTTATCGTCTTGTCTGCATGTGCTGACCTGAGCGAAATAAATGTCCCTTGTGGACAATAAAGCACCTGTCTGTACAGCTGACTGCGTCTTTCTTCATTACCTTGGTGGTGTTGTCAGTCATGACCACAGCCCTTCACATAACTGCCTCATTAGTCTGATCAAAAAGTCTTAAAAAGAGCAAATAAAGCTAACTGATTGTTGAGCAGACCTATGACGCCTCAAAACAGTATAAAACCGGTGGCAAAAGGAACCTACATGACAAGATATCAAACCCGTTCAAGTTATTTACCAGGTATGCTGATGACTGTGCCTTTTCCCTGTGCCACAGTGTTAACTGCATACTTAAGCAGCTTTGTATATTGTGATGTGATTTTAGACCAGACGATCGCTACAAACTCGTTGCAGTTGAATAATAAACACAGAGTCGTTTGAATCCTGAGGGACATGAACGCTGAATGTGACTCGATAACGTCTTAATGTGGTGTTTTGTCCTACATTCAGAGCAGTGTTTCTCTTTCAGGCTACAACGACTGGAGAGCTTTTTGCGGGCTGAAGCTCATAAAGTCACAAGATGACCTTCAGGATGTCGTGAGAGACACCAGCGTTGCTGAGAAGATACTGCGGATGTACAAGCACCCGGACAACATTGATGTGTGGCTGGGAGGAGTCGCTGAGGACTTGTTGCCAGGGTCCAGAAACGGCCCTCTCTTCTCTTGCCTGATTGGGAAGCAGATGAAGGTGCTTCGTGATGGGGACAGGTACATTTCCCCCCCTATCAAAATATGCAGGGCTGTGCACTGGCGAGAATCTGGCGGTATCATACGTATCACGATACGGGTTACGATTCAGTATATGGCGATATATTGTGATACTGTAAGAAAGGTGATATATTGTGGTTTCATAGGCCTGTGTTCTTTGTGCTTATGCTACTTCCTGTCTCAGTGTACGTTGTTGGGATGGAGTGGAAGAGTCAAATGGCTGAAGATAGATTACAACACTGCCATCTAGCGGTCACGGGGTTACACACAGCACGAACCTTTACATGTAAACAATTAATAATCCATATAGTGGTTTTGAGAATCGATACAGTATCACAAAAGATAATATCGCCATACTCGAGTGTATCCATAATTTCTGACACGCCTAACTGATGATATGATGTCATGCTTGCCCCAGACCAGCAGTCAGTTGGTTATAATGGCTTGTATGTAGAATAACACTTGTGTGTCCAAGGGCATATTTACAGATATGTTCATCAAATGGGCTGATTAATTTAAAGAGTTCATGGTTTAGAATTCCTTTTTTTCCCCCCCAGGTTTTGGTGGGAGACACAGTTCACAAAGCTACAGAGGTCTGAGCTTTTAAAGTCTTCACTGTCTCGCATCATCTGTGACAATAGCGACCTAGACCAAGTCCCACTAGATGCCTTCAAGTTGGGTGAATACCCTGCTGACTTCCGATCCTGTGATACGATACCATCAATGAGTCTGGAAGCTTGGCGAGAGGAGACGAGCACAGCTGGGCTTGACAAGCTGTAAGACAGACCAGAATGTTCTCCGCTAAAGGGCAAATAGAGCTATTTCCAGGGTTGTTATGAGCCAGCGTCTACTGTGTGACTAGACACTGTAGTTTTATAGTAATATAGTCTTTATAGATTATGTGAAACTCTCTAAATTCCAGACTTAGAACTTTGTGGCTCGCCAGCAAAGACAGACAATAGAGAGTTCATATTGTCGTCCACATCTGGCAAGTTAGTTGCCTTGTCAGTTGCCTGTGTCCCTGCTTTTGAATTAAATGATTCTGCTAAAAATCTGTGTAAGGAAAATGGATGAAGTGATCAACCTCCACAAAGCATTGCTGCACACATTTTACGGAGTAACCACATGAACACTGGATCATTATTTATTTACTTGCAATTAGGTTTTCATAAAAGTTGATCGTCACTATGGAGAGCAGAGTTGTGAGGACTGTACAGTATCATCTAATTAGCTGACATGTAGTTTGCTGACTTGTGAGTTACTTGTAGGGCTAACCCCTGTACCTAATCACTGCCAACCCCTGTACCTGATCACTGCTAACCCCTGTACCTGATCACTGCTAACCCCTGTACCTAATCACTGCTAACCCCTGTACCTGATCACTGCTAACCCCTGTACCTAATCACTGCTAACCCCTGTACCTGATCACTGCTAACCCCTGTACCTAATCACTGCTAACCCCTGTACCTAATCACTGCTAACCCCTGTACCTGATCACTGCTAACCCCTGTACCTAATCACTGCTAACCCCTGTACCTGATCACTGCTAACCCCTGTACCTGATCACTGCTAACCCCTGTACCTAATCACTGCTAACCCCTGTACCTAATCACTGCTAACCCCTGTACCTAATCACTGCTAACCCCTGTACCTAATCACTGCTAACCCCTGTACCTAATCACTGCTAACCCCTGTACCTAATCACTGCTAACCCCTGTACCTAATCACTGCTAACCCCTGTACCTAATCACTGCTAACCCCTGTACCTAATCACTGCTAACCCCTGTACCTAATCACTGCTAACCCCTGTACCTAATCACTGCTAACCCCTGTACCTAATCACTGCTAACCCCTGTACCTAATCACTGCTAACCCCTGTACCTAATCACTGCTAACCCCTGTACCTGATCACTGCTAACCCCTGTACCTAATCACTGCTAACCCCTGTACCTAATCACTACTAACCCCTGTACCTAATCAGTACTAACCCCTGTACCTAATCAGTACTAACCCCTGTACCTAATCACTGCTAACCCCTCTACCTAATCACTGATTACTGTGAAAACCAGTGGCGTCTCTGGCACAGAAAGCCTGGTGGAACAAAACCTGTGGAGATGTGTGTATGTGGGACACAGTAAAGTGTGTATGGGCACAATAAATTGTGTATGTGGGACACAGTAAAGTGTGTATGGTGTCCCACATACACACAGTAAAGTGTGTATGTGGGACACAGTAAAATGCGTATGGTGGGACACATACACACAGTAATATGTGGATGGTGGGACACAGTAAAATGTGTATGGTGGGACACAGTAAAGTGTGTATGGGCACAGTAAAATGTGTATGGTGGGACACAGTAAAGTGTGTATGTGGGACACAGTAAAATGCGTATGGTGGGACACATACACACAGTAATATGTGGATGGTGGGACACAGTAAAGTGTGTATGGTGGGACACAGTAAAGTGTGTATGGGCACAGTAAAGTGTGTATGTGGGACACAGTAAAGTGTGTATGGTGGGACACAGTAAAGTGTGTATGGTGGGACACAGTAAAGTGTTTATGGTGGGACACAGTAAAGTGTGTATGGTGGGACACAGTAAAGTGTGTATGGTGGGACACAGTAAAGTGTGTATGGTGGGACACAGTAAAGTGTGTATGGTGGGACACAGTAAAGTGTGTATGGTGGGACACAGTAAAGTGTGTATGTGGGACACAGTAAAGTGTGTATGAGCAGCATCTGACTCGTCAGTGAATCCAAACGTCATCAGTGAATGACATCACACATGCACACATTACCACCAGGCGGTGCAGGAGTTGGTGGAAGTGGAGACAGGGATATCAGTGACATTGTGGAGGATGAAAGAAAGGAGACGAGGCCACTTCTCCTTTTGACCACACAGCCGTGTGGTTACTTCCTCCAACCAATCTAAGTGAACAGTTCAATATCTTAAAACCTCAGCCTCGTGTCTACCCACAATACCCCTTGCTAAGCCCCACCCACTGTCTTAAAGGGACCGTCTCTGGCCCGCATGGTGAATATCTAACCTGCAAGTAGGTCACTACAACATAATAAATAACAGCAGGTGAACTCACACAACTGGCATGCGGCCTTGTTATGCAGCATCACAATACAAACACACAGGTCTCAACAGCGGGGTTAAACGGGGGGGGGGGTATGTGGGTCTCTGGCTTCAGGGTTGACATGGGTGCACGTGTGTGTGCACAGACTACAAACTCTGACTGACACCGTTGGACAAACTGTAAATAAGATACACAAGGAGAGACGAGCCTCTGCTCTGAACACTACCACCATGATGGAGGAGGTCCTGTCGGCAGCCTGCAGAACTGCACAGGATGAGCACACAGTCTTTCTGTAAGTGTGCCCTCCTGTGTAGCTGTATCAATGGTGTTGTTACCAGCAAATATAGAGAATAACAATATAAAGTCATATGAATAGAACAGTCTCTTCACCAGTTACTTTTAGCTGCAATTAAATTACATCTCACAAATATACACAGGCTGACAACACCTTCTCAAATGTCCAAACCTTTCCACGACTTGGCTGCCAAAACATTGGCGGTAACCTGCCACAAACCGTCTTGTGTTAGCATCATTTTGTAAAATTGAAGCATTGTTTAAGCAGCGTGTCAGAGATTTACATTCTGTTATTAAATCTTATTTGTCTCTTTACCTTGCTGTCCACCTCTGCCACGTACCGGCCTCCAGCCCGGCCTGGTTAACGGGATGGTTCATGTCAATTTACAGTCACAACATTAAGCCTAGCGACGTGGCGCTGGCTGCTGATACTACTGCCACTAGCTAGCTAGCTAGCTGGCTAGCTAGTGGCAGTAGTATCAGCAGTAGTATCAGCTGCAGTATAGCTTATTTTAGCTAGCTGATACTACTGCCACTAGCTAGCCAGCTAGCTAGCTAGCTAGTGGCAGTAGTATCAGCTGTAGTAGCTTATTTTAGCTAGCTAGCTAGCTAAAATAAGCTACTGGGCTGTGTGAGGACATCGGTCTGCCTCCATGTCAGACTAAATAGCTTGATGATGATGAAGGAACTTGGTCGCCGGTTCGTGGTAAACGAAGTTTACAGCAGGCTGCTAAAGTACCAGCGTCGATAGAGGAGACACGTTTAGCGGGAATATCAGACGAACTGCCTGGTGGCTAAACTCATGACGTCAACGCCGGTGTTACCGGATGCACCGACCGGGCATCATTTCCGGGGGGGGGGTCCCTTCCCCGAGTCCCACCAGTCGCGCGCAGCAGCCGGTGGATAAAACCGTCAGCCTGCCGCTGACCGCGGAGGTGATGACGCAACATCCGTTTACCCTGGAAAAACGTGAATCAGGTATTTGAATGGCCAGCATGTATGAATACATTAAATGTTGATGGAAGACGTTTGCTCTTTCTTTTTTCCTCTCCTATTTTTTTCCTCTCCCCCTTTTCTCCCCAATTGTACCCGTCCAATTACTCCATTCTTCCGAGCCGGCCCGCTCACTGCTGCACCCCCTCTGCCGATCCGGGGGGCGGGGGGGGGCTGCAGACTACCACATGTCTCCTCACCAGCCGCTTCTTTTCACCTGACAGTGAGGAGTTTCACCAGGGGGCGTGGCGCGTGGGAGGATCACGCGATTCCCCCCCCCGAACGGGCGCCCCGACTAACCAGAGGAGGCGCTAGTGCAGCGACCAGGACACATACCCCCATAGGCTTCCCACACGCAGACACGGCCAATGGACTCCCAACCAAGCCGGAGGTAACACGGGGATTCGAACCGCCGATCTCTGTGTTGGTAGGCCACAGAATAGACAGCTACACTACCCGGACGCCCTGTAATACTATTTTTAATCAAGTTAAACTTCAGAGACGTGGTCCAACTTAAATAGTGTAACCGGCTATTTTCTTGTCCGGTGCGGGATTCGATACGGGGTGTACTGCACCACAAGGTGACGTCACTAACCGTTCGGCTAAAGGGTCAGACCCGTTAGCCCCTAGCTAACGGATCTTATTAGTAGTTTACAATAGCAAAATTGAAAAAGTGAAAATATGACCTGAAAAACAAAAGGGAAAACACATATCGGTAATCTAACAAACGTAACAAGGCCTATAACACGTAACATGTAAAAACAGAACTGAAAATAAATATTGAAACAGTCCCAAACAACGACCGTAACTTAAAAACCTACTAGAACGACCGTGGGCGGTCATTTTGACCGCCATGGATTTTAAACTCTATATTGTGTCAAGATAAATACCCAGCTGAGATATCAATGCATTACATATGTTAGTATGTCTGTTATGAAACTAACTGACACCAAAATTAACAGTTTAACAACTTTAATACTATTTTTAAACAATTTAAAATGGCGGCTGTCCAACGGCTGTAAATACTGCAGCGGCTCGGTGGTAGTCATGCTGCGTCTGTAGCGGCGTCTGTAACCAGACATGTTGGACATAATCACAAGTCAAGTTGAGACTCTTTCTCTCCACTGGAGGGCGCTAGTGTGTTTCTAGCACAGCGCAATGAACTTCACGAAGGAAATGACGCCACCAACACACGTCATAAATACTGACATGACGCGCTCCATCACGCACAAATTATGAGATGGTCATTTTGACCGCTCATGGTCGTTTTAGGTAGCTCTTATAACTTTTTTGTGCAATTGATCTAAATTCGTTTTGAATGCAAATATATGCAAGTTTAGCCGCATTCAGGGAGCGGCAGGTCTGTATCTTGTTTTCCTCACAAAGTTGGAAAGCCCAAAACGGCCATACTGACCGTCTTGGTGGGTCTAGTGTGTATTTCAGTACTTCAGGGACCTTCATCTTATGCACTGATGATATTTCCTGATTTGCTTGCACATTTCTTCCCATGCAACACAAGTGTTACTTGAGTTTTAATCATCCCAGCGTCGCCACTTCCTCACTTAGCAACAGGCAGGGGCGGATCTACAGGGTGGCAACAGGGGTGGCAGCTGCCACCTCTGGGACACAGTCTTGCCACCCCATTTATAAATCAGATCATGTGTTTTTAAAGTATATTTGATGTACATGCATGGTGAAGGTCAATGAGACCCGCACCAAACTCATCTCAAACAGAAGTCGCCGATTTAGAATCCCCCCTCCCCCTCACAGGCGCGGATCTACAGGGTGGCAAGGGGGGGCAGCTGCCACCTCTGGGACACAGTCTTGCCACCCCTTTGCCACCCCAGAAAAAAATCTCTAGATCCACCACTGGCAACAGGTGATCTGGTTTTGAGATAGGTATGCTAATTTAACCTAATTTCCTGTTCAATTAAAGTTTCTTAATTCCTCCCCCTGAATAAATTGAAGCTTTGGACGCTGAAGTCAGATTGCTCCACTAGACACTGGCAAGTGGCATGACGTGCATTAGGCCAGTGGACGGCGGCAAGGCAGTGATGCCGCTGCTTCCTTGCTCACAGCAAGGGCAGCAGCTTGGTCTGCATGAGGACATGGGCACATGCAGGGTGGGTGGGATGTGGTTTGGACTTTTGTTTGGAGGCAGGGAGAACCAGGAGTGGATCATCTGGACAATGATGAACGCCCCCTGTACATGCACACAGGGAGCAGTACTCTAGGCAGAGGCATGGGGGCGCTATGGGTTCCCCAGTCTCACCTGTAGTGGCCAACTTGTGTATGGAGGAAGTGGAAAAGAGGCTCTGATGTCCTGTCCAGGGACACCACCTGGCCCTGGGTTCAGAGTCGTGGACGACACCGGGGTTGAAATGAAGTCTCAGGATGTGGCACATTTCACGTTCATAACCGTAGAACTGCAGTTCAGAAGTTCGCCGCTTCAGAACAGAATTAGCTTTACAGTATTCTAAAAATACCATGTATTTTCCAAGTAATGGTTGTAAGAGCCTCAGTTTTATATTCATAAAATTATGAATAACACAACTGTAATGTTGATCAGTTATTGTAACAAAGTGGCATTTTTAGCAGAACTGTGCGCCACATGATGCTTTATGTGCCGATATTCATAAGAGTTGCGCAACCATGTGTCAGGACAATTCATGAGCCCTTGTTATTCCCTGTTCAGTATTGTCATCCATTACTGTCATGAGGGGGCGCCTCTGATCTGTGAGTTCAGCCTCATGTACATGTGATGAGCACTGGGACGCGACCCCTTTCCGGCCGTGTAGCCCCCCCTGGCCCTAAAAACGCTGCTACCGCCCAGGTTGATGGAGCATCTGCTACACAACCGCCCTCTGTGTTTATTTGGGCTCTTAATGGAGACACGTTCATGCTGACAACATACCGAGCGACTAATATGAGGAAGATGATATAGGAAACAACGCTGAGTCTTCGATGTGTCAGTACTTGCTTGGTCACGGGGTTCAGATTGAATGTTAGTTATTCTGGCCAAATGAGGATCTGGTCATGGGGACTACTTGGAAGCACACTATTGTGGTGTCAGATGGCTGGAGGGGAGTGGTAATCCATTTCCTGTGATTGAAGCTGGGACACTTCCTGTGTTTGAACAAACACAGGAAGTATAGGCTGGATTCACATGAAAATAGCCAGCATGCCACTTGCAGTGAAAAGCCAAACATTTAGAGTACTCCCAAAATGTGGCACAGCTCAACATGGCCAACTACAGGCACTGCTTTTATATCGAAGGAGGCACGGGGGCCCGGTGGTCAGCACTGGTGCCTCACAGCAAGAAGGTCCTGGGTTCGAACCCCAGGCCGTCCCAGCTCCTTTCTGTGTGGAGTTTGCTTGTTCTCCCCGTGTCTGTGGTGGGTTTCCTCCTCCGGGTGCTCCGGTTTCCTCCACCATCAAAAAGACATGCGTGTTAGGGTTAATACTCCTGCCTGTGCCCCTGAGCAAGGCAGTGGAAAGAAGAACTGGAGTTGGTCCCCGGGTGCTGCACGGCGGCTGCCCACTGCTCCTGGCTCCACAGCTACATGCAGAATGTAGTTTCCCCTCGGGGACCAATAAAGTCTCCCAAAACCAAAAAAAAAAGTGCCAGAAGCCAGAGGACTCTTCTGGGGCTTGCATGGGTATATTTTGGGTATATTTTGGGTATATTTTGGGTATGTTTTGGGTATATTATTGGGTATGTTTTGGGTATATTTGGGGTGTATTTTGGGTAGGTTTCAGGTCTATTTGGGGTATGTTTTGGGTATATTTGGGGTATGTTTTGGGTAAGTTTTGGGTATATTTTTGGGTATGTTTTGGGTATATTTGGGGTGTATTTTGGGTATGTTTTGGGTATATTTGGGGTGTATTTTGGGTATGTTTCAGGTCTATTTGGGGTATGTTTTGGGTATATTTGGGGTGTATTTTGGGTATGTTTTGGGTATATTTGGGGTATGTTTTGGGTAGGTTTTGGGTATGTTTTGGGTATATTTGGGGTATATTTTGGGTAGGTTTTGGGTATATTTGGGTATATTTTTGGGTATGTTTTGGGTATGTTATGGGTATATTTGGGGTATATTTAGGGTACATTTGGAGTATATTTTGGGTAGGTTTTGGGTATTTTGGGTATATTTTTGGGTATGTTTTGGGTATATTTGGGGTGTATTTTGGGTATATTTGGGGTATATTTGGGGTATATTTAGGGTATATTTGGAGTATATTTAGGGTATATTTAAGGTATATTTGGGGTATATTTAAGGTATATTTGGGGTATATTTGGGGTATGTTTTGGGTATGTTTTGGGTATATTTGGGGTATGTTTTGGGTATGTTTTGGGTATATTTCAACAGAGATGTGAGTGCTGTTTCAAGGCCGTGTGTCAGGAAGAAGCAGAAGCGTTACGGGGTGGAGGTGGAGTTGGAAGGGTGGGGGGCGAGTTCAGGGAGGGATTCTTGTTATCGTTAGTGTCATACACCTACACGCGACAAGCGATAGAAGAAAGAGAAGCTCCCTCATCTCGTTGCAGGGTGTCCCGCTGGTTTGGAGGAGTTCAGGTCCTTTGTTGTCAGTTCCACAGTACAACACACACTGGGAGCAAGTACCAGCCTCCACAGTACACACACACATACACCACACCACGCCACACACGCCACTAAGGGTCACTGAGGTTGAATGAAAGCTCACGGAAACCCAGATTCTAACAGACCGTCTGGCTGTTGACAGACAGCCCTGTATGTTGTTCCGCATCAAAACACTACGAGTCCGCCATCATCGTTAGGCAACCGCATACCAACCTGCGCAGTACTATCAGGGAAGTATTACTGGATGTGTGTAATACGCAATTACAGTTTTGAGTCATTTACGTCCGCGTGACAGTGTGTACTTTGAGGTGCAGCATCAGTTTGCGTGATGAAGACGAGCGTCAGCGCTGAAAAGGTGGCCCAACTCTGCAAAGAAAGACTGCATTCCGGCGTGTTTACGCACCAGCTCGGGTCTTGTTGCACGAGCAGAACAATGCAATGCCCCCCCCCGCCCCCCCCCGTAAAGCTGCGCACTGCTCCCGTCAGCCGAACTGCCCCGGACATAACAAGAAGAATACGTCCAAGTCGCGTTATGTTTACAGCGCTGCGCGATGCTGCGGCCTCCAGGCCGGAGACATCTGGGAAACAAATCACAGGGCTCCACAGTTGGCTATTGTTTGCTTTGTTTAAAACGGAACTTGCCTCATGTGGGAAAAAAAAAAAAGCTTATGCCGCAGCTAAATATTATTTCCGTCTTTAGTGTGTGCACTGCACAGGATACAGGAGCCCGAATGCTCGTCTCCCTCTCACATTACTGGAGCGTCCACAACGCATGGCACCTCTTGGCGCGCGGACCAGCAGCGCTTTCTGCCAGTCCCCCGTCATACGGACCACCTGGCGACGATGCAGGGGGCAGCTCTCCTACTGAGCGTGGTGCTGGCGGCGTGCAGCTTCTGCAGAGCGGCTGACCATGATACCACCACCCTGTGTACGTCTGACGTCTGCTTCACCTTGCACATGGACAGGGTGAACTTTGAGGACGCGCGTAAGAACTGCCATCACAACGGAGGTTATTTGGTAACTATCAGGGACAGAGAAGAGGAGGCCGCGTTCCAGTCCATCCTGTCCCGGATCGACAGGAGACACCAAGAGAATGTCCTGGAATTTTGGATTGGATTGAAATTACACAAAGGGGACTGTGTGTTGCCCGAGAGGAGTCTCAGGGGTTTTAAGTGGGTCTCTACAAACGGCGACAGCAAGTACTCCAACTGGAAGACGGAGCCCGTCGGCACTTGCGCCGAGGAGCGCTGCGTTATGATCCATTACACGTCATCGGGCCGGGGAAACCTGGAGTGGGTGGCTTCACCTTGCAAAGCCCCTACGTTTTACGCATGCAAGTTTTATTTCCAGGGCATGTGCAAACCGTTGCCGTTGCTGGGGCCTGGGAAAATATCCTACACGCCACCTTTCTCGGAGCAGCCACTGAACAGTGTCCTGAAAGCGCTGCCGTTGGGAACCATCGCAGATATTTGGTGCAGCGATAATCAGTCTGACTACTCTCTTTGCAAGTCGCTGGATGACGCCTACGGCTGGACTGTTCCCGGTCCGTTTTGCGCGTCGGGAGAGCCAAACTGCGACTTTAACAATGGGGGCTGCGAGCATTTGTGCGTGGAGGACGCAGGTGGCGCGCGTTGCGTGTGCAAGGAAGGCTACGAGCTGGACCAGGACGCTTTCTCCTGTCGCCCCAAAGACTACTGCGGCGACGGCACATGCGAGTACCAGTGCGTAACGGGGGAGTCCGGCTACTCGTGCGTGTGTCCGCAGGGTTTCAGACTGGATACGAACCAACACAACTGCTCCGATATCGACGAATGCCGCACGCAGGCGTGTGAGGAACACTCGTGCGTCAATACGCACGGCGGTTACACCTGCAAGTGTGAGAGAGGCTACGAGATGGTCGGCGGCAAATGCCGCGACGTGGACGAGTGCTCCGAATCCAGATGCGCGCACAGCTGCTTGAATTCCCTGGGCTCCTTCTCGTGTCACTGTCACTTGGGCTTCGCTCTAGCCGCAGACGGCTACTCGTGCGATGACGTGGACGAGTGCCTCACCAGTCGCTGCGAGTTCACATGCGTCAACGCGCCAGGGAGTTTCTTGTGCGTCTGCCCGAAGAACTTTGGCGCAGATGACAACGGAACGACTTGCGCTCCGCTTTCGACCGACGCCTCCACGGCCGCCCCCTCCACTGAGCCAGTAGACAGAATAGCACGTGGGAAAGTGGCGCCGGAAGTCCAAACCCCAGCGAAACCGCAGAACCGGTCTCTCTACACGGACGCGCCCGCTGCAGAAGGGGTGAGCACTCAGCGGGAGGGTCTGCGGGGCAACAGCTCGGCGGGAGCGAGCGGGCCCATGGAGAGAGACGAACCGCTAAACGCGCGGCTGCTGCTGCTGCTGTGCGTCACCGGCTCGGCGGTCTCCTCGCTCCTCCTCGTCGCTGCCGCTTTCGCTGTCGTCATTATCCGACGCAAGCGGTCCCGGAGAGAAGCTAAGAAGACGGCCACAGCCGACGGCTACTGCTGGGTGTCCTCCGGCCTAGAGCCGCACCTAGAGAAATTATACAACTCCATACTGACCGATGACCTATGACCCCAGAACCTCAGACAGTGTGTCGACAACATGTACATATGTGGTTGTTTTACTACTGCAAACTTCCAACACCCCCCCCCCAACACACACACACGAATAGAAGAGGGTATGTGGTAGGAGATCATGTGACCCAGGTGGCGACACCCTGTGGTGATAAAGGAGCGTGAGTAAACCTGCGGGGTGTTGCGTAATGCTCGGATGCTCTTTACTTCTGCCCCGGGGTAGGTCCATACTGTACCACGGGACGTGTATGTAAAACTAGAGTTCCCCCCAGGGCGTGTCCACTCAGCTTGTCCTTCACATACTCTGATGACGTGTGGATTCCCCGAGAGCGTTACTTCCAGGAAAAGCAAGGCGTTAAGATGTAACGGGGTGTAAAATGTAACGGGTGTCAAATGTAACGGACGTCAATGTAACGGATCCAGCGGCGTTTCAGGAGTACCTCGCGCACAGGTTCGTGGCTGTCAATGTAGACAAAACATTACACGTCTTCTGCACGAACACTTGTTAATTACGTTAATGAGCTCTGTCAGAGAGGCTCCCGTGAGCAGGCAGACACACGTTCCAGCGGAGCAGGTAAAACTCTTGCTGTGGTTGATATCCCACAATGCATCACCCTGCGTTTGTCCAGAAAGAGAATGTGTATATATGTATATATATATATATACATATATACACGGGCTGAAAACTGTTCTGTACACATGGCGTCACACAGTGTCGTGCTGTTTATATGAATATTCATAAATGTGAAACACATACATGCATATATGTGTGTGTGTGTGCGTGTGTATATATATATGCATGAAACAGGCTTGTACTGTCTCATAAAGAATTTACTTGACTCACTGGATTATTTTGCTCCTTATTTGTTGGGCACTTTCCCTACTGTTGAGTGTTTCTTTTAACAACGCTATATATATGTGTGTGTGTGTGTGTGTGTGTGTGTGTGTATATATATATATATATATATATATGTGTGTGTGTGTATATATATATGTGTATATATGTGTGTGTGTATATATATGTATGTGTGTATATATATGTGTGTGTGTGTATATATATGTGTGTGTATATATATATGTGTATATATATGCAGTCAGTCAGCCCTGTGAAGCCAGCAGTGGGTGCAGTGGGCTGCTTTCACAGTTATTTTTAGGTGAAGTCAAGTGAACCAGAAGAGATCGATATTAAGATGTAAATATAAAGATATTGAGATATCTTTACATATTATTAGATATTAAGATGTAGATATTAAGACATCATTAGATATTAAGATGACATTATTAAGATAAGATATTATTAGATGTTAAGATTTACATATTAAGATATCATTAGATATTAAGATGTAATTATTAAGATAAGATATTATTAGATATTAAGATGTACATATGAAGATATTACGATATCATTTGATATTACTAGATATTAAGATTTAAATATTAAGATATCATTAGATATTAAGCTGTAGATAGTAAGATATTATTAGATATTAAGATGTAGATATTAAAATATCATTAGATATTAAGCTTTAGATAGTAAGATATTATTAGATATTAAGATGTAGATATTAAGATGTAATTATTAAGATAATAAGATATTAAGATGTACATATGAAGATATTACGATATCATAAGATATTATTAGATATTAAGATTTAAATATTAAGATATCATTAGATATTAAGCTGTAGATAGCAAGATATTATTAGATATTAAGATGTAGATATTAAGATATTTTTTCCAACTTGTTATTGAAATTTTACAATCAAAATGTTGTACAGACATATGTGAAATCAATGTTTATATTTACGTAGAGAAAAAAAACCCCCAAAAAGTAACAGCAACCAAGATTCAACACAGAACAGAAAAAAAAAAAAGACAAAAAACAAAAACAAGCAGACATGTAGCCTGGCTAATTAGAGAAGACACAGCTCGTATACGCGAGACAAATAAACAATATTATAAAATGAAATGGTAACACTTTAGTATGGGGAACGTAGTCACCATTAATTAGGTGCTTATTAGCGTGCAAATTAGCAACATATTGGCTCTTAATTGGTCATTATTACGTACTCATTAATGCCTTATTCTGCATGGCCTTATTATACAACCAGTAAGCCATTAACTATGAGTTTTCCCTCTATAACCTCAGAAGTATTGCTTATTAGTAGTACCATCTCAATATGCTTTGCTTAGTATGGCCTTTATAAGGTGGCAGTACCACAAGAAGAGTTATTCTCCCTTACTAACACTTAATGAATATGGTCTGTTCTTACATAACAAAACACAAAACTACAAGTGTTCATAGTGTTAAATTACTCTAAATTAAGTTTTTGTTACTTAGAATATGTTCCCCATACTAAAGTGACATCTTGATCATTACTAATTCACTAGTAATTAAGTTTTTTTACTTAGAATATGTTCCCCATACTAAAGTGTTACCAATGAAATTATAGATTATACAGGAAAAAAGTATAATGGTAAAAACATAGTTAAGGGGTACACCCATATCACCACGCATGTAAACAGATTATATGCACGAGCTGTCAATGAGGCAGGACTAGAAGAAGAGGTCTCTAGATCCACCCATGCAGGGGGTGAAGGGGAGGAGTCATACCGAGTCCAATACTGCAGTACTCCTAAGTTGGCTGCCAATAATAAAATCTAACATTTGGCAGAGGCAAGCCTCCCAGAGATGTTGGTCTGTGTTATAAAGTTCTACCAAGCCCAGGGCCTTTTCTGTTGCAGATGAACTCTGACACCAAGCCGTCAAGTCTGCGAAAAAAGGATTGTGTAAGAAACCTGGGTAAACACTGAAACCGGTGTGAGAGTTCTGGGGCAGGGAGGTCATCTTTACTGAATTAACCCGTGCAGATGGACACAAGAGCAGCAGGGACCAGCTTTCCAAGTCTTTATGCAGTTTGCTCAATAAAGGGGGAACATGGGTTTAAATAAGTCCTCAAATTCATCTGTGAAATGAACGCCAAGGTATGTGAAGCTGAGGGGAGCACGTTTAAAAGGTGAAGTGTGCAAGGGAACGTTACGAGCTTCTACGTTCGGAGGGACCAGCCCGCTTTTATCCACGTTAAGTTCACAACCCGATGGTCTGCCGAATGAACTAAACACGTCAAGGGCAGCTGGAACAGAAACAGAGAGATTAGATACATATAAAGGTAAGTCATCTGCATAGAGGGAGGTCTTCTGTCCGACACCAGTTGTAAGAGGCTTTGATTTAAGAGCAATGGCCAACAGTTCAACTGCAATCGCAAATAGTAATGGGCTCAAACTGCAGCCTTGACGAGTACAGAGCGAAAGAGAGGACAGTAGTCAGAGCGGGTGTTGTCAGTTCTGACCGAGGCTGTGGGAGTGGTGTAATAGCAATTTCACCCAATTAATAAAAGTTTTACCCAAGCCAAACTTTTCCAGAGTACAGAAGAGGTAGCCCAAAGTCAATCCGGTCAAAGGCCTTCTCTGCGTCAGTGAGAGCACACAGCCTCTGGCACTGATGAAGAGGAGGGTTATACATGACGCCGAGAAGCTGTCTAGTACTGAAGAAGAACTGCCTGTTTTGAATAAAACCAGCCTGGTCGGGGGAAATAACGGATGGTAATACAGATTCTGAACGCATCGCTAATACTTTGGAGAGAAGTTTCAAATCAACTGACAGTAAACCTACTGGACGGTAGCGCCCACATAAGAGGGGGGGTCTTTGTTCTTTTTTAAGATGGAGAGATTGAGGCCTGAGTAAGTGTATGCGGCAATTTGAGAGAGTGGAAGGATTCATTATAAAATGCAGTTGGCAGGACCCTGCAGGACCTGGGCAACTACCTGCTTGCATGGTGTAGCAGCCTTCTCAAGCTCCTGTATGGTAAGTGTTATGGCTGCACACATCGACAGCGCTGCATTTGATTTGGCGCTGGTCTATTGTGCTGGGATGGATTGGTGATGCCTGCGGGCTCTGGGTTGTTTGATGGGGTCTGCCTGTGACGCTGCGTCAGTCTGAATAAACAAGGCGACGCAGAGGTTGTGTGGAGCGACAGCGCTGTAGTGCGGTATGCTATGTCAAAAAAACAGCTCCCCTAGGATTTTTGTGCCAAAATTGATTTTTTTTGTTGCTGTTTTGGCTTCTATAGGGACCAAACTAACAGAAAATGAAGGGTGCCAAATTTTCTGACCCCCCACCCCCAATTCTGGGGGCCATCTATTTTGGGACCTCCCAGAACAGTAAAATGGAAGTCCGCCTGGGACTACTCTTACTAAAATGGCTGCAGAATTGTTATGCTTCCGTTGTGTAACACCACATTCGGAGGAGATGCAGTGGAGAAGTTGTAGAACAGATCCAAATATCTGTGGCCTGCTGGTAAATGGTATTACTGATGTTATTCACACTCAAATTGTAAGTTTTGTTTAGGCGAACCTAAAAAATTGTATTTCTGCTGTAGTTTATCTGCAGTCCTTCTGTCCTGGTGGCTGGTACAACTAAACTTCCACTTGAAGTACATTTTTCCAGGTGTTACCTATACATAGACACCAGAATTGGGCATCTGGGCCCTGTACTTGCGGAGCTATTACTGAATTATTTTGGGCATGTAATTTCAGGCGAAAATTCAAAAAAATTGCCTGGGGCTGAAGTGGTTTTTAATGTCCAATTTTTATAATATTAGGGTTGTTTTGTAGGTTTTAAAATATTCTGAGTTGATTTATAACACTATTAAAACAGCTAGAAGAGAGTATTTGTCTGACTTTTGGTTCCTCACCTGGGACACCCCGGACTGACCCTTGTGCCCATCCCATTCATCATTACTCTCCTCTTTCCACTCCTGCTCTTTTCTTTTCTTGTACAATTATTTTTCATGGGCATCCAGTGACAATTAATACTTTACTGAAGGTGTTGACCATTCTGAAAGACATTCCTGTTCTGACTCTGAAAAAATAAGGGTTGAAACGTGGCCATTGTAACATAATCCTTGTTAATTTGGTTCATTTCAAACAGGTGAGATCATAATTAAAGCACAGCTGTGTTGTAGCTGACTGAAAACAAAAAAGAACAGTACTCAAGATAAAATAAAATAAAATAAAAATAGGCCAATACAAAAACAACAACAACAAAACAAACAAACACCACAATAGATTTGAAGAGTCAACATTTTGAGAATCACATTCATGGAATTGCTGAAAGCAACTACCTGGTAAGTGATACTTTTATTTTAATTTTTTATCATTCAGGTGAAATTTAAAACAAGCCTGAAAGATTTATAAGCCAATGTTTACACATATTTTGACATATATTTACATTGTTTTCCCATTATTAGGTCTAATCTTTCAGTCTGACATGCCCTGATCCAACAATTTTGGACTACTAACAGTAAGCTAAGGTGGGCTAAATTTAAACCATGCCCGCTAGATTTAAAAGCCAACATTTGCACATATTTATATTTACATTGTTTTCCCATCATTAGGTTTCATCTGTCTGGCATCCAACAAACTGGACAACTTGAGAGCTAAGGTGGGATGAGATCTGGTCAATATGGCAGAGGAATGCAACATTTGCATGATCTGCACAGAAGGTGCCACCCCTGGCAAGGGACTAGTTAAAAATCCAGCCATGATTGATGACCTACTGCAGGCTTGCAGGGACAGAGTTTCTTGAGGTCAAAGTGATTTTGAGGAACTTTCCGACTACTTATCTGGCCTAAATGAAGGGGAACTGAAATTGGTTCATTATCATAGTGAGTGTCGAAAATCTGTTATAAACAAGAATAAAATTGACCGTCTCAGGGCTAACCAATCCCGACCTCAGTCACCTGTCTGTTCTAGAAGAGGCCCTTCAATTACTACAGGATCTGTTAGACCTAAACGGTCGAAATCTGTCCCAAAGGGGCAAGTGTGTTTATTCTCACCTTGTGACTTCTGTTCCAAGGGTGATTCAGAGCCACTGCACCGTGTTCTTTCTGATGCAATGGGTGAAACGCTTCTTGAAATAAAGCAGCAGACCCAAGATGACCAAGTCAGAATCTGTGTAGCAGACCTAGTGGATGCTGGTGACGCTTCAGCTCTTGAAAAGTACTACCACAGGGGTTGCTTACGGAATGCAAAACGTACCACAACAATAAAGAAAGATCATGATAATGAATCACTCATTCGCTCTTTATGTGACGAACAGTTAATCCTCGCCATCCAAAATACCGTCACAGACGATGTTACTCTTGACATGGCTCAGGTCAATGATGCTTACTTGTTGCTCCTGAAAAGATATCACATGGATGTCGATGAGACTACAAACTATCGCAAGCATCTGAAAAAGATCATTGGTGAGCGACTTCCAGATGTCCAGTTTGTAAGCTCACTGCAACGAAATGAGCCAGACAAGCTTGTTAAATCAACTGTAGTTAGCAAAGCTATTGATTGCAGTATTTCCACTATGAATCAGTGGCACCCCCAGAAATTTTTCATCGGGGTGGCCAAATGGGGCCACTGAAAATCTTGGGGCGGCACACCAAAACCAGAAGCCATGACTAAATTTCGGGAATTCTATGATGCTGTTGTAGTATACTGTATAGCCTAGTAGAAAACTGTCAATATGAGAGTTAAGAAAAATATACATTATTCATTTAAAAATGAACAGCACCTAATGTAAAATATCAGATAGAAGCATATTCTGCATAATCAGAAGCATATTCTGCATATGCGACTCGTAGCTGGGGGGGCCAGCGGGGGGGCCAGGGATAGTATCAGGGTGGCCGTGGCCACCCCTGGCCACCCTTTGGGGGCGCCACTGCTATGAATGATGGTCAGGTTATTGGCAACCTGAAGAAAGTTGCTAACCTACTGCGGGCAGAGATCATGCAAAAGCGCAGCTGGTCATTTGCCGGGATATTTGATAACTTTAAGAATCCCTCTTTACTCCAATTCTTCCTAAGTCACCTCCTCTTTGGCAGTCGTGTTGTCAAAGTGTTTGGAATGCGGGATGAAGAAGTAGACAAAACTGTTGATGTTGCATGCCAGTTTCTAGTCCAGAACACTCGCACTGATCGTCAGGTGAAACATCAGCCAAAAGACGATGCCTTTCGGCAAAATGTCCAAACACCCCTCTCAATCGGACTGCCCCTTGCTATCCACTCTAGAGTGCGTGACAAAATCCTTGTCCAGAACCTCTCAGATGTCTACATTGGAAGTGACTACTTGAAGATCCTTGACTTAGAAAAAAGTGTGGAGCAGTGTGTTCTTCAACGAATGAAGGATACTGGCGGATTTTGTCTCCCTGACTTTGTGAAGAAGGGTGTGAACATCTGGTTTGCTATTGACAATATTGATCTTTTGGAAGACACAGCCACTGGGCAAGAAACCTTCCATGGCACAGTGGCTGTAATCAACCAGCAGGATGAAGATGGAGACCTGATGAACCAACCACTTGTTATAACAGAAAAACCTCTCACGGCATCACCTCTGGCATTTGATATAAACTTGCTGCAGGAGCCAATGATCAAAACCACTCCATTGAGATTTGAGTCTGTGATAGGAAACCGAAACAATCTCATTTCCCAAGACTTCACTCACACCTGGGCATTCACACACTACCTTGCAACTGATGATAACAGGGGGGCAACCTCAACTGAACCGCAGCTGGCAAGTAAACAGACCCAGAACAGTGAAGAAGAGAGAAGCCATGCTGAATCTAATAACGACAGAAATCAAGATGACTCTATTGTGTCGATCAAAGAACAAAGGCGTAAATCAGTGAAATTGAAGAAGGAAGATGTGATGCCAACTTGGGCTGCAACTAAATCTCTACTGTTATCTCAGTCCTCTAACAGTTGCACCTCAACAAACACAGGGGTGATTGCTCCACTGTTTAAGACCTCGCCAACAGATTATGCTACCCTCTATACCGCTTTGAAGTTAACCCAGGGTATCCCTGCCACTGTCATTGGCCCTCACAGAAAAACACTGATAACCCTAGATCTTGACCTTTACTCCCGTGCATTGAAGATTCAGCAGTCAGCTGGAAACATCAACTGGATCCTAAGAGCTGGAACTCTTCACATTGCATTTGCTGTGTTGCATGGTCTAGGTAAAACAGTTGATGGAAGTGGCCTTGACATATGTGCTATTGAAAGTGGTGCATACACATCAGCAGCTCTTCGTGGTATCTTTGGTGGCAAAGCTTACAAACGAGGCCTTGAGTACCACATCACAACGAGCCTTGCAATTTTGATGTTGTGATTTGATGCCATCTTGTCAAAACTTCCAAATTGCCCAATTCAGATGCAATGCATTGCTCTCAAGGACAAACTCCATGAACGTAACCCACTGATGGTAGAGATCTTTGAAGAAATCCAATCCTGGTACACAGAAAATGTCAAGCCACTCGAAGATGAAAAAGACATTGGTGAGTTCACTCAATTCTTAATCCAGTATCTTCACCAGGTAGAGAGTCTTCTTAATCTCATCAGCTCTTGCCGCTCAGGTGACTGGGAGGGATACATGTCTTCAATAGAGAATCTCATCAAGTATTTCTTTGCTCATGATCTCCTCAACTATGCCCGCTTGATGCCAGTCAATCTTGCTCAAATGAATGCTCTTGAAAAAGATGACCCAGAAACATGGGATGCACTGAAGTCTGGTGCATTTGTGGTGGCAAAGTCAGAGATACCCTTCACTCATCTCTTCACTGATCAAGCCCTCGAGCAGGAAATCAAGAAGCTAAAGGGACATGGTGGGATGGTAGGACTCAGTAGAGATGAAACAGCTCTGGACCAGCTGATCATTGCCACACCTCATCTTGCTGATCTAGTGAATCAGTACCTCAAGAGCTTCCCAAAAGCTTCCAGATCTACTTCAAGGACAGAGCATTATCATCTCTCAGGAGAGATTGCATTGAGGTCAAGAACAAATGCACTGAAGCTACGCGACTTGATTGAGTTGCACTGTGGAGGCAATCCATTCAAAGAAAAAACACCATTAAAGAGTCTTGTTTCATCAGCGCTTGTGACAGATGCGGCAAAGCATGATATTCTCCAGTTTGCGGAAAAGGGTCAGAAGCGCTTTGAGGAGTTTGTTTCTGAGTGTTTGATCGCTACGTCAACACTCTCAGTGTGGGACAAAATGAAGAAACTCAAGTTGAAGACCTTTTCAAACTGGATGGAGAAAACAAAGGTACGTGTTGGAGACAAGGTCATCAAGTTGCGTGAGGAACGTGAATTGCTTGGAAGATTTCTCATCATCCAAGGCAGTCGACCAAGTCTAGTTCCCAAACTTGAGGAGACAATTGGAGACTATGAAATGTCAATGGTTCCCCGCTCTCTGTGTGCTGTGGATGGAACCTTGTACATCCCTACAGACAAAGCTAGTCTCATGCATGCAATTGACTCAACTCAAAATGGCCTGAACTCACCACTTCCGGCACTGTGACCTCACAGATCATCATCGACTTCCTGGACTCTCTTTTCTCTCGCTGGGGCCTCCCAAAGACCATCACCACTGACAACGGTCCTCAGCTGGTCTCTGCTGAGTTCACTGCTTATCTCAAAAGCAAGGGCATCCGTCATATACGCACTGCGTACTACCGCCTCCAGGCCAATGGCAGCGTTGAACGTTTTCACCAGTCACTGAAGAACGGCCTCAGAGCACACATGGCCCAAGGGTGCTCTTTCATGCAGGCCATCCGTCACACTCTGCTGCACTATCGGGCCACACAGCACTCGACCACAGGCGTCTCCCCAGCCTCTCTCATGCTGGGCCGGGAACTGTGCATGCCCCTTGACAGGCTCTGCCCCTCCACACCCCAGGCACCTCCCTCTGGGGTCAGAGCCTCAGTCACTCGTCAGCAGACGCGGATGAAGCAACGGTTTGACCAGTCAAAACGAACTAGGGTGCCAGACATCAATGTGTCAGACTGGGTCAGGGTCCGCAGGCCCCACAGGGACAATAAAATGGCTTCATACTGGTCCTCTCCTCTCCAAGTCACCCGTCAGCTGGGCCCAGCCACCTACCTCCTCAGCGATGGCACTCGGTGGCACTCCAGTCGTCTACGGAAGGTGTCAGCTCCGCCACACACAGCTGGTGACACAACCATAGCCATTCCCTCAGCATGGCGAGACGCCCCGGGGCTTCATGCAGCTCCTACACGGGCCCCAGACATTCCTGGGCCTCAGCTTCCCCTGCCTTCCCCCTCCTCATCTCGGCCTGCCCAGCCTCAGGCCGCCTCGCGACCTGTTCGCACACGTTTACGCCCTGGCCACCTAGAGAACTTTGTGTCAACCTTTCATGTTTGAAATCCTGCCGGGGGGGGGGTGTTATGTCTGCACACATCGACAGCGCTGCATTTGATTTGACGCTGTTCTATTGTGCTGGGATCGATTGGTGATGCCTGCGGGCTCTGGGTTGTTTGGTCGGGTCTGCCTGTGACGCTGCGTCAGTCTGAATAAACAATGCCACGCATGGTTGTGTCGAGCGACAGCGCTGCGTCCTGACGTCCCCCACAGCACAGAAGCTGAGCCCCTCACAAAAAAGCCAATCTGCCGGGAAATAAGAGCAAGTTCATTAAGGTAGTGCAGTATTTACATGAACTATACTATAGCGAATTCGGGGGGCAGTCCGGGAGACCGTCGCCACGGCCGGGACGCGAACCCGTGTCTCCCGCTCCGCAAGCGACAACGTTAACCAGTCGACTAAAGGGTCCGACCCGTTAGTCAAGGACCAACGTGTCTACTTATCCATGCACGTTACACTACCCCCCTCCTTCGGGAAGCGCGTCCCCGCGCTTAAGCATATCAGCTCCTTCACGCCTCAGGGCGCCTACGCTTCCGATGGCCTTACGGTCGCTCCATCCCACTTCTGACACCAATGTGGCAAATTCGGGGGACAACGCAACCACAGGAACTGCCGCGGCCAGGAAGCGAACCCGTGTCGCCCGCACCGCAGAAGACATCGCTAACAGCTAGACTAAAGGGTCAGACCCGCCAGCCTGCGGCCAGCGTGTCTACTTATCCATGCACGTTACAATATTAAGATATTATTAGCTATTAAGATGTAGATATAAAGATATTATTAGCCATTAAGATGTAGATATTATGATATTATTAGCCATTAAGATGTAGATATTATATTATTAGGTATTAAGATGTAGATATTATGATATTATTAGACATGATTAGGTATTAAGATATAGATATTAAGATATTATTAGGTATGAAGATATTAAGATATTATTAGGTATTAAGATGTAGATATTAAGATATTATTAGATGTTATTAGGTATTAAGATGTAGATATTAAGATATTAAGATGTAGATATTAAGATATTATTAAATGTTATTAGGTATTAAGATATTAAGATTTAGATATTAAGATATTATTAGATGTTATTAAGTACTAAGATATTAAGATGTAGATATTAAGATATTATTAGGTATTAAGATGTAGATATTAAGATATTATTAGATGTTATTAGGTATTAAGATATTAAGATGTAGATATTAAGATATTATTGGATGTAATTAGGTATTAAGATATTAAGATTTAGATATTAAGATATTATTAGATGTAATTAGGTATTAAGATATTAAGATGTAGATATTAAGATATTATTAGGTGTTAAGATGTAGATATTAAGATATTATTAGGTATTAAGATGTAGATATTAGGCTACACTGAGCGTAAACAGCGCACAGAAGGTTTCATTGGTGGTGTCCTTCTTGGGTGAGGGTGGAGGATCTTGTCTTCACATCAGTAAGGCTGGTGCAGGGACGTCACAGGGATTTTGCGGATGTGTTGGTGCCGGGACGTCACAGGGTCTTTGCGGACATGTTCTGCAGATCAGGAATCAGTTATCATTGACTGCAACCCATTTTATTCCCTCCGGCAGTTCGCGTCATTCATCCTGGTCGGTGTTGACGTTCCACCGCCAGGCGGCGTGCAGGACGCACAGCGCTGCTGGATGTGGACTGAAACAACCCTGACTCCCTTGTTCTTGTCCTCGGGGACTTTAAGAAGGGAACAAAAAACCAAGAAGTGGAGCAGCGAAGCAGGGAGGATCTGCACTGCTGGACTGCACAGCTGGACTGGCCACCGACAGTCCGGACAGTACACGGAGGCTGTGACGTCATACATCAGCATCTGTGAAGACAGCTGTACACCAACACACACCAGGGCGTGTTACAAGTGACAAGCCCTGGGTCGCAGCCAAACTCAGGCGGGTTCATCTGGGGAAGGAAGAGGCGTTGGAAGCGCGGACAAGGAGGCCAAACGGAAGTTTTCAGAGAAGATGAAGCGCCTCGTCTCAGCCAACGATGCTGCCTCAGTCTGGAAAGGACTGATCTTTATCAGTCCTTCTAGACAAAGGGACAGTATACACTGTATCTGCCAAGGCCCCAGCTGTTTTGCTCTCCAGTACTTCAGCAGCCCCCCCCTCCCCCAGGGCCCCATTTCTATTTCCATTACCAACACCCCCCCCCCAACACCTAGCCTGAGCACACCCCTCCTGCCACTCTCACTCTGTCTTGATCCAGCAGAGGGACGTTAGCAGGCTGTTCAGAAGACAGACCCCCCCCCCCCGCAAGGCAGCTGGACCCGTTGCCGTCTCCCCCTCAAACATCACACGCTGTGCAGACCAGCTATCTCCAAGTGTTCACTGACATTTTAACACCTCCTCGGAGGACTGCCTGCCTCAACACCTCCACAAACCTCGACCAGAGGAGGCGCCAGTGCAGCGACCAGGACACATACCGACATCCGGCTTCCCACCCGCAGACACGTCCAATTGTGTCTGTAGGGACGCCCGACCAAGCCGGAGGTAACATGTGTAGTGAGCAGGTTTTGATATGCAATGAGCGCGCATGCGCGAGTGTAGAGACTTGAAGATATGCCAAGTAAAAGGTCAACGTTATGTCTTGGTCTCCGGTCCATTCATTGCTAACAGAAGTACTATAAAGTACAAGACAACATGGTGTCAGAAGTCGTCGTCCTCGCCTCTGAGATAAATACAGTCACCCGACGCAAGTGACCCGGATGTTCCGTGCAGCTTGACTACGCCAGAAAAGAACTTCTGAATTCGCCGAGTGAGCTGGTGTAATCGGGTGAAATATGTTCACACTGAAACCGATTAGTTAGGACTGAATCAGTTTTCAATTGCTCATGTCTGAGGAGATGTGACTGGGGGGCACGCTGGGGGCTCCCGTCATTAATACAGCTGATGAAGAGCCCGCAGCTGTCCTGTATTCATTTCTTCCCCTGTTCCAGGTAAGGATGAAAAGTATATATGATTACAGCTCATTATCAGTGTATAAACGGTTATGGACCACTATGGATTCATTAGCTCGCCGCAAATAAGGATGATTAGTCTGGAACGGAGTGCGTGCAGGGCTAGCTCGCTAGCATAGGGGTTAGCTAGCTGGCATGGCCGCGAGCCAAGGCGAGTTGAGTGTGTGACCAATGTGAAGCGGCGGTGATTGTTTGTTGGCTTGTGTATATTCTCTGAGGACGGTGTGTAGTTATTACTATGTCGAGGTGTGTTTTGTTGAGCACAGTATGGGGAAGTGTAAATTACTGGTGCCGGGTGCATGATGTGTGCATGACATGAGCGCGTGACCGTGGCTGCTGGTCGTGCAGAATACATGGTGTGTGCATGAGGTTGGCGCGCGGTCGAGACATGCGCAGTGTGCGCCTTCGCTCTCGCCACTTGTGCGCACGCGTGTGAATGTATGCTTGTGCGCATGTCTGAATTTATGTGTTATATTTGCAGGCGCGGTAACTAAATAGTATTGTTTTAGGTTAGAGTTTGTATTTTGGGTCGTTAATACAGTTGATGAAGAGCAGCAGCTGTCCTGTATTTCTTCCCCTGTTCCAGGGGTATTACACTAGCAGAGCTAACGCTAACGTGGAGCTGTGTTGATACAACGTTGGAGAGGAGCATTGGGAAGGTAAAGCAGAATGGATTCTCTATTTTCAATAAGTCCGCCTGAAGCATTTGACCTGGGAGACTTTGGTAGTGGCCTAATTGGATGCGAGGTTTTGAAAGATTCCGCATAGCGGCAGCAGGACTAAATGTAAAGAGTCAAGACTATCAAGCTAACTCGCTAGTTTACACTATGGGAGACATGGTGGTGACGTTCTGACCACGTCAGCACTGACGGAGGAGGACAAGACAAAGTAGGACCAAGTAAAGCAAGCGTTCATAAACATCTCATATGCAAGCATAATGTGATCTAGGAAAGAGCTAAATTCAGCAAACGCAGCCAGGAGCCTGGTGAGACGGTTAAAGCGTTATTACTGCTGTGCATCAACTGGCTGAGCCCACTCACCACCTTCATCACACCATTTGGCCGTTATTGTTTTAATCGGCTTCCCTTTGGAATATCATCCACGCCAGAACACTTTCAGAAGCGTTTAACGCAGATGCTGGACGGCCTAGAAGGAACTTTGTGTCATGCGAATGACATCCTGGTGTTCGGTGCCACGCCCAAAGAGCATGATGACAGGCTGCATCAAGTGTTGCAAAGACTGCAGCAGCGGGGCCTAACTCTGAATGACAAATGTCAGTTCACAGTGAAGCAGGTCAAATTTCTCGGACACGTTGTCAGTTCAGAGGGCATACAAGCAGATCCTGAGAAGATTAGGGCAATTAGAGAGATGCCACCACCCAAAGATGTGGCTGACGTAAAACGTTTCATAGGGATGAACAACTATGTGGGGAAATTCTCTCCTAACATCGCAGAGCTCACTGGGCCAATCAGATAACTCCTGAAAGCAGAAAACATGTGGATGTGGGGAGCAGCGCAGCAGTGTGCCTTTGAAAAGGTGAAAAACGAGCTCAGCTCATCTACTGTCCTTGCCCAGTGCAGTCCAGAGAAACCGACCAGGGTGTCAGCAGACGCATCGTCTTACGGATTAGGAGGGGTCTTATCTCAGCTTCAAGAACCTGGAGACTGGAGGCCAGTGGCTTTCATATCTCACAGCATGACTGAAACAGAGTGCAGATATGCCCAAATTGAAAAGGAGGCCCTTGCTGTCACCTGGGCTTGCGAAAGATTTCAGACCTAGCTCCTGGGCCTACACTTTGTGATGCGAACTGACCACAAACCGTTAATCACTCTTCTCAGCTCAAGGCCGCTGGATGACGTCCTGCCTTGTATAATGCGCTTCAGATTGAGACTTCTGCATTTTTCCTACTCAATCGTACATGTACCAGGGAAAAATCTTATTGCAGCTGACGCTCTATCAAGAGCTCCACTCCAGCGTACTACAACAGAGGAAGACCTTGCGCTTCAGAACGACGTCATAGCTCAAATCAATGAGGTCATTCAGCAACTCCCGGCCTCACCTGAGAAGTTGCAACAAATAAGAAGAGCACAAGAAGAAGATCCGGTAACACTTTAGTATGGGGAACATATTCTAAGTAACAAAAACTTAATTTACAGTAATTTAACACTATTAACACTTGTAGTTTTGTGTTTTGTTATGTAAGAACAGACCATATTCATTAAGTGTTAGTAAGGGAGAATAACTCTTCTCGTGGTACTACCACCTTATAAAGTCCATACTAAGCAAAGCATATTGAGATGGTACTACTAATAAGCAATACTTCTGAGGTTATAGAGGGAAAACTCATAGTTAATGGCTTACTGGTTGTATAATAAGGCCATGCAGAATAAGGCATTAATGAGTACGTAATAATGACCAATTAAGAGCCAATATGTTGCTAATTTGCATGCTAATAAGCACCTAATTAATGGTGACTACGTTCCCCATACTAAAGTGTTACCAAAGATCCAGTGTGTAAGCAGCTGTCCTCCCTGATCCACACAGGATGGGAAAGAATCAGTTCTGCGCCACAATTAAAGCCTTTCTGGCAATACAGAAACGACCTGTTGATGGTGGATGGCCTGTTGATGAAAGGAAAGAGAATACTGTCCTGTTGCAAGCATGCAACAGGACATCTTGGACAAACTTCACCAGGGTCACCAGGGAATGGTGAAATGCGTGGCCAGGGCCCATGAAGCAGTGTGGTGGCCTGGGCTGATAAAACAGATCAGAGAGAAGGTACGTCAGTGGGAAATTTGTGCTAAAGAGAGTCAAAATGCCACCGAACCTCTGATGACCACACCCTTGCCATCACGCCCATGGGAACGGCTAGCAGCTGACTTATTTGAGTGGAAGAAGGGTCAGTATTTAGTAGTCATTGATTACTATTCAAGATACATTGAGGTTGCCAATTTAACAAGCACTTCAGCAACAGCTGTGATTGTGAAAGTAAAAGTAATCTTTAGCTGCCACGGGGTGCCGGATACACTCGTCACAGACAACGGACCGCAGTTTGCTGCTGCAGAATTCGCAGATTTTGCTAATAATTACAACTTTCAACATGTTACCAGTAGCCCCCGTTACCCGCAAAGCAATGGGGAAGCTGAAAGTGCAGTAAAGACTGTGAAATCCTTGTTGCAGAAGAGTGAGGACCCTCACAAAGCGCTTATGGCGTACAGAGCAACTCCTCTTGCCCATGGAGTATCACCGGCACAGCTCCTGATGGGGCGCAACATCCAAACACCCCTTCCGGTGTGTCCACGCACTCTCAAACCAGCATGGCCAGACTTGAGAGCTTTTGAGTTGAAAGACCAGGAGCTTAAAAGACAACAGGCTGAAGGATACAACAGACGACATAGAGCACGGGAGACACCACCACTCCAACCAGGTCAGAGAGTTTGGATACGGAATGTTCCACACACAGGAGTCGTCTCTGGATCAGCAGGGACACCACGTTCATACGTGATCCAAACCTCAACAGGAAGTCTCCGAAGAAACCGGTCTCATTTGAGAGTAGTGCCTTCACCGTGTGGAAGCCAGCCGGACTCTGGACTACACACCAGAGTTGGCAGGGCAGTCAAGCCTGTTAAAAGACTGAATTTGTAGTTTAGTGTTGTGAGTATACACAGAGCAGAATAACCTCCATACCACAACAGAGAGGATCAGGTAGTCTACCCTACCTACCAGAAACTCACCAAGGGGGCCTGGTGGGCGGTACACAACCACAATGGTGAGTTTGACTGGATAAGAGACAGTAACAGCATGACATTCAAAAGAGAGCGGAGAAAACTGTGGAAGGGAAACAAAAGAGTATTTCCATTTCGGGGAGATTAACAGGCCAGTACCACCACCTCGCCTCCCAGCTCTAGGAGTGTGAGAAAAAGAGTACACATCAGACAGAGCTGGGGGTGTGGTAGTGTTTTCTGGCATGATCCAGGTCTCAGTTAGAGCAAGAAAGTTGAGGGAGAGCAAGGATGCGTAGCCTGAGATAAACTCAGCTTTTGGCACCACAGACTGGCAATTCCAGAGCCCTCCTGTCACCTCTTGCTTAACGTGAGTAGAGGGAGTAGGATAGATGAGATTGGTAGGGTCACAGCGCCTAGGAGTGACCCAACGTCTATGCCAACTCCGGGAAGAGGAAAGGACAGGAATGTGAAAGAAACACATAGTCTATACTAGGTACACAAAATACAGATGACTGACCGGATCTAAAAAGAGCAGTCCGTGCTTGACGAAGTCTTGGCTTGAAAACGTCGTGCTTGCCTTTGTTCACTCTAGCCTTTGTTCAACCTAGACCTGTTGGCCCTCTGCTTGTTTGCCTGACACTTCCATGTAGCAGCAGTAATTTTAAGAACACTTATTGCTAATTGTCTGACAGGAATGCAAGCCAAACCCTGGCCACTTTACGCTCAATTGGCCAAAGAGGTACACTGTCACTTATGTAAAACTCTATCAAACCTCACACAACACTATTAAAACTGCAAACAGCAAGTTACCTAGGAATATATTTATAAGCTAAAAGGATAACTAAGTCAAAACAGCTGGGCAACAAGAAATATTTAAGGACACATTAGGTGAAAAACAGCTACAGCTAGAATAAGATCCCACTAGTTCTCACTAGGAACCAGCAGCAGATGTATGGAGAAAAGGACTAATAATCAAGCAGCTGGAATAACACTAATAGCAACTTGTTAAGCAAGAAAGACGATACTTACCAGCAATTCAGAATCACTCCGGAAGTTAAAATACACACTGGATTGAAATTGAACCAGGCCAGACTTATAAATCCCTGTGATGTTCTGGCCACACCCTGGCCAGATACCAATCTGATACCAGTCTGAGCCCAGTCTGTTACCAATATGAGCCCAGTCTGATACCACTCTGTTACCAGTCTGATACCAGTCTGTTACCAATCTGAGCCCAGTTTGATACCAGTCTGACACCAGTCTGTTGCCAGTATGATACCAGTCATTTACCAGTCTGATACCAGTCTGACACCTTATACATACCTTATAGACACACCTTATACACACCTTATAGACCTTTTTCATACCTTATATACACCTTATACTCACCTGATACACACCTTATACACGCCTTATAGACAGACACCTTATATACACCTTATACACATCTTATAGGCACCCTATACACACCTTATGGACACCTTGTATAAACCTTATACACACCATATAAACACCTTACCTTATACACACCTTATAGACACCTTACACCTTCTACACCTTCTACACACCTACCTTGTAGATGAGCAATCCTGCGCAACTGTCGCCGTCGTGCTCGTCTCATGCACACTCGCTGCCAGAGTTGAATTATCTTGAACTTTGTGTTCTAGAAGACACACAGTGTCACCCCACAACATGGACAAGAGACAAGTGGCGGCTGGTGCTAACGATTTCTCGGAGGGGGGGAGGTACAATTTACCCTGGCACAGCACACCTGACAGCTGCTTTAATGTCCACACAGTCACAGAGTTATTAAGAAGGACGATGTAGCCTATAGCCTTTATAGATTTTATCACAAGTCTATAGGCTACATTGTCCTTCTTAATAACTCTGTGACTGTGTGGACATTAAAGCAGCTGTCAGGTGTGCTGTGCCAAGGTAAATTGCACCCCCCCCAAAAAAAATTGTTAGCACCAGCCGCCACTGCAAGAGACTGATCCTTGCCATGTGATATAAACTTAACTCACTAGTAAACTAACTGAACTAATTTGAAAGTTAGTATTTATGTTATTTAGTTATTGACTCTCTCTTTCAATACATTTTACTATGTTGCTACAGCCTATAAAGAAAATACAGTTGTACTGGCAGGGATACAGTTGTGCACAGAAGCCGTTTAAATGGTTACCACGGAGCGCGTGACTGCCTGTCTATTCACATAAGGAGCACATTGAGACCCTGATGATCCAAGTGGGTATGCAGGCAGAGTGTCGCTTATTGCCTGAAAAGACCATAATATGACGCCGCTGGTGTGCGAACGAGTAGGTACGTCCGCTTACGCAGATGACGTAAGTTGGGTAGGCGGCCCTTCAATGTGGTCCAGTACACATTCAGGTACACCCTGCTAAACGAAAGAGACCAGAGTGTGGCCCAGATCACCTCCGTATATTCTACGAGCGATCCAATCTCAATGCGTCCTCAAGGTGTCTTAGGTGCTTTCACATCTGTACTTAGAGCTGTCCACTTGTGAGCCGATCACCCAAGGCACATGTTAATGGCAGGTATATACAAGGCCATTGACCGTCAGAGAAATCACTTTGGCTGAGGAGCATGAACCACATGATTTAAATACGACTTGTCTGGTGCTGAATAACTCCAGCACCATAAAAGCTGGACAAGTTGCGCCCGTATGTACATGTACATATATATACATACATATACAAACGCTCTGTTGACAGTGTTATATGTTTCTCAATAATCTATCAGAAATGGGTACAGCCATTGCTCGGTCCGGACTCGGACCGCTGACCGCTAGTGAACCCTGCCATAAAATTAGGCACAGGGATGGATAACACTACTGGCTTGAACAATCATGGGCTAAAGGGAAAGCTGCCTGCTCTAGTTTGAAATCGCCTGTTCAGGTATTCAGAAAATATTTGCACCATGGTTCCGTAGCACCCTGATTAAAAAAAATGGTAGATGTCGCTACATTGCCGCATTACCAAACTAGACCAGGATTTACACTGGTTTTCCCAGCCACTTTGTTTGTCATCGGCTGCAAACTCAATGCAGCTAACCTGTATGGACTGTCTGTAGCTGCTTATTACCAATTCAAAACTCATTATGACAGTTTTGGATTTTCAAAGTTAATAACTTGGGTGGTGTATCGAGAGCAGGTCAGGCAACGGCAAAGGTGGGTGGCGGATCGAGATCAGGCCAGGCGTCAGCAAGGTCGGGTGGAGGCTGGGGAACAGGATCAGCCTGGATGTCAGCAGAGACAGCTGACGGCTCAGGAGCAGGAACAGCCTGAGCTTCGGCAGAGACAGGCCAACCACTCTGGAACAGGAAGGATCTCTGTAGTGTGGTGCTGGGCAGCAGAGATGCTGCAGTGCGGGGCAGCGGAGACTCTGGGCAGCTGAGACTCCGGGACGCTGGGCAGCTGAGTCTCAGCCCGGTATCACGAGATTTCGTGTCTTTATTTTAGGGGCCCAGTTTATCAATTTCATTGTAATTGTAAATTGTATTTGTATTTTCCAGCACACTAAAGGTGCAGTTCAGATTAATTTGTGTGTGTGTGGTTACTACACTCTGCCCTTAGTTCCTCCCGAACCTAAAGCATTGCGCATCCCAAGTTTATTTTACTGTGCCTTTAATCTTAAATTGGTATTGAAACAGGTAATTTTGAGTGAACTAAAAGAAAATCAAGATGAATGTAATTGAGTCAGAAAATGTCAAGGTTCCAAATGCCCTAATCATTACAGGTTTGTCTCATACAACTATAGATGAGGACATTTTTGACTTCTTGAAGCAATATGGGTCTGTTGCTAGGATAATCAAAGTTACAGATTCCAGTTCAGGCCTCCATAAAAAGGTTATTGTGGAGTTTTCTTCTGGGACAGCTGTTAAAGCACTTGAAAAGATGTTGCCTTTAGATAGGCCTACTGATGCAGATGCAGATATTGTCCATCATGTTGAAGCTCTTTCCAGTCTTTATTCATGTGAAAAGGGGACAGGCATTACACACGCATTTTTGTCTGATCTTAAAGGTGTGGCAAAACGTAGCGGTAAGTAATTTGAGGAAGTTTTGCGAGATGAGTTAGCCAGAATCACTGAGTTTGTGGGAGCACAGAGTGAAGAGAAAGATGTCACAGTAACCTAGAAATCAGCTCCAGTTGTGCAACAGATTGACATGGCTGTGAATTCTCCCTCGATTGTTGAAACCACAAGAGAACATCCATTAGTTGTGTTCGATCTTCTCTCAGATGAGCCTAGCCCTGCTCCTAAAGCAGCTGCAGCACCAGGTTCAAAGGAATCAATACACGGATTCAAGCTGTCACCAGATCACCTTAGCCCACCTGAGGTACAGCGTGTTGTAGTGGAGCACATTGTCAAGAGCACAGATCTCCCCTCACAGTTACATTCATCAGCAAAGCTGAGACCCTTTTCAGGTCGAATACCTTGTCCCAACTTTGAGGTTGATTATGACACTTGGAGAAGCAGTGTAGAGTTTTACCTAGCTGATACCACTATATCTAGCACTCAGCTAGAGAGGAAAATAGTTGACAGTCTTCTGCCTCCAGCTGTCAATATGGTTAAGTCATTAGGTCCACATTCTACTCCAAGAGCTTACTTAGACTTACTTGACTCAGCTTATGCCACAGTTGAGGATGGAGATGAGTTATTTGCAAAGTTCCTCAGCATTAACCAGAACACAGATGAGAAGCCAACTAGCTATCTCCAGAGGCTACAGTTAGTCTTGAGTAAAGCTGTAAAGATGAAAGCTATCTTAGTAGGTGATGCAGATAAGCAGCTCCTGAAGCGGTTTTGTAGGGGATGCTGGAACAACAACTTGATCACTACACTACAGCTAGAGCAAAATAAAGAACACCCAGCTACCTTCTCAGACCATTTGCTCCTTTTGCACACTGAAGAAGATAAACAGACAGCTAAAGCTAACAGGATGAAACAACGTTTGGGTTTTACTAAACTCAAAGCTCAGTCTCAGGCACACATTGCTGGCTTTCTGATGATGATGGACATGACTTACCTGCCCCAGTCAGCGCTGAACCTTCAGCAATAAAGCAGCTCTAAAAGGAAATAGTTGATCTTCAAGCCCAGATTGCAGCTCTCTCATACCTTAAAGAAGGAAAACCTGACAAAAGCAAAGCAGCAAAGAAAAAAACTAAACCAATAGAAGAATTTGTTAGTGCAACACAAACTCCAAGCAAACCTGTCTCTACAGCTAAAAGACCCAAAGCCTGGTACTGCTTTAGATGCGGCGAAGATGGTCATATTGCTAGCACTTGCAGCAATCCCCGAAATCCCACATTAGTTGAGGCCAAAAGAAAAGAGCCAAAAGAAAAACAGTAATCTTGGGAAAAAGACAACACAAACAAAAATAGTTTCACTTTAAACTAGGAACTGTTTCTATTGAGGGACAAATGGAAACGGATGAAAATAAAAGTCCCAACCCTGAGCATGAAACAAAATTGAGAGCATCGCTAAAAGAGCACAGAAATGTACGAACCAGAAAACCACCTAAAGGTCTTGTTGGATGCAAGAGCACAGCAAATATTAAAGTTAATGGAGTTGACTGCAACTCATTGCTTGACACAGGATCACAGGTTACTACAGTCTCTCAATCCTTCTACGACCTGCACCTGTCTGATCAGACCATCCATCCAGTGAGTGATCTACTGGAAATTGAAGGAGCAAATCGTGAGTCAGTTCCATACAGTGGCTATGTACATTTAAATGTGCGTTTTCCAAGAGTTCATTGCTTCTGAGCCTGAGGTCTAAACTCTCGCTCTAGTGGTGTCAGATATCCGTTCCAACAGAAACGTACCAGTGTTGATTGGAACCAACACTCTGGATCCACTCTATGAGCAGTTCTGTGATGATAGCTCCCTTCATGCTAATTCATACTGTGGTTATCACCAGGTCCTGAGAACTCTGCAGCTCAGGCACAAACAAAACAGTGTAGGTCGACTTGGCTATGTCAAACTGCGAGGCCGTGAGCCAGATGGCATTCCTTCTGGTCAGAAAGTTGTGTCAGAAGGCTTTGTCAGCATCAGTGGTGTGAACAATGAGAAGTGGGCATTGCTTGAACAACCCACCATCACATCCTTACCAGGTGGAATCTTCACAGACAGCTGCCTCGTCACTCTCCCAGCATATGCACCCTATAAGATCCCTGTTGTATTGAGAAATGAGACCAGTCATGATATTATCCTGCCAACAAATTGTGTTATTGCAGAGCTTGGTGTTCCTCAAGAAATTATTCAAATCCAGAACACTGCTCACAGTTAGCAACAAGAAGCTAGTCAGTCATGTCAACCACAAACAGCTAGCAGCTCAAGTCAACAAAAAAAATGCTAACCAGACAAGCCAACAGCAGTGCGACATGAATGCTAATCTCAAGTTTGACTTCGGTGATTCCCCACTTTCTGAAGAGTGGAAAGCTCGAATAACCAAAAAGCTGAATTCCTACTCTGACGTTTTTTCACATCATGATCTTGACTTTGGTCATGCAACAAAAGTCAAACATTGTATTAAATTAAAGGACCCAACACCTTTCAAACATCGACCACGTCCAATCCACCCACAGGATTATGATGCTGTGAGGCGTCACCTGCAAACACTTCTGGAAGCTGGAATCATCTGTGAATCGGAGTCCCCCTTCTCATCACCTATTGTGATTGTCAAAAAGAAGAATGGTGATGTTCGGTTGTGCGTGGATTGCAGAAAACTGAACATGCAAACAATCAAAGATGCTTATGCACTTCCAACCTCGAGGAGTCATTCTCTGCACTTACTGGATCTCAATGGTTTTCAGTGATGGATCTTACGTCAGGGTATAGTGACAGCTTTTGTGTGTCCACTAGGTTTTTTGGGAATGGAATCGTATGCCGCAAGGAATAACAAACGCACAAAGCACTTTCCAACGCTTGATGGAAAAATGCATGGGTGACATACACCTACGAGAGGTGCTTGTTTTCCTTGATGACCTTATCGTTTTCTCTAAAACATTAGAGGAACACGAAGTTAGACTGACAAATGTCCTGAACCGCTTGCGAGAGAACGGTTTGAAACTATCACCAGGAAAGTGTCGCTTCTTTCAGACGTCAGTGCGTTACCTCGGACACATTGTGTCTCGGAGTGGGGTGGAGACAGATCCTCAAAAGATTGAAGCACTCAAGACCTGGCCAAGACCTCAGACCTTAAATGAGTTAAAATCCTTTCTTGGGTTCTCTGGTTATTACAGGAGATTTGTGCAAGATTACTCAAAAATCGTGAAACCCTTAACAAATCTCACTGCAGGCTATCCACCAACCCGGAAAATGACCAAAGTGACCAAAACAGACGCCAAATACTTCAACCCTAAGGAGCCATTTGGAGAAAGATGGACACCAGCTTGTCAGAAAGCTTTTGAGGAGGTCATTGGGAAACTAACATCATCCCCAGTCCTAGGGTTTGCAGACCCTAAGTTACCCTATACTCTCCATACGGATGCTAGCATGACAGGCCTTGGTGCGGCATTGTACCAGGAGCAGGATGGGCAGAGTCGTGTTATTGCTTATGCAAGTAGAGGTCTGTCAAGATGTGAGGCTCGGTATCCAGCCCACAAACTGGAATTTCTAGCCTTGAAATGGGCTATAATGGAAAAGTTTCATGACTACTTGTACGGCAACACTTTCACAGTGGTAACCGACAATAATCCACTCAGGTACATACTTACCACTGCCAAGCTTGATGCTACCAGCTATCGCTGTTTGCAGAGTGAACGGCTTACAGGTCACTGTGGTGTTGTCATTTTTTTCTTGTCTTGCCTCTCACTTTCATAGGCACATGCGGTATTCAGTTTTTCAAACAAGGATTCATCAGAAACACCAGCTTGCTCCAGATATGGCTGGAGATCCCGTTTGATATTATCGTTCTGCAAGCCAGTCATAACTGAGTGAAGAAACATGTTCTGTACCAACACTGGATCGTATCTTAGTCCTGACTCTGACTCTTGCGAGGCAAACAGAATCTTCTGCCTTAGATCTAGAGCATGGATAAGGAAGTTTTGAGGTGTCTCTTTTATGCCCTGAACTTCAGATGACAACTGTTTATATAATTCTGTTGCGCTCTTTTCTTGATAGTGACAACGGAGTATCCTTCAAAGTGTTGGTAGTGTGAGGTCACTTTTCCCCTCTAAGTAACTGCGTAACTGCATTACTGGGACTATGGCACTTATAACAGCATCAACAATCTCAGGTTTGGGAAAGTCCTTGAGGAGGCCATGCTCAACTGCCGTTCTAAGCTGGAAAATGTGAGGCGGTCTTTTTGTCCTGGTTCTCCAATTTGTCCAGATATTTTAAATTCTTTGTGCCAGGGGAGAGGGATCTGACTTGGACCTACACCTGAGGCTGGCGTTCTGTGGGTGACTGTAGTGACCTGAGCTTTGCGTTCACTTCCCCTATGAATACTTCCTGTAGAAGACAGCGACTGTAACCGGTGGGGCTTGCTTTCTTGTGGTATTTTGCCCTGTGCCTTGTCCTGTTCATTTTGCCCTTCATTAAGTGCTGCTTGAGGCTCAGTTAAGTGCTCAGCCATAGCGACCTCAGCATGGAGCTCAGTTATTTTGTCTCTAATGAGGAGGAGCTCTGCAATTCCCATATCCTCGAGTTGCTGTAACTCCTCCCTCTGCAGGTGATTACTTATCATTATGATTAATGATGCCCTGTTCTTTCCTGCCACATGCTTGAATTCTGGCCCAGCAATAGTGAGAAAGTCACATAATTCTTTTAGATTGTCTGCTGGCAGTGTACACAAAAGTCCAAATATTTCCAACTGCAATGTCTCTATCTCAGTTGACTCCATTGTCTTTGCGGCAACATCTCAGTGTCCTGTAGCGGTAGTGGTCTGTGTGCTAACCCTTGGCAATAGCGCTCCTGGTACCTTAAGTTTACCTCAGATTGCTTGTGCACTTTGTTGTAAACACTCAAACCCCCACAGGATAAGCCACTGGATGTTGCCTGACTGGGTAACTTGAAAGGGACTGAATGAGAGCAGGGAACGTCCGTTGCTGGCAGAAGTCGAACCTCGTCTCATCCAATCCCAGCGGTGCCTCCAGAAAATGTTGCACCCCTGTAAAGGGGAATAATAAAGGAAAAACACGAGACACAATGTCGCTTCAGTCACGTCCAGTGTTGTAATGGATGAACGAAGGCCACGTGCTCCCCTCTACCGATAGCTCAGACACAAGCAGTCAAGAACCGATCAGTGATTAGCGGAACACTTTCAAGAAGAATAATGTAGAAAACAATTTAAAACAGTAATCAGGGAGATTTTCCCAAAATAACATCAGAAATTAGTTACGTTTTAAACACAGATTATCCTTTTTAGTTTATCACTGCTTATTTGCCTGGGAGACCAGAGTAGTAGATTACCGACCACTTGACCAGCAGATCACAATGAATTATGTTTTCTTTTTAACCACGTGCTGTCACGAATTAAGCATTCTTTTGCTTACTGTTCTTAGCATATTCACATAAAAATTCTTAGCATGTTAACGGCACTTTTATATTTTACCGGCACATTTATAACCATTACAAAAACAGAACACTACAGTGATCAAGTCTGAATGAAACAGAGTGTACCTCATTAACCAGCAACTCCGCGTATCTATCCAACGTTAAATGATAATTCTATTTTTTTTACAACCTGGTTCTTTGCAGTTTTTGCCACTGAGAACATCAGTTATGGTATCATTTTTAATCGCCGGTTCAGTTGTGGAGATGTTGGACACAGGGTCACCACTGGGCACAGCTTTACAATGGGGTGCTCGTGCCAAACAAAGACATTAACAGACTGCAGAAGTCTGGACCCAACTTCACAAAAATCACGGACCAGAATTTATACTTTAGAGGTTCCGTTCCTTTGACGATGTCGAACAGCAAGCACACGTTTTGGCTGGATATTGTAGATGGAAAACTAGGAGCAACTTTTTTTTTTTTAGGTTCAGGGGGTCAACCCCCTAGTGGCCTTAAATGAGAAATGCATGTTTTTTCAAAACTGCAACTGCAAGTGGGATCTAAAAGGGATGTAAGCCGTGGAAATAGGTACCACACAGGACGCAATCACTACTTTTGGGGCTCTTTATTTTATTGTGTTATCACTGTAAATTGAATTGAGTAATTAAGTTCCGCCTTTATGGTTTAGGCAGAAAGATTTAATGAAAAACAAATACAAAAAACCTCAAAAACAAATCAAAACATGACAGTGGGCTTATCAATTCCATTTCCCTTCACAGGGACCTCCAAGTTGAGCTTCTGGCTTTGTTCAAAAATCCCTATCTCTTGTATCGTCATGAAATAAAGATACATTTATAGAAACATTTGTTCAGCTTAACCAAATACATAATTAGCTAAGGAGGCTATACTGTAGGCTCGGTTACCTTGCTCATCACGTGTGGACTTCCTCAAACAGTCTGTACATCCCACCACATTCATCGCGCTACTTGCACCTTAAAACAAAACATCAGTCAAACTACAATGTAGGATACAACTATTAACCTCCACACTACACTATTAGATCCAGAGATGCATCATCCAGGCATATTTACCCATGGATTTCATTAGATGGACTCAGAATGCATTTCGCCTGCATCTCTCGGCTTACTCAACCGGAAAAAGGACCAAAATCCCCTGAGCACACGAAGAAGAAATTCGCCAATCTCGCCCTCTAGTGGCACCAAAATGTAACAGCTAAGAGTTAAGCCTTTTTATTATCTTTCTTGTTCCCTTAGGTACAATCTTACTTTTTAAAATGGTTTGTGCATATGAATTGTATTTTAACATAACAATAACTGTAAATACTTCTTCCCTTGTACATAGTTAAACCAAAATAAAATCTAGTCTCTTTTTTATACTGAACATATTTACACAGGGTACATGGACTTTACCACCTGGCTACAGGGAGAAATCAATTTTAAGCGAAATGATCAAATTGGTGCATTGGAGGAGAGGTCCCGCCACTTGGGAGGGGGGGCTATATCTATCCATTATCCAAACCGCTTATCCTGGGTGGCGGGGATGCTGGAGCCTATCCCAGCAGTCATTGGGTGGCAGGCGAGGAGACACCCTGGACAGGCCGCCAGGCAGGCCATAAGCTTTTAAATAATAAAACGCAGTCGGTCTAAATCTGTCTTTCTTCTTTGCTCGCGCCCTCTCTCTCTCTGGCTTTCATTCTCTGTCGCACATGTACACACATTATTTTGGGATATTGCAGTATGCTGCCTGCTGTCACCCGCATGTTTCGGCAGATGTGAACTGAGCAGGAGATAGCAGTGACCGGCTAAAGGACGTAGGCTCCAAATACAACGTGCCAACAAATGCCATTTACTGACACCCCTCAGATGAACTGATGCTGTCAGTATATATCAGTTGCCATAAGCAGGACAGAATAGTGCATGAGCTGCGTCACCATCATCCTCATCTGACTGACGGACGGTATTTTTTATGTTCTCCAATATTAATACTCTTTCCGTGTGGCAGACTAATTTATGGACACCACCCCCTTACAGAAAGTAAGAGAAATGTGGTAGTGGCACAAGAGTTCTACAATAAAACATCTTCATGAACATCTGTGCCAGCACGTGGCTGCCACGTGTGGGCCAGTGTGTTGGTCCAGTGTGTTGGTCCAGTGTGTTGGTCTTGCCTTGCAGGCTGGAGCGGGGCTGGTTTGTTGACCCTGTGTCCCGCCCTCTGGGTTGTCACTCATACAGAGCGCTCATCAAGCATCCCTTTGGAGCTGGGGCCTGCTCTCTCCGAGTCTTCAAGGCTAGGTGGAAGGTGCGGAGTGTGGATAGGTGTGTCCTGTCGAGAGTGTCTGGCTGAGAGAGCTGGCGCTGGATCGGCTGGAGAGCGTGGTCTGCTTCGTCTGGTGGGCCCCGGGACCACGGTCCCTGCCTGGACCTGCGGCCGAGGAGGAAACGCTGAGGGCGGTCTGACAGGACGCAAAAGCACGGCGGGCTAAGCTAACTGCTAGCCCATGTAGACCGGTGGTTCCGAAAGTCATCCTGGCTGGCGTTCCTTCTCTTGAACAGTGATTTTTTGTTTAGTGTGGATATGTGTGTTAGTGTGGATATGTGTGTTAGTGTGGGTATGTGTGTTAGTGTGGATATGTGTGTTAGTGTGGATATGTGTGTTAGTGTGGGTACGTGTGTTAGTGTGGTTATGTGTGTTAGTGTGGATATGTGTGTTAGTGTGGATATGTGTGTTAGTGTGGGTACGTGTGTTAGTGTGGTTATGTGTGTTAGTGTGGATATGCGTGTTAGTGTGGGTATGTGTGTTAGTGTGGGTACGTGTGTTAGTGTGGTTATGTGTGTTAGTGTGGGTATGTGTGTTAGTGTGGATATGTGTGTTAGTGTGGGTATGTGTGTTAGTGTGGATATGTGTGTTAGTGTGGGTATGTGTGTTAGTGTGAGTATGTGTGTTAGTGTGGGTATGTGTGTTAGCGTGTGTATGTGTGTTAGTGTGGATATGTGTGTTAGTGGGGATGTGTGTGTTAGTGTTGGTATGTGTGTTAGTGTGGATCGGTGTGTTCTTGTAGTTTTTGTATGCATTTGTCTTTGTGTTGTACTGTTGTGCGCTGGGGGAAACAGCATGTTGTTTCCCTTCATGTATGGAAGTGTGTGAAGTGACGGGAATAATTAAGTGTTGCTGGTGGCTGGTTATGAAGCAGTTCTCAGATGTATCCACTTAAACCATCTCAGCTTTCACAAAATGAACATGAGTTAAGTACAAAGATTAAGACAAGTTTAAAAATAATGTTGATTTGATGTTGTTAGTATGAAGGGACGCGCCTTCTCGTCTCGTCTCTGTTTGACCTCAGAGTGTTGCGTGTTTCCAAAACCTCAAAACAAACAAAAAACAAAATAATGTGGGTAAGGATTAAGGGAGTAAATTTCATTCTTTTATTTTTTATTTCAATTGATATTTCCATAGTTGTCTGTACACATAAGAGTCACACTCGGATACTTATTCGGCAGCAAAAGGAAATTAGACAAGTTTAAGCAAGTAATTACCAGTAAAATCTTAATTAAACTGGTACTTACCAACCATAGTCCACCCAGACACCAGGTATCCACGTAACACATCACATACAAACCCCAACTCCCAGTGAAGTTGGGACGCTGTGTAAAACGTAAATAAAACAGAATACAATGACTTGAAAACCCTTTTCCACCTATATTCAGTTGAATACACTACAAAGACAAGATATTTAATGTTCACACTGATACATTTTATTGTTTTGTTGCAAATATTCCCTCATTGTGAATTTGATGCCTGCAACACGTTCCAAAGAAGGTGGGACAGGGGCATGTTCACCACTGTGTTACACCACCTTTCCTTTTAACAACACTCAATAAGCGTTTGGGACCTGAGGACACTACTTGTTGAAGCTTTGTAGGTGGAATTCTTCCCCATTCTTGCTTGATGTGCGACTTCAGTTGCTCAACAGTCCGGGGTCTCCGTTGTCGTATTTCGCGCTTCATAATGCGCCACACATGTTCAATGGGAGACAGGTCTGGACTGCAGGTAGGCCAGTCCAGTACCCGCACTCTTTTACTACGAAGCCCCGCTGGTGGAACACGTGCAGAATGTGGCTTGGCATTGTCTTGCTGAAATAAGCAGGGACGTCCCTGAAAAAGACGTCGCTTGGATGGCAGCACATGTTGCTCCAAAAGCTGTATGGACCTTCCAGCATTAATGGTGCCTTCACAGATGTGCAAGCTACCCATGATGCCCTGGGCACTAACACCCCCCCATACCGTCACAGATGCTGGCTTTTGAACTTTGGGCTGATAACAATCTGGATGGTCCTTTTCCTCTTCAGCCCGGAGGACACGACCTCCATGATTTCCAAAAACAATGTGAAATGTGGACTCGTCAGACCACAGCACACTTTTCCACTTTGCGTCAGTCCATCTCAGATGAGCTCGGGCCAGAGAAGCCGGCGGTGTTTCTGGGTGGTGTTGATATCTGGCTTTGGCTTTGCATGGGAGAGTTTTAACTTGCACTTGTAGATGTAGCGACCAACTGTGTTAACTGACGATGGTTTTCCCAAGTGCTCCTGAGCCCACGTGGTCATACCCTTTACACAATGATGTCGGTTTTTAATGCAGTGCCGCCTGAGGGGTCGAAGGTCACGGGCATTCAGTGTTGGTTTTCGGCCTTGTGGCTTACGTGCAGAGATTTCTTCGGATTCTCTGAATCTTGTGATGATATTATGGACTGGAGATGATGAAATCCCTAAATTCCTTGCAGTTGTAGGTTGAGACACGTTGTTCTTCAACTGTTGGACTATTTGCTCACGCAGTTGTTCCCAAAGTGGTGACCCTCGCCCCATCCTTGCTTGTGAACAACTGAGCCTTTCAGGGATGCTCCTTTTATACCCAATCATGACACTCACCTGTTTCCAACTAACCTGTTCACCTGTGGAATGTCCCAAACAGGTGTTTTTTGAGCATTCCTCAACTTTCCCAGTCTTTTGTTGCCCCTGTCCCAGCTTCTTTGGAGCGTGTGGCAGGCATCAAATTCAAAATGAGTGAATATTTGCAAAAAACAATAAAGTTTATCAGTTTAAACATTAAATATCTTGTCTTTATAGTGTATTCAATTGAATATAGGTCGAAAAGGATTTGCAAATCATTGTATTCTGTTTTTACTCACCTTTAACAGAACGTCCCAACTTCATTGGAATTGGGGTTTGTACATCGTTGTGTCCTCTGGGGCTCTAGAAATGCTGAAAACAGTAAATCCAAAAAGTTCAAGTGCTGAAGTGTCACAAGCTGGTGTCAGCTGTCTTTACTTCTGGAACCCTGACAGAGGTGGGTTCTGCAGCTACGTCGGACTGGGTCTCCCGGCAGAAGAACGCGGCAGGGTTTTTATAGGCCCACATGGCCACCTCCCCACCCCCGGCTACCCTGCTTCTGGAACTTGAGTTTGACAGCTGGCTGTTGTTGTTTACAGAAACCCGGGTCACGTAGCTGTCCCTGATCTGATCTGGTTGATTCAATCGAATCTGAGGTTGCCATGTCTGGTGGGAGAAGTATGCAGCAATATTTCTAGTCCGGTAGCCCTCCTCTCTGCTGCGCCCCAGTAACATGTATATATTGGGGTTCCTCAGGGCGTAGATTAGGGGGTTAATTGCCCCATTGGACCAGGCGAGCCAGATAGCCATGGTGTCTATTGCAGGGTTGAACGTGTAGTCCGCCATTGTTGTAACCAACCCCATTAAACAATATGGCCCCCAGCAAAAAATAATAAACACGATCATAATCAGTACTGTTGTAGCTGTTCGCATTTCACTGTAGAATCGTAATAAGTAGGCATATGTGGTTACAGGCCTGACACGGATTTCAGAAAGCCGGACTGTCTTACAGATATTATAATGGCAGAAACACATCAAGGAGAAGGGTATTAAATAACACACGACTATGAGAAAGATGCTGTAAGTTGTTCCCATGCGGGAGGTACCAGAGTGGAATACATACATACAGTGATAGAAACCCCTCTTATGGATATCTTTGGGATTCTGGACAAATAGATACCACGGTAGAGAGAAAATAATTGCCATTAGCCACACTGCTACCAACAGCTGAATCGCTCTCTCACGCTGTATTTTTGCCTGTGGCTGCCTGACTATTGCATAGTATCTGTCAAATGAGATCAGAGTCATGGTTAAGGTGGATATAATTCCAAAACAGGTGTTGAAAAACCCATTGGCCACACAGAAATGTTTCCCGAACATCCAGATGCCATCTTTACTGAAGAGCATGACGAAGGAGAAGGGTAGACAGAGAATGGCTGTGAGGAGGTCAGACAGGGAGAGGGACATGATGAACGCATTGGTCACAGTTCTGAGTTGTCTGTGTTTAATGATGACAATGACAACAGCCAAATTTCCAAGGCATGACAGGAAGAAAATGGAGAAAAGTAGGAGGGCGGGAACAGCTACTGTAACAGCATGCAGGACTGAGTTTTTCTCCGTAGCACTCAGAAGCGACGGAGTTGAGGACTGGTGGATTTGCTGGAGGTTGCTCCCTTCTTCTCTGAACTCTGACAGGTTTTCTGCTGTTGAACTTCCAATCAAATCCACTGTGGTGGCAATTAAGCTAGTCACTATAGAAACAACCCTAGGGAACAAGGAAAGGGCAAAGGTTATAGTACAAGGAACAGAAAACATAAGGATCTCATGCTACAAGGAACAGAAACATGGAGGTCTCATGTTACAAGGAACAGAAAACATAAAGGTCTCATGCTACAAGGAAAGGAAAACATAAAGGTCTCATGCTACAAGGAACAGAAAACATAAAGGTCTCATGCTACAAGGAACAGAAACATGGACGTCTCATGCTACAAGGAACAGAAAAGATAAAGGTCTCATGCTACAAGGAACAGAAACATGGAGGTCTCATGCTACAAGAAACAGAAAACATAAAGATCTCATGCTATAAGGAACAGAAAACATAAATATCTCATGCTACAAGGAACAGAAACATGGACGTCTCATGCTACAAGGAACAGAAAACATAAAGGTCTCATGCTACAAGGAACAGAAACATGGAGGTCTCATGCTACAAGGAACAGAAAACATGGAGGTCTCATGCTACAAGGAACAGAAAACATAAAGGTCTCATGCTACAAGGAACAGAAACATGGATGTCTCATGCTACAAGGAACAGAAAATACGGAGGTCTCGTGCTACAAGGAACAGAAAAGATAAAAGTCTCATGCTACAAGGAACAGAAAACATAAAGGTCTCATGCTACAAGGAACAGAAACATGGAGGTCTCGTGCTACAAGGAACAGAAAACATAAAGGTCTCATGCTACAAGGAACAGAAAACATAAAGGTCTCATGCTACAAGGAACAGAAAACAGAAAGGTATCATGCTACAAGGAACAGAAAACAGAAAGGTATTGTGCTACAAGGAACAGAAAAGATAAAAGTCTAATACTACAAGAAACAGAAAACATAAAGATCTCATACTACAAGGAACAGAAAATACGGAGGTCTCATGCTACAAGGAACAGAAAAGATAAAAGTCTAATACTACAAGAAACAGAAAACATAAAGATCTCATGCTACAAGGAACAGAAAACATAAAGGCCTTGTGCTACAAGGAACAGAAAATACGGAGGTCTCGTGCTACAAGGAAAAGAAAAGATAAAAGTCTCATGCTACAAGGAACAGAACACATAAATGTCTCATGCTACAAGGAACAGAAAATATGGAGGTCTCATGCTACAAGGAACAGAAAACAAGAACACACAAGCAACAGCATCAGTGAAGACAAGTTCATAGGACCATTTGGCCTACTTATTAAAAACTATTTTAACCTTTAATTGCTTAAGTTTACCAGTAATAATTTAGTATTGACTAATAATAATGTCAGTATTATTCGATATTACGAATCATCAATTTGGCTAGTCACAATGTCTTTATTGAAAACTGATGAGAATGTTGATGGATCAAAATTATATAGAAAAAAATAATGTCATTGGATAATATAGTAAAAATTATGGCAAGTAAACCATGACTAATAGAAATGTATATTTGATCCAGCAGCAAAGGAGGAACTACCAAGAGGCTTTAGATGGAGGGCCCCTATTTCAAGTTTCCAAGTCCAAAACTTCAATCTTGCACAAGTGTCCTTGAGCTAAACACAATTGCATTGGACAGCCTTGTTCTCTGAACTCAGTAAGAGGGAGTCTAACAAAGAATGATCTATTTCAGAACGCATTAATTTCATTTATTATTAATATTTTGCTATTGATTGCTATAGTCCAAATTTTAATGCAAAATATTAATGAATCTTATTAATCATAACTACTGGTTTTGATCCCATGTGGAGACAACGTACTTTAAAAAGTCAAATAGCTACAGGACAGGTAAATATTAAAGGATGATTCCATTTTATTAATACCTGGGTCTTACTTTCAAAGTTTTTGACATTGTGTATATTGGTTATGATATCATTTTACTCACTGGCTTCATTTCACTGATTTTGCAAACAGGTTAGACAGACCTTTACCACAGCATTTTATTATTATTATTATTATTATTATTATTATTGTTTCTTTCATGTTTCCTGTTTTATATCCTGTCGAGCCGGGTCCAAACTATAGACCTGAGGCACTACAGGGCAGATGTCACTTGATTGACAGTACTAGTCGTAATATGTGGGCTGTTCCGAGTAGGGTGATCTTCTGGACTGCATGGATGTTGATATTGCCCGGGATACGGTTGGTGAACTTTTCCATTCCCTTCTTCATGAGTCCTAGAGCTCCGATGACCACTGGTGTTGTGTCGGTCTTCATTCCCCACATCCTGTTGATTTCAATCTCCAGGTCTTTGTACTTGCTCAGCTTCTCTGTGACTTTCACTGAGATGTTGTTTTTTTTTTGGATGGTGTTGCCATGTCGATGAGCATGCACCTCTTTTGCTTCCTGTCCTCGATAACTATGTTGGGCTTGTTGGCTTTTATCTCTCTGTCAGTGTGGATGGGCGTGTCCCAGAGGATGGCGACATCATTGTTTTCAGTGACCGTTTTTGGCTGTTGTTCATACCACTTCTCAGTCGTCTTGATCTTGTAGCTCCTGCAGATCTTCCAGTGCAGGTACGCTGCTGCCTTGTTGTGCCTGTATATGTACTCAGTCTTTGCCAGTTCCGGGCAGCCTGAGACAATGTGGTCGATGGTTTCTTTGTATATTCCACCGATTCTACATTTTTGGTCTGTTCCATCTTTGATGATGCGATGGTGACAAGATCTGGTTGCCAGGCTCTGGTCTTGTGCAACGATTATCAGGCCCTGCGTCTCTGCTTTCAGTCCGGTGCTCCTCAACCACTGGTGTGTCTTTTGTTGATCGACGTCTGCGTTTTTCATTCTTTTTGGGGTACTTCCCGTGCATTGCTTTGTCCTCCCAGGTTTCTTGCAGTTGCCACTGGCCATGGTGTATTGCCTTCTGCTTCACTCGTTTGGTGTAGATGGTAGCTGCCTCATTTTCTGTTGGTGGGGTTTCTGGGGCATCGAGCTCTTTCTTGAATTGTGCAGCTTCTTTATTGATGGAGTAGATCTGTTTTTGTCAGGTATGCATCCAGCCCGATAGTGGTAGTCTTGAAGGTCAGTTTGAGTTGGGCTAGGCCTCGTCCTCCTGAAGCTCTTGGTAGGTACAGCCTGTCGACATCTGCTTTCGGGTGGTGGATCTTCACCATGGTCAGCATCTTTCTTGTCTTGGTGTCTAGTCTCTTGATGTTGTTCAGTTTCCAATTGATGATGTTGAAGCTGTACATCAGTACAGGTATCACTAGAGTGTTGATAGCTTCAATTCTGTTAGCTGCATTGAGTTTGCTATTCAGTACCATATGCACTGTCCTGTGGTACTCTTTCCAGATCTTCTCCTTCATGGTTGAGTGTTGTATGCCTCCAAGGTACTTGTATGTGCCATCTTGGTCTAGCTCTTTGATTATGGTGTCAGTGTCAAGGTCTAAGTCTACAGTCTTGTTAAGTCTTCCTTTCTTGAAAGTGGCTTTGACACTCTTGTCGATTCTGAATTCCATCTTGATATTGTCGCTGAAGGTCTTGACGATGGTGAGTAGACCGTTCTGCTGATTGTCATTCTTGGTAAATATCTTGAGGTCATCAATGTAAAACAGGTGGGTCAGTTTGCCTTTCTGTGATTTGTACCCATAGCTGCTGTTGTTCGGTAGACTGCTGAGTGGTGCTAGTGCAAGGCCAGAAGAGCAGTAGTGATAGTGAGTCCCCCTTGAAGATTCCGCCTCTGATATTGATTGGTCTCAATGTTAACGACCCCTCTGCATGATGGAGATTCAGGGTGGTCTTCCAGGTCTTCGTGCTCTCTGTGATGAATTTGACAGTTGTTGGGCAGACTCTGTAGATCTTGAGGCTCTTCTCTATCCAGGAGTGTGCCATGCTGTCAAATGGCTTCCTGTAGTCAATCCATGTTGTTGACAAGTTCTTTTTCTTCAATTTGACCTCTTGTAATATGGCTTTATTGATGAGTAGCTGGTCCTTGTATATGTAGCTACCTTTCTTACATCCCTTCTGTTCTGCTGGTAACAAGTTGCTTTTGTCGAGGAAGCTATAGGTCCTCTTTGTGATGATGAGGTGATGATATTGTACATTGTTGGTAGGCAGGTGATGGGTCTGTAATTCTTTGGGTTCTGTGTGTCATCTGTCTTTGGGAGCAGGTACATGGTTCCCCATGTGAGCCATTTGGGGCATTTCTTTGGATTCATGATGATTTCCTTGTAGGCCCATGCGAGGTCTTCGTGGATGCTGGGCAGGTTCTTGATCCAGAAGTTGGCAATTCTGTCTATCCCTGGTGCTTTCCAGTTGTTGGTCTTGTTGATGGCAGCAGTGGTCTCAGTGGTGTTGATGTCTGACCATTCTTGCTTCTCTGTGTGTTTGTATTGATCCTGTTGTTGCTGGATTCATGTAGCTCCCTCATTGTGTCTTTTGTTGTTCTCCCATATCTTAGTCCAGAACTCCTCGACTTCTTTGATTATAGGTGGTTTGTTATTATTATTATTAGTATTATCATTATTATTATTATTATTATTATTATTATTATACAAATTTCCTTTAACTTCATGCCATAATACATTATAATAACTGGGCCCATTCCCTGGGCCTAGGGTTAGAATGAGGTAGAAGTCTATTTTATGGATAGTGCCTTTATTAGGATATGAAATGTTCCAAGTAGTGCGAACTTCTGTAGTTCTTGTATTCTGATGTTACCCGGGATCCGTTGGGTGTATTTCCCCATCCCTTTTTTTACAAGTCCCAGGCTCCTATCACTACTGGTATTGTTGTAGTTTTCATTCCCCACATTCATTCAATCTCTATTTCAGGTCTTTATATTTCGACAGTTTTTCAGTTACTTTTACTGAGGTGTTCCTTTCAGTCGGGATGGACATGTTGATGAGTAGGCAGCTTTATTATTTTTTGTTCTTGATGATGATGTCTGGTCTGTTGGCCTTTATCTCATGATCTGTCTGTACTGGCATGTCCCATAAGATTGTGACGTCGTCTTTTTCTGTTACTGTTTGGGCTCATGCTCGTACCATTTCTCATTTGTGTTGATGTTGAATTCTTTGCAGATGTTCCAGTGCAGGTATGTGGAGGCCTTGTTGTGTCTTTGTAGGTATTCAGTTTTGGCCAGCTCATGGCACCCTGCCACGATGTGGTCAATGGTTTCCTGGAATTGACCACATATCCTACACACTGGGTCTGTGCCATCTTTGAGGATTTTGCTCCGGTAGTAATTGGTCTTGATGGCCTGGTCTTGGGCAGTGATGATAAAGCCCTCTGTTTCCCATTTCAGCCCAGCTGTTTTGAGCCCCAAACAGTAACAGAATAAGACATATGTTGGTCATATGTTGGTCTACATCTTTCTCACCTACTCTTTTTGGGTATTGCCCATGCATTTGTTTCCCTTCCCATTGATGGCCTGGTCTTGGGCAGCGATGATAAAGCCCTCTGTCTTGATGGCCTGGTCTTGGGCAGTGATGATAAAGCCCTCTGTTTTTGGAATTCAGCCCAGCAGTTTTGAGCCCCAAACAGTAAGAGAAAAAGACATATGTTGGTCATATGTTGGTCTACATCTTTATCACCTACTCTTTTTGGGTATTGCCTGTGCATTTGTTTCCCTTCGCATTTTTGTTTCATTTGTTCTTGGGCTTGACACTACTTTTTGTTTGACTTTTTGGGCGTGGATGGTTGGAGCTTCATTTTCAGGTTGCGGTGTTTCAGAAAGGTTGAGCTCTCTTCTGAACATTGCGGCTTGGTTAACTACGGAGTACTTTTTGTTTTGTTTTTCATGCTTTCTAGCAATCATGAGAAAGGGGTCATTTTTGGTGTTAAGGTAAGTATCTAGGCCTATTGTTGTTGTTTTGTAGGCAGTTTCCAGTTGGATTAGACCCCTGCCACCCTCATTTCTGGGGAGGTACAATCTATCCACATCTGATTTTGGGTGGTGCATCCTCTCTAAGGTGAGTTTTTCTATCTAGTTTCCTGATCTCTTCTAGTTTCCAGTCGACGATGTTGAAGCTGTAAGTTACGACTGGTGTAGCCAGGGTGTTGATGGCTTCCATTTTGGTTGGATGCATTGAGTTGGGATTTTGTTACCATTCATATTCTTCGGTAGTACTCCTTTCTGATCTTTTCCTTCATTTTGGCATGTTGTATCCTGTCCCCTTCATTCACTCCTAAACATTTGTCTAGTCCGAACTCCATTTTGATGTCGTCAGTGAAGCCTTTTACGATGGTCAAAAGGCCAGTTTGTTCTTGGTCATTCTTGGTAAAGGTTTTCAGGTCATCCATGTAGACTAGATGGTTAATAGTGCATGAAGCTGTAGTATAATCATAGCTGGTGTTGTTCAGGAAGGAGGATAGTGGAGTAAGAGCTATGCAAAAGAGGAGGGGAGAAAGAGAGTCGCCTTGAAATATGCCATTATTGATGTTGCTCTGCCTTGAATGTAGCGTCCCATCTGTGTATTTCAGAACAAGGGCTGTTTTTCCACTGGTCCATACTTGCTGTCAGAAGCTGGATAAGGATTGGTGATATTTTGGAGATATCAAGACATTTTAGTACCCAGTCATGGGGTACAGAGTCGAGCGCCTTCTTATAGTCTATCCAGGCTGTTGTCAGATTTTTCTTCCTCGTTTTTACTTCCTTAATGATGGCCTCGTTTATTAAAAGCTGGTCTTTGCAGCCACAGCTCCCTTTTCAGCTCCCTTATGGGAAGTTGGTTGTTTTCTTCCAGGTGTCTGTAAACTCTCCAGGTGATGATGGATGTTAAGATCTTGTAGGTTGTAGGACGATAGTTTTTAGGGTTTTTGGTGTCTTCTGTTTTTGAAAGTAGGTAGGTGGTACCAGTTGTGAGCCCTTCAGGGCGGGTTTCTGGGTTGCTGATGCATCCATTGTAGGCGTTTGTCAGATCTTGGTGTAAAGATGGTAAGTTCTTGATCCAGAAGTTCACTATCCCTTCATTTCCTGGGGTTCTTTCCAGTTACTGGACTTCTGTATTGTGGTTTTTGTTACTTCTAGGGTTATTTGTGGCCATTCTTGTTGGTTTGTTTGGATGTTCTCTGTTTCTATTTGGCTGATCCATTTCAGCGTTTTTTTTTAATTTTTTTTAATTCTTTTGTTTTTCCCAGATGTTGCTCCAGAAGTTCACTACTTCATCAATTTTAGGGGGTTCTTTGACCTCAATGGACCTTTTCCCTAGTTCTCTGTATAATTTCTTTAAGTTTTCTTTGTAAGTTTTGTTCTGGTGGAATAATCTTTGTCTCTTATCGAACCTTTTCACTCGTTGGGCTTTTGCTTGTAGCTGTTGTTTCAATTTTTGAATGGCTGTTCGTATTTGCTCTTTCTGTTTAATGTTTCATTTCCTGATTAGTGCTGTTTTTCGTTTTTCTTGGACTGGTTTCTCGTTTTTAATCTCATTTAGTGTAGATATGTCTCCCCTAATTTTTCGTATTTCACTTTCAATGTTCTTTTTCCATTTTGGTTGGTTATCTTTTCTTGGTCAGTTCTTCCTCTTTTGTTTGATGCCCAGTGATTCAGTGATGGCAGAGGCAGTTGCATAGATGAGGTGGTTAATGTCTGTGAGGGACAGCACTTCTGGGAGTTGGTCTTTTACCTGGTTGATGGCTTTGTTTGCTGTTTTTATGGCTGATTTTCAGTGCTGATCACTTTTTATCTTTGGAATTGGTGGTCTCTGGCCTACTGGGGTTTCTTTGGCTAGTTCGTATTTTCTAAGGATGCTTTCTTTCATTGCGCTCACTTTCTCATCTTGTTCATCTTTGTTCGGTGGTTTTTGGTCACCTGGCTTATCAGTTCCACCATTTTTGTGATTCTTATCTTCATTTTGCTCCTCTGGATCTGCGTTTGTATCCCTCTCATCAGGTTTTACATTGTCATCTCTCTGCTTTACTCCTGTTTGGATGGCTTGCTGCTCCATTTCGGTTTGTCTTTTATAATAATAATAATTATTATTATTATCATCTTACAGGGAAAGTGAACACAAGTCTGAAATCTGTCCTCCTCACAATGAAAGCCCCCTGGTACCCCAGTTAGACTGTGCACATGATTTCCAGTAATCTACGATTTCTCAAATGCACCGGTCAGGGAGTTTATTAATGATTACTACTACCAGTACCGCCGGTAAGTAACATGGTCATTCCTGCAACTTTCACCAGAAAGTAGGCCTGCAACGTGGTGGACCATTGTTGACAACACTTGACATAATATTAACTTAGTAACTTTTAACTTACACTTTTGTTTTCATTGCCAAATGTATGGTTTAGAACTGGGTTACAGTGGACTTGCTGAAACATGCCCGATGCTCGTGTTCCATTACTCCATGAGATGCCTTCTTAAAGCTGTGTCTAGAAGCAGTCCCCTGTGCAAAATCTCCAAAATGAAGCCAGTGAATAAATTTGACATCATAACTGATATGCACGATGGCGAAAACTCTGAAAGTAAGACCCAGGTTGTAATAAAAAGGAAGTATCCTTTAACTTATGGTTGGTCAGTTGACAGGAATGAATGTGTTAAGCAGCATTTGTTTTGGCAAACGGTTCTGTCAACAGTGATAACAAAATGCCATCCACTGTGGCAATGCTTCTGGCATGCCAACCTAGATACTGAATGAAACTGCTTAGTCTATGATGCCGTCCACGCCATGAAAACCGCTGGAGCTGCGTGACACTGAAGACAAGCATTGTGCAACCCTTTCTTCTTTAAAAGAGTTATTCTTTCTGACAAAGCATACATTAACCTTATAAATGAGATATACCTTGAAAAATCACCATGCAGAAAAGAAGGAACAACGGAGGAAAGGAACAAATGAAGACAACACTGAGGAAGGAATTACCTTGAATCCGTAGGCGAACCAGTGCCAAGCTCGTGCGTGGGGCTTGCACCAGATGGGGTGGTGTAGTTTCTGCTGCCCAGTAGGGGCACACTAACACGTGAATCCATCAGTGGAGCGGGAAGACAATGGGGGGGAAAAAACCCATGCCTCCTCTTACACACATCCATTCAGATTAGCAGTGGTGAATCTTGGTGTTTTAGTGTGAAAACAGCAGTGGACTCTTCTCTTCTCTATTTGTTTGATTTAAGTAATCTCGAAGTCCATTCAGAAGAAATAAGACAAGCGGGAATCCTTCTACTTTTGACCAGTCCATGTTCAGAAGCCATTCTAGAGAAAATGCAAAAGAGAAATTCCACATTCACTTTAGTTTGATGCCAATAAATACAGAGATTATATTGAAGTAAGTGAAGTCTACAACCATTGACTAACTACTAGGTGATAACAACAGTTAGAAGCTGTCTTCGTTAGCTGTCGGAATATAACTAGGGTGGCTGCAGACAATGCTGTCTAATTAATTCTAAGGAAAACAAAACCAAATTGTACAGGCATTTTGGTACAGGAGTATGGTCTAGAGGCCAGAAGCCCATAAGATTGGAATGTATCAGTACATTGTATCATTACAATGTATCATTACAGTGTATCATTACAATGTATCATTACTTTGTATCATTACAATGTATCATTACAGTGTATCATTACAATGTATCATTACTTTGTATCATTACAATGTATCATTACTTTGTATCATTACAATGTATCATTACAGTGTATCATTACTTTGTATCATTACAATGTATCATTACAGTGTGTCATTACAATGTATCAGTACAGTGTATCATTACAGTGTGTCATTACATTGTATCATTACAGTGTATCATTAGAATGTATCGTTACAGTGTATCTATTTTCTTATCTTGTATCTTGTTAGTTTTTAGTTATTAGAGTGTGAGTGTCTGTAATAGAACCCAATTTCCCCTCGGGGATGAATAAAGTATTCTGATTCTGATTCTGATTCTGATCATTACAGTGTGTCATTACAGTGTGTCATTACAGTGTACCAGCTGTAAACACTCTCTGCACCTTTGATGTGTGCATAAAAACATAGCCATTGCTTGCTTATCTTATTTTTCTTCCGTGGAGCATTAACATAAATAGCCTTTACATTCTCTTTCCTCCTAACTCTTTCCCTTGCACAAATTTTCCCTCTATGCCCACATTTTTCTGTCTTCCTCTGTTTTCTAGATTTAAACTTATTCTGTTGTTGCGCTGATTGTTCATGATGTGGACAACAGCATTAGACCTTTATAAACGCCTAAAATGTACTCTTTTGTTTATGCAGGAATATAAGTAGACGAAGCCAACATGCAGAAAGCTAACTGCGCGTTATCAGCTGGCCCCATGCCGCTGGGTGATGAGAGCACATGGGCATGGAGATGTTTAATAGGAGCAGGGTACTGTGGTTATCAATAGTTACCCAGAAGCCACTGTCTAGCGTCATGTCGTCGGGATGCACCAGTTTCCTCTCATCTCCACCACCTTCGTGGTCGTTCTTAGAAAAGCAGTGACGCGCAAGTTATCTGATTCTCAGCAGGCTTGGTTTTAATGCTGCCCTGCCTCACGACGTCGCCTGCCTGTGCTCGTTTGGGGCGGGCGAAGACATTCGTCGAAACGTGTTTACAGCGTTTTGCTCCCATCCCTTGAATTCGGTGCCAGCTTCCTTCCCGACGACGCCAGCCGGCCTCGGGTTTGGTCTTACCAGCTGGTCGCTGTCGCTCTGCAGGGCGTCAAGCCGCCACAGCCCATGCAGTGTCGCCATGGTTGCTGCCATCGATCCAGGATCAGCTTGAGGTTTCGAGGTCAGCTCCAGTCCCCGCAGAAGTGTGGGGGAGCAGGGGCGGACTGAGCCACTCTCTCCTCTGTAACGCCGCGGCGATGTCCGTGAACCTTGCCGCGCAGTGCCCGTCTGGCTCTGGCGGCAGCAGCAGCAGCAGCGGCAGCAGGCGGCTGCTCAGGGAGGCTGCGTGGACCTGCCGCCCGCCCGCCGCAGCTGCCAGCCGGAACCTGCCCAGAGCCAGTCCACTGGCACGCCGTGTCGCAGAGCTCCCTCCCTCCCTGCCTCCCATCAGTCATCCGTCTCACTGACTGCCTCTTCACTTCCCTGTCAATCCCCACCAACCCCCCCCTCGCGTGCCAAAGTGACGTTTACGCCGTTGTCATGGTAACCCGCGATGGATTTCTACTCCCGAGGTAGACGTTGGTTACGTATGGTAACTTTTGTCAGGCTTGCCTGCAAAAAAAAAGGTTACCATAGACACCGTAGAAGTTACCATGGTTACCACAGATGAGTAGCTTGACCAAAAAACACATAGATAAGCACGGTGTCCTTACTTTAGATACGCCACACCGCCACGTCGTTAATGGCAACGGTGAGACAGGCCACCCTTGCCAGCTGCCAAGTCTTACACATTTTTGTGTCTCCTTTGCTGAACAGGAATGTCTCCCGTTCGATATGGGGAGACATCAGGCTATTGCTGGTCTCCTAAAAAGGAGTACCTTCAGCTGCACTTCCGCCTCCGCAGGATGTGGACTATTGGAAGACTAGTGCATTACACCATTGTGACACTGTTGTCCTCACTGTCACCAATACAGATGTCATTTCTCATTTCCGTGTTAACGTCCTTTAGAAGTTCCAGTAAAGAAAATAACCTTCTGGCACTTTGTTTGCTAACAAAACAAATACACTGAAAGATTGCTTGTTGTAATTATCCAAGCTTCCTGCCTCCTAGCGTTTCCTCATATACTGTATATAGATAGCTAGATATAGTTGAATGTAGTGGGAGTCTGGATATGCTTATCAGAATCAGAATCAACTTTATTGGCCAAGTGTGCCTAATGCACATGAGGAAGTTGACTCTGGTACACAGCAGCTTCTAGCACTCGCAGACCTACATACAAAAATACAAGATAAAACAAACACCGAACAAAAAAGAAGAAATAAATGGAACAACAACAGGACATTGGAGGCAAGCATGTATGCACAACAGGTATGTCACTACGATAGAGAGTTTTGTTATGGTTCTACAACCAACAATCAACAACCTGTGCCCATATATATATATATATATATATATATATATATATATATACACCACATTGCTTACATACTATATTGCACACTTTATTAACTTATGTACCAGCAGTATACTTTATATGTTCACCTACCTTCCACTTCACAGCTACATACTATATATTATATATACCTATGTTACAACCACACCAATAACAGCAACAACTGTAACCAGTATACAGCGGTGGAATGTGTGTTTACAATTGTACATTTGTATTGCACACCTGGTTTAAAGAGGTAGAGCACATCGTAGAAGTGTAGGTGAGACATCTTGACCAGAAGGGGCTGTTTACACACTGTCATATTTACACAACTGTTCATTATTGCACCATGCTGTTAAGTTGAGAGATGGCCTGTGGGAAAAAACTATTCCTGTGTCAGATGGCTTTGGTGCACATTGCTCTGTAGCGCTTAGCAGGGGGTAGGAGTTCAAATAAACGGTGACCTTGGTGGGTGGGGGTGGGGGTGGGGTGGAAGTGGGGGGGGGGGCTCTGTGCTGATTCTACCTGCCTGTTTCTGAGCTCTAGATGTGTACAAGTCCTGCAGGGTAGGCAGAGGAGTGCCAATTATATTTTCTTCTGTCCTTACTGTTCGCTGCAGTCTGTTCCTATCCTGTTTTGTTGCTGCTCTGAACCAGACCGTGATGGATGTGCACAGGGCAGATTCAATGGCTACGGTGTAGAACAGGCTCAACAACTTCTGTGGCACACCAAATTTCCACAATTGCCACAGAAAGAACATCCTCTGTTGGGCCTTTTTGAGAACGGAGCTGATGTTGGTCTCTCATTTTAGGTCTTTGGAAATGGTAGCTCCCAGAAACTTGAAGGTCTCCATGGTTGACACAGGAATGTTGGCTATTATGGGGGGGAGCAGTGTGGAGGGGTGTCTCCTAAAGTCCACTGTCATCTCCACAGTCCTGAGCATGTTCATGTCATAGCTGTTCTGACTACACCAGAACACCAGCCGCTCAACCTCCCGCTGATATGCAGACTCGTGGCCAGTCTGGATGAGTCCGATTACCATAGTGCCATCTGCAAACGTCATTAGTTTAACAGCTGGGTCCTTGGAGGTGCAGTCGTAAAGAAGAGCACTGGGGAGAGGACACATCCCTGGGGGGCACCAGTGCTTACTGTCTGTATACCAGAAGTGACTTCCCCCAGCTTCACCTGATCCACTGAGGGGATACAGTGAGTTGGCAGAGTTTGGAGCGGAGGATTTCTGGAATGATGGTGTTGACCGCTGCGCTGAACTCCACAAACAGGATCCTTGCACGTGTCGCTGGGCAGTCAAGTTGTTGTAAGATGGAGTGCAGTCCCATGTTGACTGCATCATCCACTGACTGGTTTTCCCAGGAGGCAAACTGCAGGGGGGGTCTAGCAGGTGTCCTGTGACGTACTTCAGGTGGGCCAACACCAGTTGTTCGAAAGTCTTCATGACTTCAGACATCAGAGCAACATGCCAGTAGTCATTCAGTCCTGTGATGGAGGGTTTCTGAAGCAGGAGAGGACTTCACACAGTTCCAGGGCTCTGTTGAAGACCCGCGTGAAGATTGGGGTCAGTTGTCAGCACTGGCTTTAAGACAGGATGGGGGAGATACCGTCTAGACCTGGTGCTTTCCTGGTCTTCTGTCTCTGGAAAAGTCGACTCACGTCCTCGACATGTATCTTGAGTGCAGCCTGAGTATCGTGGGGGAGGGGGACAGGAGCGTTGCCAGAGGTAGGTAAGTAAGTAAAATTTTATTTATAAAGCACTTTTAAAAACATAGTTACAAAGTGCTTTACACTCCATACACAAAATAAGAATAAATGCATGAAATAAATAGAATGAATATAAAACATGGTACAGGGAGTAACAGACCAAGCTAAAACGAACCAAAACAGAAGTCAGGGATGGGGATCTATAAAAAGGCTTGCCTGAGAAGATGGGTTTTGAGAAGCCGCTCAAAACAGTCCAAAGATTCAGCAAATCTAATAGATTGGGGGAGATTATTCCAGAGGCTTGGGGCCAAGACTGCAAAGACACAGTCACCTCTTGTTTTGCAACTGGAGTCAGGAAGTGGAATGAGCAATGAGGTGTGATGGGCGCTGTTGTCCTTGGGTTGGAGTGGGTGGGGTGTGTGAATTTGTCTCTCTCAAACTTGCAATAGAAGACATCCAGGTCGTCACCCAGGTCTTTGTTTGCCTCAGCATGGAGGGGTGGTCTTCTATAGTTTGTGATGTCTTGCAGGCCCCTCCACACTGACACAGGGTCGTTGGTTGAAGACCTGTTTTTTAGCTTTTCAGTGTAGCTTCTTTTAGACAGTCTGATCTCCTTTGTCAGTGAATTTCTGGCCTGCTTGTACAGGACTCTATCCCCACTGCTGTAGGCATCCTGCTTAGCCTGCTGAAGTTGCCTTAGTTTGGTTGGGATTCAACCATGGCTTGTTGATTTATGTGCAGAAGGTCTTGGTAGGCACACACGTCTTCACAAAAGCTGATGTAAGATGTAAAACGTCACAGTGTCTGTTAGTTTGTCCAGGTTGCCAGTCGCAGCTTCAAATACACCCCAATCGGTGCAGTCAAAACAGTCCTGCAGTTCCAGCTTTGCTTCGCTGGTCCATTTGTTCACTGTTTTAGCCACAGGTTTTGCAGGTTTTAGTTTCTGCCTGTAGGTTGGAATAAGATGAACCAAGCAGTGATCAGAGTGCCCCAAAGCTGCATGGGGACAGAGCAATATGTGAAATAGTGTAGCAATGGTCCAGTGTGTTATTTTCCCTGGTGGGACAATTAATATTGTAGCAACCGGGGGGAGGCGATCGCTCTGTGGCTGCGTGCTGGGGGAGCACCTGCACACACCAACAAACAACGAACACCAACAACAAACACCGGCTCGCCACACTGGTGTCAGAAGCTGGATTGTTCCCTCAAGTGAAGGAGTTCAAGTATTTCGGGGTCTTGTTCACGAGTGAGGGTAGAATGGAGCGGGAGATTGACAGGCGGATGGGTGCAGCATCATCAGTAATGTGGACGTTGTACCGGACGGTTGTGGTGAAGAAAGAAGCTGAGCTGGAAGGCAAAGCTCTCAGTTTACCAGTCAGTCTTCGTTCCAGCCCTCACCTATGGTCATGAGCTTGGGATAGTGACCGAAAGGGGGAGATTGTGGATAGAAGCGGCTGAAATGAGTTTCCTCCGTAGGGTGTCTGGGCTCTGCCTTAGAGATAGGGTGAGGAGCTCAGAGTAAAACCGCTGCTCCTTCGCATCGAAAGGAGCCAGTTGAGGTGGTTCGGGCATCTGGATGCCTCCTGGGCGTCTTCCTTTTGAGGTTTACCGGGCATGGCCAACTGGGAGGAGACCCCGGGGTAGACCCAGAACTCGCTGGAGGGACTACATGTACAATCTGGGCTGGGAATGCCTTGGGATCCCTCAGGAGGAGCTGGAGGGCGTTGCTGGGGAGAGAGGGACGCCTGGAGTGCCCTACTTAGCTTGCTGCCACCGCGACCCGACCCCGGAGAAGGGGCTGAAGATGAATGAATGAATAATTTGGACTCGACACTAAAAAAAAAAAAACGAACTGCACAGTGACCTGTGGACAGGTACATCTCCTGAGCGACAAGTGCTGCAGGATATCAGCACACAGACGGGCGTGGAGAGCGCAGAAGACGGAGGCCCAAAGCAGCAGAGATCAGCCCAGCATGCAGCGACATGGTTCCCCCGGTCACCAGCCGGGACACGTGTGCAGCAGCCAGGGCCCGCCAACGCAGATTCACTCAGGCCTGGGAGGCAGTTGTTCAGCTGCCACCCAGGGAAACCATCCGGCGGGGTTGGAGAGCCTGGCAGCCGGCGTGGGGGAGTAGAGCGACGTTGCGTGACAGAGGCCGGGACGTGGATGCTGGAGAGGAGCCGCGGGATTTAGGCTGGATCTCGGGGACTCGTGGGAGAGGTTTTAACGTTGCGGCTAAATAGCTTTTTTCTTCTTCTTCTTTTTAGTACTTTTAGACGTGTTTAGGCACTAGTGCTTAGTATTGTATCAGTAAGTGTTTTATATTGTGCTTGGTACCATGCTTTTTATTACTGAATTTAAAAAATCTTTCGTGAGTTTTAGATTTCTGTCTGGGTTTTTTGAACTGCTTCTCTGTTTGCCTGTTTTTTTCTGTTTGTTTTTGTTTTTAAAGAATCTGTGGGCCCTTCGGAGTTCGAGGCTCCGTTAGCACGTACGTGGCGCTGTCAGCTTTTAGTTGAAGTTTCTATTATCTGCCTAAATTCAAATATAGTTGGTATTTCTATTAAATTTAGTTAGTGTTTCTAAAGTACGGCCCTGCCCTTAGCTGCTGGGCCCGGCCACGTAACCACAGTTACCATCCAGTACTGGAGTTTGAGCTTGGTCTGCTACTCCCTGTGCCGTGTCTTACACTCATTCTAGTTATTTTGTGTATTGAATGTAAAGCACTTTGTAACTATGTCTTTAAAATATAAATAGTGTTGCTTGCTTACTGAGTATAACATGGCAGTATTGTGATTAAAAGTAGGACAACCATAGTTGGCATAAATCAGAATCATCATTTGGCCATGTATGTTTACGCACACATGAGTTTTGACACTGGTTTCGTGGCTCTCCGTGTACTTGCATAGAATAACAACACAACAATCTGACTTTACATAAGAAATAATTGTGTACAGGTGAAACGGGAAGGCAAGGGTGTAGAGTGCAAATACTGGAACAAATGTTAGCAGGTTACTTATACACATGATGTAGGTGGACATGACAGAATATGCACGTATGTGTACAATATGCAGTATATACAGCGTAAGGTATGTTCATAGAGGGGTTGAATCCTGGTCACTCACAGTGAAGGACTTGGCTTTATGTCTTGAGCTATCACTGTAGTGCTTATAGATTTATCATGACAATGGTAGGTGTTCATCAGAGTGATAGCCTGCGGAGAGAAACTGTTCTTGTCTGGTTGTTTTGGTGTTCAGAGCTCTGTAGCGCCTACCACAGGGGAGGAGCAGTGATGGATGTGCAGAGAACAACCCGGTTTATTGCAGAGCAGAACTGAATCAGCAGTTCCTCAGGCAGTTTTAACTTCCTGAGCTGATGGAGAAACTATATCCTCTGCTGGGCATTTTTGACGATTGTGTCAGAAAAACGTGCATGTTAGGGTTAATACGCCTGTCTGTGCTCCTGAGCAAGGCAGTGGAAAGAAGAACTGGAGTTGGTCCCCGGGCGCTGCAGCTGCCCACTGCCCCTATACAATAGGATGGGTTACATGCAGAAAACACATTTCACTGTAACCTGTACAATGACGAAATAAAGTGGCTTTCTTTCTATCTGTGTTGGATGCCCACCTTAGGTCCTGGGAGATTGTGGATCCCAGCAACCTGAATGTTTACACAGCAGACAGAGTGTTGAGCATGGTGGGGCTGGGGAGCAGAGTTGAGTGTGGTGAGAGCTGGGGGAGGGAAGTGTTGGGGGGGATGGGGCGAGTGTGAGATTTAAGAGCGATTCGTCAAAAGGTGTGTTGAAAGAGGTGATGAGAGTAAAAGGACTGATAGACATGTGGAGCGAGAGGAATCCAGAGGGGAGGACTTTTTCCAGGAGACAAGTGGCGAAAGGGGTGTTAAAACAGAGTAGGATAGATTTAGTTTTGAGCACGGAGAGCATAGCAGGTAAGATAGGGGAAATAGTATACAAAGACACGATACTTAGTGAGGCGGCATGGTGACGCAGTGGTTAGCGTGGTTGCCTCACAGCAAGAAGGTCCCGGGTTCGAGCCCTGGGGTAGTCCAACCTTGGGGGTCGTCCTCTGTGTGGAGTTTGCATGTTCTCCCCGTGTCTGCGTGGGTTTCCTCCGGGAGCTCCGGTTTCCTTCCACAGTCCAAAGACATGTAGGTCAGGTCAATCGGACATACTGAATTGTCCCTAGGTATGAATGTGTGTGTGTCGGCCCTGTGTGACGGCCTGGCGGTCTGTCCAGGGTGTCTCCCCGTCTGCCGCCCAATGACTGCTGGCATAGGCTCCAGCATCCCTGCGACCCTGAGAGCAGGATAAGCGGTTCGGATAATGGATGGATGGATGGATATTAGAATGAAAGATGAACTGAAGGAGATAGAACAAGAGAGGTGTATGGCAGCAATAGTTAGAAGCAGGGCTAGATATATAGTTGAGGATTAGAAAAGACGAACCAGAAGAAGAACTGTTTAGAAAAGGCGGAAGGAAAGGATGGTAGGGAGATCACAGACTTTGTAGGGATAGCTGAAAGAGTAGAAGATTTTCATAGGGATTTATTTAGGAAAGAACAGATTGATGAAGATGGACAAGTGTTAGATAGGGTGAAGGCCAGGATATGTGATGATGATAGAGAGATGTGTGAGGGACACATAGGGGCAGGGGAAATAGAGGCAGCAATAGCAGGGTTAGGTAGGAACAAGAGTCCAGGGAGAGTGACACAACCTTCATTCTTGAAGAAATGGCAAAGGTTCTCCGCACAAAGAACGAACCAGTTCAGCTAAAGCTCTCCACAATGGCTTCAAGAAACACAGTTGTGTCCTGCCGGAAACTGAATGGTTTACAAGTAAAAGGATTCTAGTCAGACAAGATAATTCCTCTACCAGTGACCTACTCAAGAGAATTCATCCCTGCAAACAGAGATCATATTCCCACACCAGAGACAGCAAAGGTATGGCCCCATCTTAAACACATGGCAGATGAGATCGCTCCTCAACAAAGCTGTGATGTTGGCTTGCTAATCGGCTACAACTGTCCTCAAGCTCTCGTCCCAAGACAATTGGTGCCTGGTGAAGAAAATCAGCCCTTTGCTTAGAGAACAGACTTGGGCTGGAGTGTAGTCGGCTATGGCAACCCATGTCTCGACTATGGAGACTCGATTGGAGTAAGTAACCCAGTCATCATGAAGCAAGTGATGCCAGATCTTCAGTCCTTGTCAAACCTCACAAGCGAAGTGCACTATGTTTGTAGAACACAGATCAAGGAAGCAGTCTTACCTGCAGACATACTCAAGGTGCTGGAATCTGACTTCATCGAAAGAGCTTCAAAGGACCGCCACATATCTCAAGAAGATCTCCACTTCCTGTCAACGATGGAAAAAGGCATAAGGGTAAAGGACGATGGTCATTATGAAATGCTACTGCTATTCAAGAAAGAAAGACCCAACTTACCAGATAATAAGGTACGCGCCAGCCATCGTCTCAGATGCCTCGAAAGGAAGTTGAGAAGAAACGAGCAATACCACAAAGACTACAAGACCTTCATGGATGAGATCATAGCCCACGGAGAGGCAGAAACGGTCTCAGACCAGGACATCAAAGCTTCAGGATGGTAATTCCCATACCATAGAGTGTATCATCCACAAAAACCTGGAAAGATCGTCTTTGACTGCTCAGCAACATTTCAAGGGACACCCTTGAATGACCATCTCCTGACCGGTCCAGAGTTGACAAACTCATTGGTGGGAGTCCTTTGTCACTTTCGAAGAGGTCCAGTGGCAGTCATGTGGGATATTGAACGCTTGTTCCACCAGTACCAGGTGAAAACAGAAGACCAAGGTTACCTACGATTCCTGTAGTGGCAGAATGGAGATCTTGAAGCCCAACCTTCCATCTACCAGATGAAAGTCCACCTGTTCCAGCTTCATCGCCTGGCTGCGCCAACTATGGACTCAAGCACCTTGCAGCCGAAGGGCGAGGATACTTCAGCGAAGACACCATCAAGTTCATACAGAGGAACTTTTACATCGATGATGGCTTGTTAAATGTAGAGTCCATAGGTGAAGCAATCCAGCTGGTGAAGGAAGCTAGAGAGCTGTGCAGCACAGGCAACCTCCGCCTGAACAAGTTAATGTCCAACATATACAGAAGTGGATCAAAGACCGCAGAAATGCAAAGGTCAATGACGTCGTTATTCTGCAGGATGAAGCTACACCACGAAACCAATGGAAGTTGGCAAGGGTTATCGAAGTGTACCCAGGAAAGGATTGAAGAGTGAGAAGACTCAAGTTGCTTATCAATGACTCAAACCTGAATGGAAAGGGAAAGCGCATCTCCAAACCTGTTCACCTGGAGAGGCCCATCCACAAGACAGTTACACTGTTGGAAGCAGACTGAAGACCCAGTATCCATACTCAGTCCTTTGTATTCATAGTTAAATAGTTAGTTCTCTAAATTAATGTTTATATGCAGTATGTTGTCTTTCTAAGTGGTTCCATGAAATCATTTTATTCATGTGATTTGGTGGGAGTGTAACTGCTCACATTACCAGTTAAGTTTTAGTGTGACATCTTCCTTTAGTTTTTGGTTCCTACCTTTTAATATCCGAGAGGCAGAACTAATCTGCTGCGTCAGCGTTCCTCATGCAGTTGACTGATACACCTTTACTAAAGGCGCCAAGAAGCAACAAAAAATGGCTTAAAGAAAGGTAAAGCCTTAAAGATTAAGCATATGAACGTGTGTGTAATGTGTAGAAGCCTAAAAAAAAATGAGGACAGGAAGATGATTTTAGCCCCTGTAGTAACAAGTAGCGTACGAGGTGTGTTTGAGTGAAGCTAATTTCTATGTATGTACTAGCTAGCTAACATGCTACCTGTTGTATAGCTACTATAGGAAATTAAGAATTGTGAAAACAAGATACATACATGCATTTGGTTTATTGTGTTTTTATTTATTTTATTTTCTCTTCCAACCCAGTTCTCAAGGGGTGATCTGTCCAAGAGGAAAGCCCCGTTTTAACCAAGACCTCATGCCTCGTGTCTGTTACTGAGGGAGCCACAGATGTACAGATGTTTAAGAGGAGAAGAAGAGAGAAGAGCAGCTGTGGAGAAAGTGAGGGAGAGGGTTATGAATGAGATGGATGTAGGGAGGATATGGAGAAATCTGAGAGTGAAGTGGAACATAGTTGAACGTGAGAACTTTGACTTTTTATCGAGACACAACAGGCTGTTCAATAATGTAACAGTAAGTTTGATGTGCGTGTGAAGACAGAAAGTGATGTGTGTGGTGTGGGAGTGGAAACGTGGATGTGAAAAAAGCATGTGATGTGTGTGGTGTGGGAGTGGAAACACGAGGATGTGAAGAAAAAATGTGATGTGTGTGGTGTGACAGTGGAAACGTGGATGTGAAGAAAAATGTGATGTGTGTCGTGTGAGAGTGGAAACGTGGATGTGAAGAAAGAATGTGATGTGTGTGATGTGGGAGTGGAAACGTGGATGTGAAGAAAGAATGTGATGTGTGTGATGTGGGAGTAGAAACATGAGGATGTGAAGAAAGAATGTGATGTGTGTGATGTGGGAGTAGAAACATGAGGATGTGAAGAAAAATGTGATGTGTGTGATGTGGGAGTGGAAACGTAGATGTGAAGAAAGCATGTGATGTGTGTGGTGTGGGAGAGGAAACATGTGGATGTGAAGAAAGCATGTGATGTGTGTGGTGTGAGAGTGGAAACATGTGGATGTGAAGAAAAAATGTGATGTGTGTGGTGTGGGAGTAGAAACATGAGGATGTGAAGAAAGAATGTGATGTGTGTGGTGTGGGAGAGGAAACATGTGGCTGTGAAGAAAGAATGTGATGTGTGTGGTGTGGCAGTGGAAACATGTGGATGTGAAGAAAGAATGTGATGTGTGTGGTGTGGGAGTGTGTGGTGTGGGAGAGCAAACATGTGGAAATGAAGAAAGAATGTGATGTGTGTGGTGTGGGAGTGGAAACATGTGGATGTGAAGAAAGAATGTGATGTGTGTGGTGTGGGAGTGTGTGGTGTGGGAGTGGAAACATGTGGATGTGAAGAAAGAATGTGATGTGTGTGGTGTGGGAGTGGAAACATGTATACATGAGTTTGTTGAATGTTGTGAACTGGAGGACACATGTTGAAAAGGAGGGAATTATAAGTAGATGTTGGAGAGGTGGTGTGTTGACAGAATTAATAAGTAGATGTAGGAGAGGTGGTGTGTTGACAGAATTAATAAGTAGATGTTGGAGAGGTGGTGTGTTGACAGAATTAATAAGTAGATGTAGGAGAGGTGGTGTGTTGACAGAATTAATAAGTAGATGTAGGAGAGGTGGTGTGTTGACAGAAGTAATAATTAGATTTTGGAGATGATGTTTTTTGACAGTATTAATAAGTAGATGTAGGAGAGGTGGTGTGTTGACAGCATTAATAAGTAGATGTAGGAGAGGTGGTGTGTTGACAGAATTAATAAGTAGATGTAGGATGACCCGCTCCCCTCCCCTCTTCTTCAGTCCATAGTACCTGAACTCCTTCCCTATCTAACCCACCTCATCAACACCTCCCTCCAGGCAGGATGCTTTCCATCTGCCTTCAAGACTGCTAGAGTCACCCCCCTTCTCAAGAAACCATCACTTAACCCCTCTGATGTCAAAAACTACAGACCAGTTTCCCTTCTACCCTTTCTATCCAAAACTTTCAAACGTACTGTCTTTAACCAACTTTCTTTGTACCTCCACCAGAACAACCTCTTGGACCCCAACCAGTCTGGGTTCAGGGTGGGTCACTCGACAGAGTCGGCCCTCCTTGCAGTGACAGAATCGCTGCACTCTGCGAGAGCAAACTCTCTCTCCTCTGTCCTGATACTCCTGGACCTGTCAGCTGCGTTCGACACAGTGAACCACCAGATCCTCCTCTCTACCCTCGAGGGGCTGGGTGTCACAGGCTCTGCACTCTCAATGTTTGCAACCTACCTGATGGGTCGCTCCTACCAGGTGACATGGAGGGGATCTGTGTCGGAGCCTCGCAGACTGACTACAGGCGTTCCACAGGGTTCGGTTCTTGGTCCTTTCCTTTTCTCCCTGTACACGACATCCCTGGGTTCTGTTATTCGCTCACATGACTTCTCTTACCATTGTTATGCCGATGACACCCAGCTGATCTTGTCCTTCCCTCCCTCTGACACACAAGTAGAGACTCGCATTGCTGCGTGCTTGACTGGCATCCCGGAGTGGATGGCATCACACCACCTGAAGCTCAATCTGGATAAGACACAGCTGATGTTCCTCCCGGGGAAAGGTTGCCTGCACCAAGACCTGGCCATCACCATTGACAACACAGTGGTGACACCAAATCGGACTGTGAGGAATCTGGGTGTGATCCTGGACGACCAACTGTCATTTGCTGAAAACATTGCATCGGTTGCTCGCTCCCGCAGATTTCTCCTCTATAACATCAGGAGGATTCGCCCATTCCCCACCGACGAGATGGCACAGGTGCTCATCCAGGTTCTGGTCATCTCCTGGCTGGACTACGGCAACTTCCTCCTTGCTGGCGCGCCGGCGTCGGCCATCAGACCTCTGGAGCTTGTTCAGAAAGCTGCAGCTCGTCTGGTGTTCAACCGCCCTAAGTTCTCCCACACAACTCCCCTTCTCATGTCCCTACACTGGCTCCCAGTAGCTGCTCCCATCCAGTTTAAGACTCTGGTGCTAGCCTACAGGGCAGTGAAAGGAACAGCTCCTTCCTATCTCCAGACCATGGTCAAGCCCTACACCCCCGCCCGACCACTCCGCTCTGCTGCCTCGGGACACCTGGTTGCCCCGTCGCTCAGAGGCCCCTGCTGCCAATCGACCCGGTCACGGCTCTGTTCTGTCCTGGTCCCACAGTGGTGGAATGAACTCCCCACTGATGTCAGGACAGCAGAGTCGCTGCCCATCTTTCAGCGCAGGTTGAAACCTCACCTCTTTAAGAACTACTACCCTGTTACTTGTTCTTAGCACTTATTGTATTCACTCATTTAAAAAAAAAATCTCTTTCTTGCTCTTTTACTTTAGCACTGGTTTTGCTCTTAGATGCTTGTTTAGATGCACTTATGAACTCTGATGACTAGTAGTTCTCCTGATTTCCTACGTTAAATGATGCACTTATTGTAAGTCGCTTTGGATAAAAGCGGCTAAACGACTGTAATGTAATGTAGATGTAGGAGAGGTGGTGTGTTGACAGAATTAATAAGTAGATGTAGTAGAGGTTTTTTGTTGACAGAATTAATAAGCAGATGTAGGAGAGGTGGTGTGTTGACAGAAATGATGATCAGCCACAGTAGATCATCCGTTTCCATCTCTTCCTGTCCTCTGCATCTTCCTCTGTCACACCAGCCACCTGCATGTCCTCCTTCACCACATCCACAAACTTCCTCTTTGGCCTTCCTCTTCTCCTCTTCCCTGGCAGCTCCATACTCAGTATCCTTCTCCCAGTATACCCAGCATCTCTCCTCCACACATGTCCAAACCATCCCAGTCTTGCCTCTCTTGTGTAACGGATGTGGATAGGGCATAGAAGGAGGCAACTCTCAACGACTGTTTTTCAGCATTTATTGGCTCTGCAGAGGAAAACCACAGAACATTTTGGTATCTCTTCTGCGCCTCTGCGCCTCATCAAAGCAATACGCGCTGCCAGATTTCATTCGCACATTATCGCAACAAACTTTTAACTCCTTCCTCTTCAAAACTTAAATTGAAATGTGAAAAATATACAAAAGGGAAACAGTGCCACCCGGTGGGCAAAGTAAAAAGTGCACGGGGGTTGGGTTACTAAACAGAGAGGTCTCTCCTCTGCACCTCTGCTCCTCATCAAAGCACCGTGAGGAGAAGGCGGAAGCTACGGAAGCACAGGAGGTACAGATGGAGTGACGTCAGTAGCATCATTTCCGCAGGGAATATTAATAACCGTAAATTAAAACAATAACTCAATAAGATAAATTCACATATATTTAAATGAATTGTTAAACATAAATAAATTTGAAAATACTAATTGGAAACAAAGAAATTAATTAATAGCCGTTTTTTTAAACTCAGTTACACTTGCTTTGTCTCCAAACCGTCCAACCTGAGCTGTGCCTCTAATATACTCGTTCCTAATCCTGTCCTTCTTCATCACTCCCAGTGAAAATCTTATCATCTTCACCTCTTACACCTCCAGCTCCTCCTCCTGTCTTTTCATCAGTGCCACTGTCTCCACACCATATAACATAGCTAGTCTCACTACCATCCTGTAAACCTTCCCTTTAACTCTTGCTGGTACCCTTCTGTCACACATCACTCCTGACACCCTTCTCCACCCACTCCACCCTGCCTGCACTCTCTTCTCCACCCACTCCACCCTGCCTGCACACTCTTCTCCACCCACTCCACCCACACTCTTCTCCACCCACTCCACCCTGCCTGCACACTCTTCTCCACCCGCTCCACCCTGCCTGCACTCTCTTCTCCACCTACTCCACCCTGCCTGCACCCTCTCCTCCACCTCTCTCCTGCACTCCCCGTTACTTTGGGCAGTGTATTTGTATCGCCCAGTGTCACAAATGACACAGTTGCCTCAGGGGGCCAAAGCCTACAGAGGTCAGGGCCGCACTATTTCCCGTCTTGTCTGCCTGTGTTTTAATGTTCAGTTCTTATCCTCGTTGATTGGGTAGAGTCCGCTTGGTGTGTGAAATGTTTTTCTTCTCTCGATTGGTTTAATATGTGTGTGTTGTATTTTGAATGTTTTGTCTATAAAAAAAAACCCCAAAAAACAAAAACTCACGAACGCCAACAATCCCATAATCCCTTGCGCTTGCCCAGCACGTAGCCGCGGGCAGTATTTTTGCAGCGTAATCAGAGTCATGAGTCAAATGAATATATAACGTCTATTACAGATGGGGTCAGTGAGAGAAGAAAAGCACCATTTAGTTGCGGTTGTTGGTGGAGACAAGGTTTCTGGGAGCAGAATCTTGTTTATTTATCGAAGTACAAGTCCTTCGGGCTGTGCGCCACACGCCAGCCCGGCAGAGGCGGTAGTACACCATAGAGTTGGATGTCAGCGGAGTGAGGCGCCGTCACTGCCTAAAATCTGCAGAGGAAGAAGAAGACGAAGACGACAAAGAAGAAGAAGAAGAAGAAGCCCATAACGATGATCAAATGACAACAGTGCACAACACAGGGCCTACCTTAACTCTTACATTGGCTATAGATGGGTGAGTTTAATTATGTGTAGTTACCGTAGTGCTGTCATAACTAGGACTTTCCAGTTTCGTCACATTTATTCAATTTCTAACGTGCTAGTTCGCAGTGTGGTTGCTCAGCGCAGCTTTAGCTGTGGGCTAACGCGTCTCGCTAAGCTAGCTAAGCTAAAGCTAGCTTGGGACCGGTAAGGGGAAATGTAAAAATGTGGACTTTCGATTATTTATTTTTTATTTTTTTGCAAGGGTCAGTGTTTAAACTAGTCAGTGTCCTTCATGTGCCGTAGTGCTACTTAAATACACAACTGTACTTTGTGGTGTCATCGGTTTTTTTTAAATAATATATCTGCAAGGATGCATGTTTAGGGCTTCTTCGCATCACTAACACAGTTCATAGAGTAAACGTTGTGTACTTTGTTTCTACTTTTATCGAAGTGAGATCCACTTGTAGCGCTAACACGTATTTCTTTTTGTTATTTTGGTCCAGATGTGTCCATGAGCGCCACCTGCCCAGGGCGGTACTGTGGTAGGATAATTGTCAACGGATCAGTGGAAGGAGATTGTGGTGTGAGTAGAAAACAGTAGATATTTTATGTGTGCATCTATTCGTACCCTTTTGTTACTCTTAGATGGGGTCACATAAGCTTACCGTAGGCAGCTATGAGGAATAATCAAAAAATTTTTTTTAACATGTCTTCAGTCAGCGATAGCATCCTCAACGGTGCATTCTTTTAGGTCCTTTATCATCACCTAATCTTCTGGCTTCAGGTCGTGCAGCTGACCCTCTGTTGTCTGAGCTCACCTGCATGTGAATAGAACTCAGCATTTTGTTTAGTGGCACACAGTACTTAAGATCACATCCTCCATGAGGTCTGAGCTGAGGACCTGCCTTTGCGGGGGAAGGGCTATTCCAGTGTTCATGGGTCTGCCTGTGAGGATTTCAAAAGGCGACAGACCTGTTGCAGCCCTCCCTCTTGCTCTCATGGCCATCAGCACTAATGGCAGTGCTTTTATCCATGTGAGTCCTGTCTCATCACAGCATTTGAACAGTTTATTTCTAATCGTCCCATTTTCTCTCTCAACTGCTCCACCGCTCTGTGGATGATAGGCTCAATGTTGCCTCAGGTTCATTCATTCATTCATTCATCATCCAAGCTGCTTATCCCAACCGGGGTCACGGGATGCTGGAGCCTATCCCAGCAGTCATTGGTGGGCAGATGGGGAGACTACCCTGTACAAGCCGCCAAGTCTATCACAGGGCCGCTGCCTCAGGTTAATACCCAAAAATGTTAAGTTGTAGCACTCTATAGAACTATTTACAAAAGGAGTCCCTCCCACAGTCCAGAGACATGCAGGTCAGGTGAATCGGCCATACTAAATTGTTCCTAGGTGTGAATGTGCGTGTGTGTCGGCCCTGTGATGGCCTGGCGGCCTGTCCAGGGTGTCTCCCCGCCTGCCGCCCAACGAGTGCTGGGATAGGCTCCAGCATCCCTGCAACCCTGAGAGCAGGATAAGCGGTTTGGATGGATGGAGTCCCATTATCACTGCTGATTTTCCGTGGTAATCCCTGTCTGGGAATCATCGTTCTTACTAACACCTTTGCTACTGTGGAGGCATCTGCTTCCCCTGTAGGCAAAACGTCAAGCCATTTAGAAAGCATATCAACAATCACAAGACAATATTTCTCTCCCTCACATGGTGTTTGATCACCTGCAGATGGATTTCATTGACCTAACGGTTGGTCCGGGTGGCTCGAGGCTTGTGTGATTTGCCTGGTTGTGGCATTATTTTTCAAACAAATTAAACAGTTTGAACCACAACTTTGGGAATAATTGTGAAGCCTTGTAAACCAGTGTTTGTTTACATGGTCCTTCCCATGTGCCAGTTTTACACAAAAAGGAAACAAACACTTGGGCAGGCAAGGACATCTGTCCTCAGACTGCCATACATTATTTACATATGTGTACGCTTAGCCTCCTTTTCCCCCCTTTCTTCTTTCTGTCTCTCTATTTTATCAACACAGACATCATAAAACCTCCTTCTGTGTCTACAGTCTGTGTGAATGGTCTGTCTGGGTCAGTCCTAAACTAGCCGTGGTGGTCACAGTCTGTTCTAGTTGAGTGAGAGCTGCATCAAGCAGCCTCTGTCTACATCACATTGTCCGTTGGTTTTAGTTCATGGCCATGCGTAATAGATAATAGTGGAGCCTCCAGGGATGCACAGTCACAGATCCACTGTCAGCAGTGGCCTGTCACCCCTAAAAATGACATTAATTGCCTCCTAGTGAGAGGTTTTCAGATTTTGAGGATGGCTTCAACTCATTTTGGTTTACCTTTTTTATTTTTTTTAGCGATCTTGTGCCCTAGAAAGGTGACTTTCCTCGACAAATTGCAATTTACTCATACTGGCCTTATGGCCCTGCTTTGCCAGATGTTTTAGCAATGCAATGGTACCAATCTCATAAGCATGTTTTGTTGATGAATAGATCATCAAGTCATCAACATACTGTATCAGCGTGCTCCCTGCTGGATGATCCAAACCCTCCAGACTTGCATGCAAATCCTGAGAGTCGACTCTACATAACCTTATGGCATCCTGGCCCACATATATGTTTCACCCTGAAACATGAAAGCAAACCAATACTGAGAGTCTGGGTGCACACGGACACTGCTGCATTTACTGTTCGTAAATCTGGCTTGACTCAGCACTGCGCTGGCTGATTCTGCCCCCTTATCTTTTTAATTGACCTTTCGCAAAGTCCCGCTCCCCTTAGTTACTGTTGCTGTGCCCATCAAGCATTTCAGAACTATCCAGGAAAACACCAAAACATGAAGGAAGAAATCAGCGCATTGTGTGGGTAAAAGTAACAGTAATAATACGTTAGCTGTATTAGTTATCAATAATAGCTAGTAGCAAGCTTAGCGTGGAGCAGACAGGTATTTGTGTTGATTCTGGATGGATTAAGTTGGCCATGGAGTCTGCTATACTGCCAACTCTATTGCCGACATTGCGCTTCTTGTGTTCTGGGTTTCGGGAAGGGAAAGAAAATTACACCCCTCCAAACTTTTCACATATCTAGTATCTGATTTGCAGATCCCATAGGCACACCGTTTCAGCATTTTGCTGTGTGTTTGAAAGCTTGACAGACCGTTGCTAAGGTAGGATTGGACAAGCACCGTTCTGGGGCGGTACTTTGCGAAAGGTCAGTTGGGAAGAGAGGCGTCCTCACTGTTGATTGAGCACATGGGATAATGACTCCTGCTGCCAGAAAACTGTTAAACACTGGTGTGATACCTATTACTGCCTCTGGTTTGAGCAGATATTGTGCCTGACATGGACCGTATGTGTTCTTGGGCGTCACATGGAGGGGTTCAGCCCCTTTAACTAACCCCACATCATGATTATCTGTAGCTCATAAAATTTGTGGCATCTTGCAACTCTAGTGAGTGAATGGTTAACTGGGGGACATTTCCCCACCCCCTCAAGTTGAATTTACTGCTCTGTGCTAAGTGCACAGTCCGTTTTCCATAAAGGTGCTCTGAAATGGGCATCTGTATGCGTACATTCGGGGTGAGTATTGCAGTCTTTCTGCCCTAGCCTCCCACATGCAGTCTTGTGAACACTGAGTGATCCCCGGCCCTAAATCCTCCCACTGGATGTCACATGTTTTGGCTAGATACATGTTGTGTTGAGTTATACTCCCAGTGGAGCTGGGCCACGGCGGCGTTCGACACAACTGTCAATGCAAACATCATCATCATCTCAGTACATCCCATCAGTACTCAGTAGACCACTTTCTTTCCCTTGCCTGAACCAAACGTTCTCAAACTCATCAACTCCTTCACCTACATTGGCTGTAACATGCAAATTGAATTCCTTCATGGACATGTGCTGTGGTGACACATGAGTGTGTGCTACATATCAGAGGTTATTGATCTTGGCCCCGACAGCGGTAGATCCCATTGATATATGCACAGTGGCTTGCCGCGCCCTAATTGTACACACCGACCTGGGATGTTAGATACTCGAGTGCAGGAGTGGGCAGTCTTATCCAGAAAGGGGGGTGTGGGTGCAGGTTTTTGTTCCAACCAAGCAGTTACACACCTGTGTCTCCTAATGAAGCTCCTCAGCAAAGACCCCACTGGTTGATTAGTGGGATCAGGTGTGTAACTGCTTGGTTGGAACAAAAACCTGCACCCACACCAGCCCTTAATGGATAAGGCTGCTACTCCCGCTCTAGTGACTTCATTCCTGTCTCTGTACAATATAATATCAAGCCCAACGCACACATCAAATATCTGGCTAACAGTTTTACAGGGTAACATTTGGAAAAGAGGAGAGGGCTTTTTCCCCTTTTCTTTTTCCTCTCCCCCTGTCACCATTTTACGTGACAGCTGGCAGTGATGTGGTGTATACTTCTCTTACTGCGATGCCTGGTGCTCCTACAGTGTTAATATAGCTGCCACTCAACTTTTTGTGTTTTTGGATTTTCCCCCCTTCTTTCTCCCCAATTGTACTTTGTCAATTACCCCACTCTTCCGAGCCATCCCGTTCTCTGCTCCACCCCCGTGCTGATCTGGGGAGGGCTACAGACTACCACATGCCTCCTCTGATACTTGTGGAGTCATCAGCCACTTCTTTTCACCCGACAGTGAGGAGTTTCGCCAGGGTGACGTACCACATGGGAGGATCACGCCATTCTCCCCAATTCCCCCTCCCCCCCGAACAGGTGCCCCAACCGACCAGAGGAGGCGCTAGTGCAGTGACCAGGACACATAACCACATCCGGCTTCCCACCCCCAGACACGACCAGTTGTGTCTGTAGGGATGCCCGACCAAGCCGGAGGTAACACGGGGATTCGAACCAGCGATCCCTGTGTTGGTAGGCAACGGAATAGACGGTGATGCCACCCACCACTCAATTTTGGGGGAATTTGAAATTTTTTGAATTTTTTTTTTTATTACTGAAACTTTAACTCCGGAGTCAACGTAATGTATTTTTTCTGCCACTTTGAAAATAATGTTGAATAAAACGTCAAATCTCATTTCAAATAAAATGTCAAATCTACTCATTTTTGTCATGTTGAATGCATCTTTGTGTGTGTGTGTGTGTGTGTGATGTCAGGGGTGCATTTACCAGGATCCGGAAGCTTCCCCTTCCCCACCGCCAGTCACGCTTCATCTTCGGTGTACACACTGTGTGTGTGTCTCCAGTGAGTCCCAGTCTCTTTCTTGCTTCGGTCTTCTTGAGGGCCTGCATTGCGGGGTTCTCTACTCGGAGCTCGGCCTCTCTGCTTCGAGGGGGACCGCCACACCTTCTGCTTCTCCGTCTGCCTCTGTTGGGGCTCTGTTGAGTCTGGAACTGTGCCAGCTGTGCCATTTGAAGCTTGTCAGTCAGCCGAGCTTTGGCATGTTGTGCTTTTGTGTCTGAGAGTTTCATATTCTTTTCAACGTGGATGATATGCTCTTGAAAGGAAACCAAACCAAACATCCTCTGTCCCTGCCCACACAGTGTTTGCATATTTGATGGCTGAGTTCATCCTCAATGCCGTTCAGGAAACAGGTCTTAAACAGCTGTTCATACGGGGAGTCATTTTATTCATCCGGTGGTGTTAGACCGCTGTTTTCTCTGAAAACGTTAGTCGTCTGTCTGAAAGGTAAGCCACAGTCTCTCCAGGATGCTGTTTGCTGTCCTCTATTGCCCCCCAGCTGATGGTGGCTGGGAAACTGTCTCTCATTCTGCCACATAGTTCCTCTACATGGCGCCGATAATCGGCATTGTCTGCCCAGTTATAATGGTCAGTTTCATCCCGGTTGTACCTGCCTGGTGTGGGGCAGGGCGGTCGCGGGGCTCCATGTGATGGGCTCTGCTGCTGCAGCCAGCTGTTCTCGGGCCTCTTGATATAGACGGGCAGGCTGCTGTCTTGCTGCTGGTCTGTAGGCCTCTGATGAGCGGCTGAGAAGGGGAGGAGATCCAGGTCCTTCTGTGAAAGCTGAGGACAGGGATTATTTGTGCCCCCCTCCCTCTTTTATCTCTTCCCACTATTATTTTGCCTGTTTCTTTTCTCCTTCTGCTCCTTCCACATTCTCATCAACTCTTTTCAATCTTTTTACCTTTTGCTTTTTCTTCACTTTCATATTTTCCAATCTTATCCTGCCATTTTTGCAGCTGTTTTTTCTTCATTTTCTTCAGCTGTTTTACAGTAAAACTACCAGTTTCAGTTTCTTTTCCCACATTGAAAGCTGTTTACATGAGTCATCACCGTGTCTTTCACACGTAATTTTCACACATCCTGTCAGACAAGACTTGTCAGTCAAAAGTTTGCTTTGTTTCTTCCCCGTTCTGCTATCCTGCCTGGAAATTTCCTGTCATGACCATTCAACTGACATTATTCATTATTGCCTTTGCCAATGGGTCGTCACCCCTAAGTGAATGTCATTACCTTCAGATGTCTTTCCATGGTCTTCAATACGGTATCCTCATTTAAATAAAAAGCCGTGTCACACAATTCCTTTTCCCTGATGTATTATGTCACCACCCACAACCCCAACCACTATTAATCAGAGCGCCTGGCTAAAGTTAGCTAGCTAGTAACGAGCAGCTCATGCTGAGTAGCCAGTCAGTGATAGTAACAGCATGAGAAGACCGAAAACATGTCTTCTCACATTTTCGGTGGGTGTCGGACTCCGCCAAGGTTGTCCCTTGTCTCCCATTCTGTTTATGATATTCATGGACAGGATCTCAAGGTGCAGCCAAGGTGAGGAGTGTGTCCGTTTTGGGAACCTCAGAATTTCATCTCTGCTCTCTACAGATGATGTGGTTTTGTTGGCTTCATCAGAATGCAACCTCCAGCACGCACTGGGGCGGTTTGCAGAGTTAGCAATGGGTCTCGACCTGAAAATGGTGGATTGCTCCCTCCGGGTTGGAGATGAGTTGTTGGCTCAAGTAAAGGAGTTGAAATATCCCAAGGTCTTGTTCACGAATGAGGGTAGGATGGAGCGGGAGATTGACAGATGGATTGGTGCAGCATCAGCAGTAATGCGGACGTTGTACCGGACCGTTGTGGTGAAGAAGGAGCTGAGCCGGAAGGCAAAGCTCTCAATTTACCAGTCAATCTTTGTTCCAACCCTCACCTATGGTCATGAGGTTTTGGTAGTCACTGAAAGGGTGAGATGGCGGATACAAGCGGCTGAAATGAGTTTCCTCCGTAGGGTGTCTGGGCTCAGCCTTAGAGCTAGGGTGAGGAAGTTGGACATGCGGAGGGAGCTCCGAGTAGAGCCGCTGCTCCTTCGAATTGAAAGGAGCCAGTTGAGGTGTTTGGTTCGGGCATCTGATTAGGATGCCTCCTGGGTGCCTTCCTTTGGGGGTTTTCCGGGTACGTCCAACTGGGAGGAGACCCAGAACTCGCTGGAGGAACTATATGTCCAATCTGGCCTGGGAACGCCTTGGGATCCCCCAGGAGGAGCTGGAGGGCGTTGCTGGAGAGAGGGACATCTGGAGTGCTCTACTTAGCTTGCTGCCACCGCGACCCGACCCCAGAGAAGTGGCTGATGATGAGAGTGAGAGCATGAGAAGACGTGCTCCATTGTAGAAAGTGCTCTGTTCAGTTTGTCATTTACTAAGCAATAGTTGAAAATAAATAAATAGATAAATAAATAAGTAATTATATATAAAATGTCTTTTGTCCCGGGGAAGATCTGTTCATCTCAAACACATTCTCTATTGTGCCTGGGATGATGGGATGCTGTTAGTCTTGAGCCCTGATGAGGATGTCTGTTGGGGACTCTGTGAAGTTATGATGAAATGCCCTGTGATTGTGCTGCAAACCGATTTCCCCACGGGGACAAATAAAGTATCTATCTATCTGTCAGTCTGTCTGTCTGTCTGTCTGTCTGTCTGTCTGTCTGTCTGTGTGTAAGCACAGAGACAGGCATTGAGGGAGAGATGATGAGAAAAGGAGGGAGAAAGTTGCGGCTTTGCAATTGTGACATTTCCACAAATTCCTTGAAAACCATATTTGCCGCTACGTAGTGCCGATGGTGGACCCTATGATGCTGGACCTTATCAATGCTCCAGGCTAATTTAGAACCGGTTCCCATTTAGAACCTGTTTTCGGGGAGCATCCCTATTGAGAATAAAGTTAATCAATGAATTTTGTTGATAAAGTTAATTATTAACTTTCATAGAAGGTAACAATGTTGCTATTATTTCCATTTCTATGGCAAGCTAAATGCAGCATAAATAATCAACTCCGGCAGCGATCAATTAATTGTGAAGGCCAGTATCGAAATTGGAATTAGTCAGGATTTTGATATTTGTTTTAACAATTAATTGATCGTGGCCAGGCATGGTTATTTATGTTGCATGTAGCTTGCCATAGAAATGAAAGTAATAGTCGAAACACATCAGATTAACTTTGAAATTGGCTGTAAAGGTGGCAGTTCAGTGCAGAACTCTGACTGGACTATGCCTAGAGACACCCAGGCCTATTTCAATTGTAAAAGGGTCTCTCACAAACTAAAGTGTTGAGTAGCATTTTCCACATAATATGATCTACTTAATACTGTTACTGGTGTCTGCTACTCCTAATGTGCTCTTACTTAGATACCAGTATCATCTGTGCCTACTGTTGTGCCCTTCTATTATCTGCACTTACATCATATGTGCCCTTCTATTACCTGCACTTAGGTCATATGTGCCCTTCTATTGCCTGCATTTAGGTCATATGCACTTGTGACATTGATTTCTGTCATACTGATATTGCCACCTATCTCACTGCATTGCGTCTTGATTTTCTTATCACTCCCTCTTGATGATTTACAGCAAATGCACTTGATATATGGCACACGCCCCTTGCTTTTATGTGATTACTATGCCTATTACACAACATTAGAATTTAGATAACGTTAGAATTTTTCTGCTAATTGCTTACTTTTTTAAGTTGCTTTGGCAAAAGTTTCTGTTAAATGAGTAAACTTAATTAGTTCACTTTTATTCTCTGTTCTGTCGTCACAGGTGTGTCCTCATGGTGAGCGGACCAACTCCGACAAAGTATGTGAGCGGTGCACAGAATCTCCAGAGCTGTATGACTGGCTCTATCTGGGATTCATGGCCATGCTACCACTGGTGTTACACTGGTTCTTCATAGAGTGGTATACCGGAAAAAAGAGGTATTAGCACATAGAAACAATGACGGACACACACACACACATTTCATTTACATTCCTACGTTACATTATCATCTTTTATTCAAGTCAAGTCAATTTTATTTGTATAGCTGATTATCACAAATTACAAATTTACCTCAGTGGGCTTTACAGCAACACAACATCCTGTTCTTAGACCCTTGTATTTCTATCATTTAAACCTGTCATTTGTATGTTTGCACATTAGCGATATCCCCCAGCAGCAAGAAGTAATCGAAACAAGTTCAAACTTGAAAATGAATATATTATTTTATGAATCTATGAGAGTAGACTGTAAAACAGTATTAACTGATATTGCTTAAAATTTCACCCAGGTTGCCCACAGATTATTTTCCTTGCTGCTAGTTAGTGAAAACTGCAGTCCCTAAGATCTGACATTGTTTTTCATCCATTTAAATGTGATGATGATGTGGTGATTCTTTTGGAGACTTGGTGAATATTGAGCGTCCAACAGCATATTGGACACTCAGTGAATTCACAGTATAGTATAACAAAGCAAGTTCTAAGTAAGGTATTAGAGACTCAATTGTCTGTTAAGTCCTCAATTGGACTCAATTATCTGACGCCAGCAGGCAGGTTATTCCATAGGAACAGGGCCCGATAGGAAAAGGCCCTGCCACCAGCTGGTTAGGATTTTTACATGTCAGCAGAAGCACCCTTGGCTAACGGGTCAGGCCCTTTAATTGAATGGCTAGCGCAGTCACCCATGGTGCGGGCATCCCGGGTTCACTTCCCGGCTGCCCCTGAATTTGCTACATTGGTGTCAGAAGTGGGATGGTGAGACCATGAGGCCATCAGAAGCATTTTTTCCCCCAGAGGTGTGAGGGAGTTGGTATGCTGAAGCGCGGAGACGCGCCTCCCGAAGGGGGGGGGGGTAGTGTAATGACTATGGATGACTACACTCGCTAGCTCTTGGCTAACAGGTCAGACCCTTTAGTTAACTGGTTAGCGCAGTCGCCTGTGGCATGGGCGACCTGGGTTCACTTACTGGCTGCCCCTGAATTCGCTACATCTGGAATAAATGTTTTTAGAAGATGGCCATAGACAATGACCATCAGTGTTGGTGGCTTTTTCACTAAATGCTTCCTCTTTTGCTGTGTTCTTTTCTGTTTTCTTGTCCTTTCTTGTCCTCTCTTCCCCAACCCTCTGCCTGTCAGCTCTAGTGCTCTCCTCCAACACATCACAGCAATGTTGGAGTGCACCGTGTCAGCTGTGGTCACCCTACTAGTCAGTGAGCCAGTGGGCATGCTCAGTATCCGCTCATGCCATGTTAAGAATTTGTCTGATTGGTACACCATGCTATACAATCCCAGTCCAGACTATGTCACCACTTTACACTGCACACAAGAGGCTGTCTACCCACTGTAAGTATCTACACTCATGACACCCCCAGTTACCTACAATTCCATAATCGATAATAATGAATTCCTTAATAATTCCATAATGAATTCAAAATGGTTTGTTTTTTTCTTATCACCACTTAAAGACCCTGTTAAAAGACTGATGGGGTTTTAACCTGGTCCCTCTCTCTTGCCTGTGCTTTTCATCTCCCATAGAGCCTCGCAATCCACCAAGTAGAAAGCAAAATTTACAGCCCTGTCTTAAGGCTGGTTGGGTCATTTATGTGTTGTGTTTTTTTTTAACAAGGTTTATTGTCAATTTTCAAAACTCACCCATAACTACAACCCCAACCCACTGCCCATCCACTCTCCCCACACACCAATACAACATCCCCCACCACATCCCCACCCTGTCTGGAAATAACATAAATTAAACAATAACAAAAATTACCAAAGTAAACAAGTAAGAAGCATAAATTAAACGAGTAAAAGAAAAGGGGGAAAAATAACTAAAAAAATAAGTAACTGAGCAAAAGGGAAAGGAGAATAGAAGAGAAAGGGTTGAGAATTAGACTGCAATCACATCAACCCCTGTCACCCAACTGAGCATTTAACTCCTCCACAAAGTCTAAAAAGGGCTACCATGTGGAGTGGAATGTGATATAGATCCTCTCATGGTATATCTGATCTGATCTTTTCTGATTTCAATGACTGCATAACTTCTGCAATCCAACATGTGAAAGTAGGAGGGGAAGCCTCCTTCTATTTATTTGAACAGTATCGGTCTCCTAGCTCATGGAGTGGTGTAGGCCAACAGATTTGCCTGAGTAGCATTTAAATGTGCACCAGCTGGAACGACCCCAAGATGGCACTCAGAGGTGGAGGTTCAAGTGGGAAATGTAAAACAGCGACCAAGGCCTCAAAGATGGAATACCAGAACTGAGTTAGTTTTGGGCAGGACCAGAACATATATAAGAGACTTGCAGTGGCTTCTTTGCGCCTGTCACATGTTGGGTCTAAATCTGGGTTAATTTTAGCCAATTTTTCTTTGCACCAATGAAGGCGGTGCACTACTTTGAACTGGATTACACCATGTCTTGTGCATATAGAGGAGGAGTGTATCCTCTTAATTACTAGATCCCAAGTTTACTTAGGAATGGACATTTCCATATGCCTCTCCCATTGATTTTTTTTTTGGTGGTTCAAGTGTTATTTTGCCAAATATATTAATTGCATAATAAAATTTACTGACATACCCCTTTTCAGCAGGATTAATTTCAAGATTGTGGTCAAGTTGGGTCTTTGGAGGCAGAACTGGGCAATGATTAAATTTAGGTCGAGTAAAATCATGAATCTGCAAATATCTGAAAGTGACTTTGAAGTACGTTAAACTACTCAGACCTCCGATTGAAAGATGCAAAAGCGTCATCAATAAATAGGTCCTCCAAAGTGAGTATTCCATTGAGTCTCCAAAGCTCAGAGGAATAGAGGAGACAAAAAACTGATTTTTTTTTTTTGTAATATGGCTACCAATAGGGAGATCTTTAAATTTGAAAGCCTGTCTAAATTGTTTCCAAATCTTAATAGACATATAACTGGGTTGTTAGTAAATGTGGATATAGGGTGAGCCCGAGGGAGAGCTAAGCAGAGAAGCAAGTGCAAAGATACATGAGAGACAGATGACATCCCAAAGGCTAACCAACATGGAATTTCCATTGTCTGTGAACTTAGACTGTCAAAAGGACAAGGCCCCTACATTACAGGACCAGTAATATTGCTATAAACTTGGTAAGGCCATTCCACCAACTACATGGGGTTTCTGAAGAATCACTTTGCATATCTGAGGCAATTTTCCATTCCAAATAAATGATGAAATAAATTTATCTAGCGAAGAGACGAATGCCTTTTTAATATAAACTGGTATAGATTGAAAGAGGTATAAAAATCTGGCTAAGTGATTAATTTTAAATGCATTAATGTGACCTGTGAGAGATAGAAGGAGCCCAGACCAGCATTCCAGATCAAGTTTAGTACGGCCTAGCAGAGTTAGAAAGTTACATTTAAAAAGATCATTATATCTCCATAGTAGGGGTGTAACGGTATATGTATTCGTCCTGCGAATTTACGGTATGGACGTCATGGTTCGGTACATGCAGCCATACGACAAATACGTCTGAGAGACAGTCACACTGACATAGTCTAATGGCGAGAGAATAGCTCATAGACTGTAAAAAATAGCCGTTCTGATCCCCATTCCAATCCATAAGGTGGCGATAAAGCACTTAAACGCTGTTTGTCAACCGTCATTAAGGAACAAGAACAGCAGAAGGCACGCCAAAACATTAAGCGGACGCTTTCACGTGGACTATGGCAGCGAGTGCAAATGAGAAACAGGAGCTAGAAGACCCGCCTGCTACTTTCAAATTAGCTGTGTGGGAAAATGTTGGGTTCGTAGTGGACTACAGCAGCGATGGAGAGCGAGTGGTTGATCAGACAAAGACTGTGTGTCGGCGTTGTTCAGCAGTTGTACGGTATGTCAGTGGAAACACATCGAACATGCTAACGCATATAAAACGACATCACCCTGATGTCACCGGAGCTAGGCAGAAAAAAACCGGACAACAACAACTACTTATCCCCGCTGCTTTTAAGCAGCCTCTAGATATCAAACCTCAGTACCTCCTTACTAGCAAGGATGTTTTGTTTTCCTGTCTTTTTGGGAGGGTTGGGCTTAAGCTTTGAATGTTTAAATATAGTTTAAGTGGAACAAATTGAAACACTGTACAAGTTTTTTTTTTTTTACTCTATTTATTTTGTACTTTTACATCGTGCTTTTCAGTTTTGTAGCTGATTGTGACCAATTGCTTTTTTTTATCAGCCTACATAGAAATATTACCTATGCAAGAGTGTGTGTTTGTTTGCAGGTCAAAATAAATTAAAAGAAATGCATTTGGGATTTTTGTTGCTTTTTTCCTGTTGTACCAAACTTGTACCGAACCGTGACCCCAAAACCGAGGTACGTACCGAACCGTGGCTTCTATGTACCGTTACACCCCTACTCCATATTACAATATTGCCAAGATAAGTACATTTGTTAGGTGAAATCTTGCATGGAAAAGAGCCAAGTGGACATTTATCTGCCACGGAGTTAATTGTGATTAGTTCACTTTTATGTAAGTTGAGTTTATACCCAGAAAATAATCGAAAATCCTTCAATTATGTCAAGATTTTAGGGATGCAGATTAAGGGGTCAGATACAAAAGTCAACAGGTCATCAGCAAAAAGTGAATCTGTATGTTCCTGGTCTCTATGAATATCATGGAAGTAGTGCTTGTTGCCCAGTGCTATGGCCAGAGGTTCTATTCAATCAATCAATCAATCAATTTGCATTTTATATAGTGCTTTTCTAGCTGCAACAGCCACTCAAATTTCTGGTCAAATCTGAATTTCAGACACCTGTTACAAGCCGTTTTCTGTACAATCGCTACCTATTTCGTATGCGTAAGGCCACCGAAATGTGATTTACAATGATTAACTTATTCACACGTGTATTACAAACAGATTTGACATGGGCCGTTTGAGACTATTGACATTAAGCAGACCAGTTGCTATCGCAAAGAGCAGGGGCTTAAAGGGCATCCCTATCTATTTCCTCTGCGTAACTGGTAAAAGGAATAGGTTTTATCATTGTACGTATTGATGCCTTAGGGGACGAGTACAATAATCTGACCCAGGATATAAAATTATCACCGCAACCAAATTTTCGCAAAGTAAAAAAGAAAGAAAGAAGATAGTCCCACTCCACCCGATCGAAAGCCTTTTCCGCATGAAATGATACCATCTCCTCTGGGGTCTGAGAAGGCTTAGAATGTTAAAAAGCTGACAAAGATTAAAAAAAGTGCCTGCTTTTGACAAATCCTCTCAGTATCTTCACATCAGTATTAAGTAGCGAGATAGGTCGATAAGATGCACAATCAAGGGGGTTCTTACCCTTCTTGAGTAATATAAAAATTGAGGCCTCACATAACAATGGAGGGAGAGAGTGAGCACTGAATTATTCGCCAAACATTTCGGCCAATAGTGGGGAAAGAAGCTTAGAAAATTTCTTATAAAATTTAGTTGGGAAACCATCTGGCTCCAGACACTCGCCACTCTGCATGGTTCTAATTGCTTGTATTTCAGTTTCAGAGATGGGTTCCTCAAGTCTATCTTTAACATTCACATCAATGGAGGGGATCTCAACTTTTTAGAAAAAAAAAGAATCCATTAACGACTGAGCTTCAGGGGGGTCAGAAGCATAAAGTTTTCAATAAAAAGTAAAGCTGCAAGCGGCGTTGGGAGGGGTCTGATGGCGTATGTCACTGTGTTTTCTTCTCTCTCTCCCTAGGTATACCATCGTGTTGATCTACTATGCATTTTGCCTGGTACTAATGATGCTGATGCGCCCCCTTTTGGTGAAGAAGATAGCTTGTGGCCTTGGGAAGTCGGATCGCTTCAAGAGTATTTACGCCGCTCTGTATTTCTTCCCCATCCTCACTGTGTTACAGGCTGTTGGGGGAGGACTGTTATGTGAGTACTGTGAGAGGTGGAAGTAACTACTACAGTCGCACCAGCAGTGGCTCGGCCACTTCAGCAGTAGCTGTGCACAGAGAATGCCCTCTATGTTGTTAACGTACCCAGAAGACGTTGGTTTAAATCCAGTCAGTGGACATTAGTCTTCAGTTTGACGGTGTTTCATCATCCATCCGGATGGCTGCTTCGGTAATTCACGCCGGGTGTAGAAACCTCATTATTTAACCATGTGTTGTGCTACGCCTCGTTTTGAAAGCGGATGTGAGTGGGGACAGACGTTCAGAGCAGGCAGTCTTCTGGCACGCTGTGAATATGACCCGGGCCGCCTCCCTGGTCCAGAGAGGTGACTCAGGCTGTGACTGCTCCTTCTCCCCTTCCACCTAACTTTTCCAGGACTGGGTGAGGGTGGCGCATAAGGGGAACCGCTGAGGCGGTGATGTTAGGCAGCATTATAGGCAATGGACGAATGATGCCGTATCTCTCTCACACACACACACACACTTTAAAATATATAGCCTCTTTGACTCCTCTTTCAAACCATGTGTACTCCCTCCTTGTCTAGAATGAGTACATGTACGTGCTGGTGCTCAAAACAGTGGTTCTTTTCTTGAAAATGAATGTAAACCACTGAATCCAGTCTGCAGTGGTTCAATCTCGTAACACTCGCTCTATAAGCGTGTGTTACGTAGTGGTTGCTTGGTCTCACTTGTGTGTATGTACAAGTCAGTATACTCCTCACCACACTTTACCACGTGAACCACATGGCAGTGTTTATATTTTGATAAGAAGTCCTTGAGATGAAATAGGTGTTGTCTCAAGGCGTTACCAGGCTTAAAAAACACAAGGATGTTATGTTTGGGGCGTCCGGGTAGCGTAGTGGTCTATTACATTGCCTACCAACACAGGGATCGCCGGTTCGAATTCCCGTGTTACCTTCAGCTTGATTGGGCACCCCTACAAACACAATTGGCCGTGTCTGCGGGTGGGAAGGCGGATGTGGGTATGTGTGCTGGTCGCTGCACTAGCACCTCCTTTGTTCAGTTGGGGTGCCTGTTCAGGGGAGAGGGGGAACTGGGAGCAGTAATGTGATCCTCCCATGTGCTATGTCCCCCTGGTGAAACTCCTCACTGTCAGGTGAAAAGAAGCGGCCGGTGACTCCACATGTATGGGAAGAGACATGTGGTGGTCTACAGCCCTCCCTGGATCAGCAGAGGGACGGCTCAGAAGAGTGGGGTAATTGGCCGGGTACAATTGGTGAGAAAAAAACGTTCAGAGACCCGTCCCGTGCCACATATGGGATGACAACACGGTTGTGTCTGGGTTTGGTGTGCTGTTTGTTTACTGGTCTGTTTTTTTTTCTTTTCTGTGGCGTTCACAGTGGCCAAAAGAAGGTGTGCTCTAACAGCTGTCCCCACTCACATCTTTTTTCAAAAAGGTGTGGCCCTACCATGGGGATCAATAGTGAGGTTTCTCCACCTTGCGTCAGAACTGAAGAAGCCGTCGAGTTGAATGGTGAAACATCTTCAAACTGAAAACCAACATCCAGTGAAAAGATCGAAAGCTCCCCTGGATCGTCTACTAACTGGGTGACTGAAATGTGTCTCCGTAGACATGCTGCTAATGGTTTGTATTTGTTATTTTGCTCACGATGAAACTGGTCTTTACTCCAAGAAAATGATGCCAATTAAATAGGATCAAAACTAAAACGACAACAAAGTTTTCTTTTTTTATATTTATTTATTTCTGATTTTCCCCCTTTTCTCCCAATTTAGTGGCCAATAGATCCCTATTTTAGTTCAAACACCCACCCTCGTACTGCATGCGTTTGCCAACTGCATCTCTCTGGTCTGCAGTCTCGAAGGAGACGCCTCGTCGCTTCTGTGACAAGGCGAATCCAGGCCGAACCACTGCTTTTCCCCACACACACAGAGACGCATTCATGTGACGAACACAAGCCGACTCCGCCCCTCCCCCCCGAAGACAGCGTTGCCAATTATTGCTGCTTCATTGACTCCGGCCATAGTTGGATCTGACGAGACCGAGGCGCGAACCCTGGTCCCCAGTGGGCAACTGCAGCGACTCAAAGCCAATGCTTACGCTACACCACCGTGAGGAACTCATAACAATAACTAAGAGACCTCAGTTAGACCAATAACTGAGGTCTCCTACCTTGGTGAGGAGATCAGAGCAGGCCATTGCCTTACTGAGAGAGGTGGAGGGCCCTGTTTGAGATGATGAACCTACATTCTCAATGGGAAGTTACTCAGACTTCTCAGACTTTTTCCCTGACCTTTAGGGTGCTCTGTTACTGATGTAAAGAGATGGTATAAACCAGTGGTTGTCAAACTTTTTCTGTCATGCCCCCTTTGGAGGTAGAAACATTTTCATGCCCCCCTCCCGCCCCAACAAAATATTGACAAAATGGACCAAGTTTAACTTTATTTAAATAACATCAAGCTCATGAACACCCCTTTCACTTTTCTTTCAGTAATTACTGTTGTGCAAATAACAAACACAAGTTCTACTTCAACTTTATAAAACCTCTTTTTGGGACATTTGTCACTAGATTGCTCCATCAGTCTGTGTGCTTTTTCAAAAACAGAGAAAAATGAAATAAAATTTAAAAATCACTTTGCTAGAACAATAACAATGAAGTTCAAGCCGTCCAAAAAAAAAGAACAAACGCAGATATTTGGGGGAAAGGATGAGCAAGTCAATTTGTGAGATATCAGTATTTCCTTGATCAAGTCGCCTGCCCACATCTCAAGCTTTCGAGTGAACGCACTGATCTTGTCCGCCAGGTGAGGAAGGTGCTTGTCTCGGCCTTGAAGCTGAAGATTTAATTCATTCAGCTTTCAAATATATCGCTGAGATAGGACAGGTTCATCAGAAATTGTTCTTCACTAAACTTGCTTGCAACTTCATGCATACCCTCCTCCTCCAGAAACACCCGCATTTCCTCTCTGAGCTGAAAGACTCCCGACAACACTTCACCTCGCGAGAGCCACCTAGCGTCGCTGTGAAACACCACAGCTGAATGTTCAGCTCCCATCTCCCCACAAAGTGCAGAGAACAGCCGCGCTCTCAGGGGTCTTGTTTTGATGACACTGACCACGTAACAACATGGGTCAAAACCTGGTTTAGGTCCGGGCTAATCAGTCTTGATGCTAGCGCTGCTCTGTGTATGACACAGTGCGTCCATTGTGCGTTTGGCGAGACCCTCTTGATTAGTGGCTGCAGTCCCTTCGTTTTCCCTGCCGTGGTCTGTGCACCATCCGTGCAAACGCCCGCACAGTTCTCCCATTTCAGCCCAGGTTCTGTCAGGTACCAGTCCAGAAGCCTAAACAGCTCATCAGCCGTCCTGTACTTGGGATGTACCTGCAGAACAGCAAGTCCTCACACAGTGGCTCTGACGTGACAAAGCCAACACGAGCAATAAACAAGCAGTCTTTACTGCTGTCAGTAGCCTCGTCCACTAGCAAGGTGAAACGTTTGTCTTTCAGTTTTTTTTGGGGGGGGCATTTAACAATCACATCATTCATGGGCTGCTAATACGATTGACTGGCAGTATTCTAATGGTAATGGCGTCTCAACCAGAGGCTATCTTGATTTTGGCATGGGCGGCTTTATGTAAAATCTTGGTTGAAGTTTTTTTTTTATCTCATTCTTGTTTTTGTTGTTAAAGTACTTACAGAAAATAGTGTTAAATAAAATAAAATAATAGTTAATTAACATAATATAATATACATACTTATATATAGTATATAATTATATAAAATCTTTAATTTATATATAATATATAATTATATATAATAACAAAGATAATTATATATAATATAAAATATAAAATAAAATTATAATAGTTAAAGAAAATTGTGTTAAAGTTAGTGTTAAAGAAAAGTGCTACACAAATAGTTATTATTTATTATCATTATTAATTCTGATTAGTTCACTGACAGAATATTAATGGATTACAATTTTAGCAGATGATTTAATCGTTTGAGTCATTCATCAAGTAAAAGCTAACATGTTTGTTTGCAGTTTCATTAATGCTACAATTTGCTTGCCTTCCTCTGGTTTATGTCATTATGAAATTAATACTTGCTGTTTCTTTTGGCTGTTGGTCAAAGTAAACAGTTTTAACAGTTTGGAACAGTTACATCACATTGGATTCTGGGAACTTTAGACGGGCATTCAGTGTTTTTGATTTTAACAGACTGATTGATTAATCGAAAGAAAATAATTGATTTTTAATTGATTATGAAAATGATCATTATTTGCAATCCTAATTCTGGTTGCACTGATTGTCTTGCAGACTATGCGTTCCCCTACATCATACTCGTACTGTCCCTGGTAACCCTGGCTGTGTACATGTCTGCCTCTGAAATACAGGTAAGATATTCACTTCTGTGTGTAGTGTGTACATGTCTGTGCCTCAGCAGAGCTAGAGCTGCTAGATGCAGCAACAAATAAACACGGATGTATAACTGAAACGGCATGACAGCCCGCTCAGCTCTATGTACACTTTGTGCTACAAAAATACTTCAAAGTGTATCTGTTGGAGCCGAGTGGAGTACTAGCACAACTTACAGTGTCTGTGTCCAAGTGTGATGTTTGACGAGTGCTGACCATTCCACTATAGGATAAAAACCCTCCATCAAATGTACCACTTTTCACCAGTCCATCCCTGCTGCCCCAGTGTTCTGCTCCTCATGTTTTCACCCTCAAAGAAAAAAGCGATTTTATAATCTTCTTTCCTTGCTGCTAAGCTTCCCTTGGAAAGGAGCTTTCCTTGCGCCTTTCCTTCTTTCTTGTTTGCGATGGTGATGGACAGGTTGACGGACGAGATCAGGCAGGAGTCTGCATGGACTATGGTGTTTGCGGATGACATTGTGATCTGTAGCAAGAGTAGGGTGCAGGCGGAGGAGAGCCTGGAGAGGTGGAGGTGTTCACTGGAGAGAAGAGGAATGAAAGTCAGTAGGAGCAAGACAGAATACCTATGCGTGAATGAGAGGGAGGACAGTGGAATGGTCAGGATGCAAGGAGTGGAGGTGATGAAGGTGTATGAGTTTAAATACTTGAGGTTAACTGTTCAAAGTAACGGGGAGTGCAGAAGAGAGGTGAAGAAGAGAGTGCAGGCAGGGTGGAGTGGGTGGAGAAGAGTGTCAGGAGTGATTTGTGACAGAAGGGAACCAGCAAGAGTTAAAGGGAAGGTTTACAAGATGGTTGTGAGACCAGCTATGTTGTATGGTTTGGAGACAGTGGCACTGATGAAAAGACAGGAGGTGGAGCTGGAGGTGGCAGAGATGAAGATGATAAGATTTTCATTGGGAGTGATGAAGAAGGACAGGATTAGAGACAAGTATATTAGAGGGACCGCTCAAGTTGGACGGTTTGGAGACAAAGCAAGAAAGGCAAGATGGAGATGGTTTGGACATGTGTGGAGGAGAGATGCTGGGTATATTGGGAGAAGGATGCTGAATATGGAGCTGCCAGGGAAGAGAAGAGGAAGGCCAAAGAGGAGGTTTATGGATGTGGTGAGGGAGGACATGCAGGTGGCTGGTGTGACAGAGGAAGAGGCAGAGGACAGGAAGAGATGGAAACGGAAGATCCACTGTGGCGCCCCCTAATGGGAGCAGCTGAAAGTAGTAGTAGTAGTAGTAGTTTCCTTGCTGCTGAATAGCTAATTTCTAACCTCTGGCAGGCACCTTAATATAGTAGACTGTCACCTGATGTGTTGTCCCTTGTTGTAACCTTTGGTATAACAAAGGTTACAACAATGTTATCTAGTTTACAAGAGGGGCGTCCCGGTGGCGTTGCCTACCAACACGGGGCTCACCGGTTCGAATCCCCGTGTTACCTCCAGCTTGGTCGGGCGTCCCTGCAGACACAATTGGCCGTGTCTGCAGGTGGGAAGCCAAATGTGGGTATGTGTCCTGGTCGCTGCATTGGCGCCTCCTCTGGTTGGTCGGGGTGCCTGTTTGGGGGGAGGGGGAATAGCGTGATCTTCCTACACACTACATCCCCCTGGTGAAACTCCTCACTGTCAGGTGAAAAGAAGCTGCTGGTGACTCCACATGTATCAGAAGAGACATGTGGTAGTCTGCAGCCCTCCCCGGATCAGCAGAGGGGATGGAGCAGCAACCGGGATGGCTCGGAAGAGTGGGGTAATTGGCCGGATATAATTGGGGAGAAAAAGGGGGGGGATCTAAAACAAAATCTAGTTTACAAGAAAATACTGATGATATAGGTATAACGATACCAAATGATAGCATCATTATACCTTCAGCTAATCCTGTTAGCTCTTGCTAGAACTTACCATGTGTACCTAAAAGAATGTACAGACACATAAAAGTATGAGACATACGGTGTCCTCATCTTACCACTGACTTGTTTTGGGGGGATGGCTGTAGATTAGATACTCGGTTGCCAATGAGCAAGTGCTACTCACTAGCACCCTCTCTTGCTTCTAGAACAACCTGAATTCTCTGCAGCATTGATTCAGCAATGTGCTGGAAAACATGTTTTGGGGATTTTGCTCCATGCTGACTTGATAGCATGGTGCAGGCCTACTTTCACTCATCGGTTAACGCTGCTCCTCTTCTGCTGCGATAGGCTTTTTGCGTTATCCTACTGTTACATTATCCTATTGTTAGGTTATCCTACTGTTACGTTATCCTACTGTTAGGTTATCCTACTGTTACGTTATCCTACTGTTATGTTATCCTACTGTTATGTTACCATACTGTTAGGTTATCCTACTGTTACGTTATCCTACTGTTATGTTATCCTACTGTTATGTTACCATACTGTTAGGTTATCCTACTGTTAGGTTATCCTACTGTTAGGTTATCCTACTGTTACATTACCATACTGTTACATTATCCTACTGTTAGGTTATCCTACTGTTACATTATCCTACTGTTATGTTATCCTACTGTTACGTTATCCTAATGTTACGTTATCCTAATGTTACGTTATCCTACTGTTAGGTTATCCTACTGTTACATTATCCTACTGTTAGGTTATCCTACTGTTAGGTTATCCTACTGTTAGGTTATCCTACTGTTACATTATCCTACTGTTATGTTATCCTACTGTTAGGTTATCCTACTGTTAGGTTATCCTACTGTTAGTTATCCTAATGTTACGTTATCCTACTGTTACGTTATCCTACTGTTAGGTTATCCTACCGTTATGTTATTCTACTGTTACGTTATCCTACTGTTGCGTTATTCTACTGTTAGTTATCCTAATGTTACGTTATCCTAATGTTACGTTATCCTACTGTTGCGTTATTCTACTATTAGGTTATCCTACTGTTCGGGCAGTCTCATTAACAGCGTTGTTGTAACAGAAACGTGGGTGTTTTGTATCTGTGTTTGACTCGTGCTGGGTTCAGGTTGTAAAAGGTTATAGATTCTTAGGCTAACAGCTGACGCAATGTGGAACTGGAGTTGGCCCCGCCCACTGCTCCTAGTGTATAGGAACTGGAGTTGGCCCCGCCCACTGCTCCTAGTGTATAGGAACTGGAGTTGGCCCCGCCCGCTGCTCCTAGTGTATAGGAACTGGAGTTGGCCCCGCCCACTGCTCCTAGTGTATAGGAACTGGAGTTGGCCCCGCCCACTGCTCCTAGTGTATAGGAACTGGAGTTGGCCCTGCCCAATGCCCTTAGTGTATATGAGCTGGAGTTGGCCCCGCCTTCTGCTCCTAGTGTATAGGAACTGGAGTTGGCCCCGCCTTCTGCTCCTAGTGTATAGGAACTGGAGTTGGCCCCGCCCACTGCTCCTAGTGTATGGGAACTGGAGTTGGCCCTGCCCAATGCCCTTAGTGTATATGAGCTGGAGTTGGCCCCACCTTCTGCTCCTAGTGTATAGGAACTGGAGTTGGCCCCGCCCACTGCTCCTAGTGTATAGGAACTGGAGTTGGCCCTGCCCACTGCGTCTAGTGTATAGGAACTGGAGTTGGCCCTGCCCTCTGCTTCTAGTGTATAGGAACTGGAGTTGGCCCTGCCCTCTGCTTCTAGTGTATAGGAACTGGAGTTGGCCCCGCCCACTGCTCCTAGTGTATAGGAACTGGAGTTGGCCCTGCCCTCTGCTTCTAGTGTATAGGAACTGGAGTTGGCCCCGCCCACTGCTCCTAGTGTATAGGAACTGGAGTTGGCCCTGCCCACTGCGTCTAGTGTATAGGAACTGGAGTTGGCCCTGCCCTCTGCTTCTAGTGTATAGGAACTGGAGTTGGCCCTGCCCTCTGCTCCTAGTGTATAGGAACTGGAGTTGGCCCCGCCCACTGCTCCTAGTGTATAGGAACTGGAGTTGGCCCTGCCCACTGCTCCTAGTGTATAGGAACTGGAGTTGGCCCTGCCCTCTGCTCCTAGTCTATAGGAACTGGAGTTGGCCCTGCCCACTGCTCCTAGTGTATAGGAACTGGAGTTGGCCCTGCCCTCTGCTCCTAGTGTATAGGAACTGGAGTTGGCCCTGCCCACTGCATCTAGTGTATAGGAACTGGAGTTGGCCCTGCCCTCTGCTTCTAGTGTATAGGAAGGGTTAAACATGTAGGACAGATTTCATGAGTACTTAGAAATGACTAAATATAAATCTTATAGATATAAATCTCAAATCTTGAATCTGTCGGCACTAGCATGCTGTTTCTGTGCTTCTGCGTCGCAGCCCTTTCTCCGGCATTGTCTCGGGTTCGGCGCCTATTACAATCGGCATTATGAAGGTCTATAATTTATCCATGATAAGAAAAAATTATCACAAGCTGTTATGTCACAAAAAGTGCATAGCTAGACCTCATTCAACCCAACCCCTCATGATTACACACATACATAAAACACACTAAACCATACGGAAAATGTATTTATTTGTTCCCCCCCCATCTTTTTCTCCCCACCTGTACTTGTAAGTAACAAGTAACAATAAAACGACAATACTGTAGAACAACAGAATCCTTAACAATTAATGTCTTTAACTAAATCGAAAGACACGTGTTGCACCGCTATGCCGTCCGTCTCAGCCACCAATGGAGAACTGTGTGGTTGAGTCCTTCCCGAGTTAGTTGTCCAATGGACAAGTCTCAGTGTTTTCGGTTTTTATTTTTCAAAGCCACACAGCATGCCGAAATACGCCACAAGAGGACACTGTTACATAACCTCACACGAAAAGGAACAGCTTTTGGATCTGTGGAAACATAAGATCCGGGTGAAAATCTGGGTATTTTTCAGTGAAAATCGGTAAAAACCGAAAACGCTGAGCTTTGCCAATGGAGCATAGTCCATCTGGCTGTACTGTGAGCTTCCTGTTTCTTAAAGGGGATATACTATATCATGATGTATGAAGGCATAAGCAGTTGCCCGACTAAAACCCCAGTGAGAATATTCAGTAAATATGCAAATCTCTCAACACTGGAGCAGTCAGCGAAGTTTCCGTCAGTATGACTCTAAATGATGCCCAACTACTGCTACTACTCTTATAACCAAAATAACTGCTTATTTTTGTCCCCTTGAACTGGGTGGATGAAGTTATTGAGTTGTATGTATATATTTAAGTTATAAGTATCCATGGTAATCAGTACAAACTCCCATAATCTTTCTCTCTCTTTACCCTTTTCTTCCTTCTCTTCTTCCTTCTCACATTTTTCATTCCTCTCCAGTCTTTCAAGAGCCTTGTGGAAAAGAAGAAGCGTCTCGTTGTTCTATTCAGCCACTGGTTGCTCCACGCTTATGGTATCATCTCTGTCTCGCGACTGGACAAGCTGGACCAGGACCTGCCACTACTAGCTCTGGTGCCCGGGCCCACGCTGTTCTACCTCGCAACAGCTAAGTTCTCAGAGCCCAGCCGCATTCTGACTGAAGGGGGCAGCGGGCACTGACCTGGAGCTTTTAACAGACACCACATTTCACACATTGCTGCCACCAGAAGATAACCAGGCCTCTCCTGAAAACATAAATACTCCACAATATACGCTTTACCAGTAAAATACTCTGCAATACACGTTTTACCAGTAAAATACTCTGCAATACACGTTTTACCAGTAAAATACTCCACAATGTACGCTTTACCAGTAAAAGGTCTGTATTCAGTGTTTGGACAAATCCAAAAGCTACCACCTTGTTTTGTGATCTTAACTGCTGCGTCCTCTTTGAAGGCTATTCGGACCTGTGAGCCACCTGACTTGTGAGCCACCGCTCTGCTTCCTGTGTATTTTAGGTCAGCATTTAAGATGTGAGTAGAACTTGTTTGTGTCCAGAAGTGAACGTGATCAAGCACGCCGTTTCACATGAAGTTACAGTGAAGTTGTTGTGGGGGACCAGCAGACAAACGTAAAGAGGGCTAGCTCGTTCATGACATTCATACAAGCTGAGTCATGTGACGCAGAGACCGCAGCGCCGTAACTAGAACTGCTCGCATGCCGAGGACTGATGAACCTGTTTTAACCGCTCAGACTTCCAAACATCTGTATGAGTTCCCCTAAATCCTCCCTGTTTTGACAACAGTTTATTTTTATTTTTTATACACAGCATAACTAGTAATGTGTTTTGGACATTTGTATTTTATCCGAATAGCGTGTACTTATATAATTACATTTATTAAATGGGAATACTCATTTAAGTACACTTTGTGGTTTTTCCTGATTTACCTATTTGTATCTTTTTGTACTTGAAATGAAAAAAAAAAGACAAGTTGCAAAAGAATAATAACCTCATGTGATACATTTTTGGCTATAGTGCTCTGTAAATGGAAAACTGTATCGTATCAGGGGATAAATAGCACATCTGAGTTTGTTTCAGATTGTTCGTTAAGAACTTAACATGTACAAGAATGTTCTGGTGGATGACACTATGTACTGCTCATTAGGCGTTGCCTGAATTAAAATGTCTCTAACATGCAGCTTGTAGGGGAAATGTATAGGGCAGGAACCGTTCACCTTGTAACACCAGTGACCCTTTTTTTGTCTTTCTTTTAATTAATTAATTTATTTTTTGGGACGTGCACCAACAATTTTTCATTGATGACCACATATTGCTAGCTGTTTGCATATTCATTACTGAAGCTTGTGCTTGGGGCTGAGGTACTGAGTAGGATAGGCTTTTTTGTTTTAACGATCCTTGATGTACATACTTTATTTGTTCAAGTGTAAATATCCAGTGGCGTCCCAAGTGTTTTTGACATCAGTTGCTCTCGTCAGAATATGCATTGGTTGTTATCAGTGAGCATTTACTGCTTTGCATCCACTGTCTGCACTGAAAATAAACACATAAAAATGGAGTTGTCTACTTTTTCAGGTGTTTAATTTATACCTGAATGTTAACACCTGTTAACGATTTGAATATTGTCTAAAAATCAAAAAGACAAAAGTTGCTGACAGTCCTCTTATGTCCTCAAAAGGTCCTCCTAACACCGCCACAACACGCCGACAGACAGTGCCAATGTTCTCCAGTGCAGAAATCTGGATGGTTGGGGAATCTGGAGTCATCAAGGTTAATTGAATTACTACCATTCAACAACCCCTGTTGATATTTACCAGCGATATTGTGCCTCGGGATAACAGAAAAATGACATACAACATAGCACAACATCATATGCAACACACAGTAAAACACACCTAACATCTGATTATCTAAATGACTAAAAAGTTTTGGTATTTCATGGGAGTAATGTCCCATACTTCCCATCATTCCTGTGCCAAGTCCTCAAAGATCCCCTGCCTCAATGACTTCAGACCAGTCGCCCTAACATCTGTAGCTATGAGCGCATCATTCTGTCACACTTGAAATCTTGCACCTCCCCGATGATGGACCCATATCGATTTGCCTGTCAAGCCAACTGGTCTGTTGAGGATGCAGTTAGCATAGCCCTGCACCATGCCCTGCCACACCTGGAATCACCAAACACCTACGCACGCATCCTGTCCATAGACTTTAGTTCTGCCTTCAGCTCCATCAACCCACTCAAACTCTTTACCATACAGATATGAACATTGACCCAGCCATATGCCATTGGATTCGGAGCTTCCTGTGGAGCAGGCCACAGAGGGTGAAGGTTAATAACCTAACCTCACAATGTCTTACCCTCAGTACAGGTGCTCCTCAGGGCTGTGTTCTCTCCCCCTCGCTCTTCTCACTTTACACCACCCACTTTACATCCACGGATAGCTTGTGAAAATAATAAAATACACAGACGACACAACCACTGTAGGCCTCATCTCCAACAATGATGAAACCCGTTACTTTACTGTGGTAGACCAAGCTGTCACTTGGTGGGCAAACAACAATCTTCTGCTTAATACAGCCAAAACCCAAGAACTCATTATGGACTTCCGATGCATCCTAAAACACCCATACAAATGAACGGAGACCCCATCACCACCACCGACTCTTTTAAATTCCTTGGAACATACATCACTAATAACAGCAATCAGCAACAACCTGAAGTGGAAAACTAACACTGAACACATCATTGCAAAAGCTCAACAACGACTTTACTTTCTTAGGCAGCTTACAAAATACCGGATCAAACATCAACTGCTCGTTCTGTTTTACTCAGCCATTGTCGAGTCCATCATAACCTCTTCTATTACAGTATTATAGTATTATGATATTACAGTATTACAGGATGGTACGGTAGCACAGACAGCCAAACACGAAAAAACTGCAGCGGATTGTCAACAAGGCATCCAAAGTCATAGGCAACCCACTTCCCTCAGTTGAGTCTCTACATACTAACCAGACTAAAGCGAGCAAAGAAGATCATCTGTGACCCCTCACATCCTGCTCATCACCTCTTCCAGCTCCTTCCCTCAGGGAGGCGCTACAGCTCACTGTCCACCAAGACTAAACGCTCCACAAACAGTTTTTTTCTCTCTCTCTAGCTGTCAGGGCTCTGAATTCCCCCCTATAGTCCCCTCCTGACACACCACTGGCATGCACACTACCATTCCCTCAGTTGCTGTGTGCGTAATGTGTTGGTTTCTGATACTACTACTACTACTTTCGGCTGCTCCCGTTAGGGGTCGCCACAGCGGATCATCCGTTTCCATTTCTTCCTGTCTTCTGCGTCTTCCTCTGTCACACCAGCCACCTGCATGTCTTCCCTCACCACATCCATAAACCTCCTCTTTGGCCTTCCTCTTCTCCTCTTCCCTGGCAGCTCCATATTCAGCATCCTTCTCCCAATATACCCAGCATCTCTCCTCCACACATGTCCAAGCCATCTCAATCTTGCCTCTCTTGCTTTGTCTCCAAACCGTCCAACCTGAGCGGTCCCTCTAATATAATCGTTCCTAATCCTGTCCTTCTTCGTTACTCCCAGTGAAAATCTTAGCATCTTCAACTCTGCCACCTCCAGCTCCGCCTCCTGTCTTTTCGTCAGTGCCACTGTCTCCAAACCATATAACATAGCTGGTCTCACAACCATCTTGTAAACTTTCCCTTTAACTCTTGCTGGTACCCTTCTGTCGCAAATCACTCCTGACACACTTCTCCACCCACTCCAACCTGCCTGCACTCTCTTTTTCACCTCTCTACTGCACTCCCCGTTACTTTGGACAGTTGACCCCAAGTATTTAAACTCAGATGCCTTTGTCACCTCCACTCCTTGCATCCTGACCATTCCACTGTCCTCTCTCTCATTCACGCATAGGTATTCCGTCTTGCTCCTACTGACTTTCATTCCTCTTCTCTCTAGTGCATACCTCCACCTCTCCAGGCTCTCCTCCACCTGCACCCTACTCTCGCTACAGATCACAATGTCATCCGCGAACATCATCGTCCATGGAGACTCCTGCCTGATCTTGTCCGTCAACCTGTCCATCACCATTGCAAACAAGAAAGGGCTCAGAGCCGATCCTTGATGTAATCCCACCTCCACCTTGAACCCATCTGTCATTCCAACCGCACACCTCACCATTGTCACACTTCCCTCATACGTATCCTGCACCACTCCTACATACTTCTCTGCAACTCCTGACTTCCTCATACAATACCACACCTCCTCTCTCGGCACTCTGTCATAAGCTTTCTCTAAATCTACAAAGACACAATGCAACTCTTTCTGGCCTTCTCTATACTTCTCAATCAACATTCTCAAAGCAAACATCGCATCTGTGGTGCTCTTTCGTGGCATGAAACCATACTGCTGCTCGCTGATCGTCACCTCTCCTCTTAACCTAGCTTCTATTACTCTTTCCCAAATCTTCATGCTGTGGCTGATCAACTTTATACCTCTGTAGTTGTTACAGTTCTGCACATCGCCCTTGTTCTTGAAAATCGGTACCAGTATGCTTCTTCTCCACTCCTCAGGCATCCTCTCACTTTCCAGGATTGTGTTAAACAATCTAGTTAGAAACTCCACTGCCATCTCTCCTAAACATCTCCATGCCTCCACAGGTATGTCATCAGGACCAACTGCCTTTCCATTCTTCATCCTCTTCATAGCTGCCCTCACTTCCTCCTTGCTAATCCGCTGAACTTCCTGATTCACTATCCCTACATCATCCAACCTTCTCTCTCTCTCATTTTCTTCATTCATCAGCCCCTCAAAGTATTCCTTCCACCTTCTTAGCACACTCTCCTCGCTTGTCAGCACATTTCCATCTCTATCCTTGATCGCCCTAACTTGCTGCACATCCTTTGCAGCTTGGTCCCTCTGTCTAGCCAATCGGTACAAGTCCTTTTCTCCTTCCTTAGTGTCTAACCTGTCATACAACTCACCATATGCCTTTTCCTTTGCCTTTGCCACCTCTCTCTTTGCTTTACGCTGCATCTCCTTGTACTCCTGTCTACTTTCTTCATCTCTCTGACTATCCCACTTCTTCTTTGCCAACCTTTTCCTCTGTATAATTTGCTGTACTTCCTCATTCCACCACCAAGTCTCCTTGTCTTCCTTCCTCTGTCCTGATGACATACCAAGTACCTTCCTAGCTGTCTCCCTCACTATTTCTGCAGTGGTTTTCCAGCCATCTGGCAACTCTTCACTACCACCCAGTGCCTGTCTTAACTCCTGCCTGAACTCCACACAACAGTCTTCCTTCTTCAACTTCCACCATTTAATCTTCGGCTGTGTCTTCACTCGCTTCCTCTTCTTGGTCTCCAAAGTCATCCTATAGACCACCATCCGATGCTGCCTGGCTACGCTCTCCCCTGTCACCACCTTGCAGTCTCCAATCCCTTTTAGATGGTGCCTTCTACATAAGATATAGTCCACCTGTGTGCACTTTCCTCCACTCTTGTACGTCACCCTGTGTTCCTCCCTCTTCTTGAAATATGTATTCACCACAGCCATTTCCATCCTTTTCGCAAAATCGACCACCATCTGTCCTTCCACATTTCTCTTCTTGACTCCATACTTTCCCATCACCTCCTCATCACCTCTGTTCCCTTCACCAACATGTCCATTGAAGTCCGCTCCAATCACCACCCTCTCCTCCTTGGGTACCCTCTCCACCATGTCGTCCAACTCATTCCAGAATTCTTCTTTTTCATCCATCTCACACCCAACTTGCGGGGCATATGCGCTGATAACATTCAGCAATAAACCTTCAATTTCCAGCTTCATACTCATCACTCTGTCTGACACTCTCTTCACCTCCGGCACGCCCTTGACATACTCTTCCTTCAGAATTACCCCTACCCCATTTCTCCTCCCATTCACACCATGGTAGAAGAGTTTGAACCCACCTCCGATACTCCTGGCCTTACTCCCCTTCCACCTGGTCTCTTGCACACACAGTATGCCTACCTTTCTTCTTTCCATCATGTCAGCCAGCTCTCTCCCTTTACCAGTCATAGTGCCAACATTCAAAGTTCCAACTCTCACCTCCACATGTCTACCCTTCCTCCTCTCTAGCTGCCTCTGGACATGCTTTCCTCCTCTCCTTCTCCTTCGCCCAACAGTAGCATAGTTTCCACCGACACCCTGCTGGTTAATAGTACCGGTGGCGGTCGTTGGTAACCCGGGCCTCGACCGATCCGGTATGTAAGTCTTATTTATGATCCGCATATTTGATTTGGCAAAGAACCCAGCCACTGAGGATGCACAAGCCAGTGCATCCTTAGTGCCGGTCCCAAGCCCGGACAAATGGGGAGGGTTGCGTCAGGAAGGGCATCCGGCGTAAAATCTTTGCCAAATAAAATATGCGCATCATAAATCAGATTTCCGGGCCCGGGATACCAGTACCCGCCACCGGTGCTGGCCGATACTCAGGGATCCACAGGCTCAATGGAATGGGCTGAACCGGACATGGTCTGCCGTACTTTCTGTTGGGGTTAACTTGGACACTAAGGTCCAATAACTGAAGGGTCTGCTCTGCCGGAAACACCGCGAGCAAAACTTGTGGCCATTGTAGTGTATCCAGCCTTCATGTTTTGACAGAAAAATGGGGAAAATGATTTGATCAGTGGGTTGGGCAGGCTGTCAATAAATGCATCCCAGGTACACAGAACACATGTGGGGACAATATGAAAAAATAACTCTTAAAATACATTTCTTCATGATTTGGGATCAATTTAATGCAAAAAATTAGGTGTTTTTTTCACTTTTTTCAATAATTTCTTCTTTACTTCATTGGCAATCCACTATGGCCCCGAGTTATGACGTCAGCCCATATGCCATTCTTTTCACCTAACAGTATACTCACTCCACAGGAAACATTATGAAAACCCAACCCAAAACATTGGTTCTGTGATGATTTTACTGCTAGTTGGCGATCAGCAGGCTCAGAACCTCAACAGAATTTTGGGCTACTCTCCAAATCCCGAAAGACATCCTGGATATTTAACATGGTTGTTAATGTCCACATTATTAAACATCATGGCCAAGGCGTCTTGTTAATTTTAACATAACCCTGTTCTCCCAATGGAAATGTGCAACACAAGAAATATAAAACAGCAACATGGTTTTTATTACTTTATTGCGTCAGATGACAACTAATTACAAAAAAATGAAATTAATCTTCAACTGAACAAAATAATTTAACATAACTTGATTAACAAGGTGCAGCAGGTCCCTGTGAGGTGGGGTTGTTAGGAGGGTGTCCCACTGCAAATACTGCTCTGGGGATAGACCTCCACCCTCACCACCTGAGGAGACAGCAAACAAGACAGGCAGGGTGGGTTATACACCCTTTGCAGACACGTCACAATTATCACGTGACGATGGAGACTGCGCCATGACGGACGGCAGGAAGTGATAGACCAGACGGACGGCAGGAAGTGATAGACCGCCATGACGGACGGCAGGAAGTGATAGACCGGGAAATTCAAAAGCGAACAACAAAAACAAACAAAATATGGCGACGGATGAGTAGCTATTATAGTTTAAATGTAAGTGATGGCTACCGATAGTCAGAGTAGTGTTGTGGAGTTGTGCTGTGAAGTGAGTCACCTTGTAGGACGGCACAAAGAGCGATATGTGGAGAAGCTAGCGATAGCAGGGTTAGCTAGCGATAGCAGGGTTAGCTAGCGATAGCAGGGTTAGCTAGCGACCCGTACCTTCTTCCTACCCATGTGTTCACGGATCCAGCAAAACCGTCCAGTCTGCCCGAGTTCAGTCCACACGGTCTGTACCACTATGCTACCAACGGAGTGTCCCCACACACAGGTGCTGACCTAAAAGCACACAAAAGTCTGGATGCTGACCACTTCTTTGTAGCTGGTGGGGTTACAGAACCGCGGTGCCGCGCTCACAGCAGGGGGATGTACCTCATAATGGCGAAGGTAAGACATAGCTAGCTAGCCAGCTGTGTATGTTTTTAACCTGTTTCCCCCAGGATGCCATCAAACCTCAAATCGACTGTAACCAAAGGCAGCCCATACTTTCCTCGCCATTTCATAGCAGGCTACACAGTCTGGCCAGCTAGCTAGCATTTGGGTCATCCCATAGAACGTGTTAAGTTTGAGTCCACAACATTCAAAGGGGACAAGGAGGCATAATAAAACTGTCAGTAATGTTTTCAGTGTCTGAAGCCACTGATTCAAGTGTACTGGTTAGCATGAAGCAAAATACAATCAAATAATAAATATACAATTTGTATATTTTTAGCTGTTTTTGTTAAATTGCAATAATTTTCTCATGTCCACTCTGACCATTTCTAACATTCATGTAAGGTAACACTTAAATATCACATAAATGTCAGACTTTTATTGTTCTTATGAGCAAAAATACTTCCCTCTTCATATGAAATGTTTTAATTAAATTGAAAATGCATAATTTTTGGTTAATATATATATATATATATATATAGTCAGTTCAGGTTCAGGCCTTGCCTGTTGGCACACTGCACGGCACAGCAGGAAATCACCATCGCACCATAAAAGTAAAATAAAAACTAGCTTCAAATAACGAAATGTCGAACTATAGCTAACGTGCCTGCTTGAATTTGACGTCCAAGTCTTCTGCCGTCCGTCATGGCGTTCATATTCCCCGCGAGTGGGACGTGACGTCACGTGCAAAGGGTCAATATAGCAGCGCAACACAAGATGCACCCCCCTCTCTCTCTCTCTCTCACACACACACACACACAAGGCCTACTTATGTTATGCGTCACTGTCTTCAAGCGCAAGTTCAATCCTTGAACATCTGTTGGGGTCCCCGGTGCAGAGACATGCAATGCCACACTTCACATTGGCTCTTGCACAGGAGCATCCTCGGGCACACATGCTTTTCTTGCAGCGACAGTATTTGCTGTGTTTGAATTCAGAAGGTTTTGCCTCCTTCAGCATCATGGTTGCCACCAATTTGCCATTGACAAGCTGTCTCCCAAAATCACTGGCAGCCGGGTAGGTTGGCTGAACCATGTGTGCCCGCTTACACACAGCCAACTGATGCAGGGCTCGGCGAAGGTGTAACAAACAGGAAGGCATCTTCAGTTGGTGGAAGGCAACGCATGTCTCCTTTGATGCTCGCAAACAGATGGGCTCACAGTGCATCCAGAGTACCACCAAAGTCACTCCTGTCATAGAGTGATTCCATGTATCGCCTTGCTGCTGTTATGACCTCTTCCTGAACATCCAGGCTTTCCTCAGGGTCACCGTACCTGCACAGCGGCAGAAGGTCTGTCAGGTGTTTAATGGCAGTTGTGTAAGCCCGCCTTTTTCCTCTTCTGTACAGATAGCTCACCGTGTCACATCCGGTAAGTATGTAGGTGCTGAGGAGAAGGGATGTAAGATCTGCAGCTGCAACATCATACTTCCCTGCCAGCGCTTTCGTGATGGCATGAACAGGTAGGAAGATATCCATTGTCTTCACCCACTGCTCCTGCAGGCCATCCATGTGTGTGATGTAGTACATGCACATCATGATCATATCTGTGTCAGTCGCAACCACTACAGCCCATTTGTGGTGCAGAATTTTTACTGAGTATGCAATGTGAGCAAACATCCTGGTATCTGCCTCCTCGTGTTTCTCACAGGAAAGTTCTGGAAGCTCAACCTGACAATCCGCTGACAACAGGACAGTGCGACCAGGATCACGGAAGATTCCACCAAGAATAAGTGTGCATCCTGCAGGAAGTGACTTGTTCTGAGCTGCCCATGCTTCTCCCATGTAGTTCACCAGATTAGCTTTATTCAGTGGATTGTGAATGAAGCCTTTCCATTCAGGTATAGGGAGAGTATCATGTTGCTTGTACTCCTTCATTTTGCTAGGGCAGGTCTTCATCCTCTTCTCTCGTTCCTCACCTTTCAGACTTTCAGCAGGGGAGACATCATATTGATCACCAACAAAGTGGATGCAGTCACACTTGTCTGGGATGATTCCAAGGAGCTGCCGCAGGTACTTTCCTTGCAGTTCATGGAAGGTGCTGCTCCCAAGATGTTGGTAACGTTGAATGAATGCCATGGCATCTACTACCATTACAGCAGGCTTGTCGGATGGCGGTAGTCTGTCCACTTCCCCCCATGAGCTGCCAAGGACTGTCTTGATTGCAGCCAGGTAGTCTGCCTTGTTTCCTTTACGCATAGCATAACCTTGGTCAAGAGACGGATCTGGCTCAAACAGAGAGGCTGGGCAACTTGTCCATTCATGACCAAAGACTTCCACCTTCCTGTCTTCATCTAAGTCCTGCACAAAGTACAGGTTCCGCACAACTGCACTCTCTTCCCCGTAGACCTTCTTGGCTTTGAATGCCAAGGAGAGTGACGTTTTTGGCTTTACTGCAAAGGTGGCAAATTTTATTTGGGCTACTTTCTCACTGTCTGTTTTTCTTGCTGCAGCCAGTGCCTCCAGTCCTTTTTCATGAGCGCTCGCCAAGTCTGCAGATGCAGCTTTGTGGCCTGTTGAGATGTTCATCAGCTCCTGTTCTTCACATGTGAATGGATTGATCATCTGGTTGTTGATGACATCTGTTATTTTCCTTACACTTTCTGCCTCCTTTGCACCTTGGCTGTTAAAAGTCCACATGGTGTTTGGTGTCATCCATATCCAGGTGTGCCATAGCCTTTGTCTGCTCTGACACGGCTGTCAGAACTGGAAGAGCTTTCAAGTATTTCTCCATGGCCGCTGGCTGCTGACTGGTGCCAGTGAAGAGTTTTGTCTTGGCATCATGGTTGTAGGTTTTCTCAAGTGCCATGTCTGTCCAGACACCATTGAACCGTCCTTCTGTTTGACGTACAGTGAACTTCCCATCCTTGAATTCCCTATGGATGTTTGGAGCCAGTGTAGGCAGGCTTCTCATTGCGTTTAGGTAGTGGGGAAGGCAGGATACATACTTGTAGTGGCCAGCAGCTACAAGGTATGGTAACATCTTTTCTACTTCAGCCATGTGTTCCTCCCACAGACCTGCACACTCAGCATGGATGAACCGTTTCAGAATCATCACCATATCAATGTACATTAGCCATAGCTTTGTGGTAGGTGAGGTACATGCTTCATCAAACTCAGCCATCAAACATGACAGCTTTTTCAGTTGGTCAGTTGCATCAGCACACGCAGAAGATGCCTTCTCTACATCCTCTTCTGACAGGGCATCTAGGAGTAGCTGGACATTGTTGTCAAGCACACACATGTACTCCAGGTCCTTCTCTTCAATGACCAATCATCTGGCAAATGCTTCCCATTGTAGGGCAAACATGGCTGCATACACCATAGTGTGGGCATGCATCATTGCATAGTAGTCTTTCCCACGGATGATGTGGTTTGCTTTTCCACGGAGACAGACATCAGCTTCGACCATGATGTTTTCGATTCCAGTGGACTGCATCAAATGTCCAATGGCTCCAAGGAAATTCTGAGCAATGTGGAAGCCACCCATGCGCAAGATAAGTTTGGCACACTTCTCTTGGTTCTTCTTTTGCAGACTCAGAACCGCCTCATAGATTGCTTGGTCACATGTGATGATGGCACACTCTTGGCCATGTTTTCTCGACACATCCATGCAGTACTGAACTGACTGTTCAACCCCATCAGGTGAAAGAAATCCAGATGTTTGACACTACTAGCTAACTAGCTGTTGACAAATCCACTCTCTCTATATACCGTACAGTACTATATATATAAAAACAAACTATGTATAATAAATAGTTTGTTTACAACTTACAGAACATTTGTATTTTTCAGTACTGTGATATCCAGTATAGCTACATTTCATTTTTGTGGTGCCATTCATGCCACAAGCTAACTAGCTACAATTTTTCTAAACCTGAACGTAACAACTGGCCATGTAGCTAATTGCCAACGGTAGCTAACGTTTAGGGCAGCCTATAGTTATCCTTACTAGCCTGCTATCTGTCTGACATGAAAAACACTTCAGCTAATTAACATTACAATATCCATAATTACCATTCCCTTCCCCAAACGCTGGGACAGACCTATTCACAAAACTCACTGTCACTGGTCACTTGCCAGAGAAACTGATGGGCAGCTTTGAAGCCCGCTGGTAACCGTTGTTTGCTTGTTCCAAACTCATGCAAATCACCAAGATCGTGTGTGTGTGTGTGTGTGTGTGTGTGTGTGTGTGTGTGTGTGTGTGTGTGTGTGTGTGTGTGTGTGTGTGTGTGTGTGTGTGTGTGTGTGTGTGTGTGTGTGCCATGATGTTAAATATCCAGGATGTCTTTTGGAATTTGGAGAGTAGCCCAAAATTCTATGGAGGTTCTGAGCCTGCTGATCGCCAACTAGCAGTAAAATCCTCACAGAACCAATGATTTGGGTTGGGTTTTTATAATCTCTTCTGTGGAGTGAGTATACTGTTAGGTGAAAAGAATGGCATATCGACTGATGTCATAACTCGGGGCCATAGTGGCTTGCCAATGAAGTAAAGATGTAAATATTGAAAAAAAGTGAGAAAACACCAAATTTTTTTTGCATTAAATTGGTCCCAAATCATGAAGAAATGTATTTTAAGAGTTATTTTTTCAGTGGATGTCGTCACCACATGTGTTCTGTGTATCTGGGATGCATTTATTGACAGCCTACCCAACCCACTGAGGATTTGGAGAAAAAAACCATTTTTCCCATTTTTCTGTCAAAACATGAAGGGTGCATACACCTCAATGGCCACAAGTTTTGTTCGCGGTGTTTCCGGCAGAGCAGACCCTTCAGTTATTGGACCTTAGTGTCCAAGTTAACAGAAAAAACCCCAACAGAAAGTACGGCAGACCATGTCCGGTTCAGCCCATTTTGTGAGCTTTTGCGCCTGTGGATCCCTGAGTATCGGCCAGCAGGGTGCCGGTGGAAACTATGCTACTGCTGGGCGGCGGAGAAGGAGAGGGGGAAGGCATGTCCAGAGGCAGCTAGAGAGGAGGAAGGGTAGGAGTGTGGAGGTGAGAGTCGGAACTTTGAATGTTGGCACTCTGACTGGTAAAGGGAGAGAGAGCTGGCTGACATGATGGAAAGAAGGAAGGTAATGTAACCGGTTATTTTCTTGCCCGGTGCGGGATTCGACACGGGGTGAACTGCAACACAAGGCGACGTCACTAACCGCTCGGCTAAAGTGTCAGACCCGTTAGCTAGGGGCTAACTTGTCTTATTGGTAGTTTACATTAGTAACTTAGAACTTTAGTTTGTATATAGAACATAATGCACATGAAACACATTTACATTAATATGAAAAATAATAAACGGGGACCAAAAGAAAATTGTCCTAAGTGGTATCAGTGTCCTTGTTTGAGATCTCTCCACCTGTTCGATCGATTTCCAAGCCAATGTCTAGTCAAAGTCAATCTTGTTGAGTTCAGATCACTGTCGGTCTGATCTATCAAAAGTCCGGTAAGTTAACAGTGCACTGTTTATACGTGTGTTCGAGTTGGTACCAGCTATGTGACTGGCACGATCCTACCACAGAGCAGATAGTTCATCCACCGTGTCAGGGGCGATGTAGAAATAGGGGTATCATTTCTGAACCTAAAGGTACATTTGTGAGAAAAGTACCCTGGAAGGTACAAAAATGGTCTTTAAGGCGACAGTGGTGGATCTAGAGGTTTTTTCCTGGGGTGGCAAGACTGTGTCTCAGAGGTGGCAGCTGCCACCCCTTGCCACCCTGTAGATCCGCCCCTGTAAGGCGATAACTGTATACCTTTTAAAGGTACAAAGTAACTGCTGAAATCAAAGGGTACATAATTGTACCTTTAACAAGCTTTAGGTACAGTCAAATGATGCAGCAAATCAGTAATGACAAAATCTTGACTTAAATTGTGTGTTGGGTTTATTGAAATAAAATGGCTACAGCGACATTTCCATTCAATTCTTGGTCTGTGTAGCCTAGCCCGGGGACAAGTTTATGAGCTTCATTAATAACTTAGCTGGGTGTGCATTTCAGGGATTTCAGCTAGTTTTTACGTTGTATTGTGATTATGCAAATGATAATTAATTTAAAAAAATAATAATATTGTAGGTTCATAATATGGTTGTTCTATTCAAATGCCAAGATCACCTTCATGTCATTACTCTAAACGACCAGCAGGGGCCATTGTTCCGGCGGATTCACCACCCATCGTTTTCCTGGGCCTGAGCATTATACATTAGAAGAGGTCTTACGATACATGTAGTCTGTACCTGTGACAGTGAAAGTGTCGGTTCATTATCCTGCATTGTCGAGTTTATCCACAGATGAACTAATTGAAAAAATAATTCAAGCTGGAATACAGATCAATGAAGAAGAAGCAAGGAAATGCAGGGGGAGGTAAAAGCCTTTATGTTCCTGTTCCTGTTCATGCTGTTAACTAAAATTAGCTAGCTAACTTTAAGATGCCTGTCAGTGATCCTTAATAAGGCCTAAGGCTAACTGTTACTGTAACTTAACTTTAGCTAGCTACATCAAGCACATGTTGCTTACAGTACAGCTAAGCTAAGCTATTACGGACTGGTCTTTTAATCAAGTGTTTTAATCAAGTTATACTTGTCAGTATAACAGAGTGAAATGCTTCAAGTGGCGGGTAACTGAGCTCAAATCTGTGTTTTGGGATACCCATACCCCAGGAAAACATACCAGTAACCACCCAGCCAATTCTGTAGGATTAAAAATGTTGCGAGGTATATAAAACAAAGCTTCAAAAACGTGTAAAAATCTGCAGCGTCCACTGGTTTCAGACCTTGGGGGCGCGGCACCGAGAGGAAGACGGCGACGTCACCAAGGAAGCCGCCAAAAAATCAAGAAAGGAAAACGGGAAAAATACCCCAAAACGGTCTAACTCCGCAAATCAGCTCTATACATGGTTCAGCACATTTTAACATGTCAACAGCAACACATCTCCCACATTTATAAAGTATTTTGAAGCAAATCTGGCAATTTGGTTTCCCCGCTCTTTCAATTTGCCATCCGCATCACTCTCCGTTATACTGTGTTTTAGTTGTGACGGCGAGTTTCAGTTTCATTGTAGATCTAGTTTGTCATTCTATGTATTCTTTCATGGGGAATTGTTGTGTGCGTTGGCGCCATTTTCTAGAATCGGTTGGCGCTCTTCGGCGGCGTATCGAGCGCCTGCGGATATGGGTAGCACGACCCGTACATCCCCACCGCTGGTCTGGCCTTGAACGTCGCACGTCGGTGTGGCCTGCGGTAGGTCCGTTTGTCGGCGTTTTTAATGAAGGTTAAACGTTGATGTAGGTCGTTAACAACACAGCGTTCGGGTCTGTGTAGAGCTCGTCCATGTGAGTGCTGTATGCTCTGTAGTCTGGCGGGAACCTGAACGTTAAAGGACCCTGACTGTCTCCCACTGCCTGCTCCGCAAGTCCGTCGTTGCTGGCTAAGTTCGTCACGTCGGTAAGTTTGAAATGGCATTTTGGCAATGTAAAGCCAGTATGTATTGTAACGTGTATGGATAAGAAGACACGCTGGCCGCTGGCTGGCGGGTCTGACCCTTTAGTCGAGCGGTTAGCGATGCCTCCTGCGGTGCGGGCGATACGGGTTCACTTCCCGGCCGCGGCAGTTCCTGTGGTTGCGTTGTCCCCCGAATTCGCTACATTGGTGTCAAAAGTGGGATGGGGCGACCGTAAGGCCATCGGAAGCGCATGCGCCCTGAGGCGTGAAGGAGCTGACCTTTCTGAGTAAACACGTGAAAAAGCAACAGGTTATGGGCCCAGAGCGTCGCTAAAAGGCGGTTTTACACGGAGTTTTGAGAGAGATAAACGGTGTTGTGGAATTCACAATGGAAGATAAGCTGTTTATTGGCAAGCTGAGCGGACCAGAGAACTGGGCAACGTGGAAATTTCAGATGGAACACTTGCTGAAAGCGAAATGACTATGGGGCATGCTAATGGTCATCAGGGCTGGGCTTAAGTTTGGTGGCCTCCCACGTGCCCGTTGTCAGTTCGTGTTGTAACCTCCCCGCAGTAGCGGCCACTCTCCTCTCACGGTCCTTCTCTCTACGAACTCATCCCAGCCCTTGGTTCATGTTTTTCCCTTGCAAGGTTTCCCCGTGGAAGTATCCTGCCGTGTTCCCGTTTGGATTACCCGCGAGTTTTTTTCCCCCTTGGACTTTCCGTTTTTTCCTTGTCGCTCATTGCCTTCCTATGTTTGAATAAAGTACGCCAGTTTTCGGCTAACCCCATCTCTGTCTGTTGTCGTGCGCTTGGGGTCTTCCACAAACCCTAACAGTACAAACTGACCATGACGACCCCAGCCGACACGGAGAGCGTACCGGCCAGTCCGCTTCGAGCGGCCCTCATCGAACAGATCCAACTGACTAACTCCCACACCCAGCAGCTAGAGGCGGCCTCCGCCGCGGTGAGAGATCTTCAGACTTGGGTCCCGCCCCTCCAGGCTTGTGTGGGTAACCTAACGAGGCAGCAGGCGGCGTTGGCGAGCCAACAAGCAGAGATCCTGCGGCAGTTGCAAACCATCACGGCGGCTCTCACCATCCAGCCGCCGGGCCTGCCCCTGGAGTCGTGGGTAACCCGCCCCCTGGGCCCGCGGCCCCGGTTAACCCTGTGGGGCTCAACCTGGTTCCCCGGGAGCCCTGCCTCTCCAGCCCACGACCGTTTGATGGCGACTTTGAGACCTGTGCCACGTTCATCATGCAGTGTGAGCTGGTCTTCCTGCCACAACCCAGCATGTTCACGTCTGATGCTGCCCGGGTCGCTTACGTGACCAACCTGCTCACAGGCCGAGCAGCTCAGTGGGCCACTGCTTCCTGGTCCATGAAGGCCAGTTTCTGCCTCACCTACGAGGCCTTTGAGGCAGAACTACAGAAGGTTTTCCACCATCCAGTCGGTGGCCAGGACCTTGGTGCTCGGTTGAGCAGTATCCAGCAGGGCAGTGGCAGTGTCACAGATTACTCGGTGGAGTTCAGGCTGGCCGCAGTTGAGAGCGGCTGGAACGACCGGTCACTTCGGGTCACCTTCCGGAGAGGTCTCAGCGAGGCTGTCAAGGACCAGCTAGCCACCCGGGAGGAGCCCACCTCCCTCGAGGACCTGATCGAGCTCGCCATCCGCATCGACGGACGCCTCCGGGAGAGGAGGCGCGAGCGAGCCCTGCGTGGATCCCCCTCCATTCCCCAGTCGTCCAGCACTCCTAACAGGATCCCTACTCCCGATCGCCCTACTTTCCCTGTGGCCGTTTCTCCCCCCGCGCCCCAGACCATGACGGGGGAGGAACCTATGCAGCTGGGGCGCACGCGCCTTAGTCTGGCCGAACGGGAGGCCCGGTTCAAGGCGGGTCAATGCCTCTACTGTGGCCAGAAGGGACATCTGATCAGCGGCTGCCCCACTCGGCCAAAAGACTAGGCTCACTGGGGCCCCGGGAGATCCTAGTTAGCCGACTTTCCTGTTCCCGCCGTCCTGCCCCACAGAACCATCTAGTTAGCATTACCCTGGCCTGGGCTGACCAGCGGCTCACGGTGGGATGCACTCCTCGACTCGGGGGCTGATGAGTGTTTCCTGGACTCGGAGTTTGCGGCCCAGGCTAACATCCCGCTAGAGACACTGGAGAAGCTCATTGAGGCCTTCGCGCTGGACGAGCGCTGCCTGGCCAGCGTCACCCAATGCACCCACCCTGTCTCTCTCACCATAGCAGGTAACCATGTGGAGAGACTTCGGTTCTACATCATCCAGTCCCCGTTAGTCCCTGTGATCCTAGGGCGCCCCTGGTTCGTGCAGCATGAGCCACACATCGCCTGGGCCTCCGGTACAATCATGGAGTGGAGCTCCTCCTGTCATGCCCAATGTCTCCAGGCTGCTCCCGCCCCATCCCCCCGACGTGCCCCTAGTACCCCGCCTCCCGACCTCTCCTCTGTTCCCCCTGAGTACCATGAGTTAGGTGAGGTTTTCAGCAAGACCTGGGCCCAATCTCTTCCTCCTCATCGGCCTTATGACTGTGCTATCGACCTCCACTCTGTGGCACCCCTTCCCAGCAGTCGTCTGTACAGTCTGACCATCCCCGAGAAAGCTGTGATGGACGAGTACATCTCCGAGTCCTTGGCAGCGGGGCTCATTCGGCCCTCGTCCTCCCAGGTGGCAGCTGGATTCTTTTTCGTGAAGAAGAAGGACGGGGGCCTCCGACCCTGCATTGACTATCGCCAACTCAATGAGATAACCGTCAAGAACAAGTACCTCCTTCCTCTCATGAGTTCCACCCTTGAGCCCCTCACCCAGGCTACAGTCTTCACTAAGCTGGACCTCCGGTGTGCCTATCATCTGGTCCGGATCCGGAAGGGGGACGAGTGGAAGACAGCCTTTAAGACGCCCCGGGGTCATTATGAGTACCTGGTCATGCCGTTCGGCCTCACCAACGTCCCGGCGGTATTCCAGGCTCTCATGAATGACATTCTCCGCGACATGCTCGACGAGTTTGTGGTGGTGTACCTCGATGACATCCTCATCTTCTCCAGGACCCTCGAGGAACATGTCCAGCATGTCCGCCGGGTACTCGAACGTCTCCTTCGGAACCGGCTCTTCGTCAAGGCAGAGAAGTGCCGGTTCCATTCCCCTTCCGTTGACTACCTGGGCTTCGTCGTTGAGAGGGGACAGACCCGGGCCGACCCCCGCAAGATCCAGGCTGTGGTGGACTGGCCCGATCCCACATCACGGAGGGAATTACAGAGCTTCCTCGGGTTTGCGAACTTCTATCGGAGGTTCATCCGGAACTACAGCTGCGTGGCAGAACCTCTCACCAGGCTGACCTCCCCCTCCCAGCCGTTCATCTGGTCCCCGGCTGCCCGCTCTGCGTTCCAGTCCCTCAAGGAGAGATTTACTAGCGCCCCGTTCCTGCTCCACCCCGACCCGAAGAGGCAGTTCATCGTAGAGGTGGACGCTTCGGACACCGGGTTGGGGGCTGTCCTCTCCCAGCGGTCAGCGTCTGACCAGAAGGTACACCCATGCGCCTTCTTCTCTCGCCGGTTCCTCCCCGCCGAGGAGAACTATGATGTCGGGAACCGGGAGCTGCTGGCAGTGGTGGCTGCTCTGGAGGAGTGGCGCCATTGGCTGGAGGGGGCGGAACAGCCGTTCACCATCTGGACGGATCATAAGAACTTGACGTTCATCCGGGCAACCAAGCGCCTCAATGGTCGGCAGGCACGGTGGGCCAGCTTCCTCAGTCAGTTTGACTTCATGCTGACTTATCGCCCCGGGTCCCGCAACACGAAGGCAGACTCCCTGTCCTGACAACACCCGAGGAGGGAGCCAGCTACAGAGGAGCCGACTCCCATCCTTCCTGAGGCCAGGGTGGTTGGCGTGGTTACCTGGGGCATCGAGACCGTGGTCAGGCAGGCGTTGCGCTCCCATCCCGCCCCGAGCCGTGTCCCTCCACGCCGCCTATTCGTCCCGGATGCAGTCCGGCCCCGGGTTCTCCAGTGGGGCCATGCCAGTCAGTTTGCTTGCCATCCGGGTGTCCACCGCACCTTCACCTTTCTGGCTCGGCGTTTCTGGTGGCCCACCATGAGGAACGACGTCAGGGACTTCGTAGGGGCCTGCTGCGTCTGTGCTCGCAGCAAGGCCTCTCACCAGGCACCCGCGGGTCTGCTGCAGCCCCTCACAACTCCAAGCCGGCCCTGGTCCCATGTGGCGTTGGATTTTGTCTCCGGACTGCCGCCCTCCCAGGGTAACACTGATCCTGACAGTGGTGGACCGCTTCAGTAAGGGAGTGCACCTGGTGGCCCTCCCCAGACTCCCATCGGCTTCTGAGACGGCGGACCTCCTGACGAGCCACGTGTTCCGTCTCCACGGCCTTCCCCTGGACGTCGTCTCAGACCGAGGGCCCCAGTTCGTCTCCCAGGTATGGCGGGCCTTTTGTAAGGGGTTGGGTGCCTCTGTTAGTCTCTCCTCTGGCTATCACCCACAGACTAACGGACAGACAGAGAGGATGAACCAGAGCGTGGAGTCTGCCCTCCGGTGCGTGGCCGCCAAGAAGCCCAGCTCCTGGAGCCGGTTCCTCCCCTTGGTCGAGTATGCCATCAACTCCCTGGTCAGCTCTGCCACCGGCCTCTCACCTTTTGAGGTGTCCCTGGACTACCAGCCGCCTCTCTTTGCTGCGCAGGAGTCGGAAGTGGCGGTTCCCTCCGTGCAGGCCCATCTGAACCGGTGTCGTCGCGTCTGGGAGGTGACCAGAGCCGCTCTGCTCCGGGCAGCTGAGCGCGCCAGTCGGGGAGCCAACCGACGCCGGTCCCCAGCACCTATGTACCAACCAGGCCAAAGGGTGTGGCTGTCCTCGAAGGATCTCCCGCTTCAGTCCACCGCGAAGAAGCTGAACCCCCGGTTTGTCGGGCCCTTTGAGATCAGGAAGGTTCTCAGCCCCGCGGCGGTGAGTCTTAAGCTTCCGGCTTCCTTGAAGACCCATCCCGTGTTTCATGTGTCTCGGGTTAAGCCTGTTTCCCACAGTCCTCTGATGCTTCCGGCCCCGGCTCCGCCTCCCCCTGAGATCGTGGATGGGCACCCCCAGTGGAAGGTCCGCCGGCTGCTGGACGTCCGGCGCCGAGGACGGGGGTTCCAGTATTTGGTGGACTGGGAGGGCTACGGTCCGGAGGAACGTAGCTGGGTCTCCCGCCAGCTCATCCTGGACCCTGGGCTGCTCACTGAGTTCCATCATTCCCATCCCGACAAGCCGGTCAAGTCGCCTGGTGGCTCCCGTGGGGGGGGGTACTGTTATGGCTCGCCCACCCCGCGCCGTGGCCCGCCCACCCCACGCCGGCAGCCAATCGGTTCGTCAGGGCCGGGCTTAGTCATCAGGGCTGGGCTTAAGTTTGGTGGCCTCCCACGTGCCCGTTGTCAGTTCGTGTTGTAACCTCCCCGCAGTAGCGGCGACTCTCCTCTCACGGTCCTTTTCTCTACGAACTCATCCCAGCCCTTGGTTCATGTTTTTCCCTTGCAAGGTTTCCCCGTGGAAGTATCCTGCCTTGTTCCCGTTTGGATTACCCGCGAGTTTTTTTCCCCCTTGGACTTTCCGTTTTTTCCTTGTCGCTCATTGCCTTCCCATGTTTGAATAAAGTACGCCAGTTTTCGGCTAACCCCATCTCTGTCTGGTGTCGTGCGCTTGGGGTCTTCCACAAACCCTAACAGAGATGTTACAAATGTGGGAAAGAAGGACATATAAAGCGCGACTGTCCAAGTGGGAAAAAGAAAAAGAAAACCCACAAGGCCAAAAGCATGATGTGTGAAGATGCAGAAGATTTGTCTGAAAGTGCCTTTGTCGCTAAAGAGGCACACAACAGGTCGAATGGTTGATTGATTCAGGAGCCTCAAAGCACATGACATGTGATAAAGAAATTCTTCAAGACTACCAGCAATTCTTGAAAGCACAGTCTGTGAAACTCGGTGACGGCAGGGTGGTTGACGCCCTAGGACTTGGTAATGGCAAAATGAGAATGACTTTCAAACTAAGTGATGTAAAAAATGTCACAATGTATGACATGCTGTATGTTCCAAAGCTATCTGGGAATCTATTCTCAGTGGGAGCTGCTGCCAGAAAAGGAAATACGGTGCAGTTTAAGAAGTCTTGCTGCTACATACGTGGGAAAGATGGAACTATTCAAGGAATGGGAACACAAAGATCTGACGGACTGTATCAGCTGGACGTCGAAGGAAGTTCGTCTGTCTGTCATGGTGCATCAAGTGCATCAGTACCAGCCAGCCTGTGGCACCAGCGCCTGGGTCACACCACCAAGCTGAAGGAACTAAACGATCTGGTGAACGGAGTGGACTTCTCTGCAGAGAAAGACGTTCCTTTATGTGAAGTATGTGTGGAAGGCAAGCTGTCTAGAAAGCCATACAAGCCAGTTGGAGAAATCCGTTCCAAACGCAACTTGCAGCTGATCCATAGTGACGTCTGTGGTGCCATGCAGACTGAATCTATAGGTGGAGCAAAATATTTTGTGACTTTTATCGATGATTACTCTAGATGCTGCAAGGTATACTTTCTGAAACAGAAGAATGAAGTCCTTAGCAAATTCAAGGCATTTGAGAAAACATTCTCCAATGAGTGTGGGCAGAATGTCACGAGACTGAGAACAGACAATGGTGGTGAGTACACATCAAAGGAGTTTCAAGAATATTTGAAGGCTCAAGGTATCCACCATGATATGACTATACCTCACTCACCACAGCAAAATGGTGTAGCAGAAAGAAAAAATAGGACATTAATTGAAGCAGCTAGAAGTATGCTGTTTCATGCTAAGTTGCCAAAGATGTACTGGGCAGAGGCTGTAGCAACCGCAGCTTACATACAGAACAGGCTGCCCACATCTGTCCTGAAGCAAGAGACACCCTACGAGAGATGGTGTGGCAAAAAGACGGACATGAGTCACATGAGAGTGTTTGGCTGTGTTGCTTATGCACATATCCCAGGCGTAGAGAGAAGAAAACTGGACGAGAAGGCTGTGAAGCTTCGTTTCATGGGTTATGCTTTGGCATTGTTTGCATTGTTTGCTGTGAAGAGAATGCCTTTGGCATTGTTTGCATAACACATGGAAGGCATTGTTTGCATAACAGGTGTCGCCTGTTTGATGAAGTGAAAAGGAGGATTCTAATGCATCGTGATGTCATCTTTAATGAATCAGACTTCGACTGGAAACAGGAAGTGAAAGTGACCTGCTCAGAGAACGAGGTAATCATGAACACAAATGAGAGTGGAACACTAGATGACGAGGTCACTGTCGATGAAGCTGCTAGAGAAGGTGGCAGAATCAGAAGAGCTCCAAGGAGATATGGATATGATAAGTTTGCTGATATAGTGACTGTTGATCATGCAAGTGTGTGTTGTGTCATAGAGCCAAGCACATTGAAAGAAGCAATGATGAGTACTAATGCAAAGGAATGGCAGGATGCGGCTGACTTGGAATATGAGTCACTGCTGGAAAATGAGACGTGGGACTTAAGGGATTTACCAAGGGATAGAAATGCCATAGGATCAAGATGGGTGTTCAAAGTCAGGCATCATAGTGATGGATGAGTGGAGAGATACAAGTGCAGACTCGTCGCCAAGGGCTACTCACGGTTGTATGGTGCTGACTATGATGAAACTTTTTCACCCGTGGTACGATTCAGCTCATTTCATACATTACTGTCCTTTGTCATCCAGAACAATCTACATGTGCACCAGATGGACGTAGTAACTGCATTCCTTAATGGACACCTGGAAGAAGAACTCTGGAGCAACCAGAGGGATACACCAAACCAGGGCAGGAACAGCTGGTGTGTAAACTGAAGAAATCAAACTGAAGCAGTCTCCTCGTTGCTGCAGCAAGGCTTTCACTGAGTTCATGATGGAAATTGGATTCAAACAAAGCACATCAGACCCCTGTGTTGTTGTGAGATCAAGACAAGAGCTTGAGATACTCGCTGTTTATGTGGATGATCTGATTACGGAGTCGATTGCAAGCATGAATGAGTTGAAAATGGCTCTCAAGAAGCGCTACAAGATGAAGGACATGGGTGAGCTGTCCTATATCCTGGGCATCTCTGTTGTCCAAGACAAAGAAAAGAACTGTGTCTTACTTCATCAGAAGCATTACATTGAAGCCATTCTTCAGAAATATGGGATGGATAATGCAAATTCTGTTGCAACTCCTGCTGATGCCAACGTCAAATTGAAAAAAAGTGATGGTGTCAGTAAGCCTGTGAACCAAAGTACCTATCAGTCCATGGTAGGAAGTCTGCTGTATGCTGCGATGGCCACACGACCAGACATAGCTCAAGCAGTGAGTGCTGTGTCAAAGTTCAACGCAAATCCAGATGCTGCACATCTGACTGCTGTGAAGAGAATACTTCGATACTTGAAAGGTACAGTGAACCTTGCTCTCAAGTACGAGCGGTCAGAGTCTGGAACTTTGATCGGCTTGTCAGATGCTGACTGGGCCGGTGATCAGGATGAACGCCGCTCAACAACCGGCAACATATTCTTACTGAGTAGAGGAGCAGTGAGCTGGCTCAGCAAGAAACAGGCAACAGTTGCACTTTCAACAGCGGAAGCCGAGTACGTTGCACTCAGTCAAGCTGCTCAAGAGGGTACCTGGCTGAGACGATTACTGAATGATCTCGGAATGGATGCTACGCCCACAGTGATCCTGGAGGACAAACAAGGAGCCATTGCAATTGCGAAGAATCCAGTGGATCACTCAAGGACTAAACACACAGACATTCGCCACCACTACATCTGTGAATGTGTGCAGAATGGGCAAATAGAACTGCAATATTGCCCAACAAATGCCATGAAGGCAGATATCTTGACCAAGCCACTGACTCAACAGAAGTTTGAATATCTTAGGAGAGAGATTGGGCTTTTCCCTATGTAATTCTGTTTACTGTAATAGGCACTGTTTTTCTGTTGAAAATGGTAAGAAAGCTGTAAGCAAGGTAAAAGGAGTAAGAAAAGGAATCTTGCAAGTTTTTTTTTCAGTTTAAAGATTTATTATCTTGACATTATTTGTGAAAGAGAGCACGGCTCTTAGTAATATAATTTAGTGTGAAGTGCCTTAATGCCATTGTAAAATTTAGTGGGAGTGTTGTAATACAGTAATTTGACAATGGGTGTCGCTAATGCGCTGTACTGTCCTCTAGTGTCTGCTTGTAGTTCCGGTTTGTGTCTGCTTGTAGTTCCGGTTTGACCTTTCTAAATAAACACGTGAAAAAGCAATACTTCAGTGTTATGGGGCGTGTGAATTTTGATAATACATTTGATAATTTTGATATGAACAACGATTACTTTCAATGATGTATAGTCTTCATGTGTATATTTTACAGTTTTTTTGACGATGTTGACAGAATCCCTTCATTCAACAAGCAGCTTCTGCCATCGCTTCAGGGAGGGCTTTGCTGGTGTTTTGCCAAATGTGCTGAAACTTGTGTAATCCCTTATTACCTGGTGTTATAATGCACACTGTGTGGTGATACACAATTGAGGGCAGATTCACCAGGGGCTGCTGCTCCTTTAAGGCAGACGTTCAGAGTGCTGACGTAGGCACTGCTTAGAGTTTCCGGGTGGAGCCATGTTTGCAGCTTCCTGGCAGTTAGCTGGTTGCCACGAGAAATTGTGCTGTATCGGTGTGGTTTTGTGTGGCGAGTAAACGGAATTTGATCTTTCCGTCTCCTCACTCCTGCACTCCCACAACAGGATTGTGACGTTACTTTATTAGAATGTAAGAAGAGTACTTTTATTTTGAAGTTTATTTACTCCCTCTAGCCTTCCTCACGCGACTTTACTTCAGGAAATAGTTTGCTGCCTGGTAGTCATGGTAACAGTACAGTCCAGCTTTCCATGCGGAGTTTCATATGTTTGCCCAGCTCCTGTGTTTATTGCTTCTACGTTTGTGCCTTGGAGAGCATCGTCTGTAAGTTCAGTTGCGACATTATTTAAGTGATTGATGATTTCCGTCATAAGAACTTCGTTGTATTCATGTTAATACGAAACTAGCTATGTGTAACGTTAGCTTCTCCCATTTTCTGTTAGCTAGTTAGCCAGCCAGGCTTTCGGTTGCTAGTTAGCTGTGTCAGCTCCGTGGTAGAAATGTCACGTTATTCTGTCTGCCCGTATTCCGCCTATATTATAGCATACTGATCTATGTTATATTGCGCTTCCGATGGCCTTACGGTCGCCCCATCCCACTTCCGACACCAATGTAGCGAATTCGGGGGACAACGCAACCACAGGAACTGCCGCGGGCGGGAAGCGAACCCGTATCGCCCGCACCGCAGGAGGCATCGCTAACCGCTAGACTAAAGGGTCAGACCCGCGAGCCAGCGGCCAGCGTGTCTTCTTATCCATGCACGTTACACTATGTACATTATTTACAATTAGTCCATAATTCATGTGTGATTTCGTAATTCCTAGGTTACGTAGAGCTATTTACATGCAGTTATGTAGCCTACAATTATTATTTACATGCAGTCATGTGCAGTTTTTTACATGTGTTATGTAGTTATGTCATAGACATGTGATAAAATTTTATAATTTATGCAATGTTTATTGAAACATTCTTTCTCTGTATTGCCCCCTATACAGTTTTACAAAAAAGGTTTGAATTCTCAAAGTTCTTCAGTAAAGTTCCTCAACTTGGACCCGGGACTCTGTATTTCTTTGGGATTCTTAATGTTGGCTATCTGTCGGCCTGTTTATACATGGACACAAACACGTAGGACAGAATAAGGATATAAAAGTCACACTCTTTTACCTGGTGTTATAATGCACACAGGAGTCACACTCTTATTATATATATATTGTAGCGAATTCGGGGGGCAGCCGCGGGAACAGCCGGGACGCGAACCCGTGTCTCCCGCTCCACAAGCGACAACGATAACCAGTCGACTAAAAGGTCCGACCCGTTAGTCAAGGACTAACGTGTCTAATTATCCATGCACGTTACTATATATATATATAAAACACAGGATTCTAGGTTCTCAGCGGTCGATGGTGAAACGGCTGAAATTCCTGTCTACCCCTGAATGTCACTAGGCCAGTGTTATTATTAAAATATGTAACTATTACATGTGACTGACAAGTATAACAAGAAAAACTTGAATGGGAATATAACACATTAAGTAGCGCGGTGTCTCCACTGCGGAAATACTACACTGTGGCAGGATGAGGAAAAACACAGGAGACGAAGGCGAGTTTGAACTTGGCCGCCACACAGCCTCCCCCCGCACACCCAGAAGGGCCTCCTGGAAAGAAAATCAGTTTCTCACAGGAGGCTTAAGCAGCCTGCCATAACGGCTGCACCGTCCCTCAGCCGAAACCGTAGGTGAAACACAGTCCAAAGCCGGCTGAGAAGCAGAACGCCGACCCCGACTACCCCGACGGGGAACCTGGGCCGGAAACACAACTTCGCCTGCCACACTGTGCGCCGGTTTAAGCCTATGAAGCGTGACCCGCTCCCTACGCCCACCCATATCTAGCACAAAACCCTTAGGACCCGTCTCAAGAACCCGAAATGGGCCGTCTTATGGGGGTTGGAGGGGTGAGCGGTGAGCATCATGCCGTACAAAAACAAAACGAGCCGACATGAGCTCCGCAGGCACGAACGACCGCGGAAAACAGTGGTGAACGGGGCCTGGAACCCGAGTGCTGTCGGACAAAAAAGGATAAACGGCCGGACGGGGTCGAGGAGCGGAACTCCCAGGCAAAAATTCCCCAGGGACGCGGAGCGGCTGACCGAGCACCAGCTCAGCGGGTGACGCGTCGAGGTCCTCCTTAGGAGCCGAACGCAACCCGAGCATAACCCAAGGTAAACGGTCCACCCAGTTACCATCCGAGAGCGCAGCGCTGCCTTGAGCGACCGGTGAAAACGTTCACACAAGCCGTTAGCCTGAGGGTGATACGCGGTAGTGCGGTGTACCTGCACACCCAAGGATCGCGCAAGTGCCGACCAGAGCTCTGACACGAACTGGGGGCCCCTGTCTGAGGTGACGGAGTGCCGAAACGGGCGACCCAGGAGGAAAGAAACGCGCGTGCAACGTCCGAGGAAGTTGTGGATGACAGAGGGACAGCCTCAGGCCACCTGGTGGTCCGATCTACCATTGTGAGCAGGTGCGTAAAACCCTGTGAAGAGGGCCCACCAGGTCCACATGCACGTGGTCGAAACGTCTGGCCGGGATCGGAAACTGTTCGAGGGGCGACTTAGTGTGCTGGTGGACCTTAGCGCGCTGGCACGCCACACAATCAGCCGCCAGCCCCACGACGTCCTTGCGGAGGCCAGGCCAGACGAACTTGGAACCGACCAACTTCACTGACGCCCGAACTGCGACAGGGAAGTGAATCGATTCGAAAACTCGACGGCGCCAGGCCACTGGAACAACGGGGCGGGGACGGCCGGTGGAGACATCGCAGAGGAGGGCAGGACTGCCTTCCTGCATCACATCATCCTCTAGCTTGAGGCCGGTACGCGTTGACCTAAGGGCAAGGACGTCCGGGTCGCTGGGCTGGTCGGCAGCCATAGCGGAGAAATCCACACCGAAGTGCACAGGACACACAAGCACACGCGACAGACAATCAGCACCAGGGTTGGACTTCCCGGCCACATGCTGAATGTCCATTGTGAACTCGGAGATGGCCGCCAGGTGGCGCTGTTGACGAGCAGACCACGGCCCAGTCACCTTGAACATGGCAAAAGTCAGCGGTTTATGATCCACATAAGCCGTGAATGGGCGACCCTCCAGCAGGAAGCGGAAATGACGGGTTGCAAGGTGCAGTGCCAGCAACTACCGGTCAAAAACGCTGTACTTGCGCTCGCTATCTCGCAGTTTGCGGCTAAAAAATGCGAGTGGCTGCCACGCATTCGCCACGCGCTGTTCAACCACAGCCCCCACGGCTATGTCAGACGCGTCGGTTGTTAAAGCTATGGACGCCGTGGGTGTGGGATGGGCGAGGAGGGCAGCGTTAGCCAGGGCGCACTTAGCTCCCTCCGTCAAAAGCCTGGACCCGTTCGGGAGTCCAGTCGACAGGGTCGTTAGCCTTCTTAAGCCGCAGGGCTTCGTAAAGTGGCTGAAGGAGGTGGACAGCGCGAGGGAGGAAACAGTTATAGAAATTCACCATGCCCAAGAATTCCTGCAATGCCTTAACAGAGACCGGGCGAGGAAATTCCGCCACCGCTTGCACCTTAGAAGGCAACGGGACCGCGCCTTGCGGCGAAATGCGGTGACCCAAAAAGTCAATCACCGGCAGCCCAAACTGACACTTGGCCGGGTTGACTATCAGGCCGTGTTCGCCCAGACGACGGAAAACCTGTTTCAGGTGCGCCAGGTGCTCTTCAGCTGACGGACTGGCCCCTAATATGTCGTCGAGATAAATGAACACGAAAGCAAGGTCACGCAACACCGAGTCCATCAGCCTCTGAAAGGTTTGCGCTGCCCCCTTCAAGCCAAAAGGCATGCGCATGAACTCAAAAAGCCCAAACGGGGTGATCACTGCGGTCTTGGGCACGTCCTCTGCGCGCACGGGAACCTGATGATAGCCGCGCACCAGGTCCACCTTAGAGAAGATAGTGGTACCTGCCAGGCGTATGGAAAAGTCCTGTATGTGTGGGATGGGATAGCGGTCATTGGCGGTGACGTTGTTGAGGCGGCGAAAGTCGCCGCAAGGCCGCCACGACCCATCCGCCTTGGGCACCATGTGAAGCGGCGAGGCCCACGGGCTGTTGGAACGCCTCACTATACCCAGACGCTCCATGATGGCGAACTCCTCCTTAGCTGTAGCCAATTATACCGCGTGGAGGCGCCGCGCGCGCGCAAAAACTGGCGGTCCCAGAGTGGGAATGAAATGTTGTATCCCGTGTTTAGTAACCGCGGTGGAAAAGGCAGGTGGAGTCACCGATGGAGAATCCGCCAGCAAACGCTGAAAAACATCCCCTAATGCTAAAAAGTTAGCGTGCGTTAACGGCCCGGCTCCCCCTGTCTCGCACGGAACAGTGGCGAAAGACACAGCATCAATTAAACGGCGGTTTAAAACATCAACCAGCAGACCATTAGCACACACAACATCCGCGCCGATAATAGGAACAGTAATGGCGGCCACTACAAAGTCCCACTCAAAATGGCGCCCGTGGAAGCAAACAGTCACCAACCTTGTGCCAAACGTCGCAGTGAACGAACCGTTAGCTGCACTTAACTGTGGGCCGCCGCCTTCGGCCGACCTGTCTGTCTTAGCAGGAGGGAGCAGGCTCTTTTGCGAGCCTGAGTCCACCAGAAACCGTCTTCCTGACATCGTGTCCTTAATGAAGAGCAGCTCACTACGTCCGCCAGCGCCCACAGCTGCTACTGAGCGCTGCCCTGGAGTTTCCCGCCGCCTCAAACGTGCACGGAGGGACGCAGCGCCTCGCCTTGCCGCCAAACCGCTGGTGGAAGAAACAGAGGCCGCTCCCGCGCCGTCTCCGGGCAGTCACTCCAGCCACCAGCGCCGGGTCCGCGTCCTCCGACGCCGGCTGCAGAGGCTCCGATGCCACACTCTGCACAGAGAACCGTCTGGTAGCCAGCAGGACCCGATCGGCCTCCTCAGCCAAACCTCGGCAGTCACCAGCGGCCAGACACGGGGAGTTAGCCAAAGCCGCGCGCACAGGAGACGGAAGCTGGCGCAGGAAAACGTGCGGGAAAAGGAATCGGCCTTCGTCCGAGCCTAGCAGCGACAGTATATTGTCCATGAGATCCACAGCCGTCCCGTTGCCCAAACCGGATAGGGAAAGGATCCTATCCGCCCTCTCTGCGGCAGATAGGCTGTACCTCCGGAGCAGAAGATGTTTGAGGGCGACGTATTTATCGTGTTGCGGAGGGGCGCGCAACAGCTGCATGGCCCGGCGTGTGGACTGCTGGTCCAGCGCAGCGACGACCAGATAGTATCTGGAGTCGTCCGCGGAGATTCCACGCAGGTGGAACAGCGCCTCAACATGCTGGAACCACGAAGCCGGGTCGCTCTGCCAGAACTCTGGGAGCTTCACAGCCGCGGCGAGAACGGCCGGCTGAGAGAGTTGGGGCGGCGTGGCCGAAGTGGATTCACACTCTTCTTCTGCTCCAAACATGTTCAATTCGGGGTCACCAATGTGGCAGGATGAGGAAAAAACACAGGAGACGAAGGCGAGTTTGATGTTTATTCCTCAACTCCAAAACCAAACTGAAACAGGAACAACGACTCCAAAGAGGATAAATTCTGAGTCCTATCACCAGCCAGTCAGACTAGCTTGGTCTAGTCAGAAGGGTCTGTGAATGTTGTCATTCATCCAGGTCATGGTTATCCAAAGGATAACGAAGCTATTGATCCAATCAACCCAATCAATTGCAAATCAGGAATCAGGAAAATGGCGATGATTGGAAGAGAGTCCAGCATGGTTAAAGTAGACAGAGTAGGCGTGTGATGAGGCGTTCATAGCAGCCTTTGGTATGTGTTTTGTTTTCAACGTTGCATACCCACCGCACCGGAAAAACACGCTAACCTTCCTGCAGAGGCGGGTGTTGCGGAAGAAGGAGACAAGCCCCTGCCGGGAACTTTACTCAGGGTGACTAACTAACCTTCTGTGCTAGATCATCATGCCTCAACTTCACCAGTACTCTGGTGAAGTTAATCCAGCATGTTGGCCTTGTTCATGCTCATGAACCAAATCTTAGTATCACACGTGGTGTAGCTGATTGTCAGTCATCTTTTTCCCCAATCCCATTCTTTTAGAAAACATATGTACAGGAAGCACAGACGCTTTGTATTTAGGCCTTCTGATAATAACAATGGCTTTCCCAGGGAAGACTCCACGCAGCAACACAACCTGGATCAGCCAAATTCTGAGACAGAGCCAAGCACTTCCAAACAACTGAGCCAAGTTTAGATAAACTGTTGGAGGATTTCAGAGATAATCTGTTTGGATTCATTCTTAAATGCAGAAAAATACATTTATTGAAATGCACTGAAAAAGAATTGAATTATATGTAAAATTGTGGGGGGGGGGTTGTTAAAAGATGGAAACTAATTGATATTTCAATACATTTTGGTGAATAATTGTTACAGTTTTTGTCTTTGGATTTTTAAGGGTACTTTTTTGCCACGTACAAATACAAAATAGCCTGTTGTTCCAGCTGTACCTCATTAGGTACTAATTGTGTACCTTTCAAATGGTTACTTTTTGTGCCAGGACATAAAGGTACATTTTTGTCACTAGGGGTACTGAAATGTTCTTTTAGAGGTACAGACAAGAAGGTACAAAGATGTACCAATATGCAAGGTACAATGCCCATAGCAGTCAGGGTACAGCTGGAGGGACAAAGCGTCTGTACCCTTTTAGGTGCAGTCATGTACTTTGATTTCTTAGTATGTGGGAATCAAGCTGGGTGGCTCGCCATCTACTGGAATTTCTGGATCGTCCTCACGGATCTTCTCACTCAATGAAAGACCTGACCGAGGCATGTGGCGTGTCACTAATAATTATGATGAACGGCACTCCTGTCGATCTCGGGGCTTCTGCGGGGAAACCATTTGGCTGTTATCTGATATCTGCTCGACCTCAATACCCGTTCTGACTTAGTTTCTACTGTTGCTCAACTTTTTCTCAAGTTCAAGGTTGCAAACGAGGCAACTAGCTCAACATGGCGACTCATCTCAAAGGAATTCTCCTTCTGCGTCACGAAAACGCTTTTGCTCATAAAGTGCACTGCAAACTGCCGGTTATAACTTCTCCATAAACTCGGGAATGGGTGAAAAAGAAAAGTAACAGAAATAAAATCATTAACTCAGAATTTAAGTTAATAGTTTACTTGTTTCTAACCTTATTCATTCCCAGATAGCAAAATTGCTGTGGCCCGAACCCGTCCCACACCCAACACTTCATCCGGCCCACATACCATGTGGAATGATGGCACCTGGCCAGTCCGCTCCTGTTTGCCTGATGTGGGCCAGAACCACGCCATAGCAATGCCACATGTGCCACGTATTTGCCAGAGGTGGCCCATATTTGTTTTGTGATATTTGGGCCACGTTCACCATTTACCACACGGGCCACTTCAGGGTCACATCCAGATTACATGTTGCCGAGAGCACCGCATCTTTGCCAGAAAAGGCCCACATTTGATTTGGCATATTTGGGCCATATTTACTGTTATACATGTGGGCCACTTCAGGATCACATCCATTTTGTCAGGGCCAGAAGAAGACCATCAGTGCTGCATCATTGCCTGAAGTGGCCCACATCCAGATGCTATCTGGGCTTCTATTTTATCCCATTTGTTCAGCTTGGTTACACCGACAAGTGGGAAGAGGGTGTTGAGAAGGTGGAAGGAGTACTTTGAGGGGCTGATGAATGAAGAAAATGAGAGAGAGAGAAGGTTGGATGATGTGGGGATGGTGAATCAGGAAGTGCGGCGGATTAGCAAGGAGGAAGTGAGGGCAGCTATGAAGAGGATGAAGAGTGGAAAGGCAGTTGGTCCTGATGACATACCTGTGGAGGCATGGAGGTGTTTAGGAGAGATGGCAGTGGAGTTTTTAACTAGATTGTTTAACACAATCCTGGAAAGTGAGAGGATGCCTGAGGAGTGGAGAAGAAGCATACTGGTACCGATTTTCAAGAACAAGGGTGATGTGCAGAACTGTAACAACTACAGAGGTATAAAGTTGATCAGCCACAGCATGAAGATTTGGGAAAGAGTAATAGAAGCTAGGTTAAGAGGAGGAGAGGTGGTGATCAGCAGCAGCAGTATGGTTTCATGCCACGAAAGAGCAGCACAGATGTGATGTTTGTTTGATAACCATGAGCTCAGGTTGGACGGTTTGGAGACAGCAAGAGAGGCAAGATGGAGATGGTGTGGACATGTGTGGAGGAGAGATGCTGGGTATACTGGGAGAAGGATGCTGAATGTGGAGCTGCCAGGGAAGAGGAGAAGAGGAAGGCCAAAGAGCAGGTTTATGGATGTGGTGAGGGAGGACATGCAGGTGGCTGGTGTGACAGGAAGAGATGGAAACGGATGATCCGCTGTGCCGACCCCCAACGGGAGCAGCCACAGTAGTGGTAGGAGTCTCAAAGAACTCCCAGTTAAAACTAGTGCAGCCAGACTAAAAACCAGTACATTTGTGTGGATGCAAAGAAAGGATTTAAGAATCATTTTCTCAATATGCAGGAAAAAGTGCTTAAATTTAGCAAATACTTGTGCCACCATCTTGAAATAAGGCTATATGTTTAGGAAATATATCTTAATATATACATCTTAGTATATTAATATAGCTCAGCATGGTAATTTACACTAAAAACAAATATGTTTGTTTGTTTTGATACAAAGAAAAGATTCAAGAATTCTTTTCTCAATATGTAGGAAAATGTGCTTCAGTTTAGCCTCCAATGTTATAGCAGTCATGATGAAATAAGGCTATATACCCTGGAATTTACAGAGAACATATAATATTGTGCTTAAATAAGTACTCGTGAGCAAGATAAATGGGCTACTAGCACTAGAAATGAGATGGGCTTACTTAAGGAGAGAATGAATCTCCCCTCGTTTCTCTTCTTTATGGAGAGGCAGCATACAGACCGAACAAAGGATGCAAAGACAACAACAAAGGCCGTTTGTGGTCAAGGTGAAAATGAAAATGTCAGAGCCATGGCACGATATCAAACACAACAGTGTTTTAAACCTTTTTATAATGCACAACAAACGCCCCGCTTATTTATTAAAGCTAATAAAAGCTGCTGGAGATAGAGAGCTGTTAGCAGCTCCCTGGCATGACTGAGGTGCAGCATAGGTCCGGTGCAGGCATGCCTGACTTTATACACACCGACAACAAAGACTGAGTCTGTGAACGATACCCCGATACTGTGGGTCGGGTTCAAAGGTCAAAGGAGATGTCAAAAATGTGTGTGTAAGTCAGATGAAATGAACAATCAGACCACTGAGTATATGCCATGTGTAATGTAACATGATGTGTACCACGGTGTGTACCATGGTGTGTACCATGAGGTGTACTATGATGTGTAGCATGATGTGTACCATGATGTGCACCATGAGGTGTACTATGATGTGTAGCATGATGTGTACCATGGTGTGTACCATGAGGTGTACTATGATGTGTAGCATGATGTGTACCATGATGTGCACCATGTTGTGTAATGTGTACCATGATGTGTACCATGATGTGCACCATGGTGTGTAACATGTGTAACATGATATATAACATGATGTGTAGCATGATGTGTAACATGGTGTGTAACATGTGTACCATGATGTCATCACCTTAATCTAATGGCCTAAGTCATATTTTCAAATTTTTCAAAAAACAGAACAAACTGAAGCAAATATAGAATATATGATATTTCTTAATCATTCCACACAAAAAGGTTATGACCATATATGATTATTGACATACAAATAACGCTGTCTGTCAATCATACATTCTATATTTGTTTCAGTACCATGGTGTGTAACATGATACATGACATGATGTATACCATGAGGACCTTTCGTGGACATTAAACACCCAGGCCCTTGTGAAAAAGGCCCAACAACGCTTGCATTTCCTGAGGAGGCTGAGGAGCGCCGTCTACCCCCCAAAATGCTCCCCAACTTCTACCACTGCACCATAGAGAGCATCCTGACCATCTGCATCTCAGTGTGGTACGGCAGCTGCACCTCAGTAGACCAGAAAGCTCTGCAGTGGGTCATCAAGGCGGCCCAGCATATCACCGGTACCCAGCTCCCAGCCATAAAAGACGTTTATCACAAACGCTGCCTTCGAAGGGGTCTGAGCATCAGCAGAGATCCCACCCACCCCAACCATGGACTGTTCTCCCCCCTGCCGTGCTCTGGGAGGCGCTACAGGAGCCTCAGAGCCCACTGAATGTCTGTAGATATTTTTAAATATTTTGTACTCCAGCTCTTTTTTAACGTATTTTTAGCTTTTGGTCTTCATGTGTGTATATCTTATACTGTGTTTGCTGTGTTTGTCTGTGTCTGTCTTGCACTGTTTGGTGAAGCCACAGCCCTCATTTCATTTTTAACATGTGCCTGCACATTGTTTTTAATGACAATAAAATTGAATTGAATTGAATGATGTGCAACATGTGTACCATGATGTGTAACATGATATATAACATGATGTGTAACACGATATATAACATGATGTGTACCATGAAGTGTAACATGATATATAACATGATGTGTAACATGATGCGTACTATGAAGAGTAACATGATATATACCATACATACCAACATGATGTGTACCATGATATATAACATGATGTGTACCATAATGTGTAACGTGATGTGTACCATGGTGTGTACCATGATTTGTATCATGATATATAACATGGTTTGTACCAAAATGTGTACCATGATGTGTAACATGATGTGTACCATGACGTGTAACATGTGTACCATGATGTGCAACACGATGTGTACCACGATGTGTACAATGATGTGTAACATGACGTGTACCATGGCGTGTAACATGTGTACCATGATGTGTAAAATGATATATAACATGATGTGTACCATGATGTGTGTAACATGTGTACCATGATGTGTACCATGATGTGTAACATGTGTACCATGATGTGTACCATGATGTGTACCATGATGTGTACATGATATATAACATGACGTGTACCATGGTGTGTAACACCATGTGTACCATGTGATGTGTAACACGATGTTTAACATAATATATAACATGATGTGTACCATTATATATGATGTGTACCATAATGTGTAACATGATGTGTACCAGTGTGTGTACCATGGTGTGTAATGTGATGTGTACCATGATATATAACATGATTTGTACCAAAATGTGTACCATGATATGTAACATGAAGTGTAACGTGATGTGTAACAGGATGTGTAACATGATATATAACATGATCTGTACCATGATATATAACATGCTGTGTAATGCATGTAACATGATATATAACATAAAGTGTAACAGGACGTATAACATGATAAATAACATGATGCGTAACATGATGTGTAACAGGATGTGTAACACGTTATATAAGATGATGTGTAACGCGTGTAACATGATAAATAACACGATGCATAACATGATGTGTAACAGGATGTGTAACATGATGTATAACGTGATGTGTAACAGGATGTATAACATGACGTGTAACAGGATGTATAACATGATGTGTAACAGGGTGTATAACATGACGTGTAACAGGATGTGTAACATATATAACATGACCCGTAACAGGATGTGTAACATGCTATATAGCATGATTTGTAATAGGATGTGTAACATGATATATAATTTAATTTGTACCAGGATGTGTAGCATGATATATAACTTGATGTGTAAAAGGATGTATTACATGATATATAACATGATGTGTAACAGATATATAACATGATGTGTAACAGGATGTGTAACATGATATATAACATGATTTGTAACAGGGTGTGTAACATGAGATATAACCTGATGTGTAACAGGATGTGTAACAGACATATAACAGATAACAGGATGTGTAACAGACATATAACAGGATGTATAACATGATGTGTAACAGGATCTGTAACAGGATGTGTAACAGATATATAACATGGTGTGTAACAGGATGTGTGACAGATATATTGTGTGTATATTGACATGTCTTCCTGTACCTTAAATCTGACAGCTTTGTCTAAAGGCTAACTAACTGTGGTCCTTTGACCCGACTGAAACGTCAGCCTGGTTGAGTCTAACTCCACCACAGCTGAAACATTAATGTTGTGGGTCTGCCATTTCTTGTCGGTACTTCTAAATTCTTACTCAGTTGCATGCAAACATGAGCATTGTTGCGCTACCTTTATCTTTGTGTACTTTGTGTAATTTGTCGATACGATAATCCCTCATAAACTGGTACACAAACTCAGCAACCTAGGATTAACCACTTGACTCTGTTCACGGATTGTGGACTTTCTCACTCACAGACCACAAAATGTCAGGATAGGTAACCACACATCTTCAACCCTCATCCTGAACACAGGTGTGCCGCAGGGCTGTGTGCTCAGTCCAGCCCTCTTCACCCTCTTCACCCTCGATTGTACCCCCATTTACTCCTCCAACACTACAGGGAAGTTTGCCGATGACTCCACTATAGTGGGACTCAACAACACTATAGTGGGACTCAACAACACTATAGTGGGACTCAACAACACTATAGTGGGACTCAACAACACTATAGTGGGACTCAACAACACTATAGTGGGACTCAACAACACTATAGTGGGACTCAACAACACTATAGTGGGACTCAACAACACTATAGTGGGACTCAACAACACTACAGTGGGACTCAACAACACTATAGTGGGACTCAACAACACGATAGTGGGACTCAACAACACTATAGTGGGACTCAACAACACTATAGTGGGACTCAACAGCACTATAGTGGGACTCAACAACACTATAGTGGGACTCGTAACCAACAACGAGGAGACACACTGCAGAGAGGAGGTCCAGCATCTGGCTGGGTGGGGTCCAGACAATAACCTGGTCTTTAATACCAGTAAAACAAAGGAGATCACTGTGGATTTTAGGACAGCCAGGAAGACCCCCCCCCCACACACACACACACACACTGCACATAAACGGCGAAGAGGTGCATATTGTGGATAACATCAAATTCCTGGGAATCCACATAACCAAAGAACTGACATGGTCGCTCAACACCTCCCACGTGGTGAAGAAAGCACAACAGAGGCTCTTCTTCCTCAGGAAACTTAAACAAGCCGGTCTCCTCTCTCAGCTGCTGGTCAGCTTTTACAGAAGCACAACAGAAAGCATCCTCCGTCAGTGTGTTACAGTGTGATATGCCAGCTGCACAGCAGAGAACAGGAAGGACTTGGCCCGGGTGGTAAAGACAGCACAGGGGATTGTGGGAGCTGTGCTCCCGGACCTGGATGCTGTGTATGCTGGCGGCCTACAGAGGAAAGCCAGCAACATCAGCAAAGACACAACACACCCAGGTCACTGTCTGTCTGTTCCCTTGCTATCAGGGAAAAGATACCACAACATCAAAACCCAGACTAACAGGCCGAGGAACAGCTTCTTCCCCAGAGCTGTAGCCTCCACCCCCCACCCCCCCACACACACATACACACATCTGCCTATAGGTGCTGAGGACTAACTGGTACTAAACCCACTGCAATATGGACAACTACGTGCTATAATCCCATGCACTATTTTGAACTTTAAGAGCCGCTGATATCTTTTGTTGTCTCATCATTTGAACTCCCCCAAAATCAGTTCCTACCTGTAAATAGGTTCCACCCTAGCGGTTTTAGATGCATACCTTTTGTTACCCGGGGGCGCTGTTCTGGTGTGACCAGAACAGCGCCCCCTCTTGTGTTCACACAGAATGCAACTGCATGCAGCTGCCCTAGACAGTGGGCACGTTAGGCAGCCAGGCTTTAGTGGCAGTCTGGATATGGATGCTGCCGCGCCTGTAGTGAAGCCTAAATCCTCCACTCCCGCTGCAACTAATAGTGACACCCTAGAGAAATTACCTGACCTGCCAGGAGAGCTAGGGAACCAGATTGGTGACTCTACTGTTAATCGCATATTGGCCAATCAGACACCTATCCCCACAAGCGGTCCCTCACCCTCCACATTTGACATGTCTCAACTGAATGTTGTAGTGAAGACAGATGCAAAGCAACCAGCAATGTCAAGAGGCGACGGCACAGTCAAGTACACAGTCCATGAGTGGATAGATGTGATGGATGTGTAGCTACACAAAAAGAGCTGCCCTACTACAGAACAGTCAGATAAAGTCCTCAGTCATCTCTTGGGGCGGGCGACGAACATCGTCAAGGTAGGGCTGAGCAGTCGTTCTGACAAGGCCACACATCCCGAACTAATATACAACATACTCAGAAGATACTTTAGCGACTGCCCCATGTCCAGCTTACCGATGGCAGACTTCTATACCACACGGCCAGAGGCAGATGAGAGCCCAGAGGATTACTGGGTCCGATTTAACACAGCAGCTGAACCTGCTGACCGGCACGTGCGAAAGAGTGGAGGGGAGATAGAGAATATGTCTGCAGAAATTGCTATGATGTTCATCAGGAACTGCTCCAACCCTGACCTCTCCAGTGTGTTCAGGTGTAAGCCCATTGGCAAATGGTCAGCCAGGGAAGTCCAAGAGGCCATCGATGAGCACCAGATGGAACATCGAAAAAGGGAGAAGTCCACTAAGGCAGGGAGATTTAAGATGGTGGCAGCAGCTGCAGCTACTTGCACTCTTGCGGCAGTTGGCTATGATGAGGGCCGGTGTTCAAGAACCTCCCACACAGACGAAGGGGAATGCAGTCACTGCTTCAGAAGCGGGGGCATTAGAGCGAGTACCGAGCATGCTTCACCGACCCAACAGCCCATCCAGTGGACACGCCCCACTTCCTGCCGTGTGTGTGGTGAGAAAACACGTATCACACATGAACGCTTCATGAAGGAGAAGAGGTGCTTTAGATGTCTGGAGCCTGGCCACCGGAAGAGGGGCTGCACGAGAGCCATGCCACATCAAGCCCAGCCAGAGAACCACATGATCAACCAGGGAAATTGAGTCACTCACACTCCAGAGGGCAAAGTGTGAGTGCATCATGTCAGACCCTCAAAGCAGAAGAAGACCTAAGGTCTGTATGAAGAAAGCTGCAAATCTGCTCGGAGTGGCAGTATCATAATTCACCAGAAGATACACAGGCTCGAGAAGACGGACAACCTTTTCTACACTGACGTGCTGGTGAACAACCAAATTTTACTGCAGGGCCTACTTGATAATGGTTCAATGGCTTGTATGATGAGTGAAGATGCTGAAGAGGAGCTAAAAAAAACCAGGATTGCTTCCAGAGAGCACTCACTCCAGCGTGGATATTGTGCTGGTGGGCTATGGTGGTGTGCATTCATTCATCAGTTGACGTTTAGTATCTATGGACATGAAGTAAGCGTGCCCACACTTGTCGTAGCAGGTCAACATGACCAGATGATATTAGGCACCAATGTAATCAAACACCTGCTATGAAAATTCAAGTAAGACTCCAGCTACTGGCGTCTGATGAGCAGAGCTTACTCCTCTGATGGGTCGAGCATTGAGCAGTTCTTAAGCATGCTCTCGGGCATAACAAGATGGAAGGGTGATGAGATTGCGGACATCATTGGGACTGTGAAGCTCACTAGTGCTGTAACACTGATGCCCAGGCATGAGCATATAGTGTGGGGCAAGCTTCCTGGCAGTGCTCCTGTCTCAGTGGGAAGTGCCATACTAGTGGAGCCATCAAAATCTCAGTCACACAGCAAACACATGATGGTAGGAAGAACCGTGGCTACGATGACTGGTGACAGGTGGGTGCCTGTAAAGGTTGTGAATCCAAGTGACAATCCTGTAACACTGAGGAGGGAAATGTTTTGCCATGTGTGACACTAAAAGACTTCGAGCTCAAAGTAGACCATGAAAGGCACAAGGCCAAAGCATACAGAAGAACGCTGATCATGTCCACGACACCCCTGTAGCTCCTACCCTTCAGGACAAACTCAACAGTCTCAAGTTGGGTGAAATTGACATCAACTCTTGTGACGTGTCACCCTACTGGAATGGCCAGCTGTTGGAGCTCATACAGAGTTATGAAGACGTGTTTTCCAAGTACAAGTTGGACGGTGGCCAAGCCAAGGACTTTGTCCACAGGATCCATCTATCCTACCGGCGTGTCCCACCAGGCCAGTACCATTATCTGGAGGATTATCGATGGCTCAATGCATGCACAAAGACGCTCATCCAGTACCCCACCAAGAGAACTGTTCGGCCGCTTTAGGGGGAAACGCCATATTCAGCTCCATGGACTTGATGTCGGGGTTTTATAACATCCCCATGCATGGGCAGGACAAGAAGTTTACTGCCTCTACTACACCAGTAGGCCTCCATGAGTTCAACAGACTACCACAAGGCCTGTGCAACAGCCTGGCAAACTTTATACGCCTTATGATGAATATCTTTGGAGACCAAAGCTTCTTGACCCTGTTGTGCTACCTCGACGATACGCTAGTCTTTGCCCCAAACGAAGAAGAAGCAATCAAAAGACTTGCGGTGGTTTTCGGTCGGCTGAGGGAACATGGATTGAAGTTGGCTCAGAAGAAGTGTCACTTCCTTCGGCGCAGCATCAAGTTCGTGGGTCACTTTCTCAGTTAAGTGAGTAACTCATTAGTTGCAAGAGGTGGATGTATGGGAGTACTCTGCACAGTCTTGAGGCATTTTGGTGAATTTCAGGGGGGGGGGTGTAGCCAAGCCAAATTTCTTATTTTATTCTATTTCTTTATTTTCCCTGAAATCTTTTTTTAATTGCCGTGAACTTCCCCAAAATTAGTTCCTACCCGTAAACAGGTTCCATCCTAGCGGGTTTGAATGCATACCTTTCGTTCCCCAGGGGGCGCTGTTCTGGTGACGCCTCTGAGTCTAGCTTCAGCGAGCACGGGTGCTTGGCGCTGGCGAGTCGTTTTCTAACGCTCTCTCCATTATCTTTTCATTTGTTTAGAGTTGTGTTTTGGTGATACACAGTATTGTGAGGTGCTAACAAACTTACTGGTCTATCCTCCGTTGTATAAACGATTTGTGGTTTTTATCATGTGTGTTTGGCTAATTGGTTTGGCTCTGTGCTAGCTTCAACAGGGCTTTGTACACCTGGTCTCGTGGGTTAATAGGCAGCATGCAAGGGTTGGGTTTTAATGGCGCCTCATACGTGATGCGATGTTCAGCAGTGTTTCATGTGAAGTTTTGTGTTACTAGTATTATGATTATTATTTTGTAGTATGGAGGGCTACAGAGGACAAGCTGTGTGACTGATGCTCGTGTTGTTTTCTTTTTCTTGTGAAGAAAATTAAACCCCAGAGATGTCCAACTCCGGTGTGTGTGTGTGTCACTCGGCTACACAACTCAGAGACAGAACACACTTATTAGTCAGTTACACTACCTCACTTATTTTTACTACCTCACTCGGTTGTACTGAGTGTTGTCTGTCCTTGTTTTTATCTTGTTTTTAATCATTTACCTGGTCTGGTACTGCAGGTCTGAGGGTCACCAAACGAAACGTCGCTGTATGTATACAATGACGGAGTATCTTTAATGAGTTGTCTCACCTGATCTTGTCCACAGCTTCCTGGGCCATAAACATATTTGCATTCTAACAATGAAAAAGTCTCTAGTGGAAAACAAACCAAACCGAGCTAAAGCTGATAAGCTGGCGAGAGCTCGCTGCAGGGCGTGCTACTCTGGTAGGTGTTCCTGCTTTTCACTGTCCTGCACTGAAATGCACAAACTATTTATAGCTGAAGGGAAAACGTGTTGGAGTTGGGCAGCGGGGGACCAAAGTGTACTACAACTCAACAGCTCTGCTGCTCCGGCTTGGCACCGCTGCAGACCACCGACGGTTGACCTGATCTGGAGTTTGAAGCTGTCCTGGTCAGGTGCAGTCAGCACCGGTGAGATGTGGAACGTCTGGTCACTTCTGAGGCCGAGGCAACAGAGACCTCTCGTCAGAGTTGGTGACACTGGAAAGGCCTCGCCCAGACGTTTCCTGCGTGTCGTAATACCACATTGCAGAACAGCATTCGTTAAGGGAGAGCCATCACACACGGAGACAGGCTGCAGCGAGACCTTATCTGTGAGCTGCCCGGGATAAGAGCCGATGACCTCGATCCCAGCGACCATGTTTGAGCAACATGTGGGATTGTTAATATGTCTGACACTACACCTGGCCCACTGCCACAACTGGATTATTAGATGTGTTCAAACAGGCTGCATGTAATCACCGTGAGACATGTTGCCGCTCAGTAATGTGAGGCCTGCGAGGCCCGGTATCACCATGTACAGTGTTCTGGTGGTCAGTACTGAAGCCTGCGAGGCCCGGTATCACCATGTACAGTGTCCTGGTGGTCAGTACTGAAGCCTGCGAGGCCCGGTATCACCATGTACAGTGTCCTGGTGGTCAGTACTGAAGCCTGCGAGGCCCGGTGTCACCATGTACAGTGTCCTGGTGGTCAGTACTGAAGCCTGCGAGGCCCGGTGTCACCATGTACAGTGTCCTGGTGGTCAGTACTGAAGCCTGCGAGGCCCGGTGTCACCATGTACAGTGTCCTGGTGGTCAGTACTGAAGCCTGCGAGGCCCGGTGTCACCATGTACAGTGTCCTGGTGGTCAGTACTGAAGCCTGCGAGGCCCGGTGTCACCATGTACAGTGTCCTGGTGGTCAGTACTGAAGCCTGCGAGGCCCGGTGTCACCATGTACAGTGTCCTGGTGGTCAGTACTGAAGCCTGCGAGGCCCGGTGTCACCATGTACAGTGTGCTGGTGGTCAGTACTGAAGCCTGCGAGGCCCGGTGTCACCATGTACAGTGTCCTGGTGGTCAGTACTGAAGCCTGCGAGGCCCGGTATCACCATGTACAGTGTCCTGGTGGTCAGTACAGCGCTCCAGTGTATTTCCTGTTGGGATTACAGATTGCTCCAATTCCAGTTAGCTGTTATCAGTGGAACTCGGGTGGGCACTAAATCAGGTGGTATCTTTCAATTTGATCTCAAAATTTGCTGACTAGTACTTTCTCAGATGTGAAAACAAAACCGGCTTGCATGGCTGTTGGACCCGTGGGACCAGGTGGGATATCTGCTCCCAGCGCCACTGCCTGCACGTGTGCAGCCAACATCTTTCCCAGCCATGGCAGGGAGCTGCAGCCATGACCGGGCCGAGCCAAGGTGTCACCCGGGGCATCCGCCGCTGCTTGCCGCTCCTATACGTTCTAAATTAGATGCATATCTGAAAGAATACGACTTTCTCCACACATGCTGAGGAGAAAGTGCACAACCTGGAGACCAACATGGAGCCGGCCGTGTGGCAAAAAGTCCCATTGAAACCTCCGTGTGGTTCGTCAGCGTCCTGGAATGTGCCAAAGCATCAGTATTTCCGCACTATTGCTCGACGGCCTCCACTTAATGCTAATCATACTTTTTTACCCCTCTCCTGTGCTGCAAGGCCAGAAAGGCCCCTACTGGGGGCAGATACTCTTATTTAAGAGTTGTACGTACCTCACTGACGTCTCTCTGAGAAATGAAGACGTTTTGGACAGCGTATATGCAAGTTATACTGACACGCTGGACACCAAGCCTGGGTTGAGTTGAATGAAATTGAATTCACAAAAAGCTGATAAATGAAATGTTACAGGGTTTGTGGCACATGTTCTGGGCAACACTAGTATAATAGCTACACACTGTGAAGCGGCATTAGGTAAGTATTAGCAACCGCCGAGTTCATCCTGTGTAAAGCAAGACATGCACCAATGTGAGTGTATCAATAGATGTTTTATAAATACTTATTAATACTGCAAATCACGAGTAATTCATGCACAAAGCTGCATCTCAATAGTGTGCCAATCACGTGCCTACACTTTCTGAAGGATCATAAGATCCTTTAGACTTTCACGAGCCTCAAGGTCCTGCTGGCCTTTCAGTCTCATGTGTAAATGCTTTGTAAGGCCTAGATAGTCCTCAATGCTTACCTAACACCCAGTAACTACCCGAATTAATCCGGAACTGCAGTATTAATAAGTATTTATAAAACGTTAATAACACACTAACCATTGGCACATGTCTTGCTTTACAAATACTTTACAAATACTTTACAAATGCGTTACAAATGCGTTACAAATGCTTTAAAAATACTTTACAAATGCGTTACAAATGCTTTACAAATGCTTTACAAATACTTTACAAATGCGTTACAAATACTTTACAAATGCTTTACAAATGCGTTACAAATACTTTACAAATGCTTTAAAAATGCGTTACAAATACTTTACAAACGCTTTACAAATACTTTACAAATGCTTTACAAACGCTTTACAAATACTTTACAAATGCGTTACAAATACTTTACAAACGCTTTACAAATGATGAATTCAGTAGTTAGTAATAGTGAACCAGTGCTTCGTTTGTGTCGTTATAAAGTGTTACCATGTTTTGGTGTGTGCTGTGTTTTTAATCACAAACAGTGGTTGTAAGTTAACTTCCAGTACAGAGGAGGGAGGTCTGACCCCAGACTGAACGTTGTGCAAGAAGTCCCGGTTCAGACGAGTCCTGCTGCAAAGCCTCTTATACAACATTCCCTCAGTGGACGGCTGAGACCGGGTGGTACTACCGCAGCCTGGATAGCACCAGTTCAAGCTGACTTCACCTCCCCTCGGACGGATGTACCTCCGGCGACCGGCTGAGCCGGCCGATCGCCGGAGGAGGTGCTGGTTGCGAGGAGGCCACGCATGTGAGCCGCCCCACGAGGCGCAACGCCGACCCGAACCCCCACTTCTCACGCGAGACCCCTTATCCGGACGCACGCCATTAACGCGCGGCGTCGGCGTCGCCGGCTTCCGTAGGCGGGGCCACCGCGTTTCAGGGCAGGGCTTGCGGTGTCCCTTCGTGGCCACGCGGACGGTAAATCCGGCAGCGGGGGCGTCTGCCCAATCAGAAAGGAGGCGGATGAGTGTGCGACGCCGTGATTGGCTCGGAAGTTTGCCCCGGCCCCGTTCCCGGTATAAATAATAACAACTAAGGGTCCGGGACGTTCATGTCGAGACGCTCCTGCTCGTCCGCTCCCGCCGCGTCCGCATTCGCACGACGACGTTAGTCGCGCTTGAGGAAGTGGAGTTCGGGACTGCGCCGCCGCCGCCACCGCCGCCGCCGCCGCCGCCGCTGTGGAGAGTCGAGGCCAGCAGACAGACGTTGCATCATGTCGGTCGACAGCGTGTTCCGGACCCGGTCCCTCGGCGTGGCCGCCGTGGGGCTTCCCGATCAGTACGCGGACGGCAAGGCGGCCAAGGTGTGGCAGCTGTACATCGGGGACACGCAGGGCAGGACGGAGGAGTACCGGAGCTGGGTGGTGTCCCTGCTGAGGCAGCAGGGCGTGCGCGACGTGCTGGACGTGGCCTGCGGAACAGGGTAATGCCGCGCGGCAGCTGTCCGTCACACTAACTGACACGTCAGGCGGCCCCGCGCCGGGGTATCGGTTACCCCCCGCAGCGGGCTTTATTTCGGGTTGTGGTTTTGAACCAAAGAACACCGCCGGTTTCCCCCACATTAGCTCCCCCCGCAGTTGCTCGGGTTTCCATTTATTTCGCCTTAGTCAAAATGGGGGGATTGCAGCGGTGTCTCTCGGCACGTGCAGGGGCAAATTTGGGTGGCTGAGAATGTTTTGCAGCGCGTGTTCACGCTGAGCTCCCTCACACGTCCCGTAGTCACGGGTGGAGGGAAAGTTGTGGCTTAGCACGAGGCCGCTTATCAGTAACGCTGCTCTGCCGGCACCGCCAGCACCACCGGCTACAGCACCCAAACTCAACATCAGTCTAACGCCAACCCCACCCCCACCCCACCCCATGCGGCCTGCGCTCTTCCTAACCTTCTGCTGCCCCAAACTTCATCCACACGAGGTCCGGCTACCCCTCAGTGCAGGAGGAAGATGGGGTGGTGGATGGGTCGTGTTTAGATGGCGCCTCTCTAGCTGCAACAGCCACTCAAACGGCTTCGCCGCGATCACTGAACGCCTGGCAGTCACACCCACGCACACTGGCGGCGCGTCACGCTGTCAGCCACGCACACTGGCGGCGTGTCAGCCACGCACACTGGCGGCGCGTCACGCTGTCAGTCACGCACACTGGCGGCGTGTCAGGCTGTCAGCCACGCACACTGGCGGCGCGTCAGCCACGCACACTGGCGGCGTGTCAGGCTGTCAGCCACGCACACTGGCGGCGCGTCAGCCACGCAAGGCACCAACCAGCTCATCAGGAGCAGTCGGGCGTTAAGCGTCTTGCTCAAGTACACATAGACATTAATGCAAGGGGGAGCCGAGGATTGAAATGGCAACCCTCCAGTTACCGGACGACCCACTGCACCGCGTGAGCCACTGTCGCCCCCCCTTTGTGAAGCACACTTCTGATCTCGTCCTTGTTGAGGTTTTGGAGTGTATAGCTACCTTGTGTATTTTGATGCTGGATTGATGTGGCCTCGGCTCTTTGTGAACGTGTGTTACTCTGAGATTTGGTCACATAAGCTAACCATAGCTGGTCATCAGGAGTATACCACGACCCAGATAGCACACACATTTGGGCCTAATCTGGGGCACTTTTGGTACTTAGGGCTCAGTTACGGCACTGACAACGGTTTTGTGGGCCAGACGTGGCCCAAATGTCATAAGCCGGGCCTGACTTGGGTTACAGCACATACTGGCCCAAATTTAATGTGGGCTGTGGCTGAGTTGCGGCAGCCACACTCACCCTGAGTCAACGCCGTCATTCAAGGCCAAATGTGGGCTGTAAGATAACTGCAGATGTGGGCCATATTTGGGCCAAAGAGTCTTTGCTATCTGGGAAGGCTGCTTTTTGCAAGTTTTAAATCAGCTGCTGCATCTTTGAAGGTATGCACATGATCCCCGAGGATCTCCGTAGTCCCGCCGGTGGAGTAAAATGTTAAGCCGGGGTGAAACAAGTGTTTAAATGCAGTATTTTGACAGCCTGTGCGGTGTACAAGTGCAGCCAAGAGCGCCATCTTTGACCTCAAAATCACCAGCGCAGGCCAAGGTCACACATGTGGCTAACATCAGAATGCACAATATTGCCACGCATTCCACATGCTTAACAAAGATGAGACGAGAGACGCCGTTGTCAAATACCACCTTGTGCCTGTTCGTAGGGGAATTACAAAATATGACACCCAGTAACTTCTAACTAGCGGCTAGTCTCAGCAGTGAATAGGTGTCTAGACAGAAACAGTATTGTGTGAAACTGACTTCTGTCAGCTGTTAACAGTCATTACATTAAAGGTGTAGTCTGTAATTTGTAATATTAAAAATGGCCTGTTCGATACCTTTTCCTGCTGGCATCATTGCAGCAACAGCCGTTCAGTGTATTAGCATGTGTGACTGCTCCTTTATTTGCTGTTTTTCACACCCAGGATGTGTTGAGTCTGCCGCAGAAGTAAAGGAGGAAGAAGGAACTTGCGTTTTGAGTGCAGAAGGGCAAGTGATAGGCGCGAAAATACAAAGCTCAACATAACCCAACTTTTAGCTAGGCTTAATAAGGCTGTAAATGTTTGATATGGCTCGACGTGTTGCTCAGTATTACCATGTCTTCTGACATTGTTGATCAGACTTCATCCTCCAAAATTGGCCAACTACAACTGGATGATCTTTGCAATGCACTTGTACTGCTATACCGCACAGTCAAGCAAACCTTGCCAGTGTTGCCAAAATGTGGGACCATGGAATATTGTGACCCACATGTGAACATTTTCTGTGCGTTCAGGATCACGTTCGTTTCAGATAGAACTGTGGTGGTCCCCCAAATGTTGCCAAATCCACCAACGGTGAAGAAATTAAGGATTACCGATTTAAGGTTGATTATGATTAATACCAAGCATCAGTAAAGTGTGTCAGTGTATTTGCTACCATTTCAACAAAGCAAATATTGGCCATTATATGGCTGTATTACACTGAGGAGCCAAAACATTATGACACCTGCCTAATATGCTGTTGGTCCTCCATGTGCAGCCAAAACAATGCCGAACCGCAGAGGCATGGACTCTATGAGACCCCTGAAGGTGTCCTGTGGAATCTGGCACCAAAACATTAACAGCAGATCCTTCAAGTCCTGTAAGTTGTGAGGTGGAGCCACCGTGGATCAGACTTGTCAGTATGGCAGGGTGCATTATCCTGCTGAAAGAGGCCACTACCATCAGGGAATGCTGTTGCCATGAAGGGGTGTACCTGGTCTGCAGTGATGTTTAGGTGGCATGTGTCAAATTGATGTCCACATGAACGGCCGGACCCAGGGTTTCCCAGCAGAGCATTGCCCAGAGCATCACACTCCCTCCACCGGCTTGTTGTTTTCCCACGGTGAATCCAGGTGCCTTCACTTCCCCAGGTAAACGGTGTACGCATACACTGCCATCCACGTGATCTAAAAGAAATCAGGACTCATCAGACCAGGTGACCTTCTTCCACTGCTCCAAGGTTGAGTTCCGACACTCGCGGGCCCACTGTAGGCTTTTTCCATGGTACACAGGGGTCATCATGGGCACTCTGACCGGTCTGTGGCTACACAGTCCTGTAGGCAGCAGGGTGCGATGCACTGTGTGTTGTGACACATTCCTGCTGTGACATCATTAAAATGTTCTGTGACTTGGGCCACAGTAGACCTTCTGTCGGTTCGGACCAGACAGGACAGCCTTTGTTGCCCTCGCGCATCAACGATCCTTGAGCGCCCGACAGACACCCTGTTGCTGGTTTGTGGTTTGTCCCTCCTCGGACCACTGTCAGGAGGTACTCACCGCTGCTGACCGGGAACACCCCACAAGCCTTGCCGTTTCAGACATGCTCTGACCCGGTCGTCTGGCCATCACAGGGTGGCCCTTCTCAAAGTCTCTCGGGACTTCACTGCTGTTCATGTCCCCTGCATCCAACACGGTGACTAGCAAACCGATTGCTCACTTACCGTCTAGTCTACCCCGGCCTTGGCATGTGCCCTTGTTTGTAGATGACCAGCGTTATTCCGCTCAGCTGTGGGTGGTCATAATGTTGTGGCTCATCAGGTATGTCGCTAAGTAGTATGCAAAACGTACCACTATCAGAGAAATATGAAGACTGCTAAATGCTACCGATTCCCACCACTCTCAGAAATCTAGGCAAGGCTAACCAAATAATGCTGTCTAGCTTCAACACCACTACACTACCTGGCCGATCATTTGCTGTGCTACGGGAAAATCAGAAATGACACAACAAAACTAATATGGTATGGCGGTAACGGAAATGTACACTAACAAATATTTCAAAATAGATACGTCCTAGCTAGATTAGTGTATACTGCTGTGCCTCACTCGGCACGGTAAAGGTCTTCTGACCGTTCTGCACACTGCTAGAAAGTTACCTATTGGTGAAAACTCTAACCAGGGGAAAGGGGACTACTGATTATTCTCAGCTGAAGAATTAATTAACCCACTGAAGTGTAATGAGCCAGGGTCTAACCAACGGCAAATAACCAATCTAACAGCAAAATAACCCATGGAAATGAGGGCTAGTTAGCTATGTCATGAGGATGATGATGATGATTATATATATTATATATGTTTTATAAATGAAAACATGGGGGGGAGGGAAGTAAGTTCTCTGATTCTTTACTCGTTGCCATGCAACGCAGCGTGAAATAACAACAGAAGAGTCCCTGTCTAATAGCACGTGCAGCGTGTTCCTGCAACAGAACGTATACTAGTCCCTTATTCCCCTGTAGGCTGTACACTGCCCTCCTCCCTCTCATTTAACTAGTGCAGCAACCTTTTATTTTTATTTTTTATGGGGCCCTGTACTTTAAAAGAAGCCCCCAGATGAAGTAGTTTACCCTTAACATACAATTACCTACTTACTAATAAGACCCATGTAGAACTCAGGTCTGTGGGGAGGTCTTCTCCGCCTCTCTATTATATATTGGAAATAAAATAATAATCCAGTGAGTCAAGGGAATTCTGTATGAGACACAGTACAAGCCTGTTTCATGCCACACGCATCATCAGCTGCTTTAGCTGTATTGACTCACTGGATTATTCTGCTCCTTATTTGTTGAGCACTTCCCCTACTTTTGAGTGTTTCTTTTAACAACGCTATATATATATATATATATATATGTGTGTGTGTGCGTGTGTGTGTGTGTGTGGATGTAGATATAGATGTATAGATATAAAACTTCTCTGCCTCTGTGGGTGATATATATATATATATATATATATATACACACACACACACACACACATATATAATATGTATTATGCTTACCTAAATCTGACAGTGCAGAAAAAGGCAACAGTACACACTCCCATATGAATATTGAAACATACCTCAGTGACTTGACACCCACATGTGTAGTGATTTGTCCTCCTGTACAACCGCTGCAGGCTTTGACTGCTGTTAACCAGTGAGCGACTTAACTTCCTGCTTTCAGCTGTCTCCAGAAATTCCTGCCTTACTTAGAAATGCTTAAGTACTTTTGCCATTAAAGCCCCAAGCATGCGCTCTAATGCTGCACTCTAATGTTGCACTCTAATGCTGCACTCTAATGCTGCACTCTAATGCTGCACTCTAATGCTGCACTCTAATGTTGCACTCTAATGCTGCACTCTAATGCTGCACTCTAATGTTGCACTCTAATGCTGCACTCTAATGCTGCACTCTAATGCTGCACTCTAATGCTGCACTCTAATGCTGCAGTCTAGTTTTCCATCTGTGCTGCTCTGCCTTCACTTCTGGTTCAGAATACCCGAACACCTTCCCTGTTCATACCTTTTGTCTTTGTACCTTGTGTTTTCCCGTGTTTCCACCACCGTGTTGCCCGTATCACCGTGATCTTAAGAGAACCCGCAGGGCAGCATGGCTCGATCAGAGCAGCAGGCCCAGTCTCAGACTTGCACCGACTAATACTTGTGGGACTGCCAGTTGTTTGATCAAATTCCTGTCCACTCTTGGCTGCCCTAAAATATGCCCCCCCCCCAAAATTCTATAATCCTAATCCTTTGTCATTCGCCGCTACCAATGCTATTGGGCATCTGGGTGGTGTAGCGGTCTATTCCGTTGCCTACCAACACATGGCTCGCCAGTTTGAATCCCCACGTTACCTCCGGCTTGGTCGGGCATCCCTACAGACACCTGTCTGCAGGTGGGAAGCCGGATGTGGGTGTGTGTCCTACTCACTGTACTAGCGCCTCTTCTGGTCAAACAGGGTGCCTGTTTGACCAGAAGGGGGAACTGGGGGGAATAGTGTGATCCTCCCACGTGCTACGTCCCCCTGGTGAAACTCCTCACTGTCAGGTGAAAAGAAGCGGCTGGCGACTCCACATGTATGGGAGGAGGCATGTGGTAGTCTGCAGCCCTCCCCGGATCAGCAGACAGGGTGGAGCAGCGACCAGGACGGCTCGGAAGAGTGGGGTAATTGGCCAAGTACAATTGGGGAGAAAAAGGGGGGCAAAAATTAAATAAAAAAAAAACACAATGCTACTGTGACGGTTCCTGTCAAGTATTAAATTCTTTTCCAGCAGCCTGCTCTCGACTAATGCTACAGCTAACACCCGGGCTTGCCAACGTGTGCATCTTCTATGGGCAAGACTCATAGAATGCCCTGGCAGAAACTGCCGAGGTCTAACTGGGCCTGTACACAGAATCTGCTGAGGTCTAACTGGGCCTGTACACAGAGTCTGCTGAGGTCTAACTGGGCCTGTACACAGAGTCTGCTGAGGTCTAACTGGGCCTGTACACAGAATCTGCTGAGGTGTATCTGGGCCTGTACACAGAATCTGCCGAGGTCTAACTGGGCCTGTACACAGAGTCTGCTGAGGTGTAACTGGGCCTGTACACAGAATCTGCTGAGGTGTAACTGGGCCTGTACACAGAATCTGCTGAGGTCTAACTGGGCCTGTACACAGAATCTGCTGAGGTGTAACTGGGCCTGTACACAGAATCTGCCGAGGTCTAACTGGGCTTGTACACAGAGTCTGCTGATATGTAACTGGGCCTGTGCACAGAATCTGCTGAGGTCTAACTGGGCTTGTACGCTGAGGTGTAACTGGGCCTGTACACAGAATCTGCCGAGGTGTAACTGGGCCTGTACACAGAATCTGCCGAGGTCTAACTGGGCCTGTACACAGAGTCTGCCGAGGTGTAACTGGGCCTGTACACAGAATCTGCTGAGGTCTAACTGGGCCTGTACACAGAATCTACTGAGGTCTAACTGGGCCTGTACACAGAATCTGCTGATGTGTAACTGGGCCTGTACACAGAATCTGCCGAGGTCTAACTGGGCTTGTACGCTGAGGTGTAACTGGGCCTGTACACAGAATCTGCCGAGGTGTAACTGGGCCTCTACACAGAATCTGCCGAGGTCTAACTGGGCCTGTACACAGAGTCTGCCGAGGTGTAACTGGGCCTGTACACAGAATCTGCTGAGGTCTAACTGGGCCTGTACACAGAATCTGCTGAGGTCTAACTGGGCCTGTACACAGAATCTGCTGATGTGTAACTGGGCCTGTACACAGAATCTGCCGAGGTCTAACTGGGCTTGTACGCTGAGGTGTAACTGGGCCTGTACACAGAATCTGCCGAGGTGTAACTGGACCTCTACACAGAATCTGCTGAGGTCTAACTGGGCCTGTACACAGAGTCTGCCGAGGTGTAACTGGGCCTGTGCACAGAATCTGCTGAGGTCTAACTGGGCCTGTACACAGAGTCTGCTGAGGTCTAACTGGGCCTGTACACAGAATCTGCCGAGGTCTAACTGGGCCTGTACACAGAATCTGCCGAGGTCTAACTGGGCCTGTACACAGAATCTGCCGAGGTCTAACTGGGCCTGTACACAGGAGTCATCCAGGGTCCTCATCTTCCCACTATGTATGTTTTGAGGAAATGGTAAAACATCAAGGGTTGCGTCCCACAATGATCCAACATAGTTTGCATCCATTTCCTGCAGTTCTACGAAACTAAGTATTTCCCTCTCTACACTTTACAATTCTTCCACTAACCCCCCCCCCCTTTTTTTTTTTTGGACACTGACACTTCTTCTGTCAGTATCTTTGCTCCACGGCCACATTTGTATTGCCTGAAAGAGCTTCTCATCCCTGTAACAGCTGTAAAGTGTGTCTTGTATGCACTCCTGAGGCTCCCTGTAGGCTAAGATATCTAGCCTAAAATATGACTCTGCCTGAGCGCTGACCCTGTCTGTTAAACCGCTTCTCCCAAGGTGCATTTCTTCCCTATTCATATAGTCATGGCCACTGACCTCACCGCCATGTCTGTAGGATTGGGTTGGAGTGACACTTGGGTAAGTTGGTTGGTGCACCCGCCTGCTGCTGCACATTTAGTGTTTCTTCAGGCAGGTGGTAGGTGTCCACAGAGCCCCTTGTAATAAACACCGCACTACTAACACGACCACATCTCTGGTGAGTGAGCCAACCAGCCTCGCTGCTTTCCCTGTTCCTGGTATTCCTGCTGGTGTTCCTGGAATTACTGCGGGTGTTCCTGGAATTACTGCTGGTATTCCTGGTATTCCTGCTGGTATTCCTGGTATTCCTTCTGGTGTTCCTGGTATTCCTTGTATTACTGCTGGTGTTCCTGGAATTACTGCTGGTGTTCCTGGTATTACTGCTGGTGTTCCTGGAATTACTGCTGGTATTACTGCTGGTCGGAGAGGCACCAGTACACCATAACAAGTAGCATGCCAGTGAGTACCAGCCCAGTTCCAAACTAAAACTTAAACATGAAATCAATAATTTTGATTCTTTTCCAACAAGTCTACTACAACTATTACTACTAGTAGTAGTATCATTACATATAGTAGAGTATTATTACATATAGTATGGTAGTAGTAGTATTATTGTTTTGATACTTAATAATTAATTAATACTTAACAATTTCGTAGTAGTTCTATTTTCCAACAAGTCTACTACAACAGTTACTAGTAGTAGTAGTATTATTACATATAGTATAGTATTATTACATATATTAAAGTAGTAGTAGCAGTAGTAGGATTTTGATAATAATTAATTAGTAATGAATACTTGATAATTTAGTGGTAGTATTATGTTCCAGCAAGTCTAATGTTGGAACATAATACTACTTTGTTTGGTTTTTGAGCCCTTTGCAGCAGCTCTTTTACAGAAGGCTGCACGTAAACCCTCCCAGACGGAGCAGTAAGAGGAGTGAAACCACAGGAGGTCAATCAGTTCATCTGGACACAACGTTTACTGAGAGAAACTTTCTCTTCAGTCTCACCTGACTGCAGGTATCTCCACCCTTATGAACAATGTCACCCTCTTACAATGCTGTGATCGCAACTATTCCCCAGCCCTCTGTGAATAGTACACATGGCCACGATAAGTCCAGTTAATGGTCACGGTAATTTGCATTTGAAACTGGTCGTTGGTTTGGGTCGTTATGCCACTGTATTGTTTATAAGGGTGGGACACCTGCAGTCAGATGAGGTCACTTAGGGCCCTGAGCGTCTGTGACCCACACCGTCGGCACCAGTCGGACCCCTGGCGGACCCCTGTCAGCAGCTTTTCAGCCGATTCAGCATGTTGAATCGGCTGAGCCCGTCGGTGAAAGAGATCCCTCTGATTGGCTGTTCAGCGTAGTGAATCAGTGCAGAACATACATGCTAGTTGGCTGTTGGCTGTAGTCTTGGCGATGTGTTCAAGTGTTACTTTTTGGCCCAGACGGCAGGCGACGTGAGGCGATGCAACAGTCGGCCTTTGTTACCGGTTTGGTGTGTCTGGGACCGTAGATGATGATGAAACATATCTGTCAATACACGTTGTGTCCAGATGAACTGATTCAGCTCTGTGGTTTCCTTACCTGGACTATTGGGCATGCATCAAGATGGTTCCAATCACAGCATTGTAGGACAGTGACAGATGTACTCTTAGCCCCCACCCCCCACCCCCCGGTTCAGGGATGGTCGTTCCCTCTTCACATAGTTGCCCTCTTTGACTCCTCGTTCAAACCAGCGTTCCTCCCGATCAAGGATGTGCACATCCTCATCCTGGAAAGAGTGGCGACTGGCCTGTAGATGGTTTCACATTGCCTGTAGATGTTGACTGGCCTGTAGGTGGTGTAGATGGCCTGTAGATGGTTCCTCTCTATACACGTTGTGTCCAGATGAACTGATTCAGCCTTCTGTGATTTCCCTACCTGGATCACTGAGCATGCGTCAAGACAAGAGGGGTGAAAACACAGAGTTGCAGGAGACTTACTCCACCAACTTCATGTTTCCACTATAATCAGTAGTGTTGAAATGTTATGAAAAACATCCCATTCTAAAATGTTATTTAAAAGCTTTGAAGCAGTAGTTACAAATGGCCTTTGTTACATCACTTTTTGCAATGTTATGCTCAGACAAAGCTCATGCAACCTGTAAAAGTGGTATTCTCTTCTTGTATTTATAATGAGTAATGATACAGGAGGAACACCGGTTAAGATAGGGCCATCCATCATCCAAGCTGCTTATCCCAATTGGGGTCACAGGGATGCTGGAGCCTATCCCAGCAATCACAGGGCGGCAGGCGAGGAGACACCCTGGACAGGCCACCAGTCCATCACAGGGCCAAGACAGGGCCACTGTGTGCTAAATATGCATTTATTACTTAAAAAACCTGACCCAAATCAATGGGTATCACGTCCATAGGCATAGAGGACGCTGGATGAAGTAGTTAGCATGCTGGAATAAGTTACCTGCTGTTCCCTAGTTGGCGGCATGGTGGCGCAGTGGTTAGCGCAGTCGCCTCACAACAAGAAGGTCCTGGGTTCGAGCCCCAGGGTAGTCCAACCCTTGGGGGTCGTCCCGGGTCGTCCTCTGTGTGGGGTTTGCATGATCTGCACGTGTCTGCGTGGGTTTCCTCCGGGGGCCCCGGTTTCCTCCCACAGTCCAAAGACCTGTAGGTCAGGTGAATCGGCCGTACTACATTGTCCCTAGGTGTGAATGTGTTTGCCTGTGATGGCCTGGCGGCCTGTCCAGGGTGTCTCCCCGCCTGCTGCCCAATGACTGCTGGGATAGGCTCCAGCATCCTGCGACCCTGAGAGCAGGATAAGCGGTTTGGATAATGGATGGATGGATGTTCCCTAGTTCTGTTTGCCTCAGTTGTTAGCGTGCTTATTTTTTTCCTCACCCACATCAAGACGATAACCTGACGTGGGCAGATCATTGTGTTTTCCCAATTCAGCCTAGTGTTCAGCTGAACTCACTACAATATGTATAATAATAATAATAATAATAATAATAAGGGACACTCATGCTGATGTCCAACATTCAGTAATAAATGTAGACAATACACGTAACACTGAACACTACTACTACTACTACTACTACTACTTTCGGCTGCTGCCGTTAGGGGGCGCCACAGCGGATCATCCGTTTCCATCTCTTCCTGTCCTCTGCATCTTATTGTGTCACACCAGCCACCTGCATGTCCTCCCTCACCACATCCATACACCTCCTCTTTGGCCTTCCTCTTCTCCTCTTCCCTGGCAGCTCCATATTCAGCATCCTTCTCCCAATATACCCAGCATCTCTCCTCCACACATGTCCAAACCATCTCAATCTTGTCTCTCTTGCTTTGTCTCCAAACTGTCCAACCTGAGCTGTCCCTCTAATATACTGGTTCCTAATCCTGTCCTTCTTCATCACTCCCAATGAAAATCTTATCATCTTCACCTCTGCCACCTCCAGCTCCTCCTCCTGTCTTTTCATCAGTGCCACTGTCTCCAAACCATACAACATAGCTGGTCTCACTACCATCTTGTAAACCTTCCCTTTAACTCTTGCTGGTACCCTTCTGTCACACATCACTCCTGACACTCTTCTCCACCCACTCCACCCTGCCTGCACTCTCTTCTCCACCTCTCTCCTGCACTCCCCAATACTTTGGACAGTTGACCCCAAGTATTTAAACTCATAACACTGGACAATTTGTTAGAAATCATTTTCACTTCAGTTGACAAAAAATAAAATAAAGAAACAGGATGTTTGGGACACTCAACATAAAAAGTGGTAGCATTTAGCGGTAATGTTTGACTGAATTATTTAGCATTACAAGCTGGACCCAGCAGGCCTCACACTGGGAGGTACTAGTTTGGCTTGAGCATTCATGTGCCTGTCAACCGAAGTGACTGCTGCCAAAAATCCCTTTTTACAATACAAGTTCACCGAATCTTTGGTGATTCTGAACTAAACCATAACGGACCAGTGAAATGTCACGCAGCATCTGAACAAGTGTAAAAAGAACTTAAGAGCTCTGGTCCCCGGTAAACACATGGCATCTCATCATGGAAACTTCTCTTTGTTCCAAACTGTTTTGTACAGACGGGTAATAATCATTTCTGGACCAATACAAAAGTACTTTACTTTGCTGTCCCTTTTGGTTGATTCTGCAATCGTTCACATTTTAGAAGTGAAGTGGTGAAACCTGAAGCCGCTGGCCACTAGGAGTCAGTGGTAGAACAAGGAGGTAGTGAGGAGTGGCCCTACTATTTTAGTTCTCTGGAAGCAACTGTCATAAGATCCAGTGACACCTTATGCAAGACCCTAAGAAGATCTGTCTGTCTCTCTCTCTCTCTGTCTCTCTCTCTCTGTCTGTCTCTTTCTCTCTCTCTCTCTCTTCTTGTCTGTCTGTCTGTCTCTCTCTCTCTGTCTCTCAGTTCAATTCAACGATACTTTATTGGCATGACTGCATTAATTACAATGTTGCCAAAACAAACAGGTCAACAGAGAAACAAAACAAAACAAAACAAAAACAAAAACAAAGGAAAAAGGAATAGATAGAACTGACAGAAACATAGAACAGCACCTGAACAGCAACTGACAGTAATTGGGAGTGTTTTGGTCAGTCACTGACCCTTAGGCTATGGCATTCTGGCACATATTTTGCTGCAAGGTGTGACCTTTGACCCGCTCCTAAAATAAGTGGCCATTGCTCTTTCTCATCCAGGAGTAGAACATTTAGAATCTGATTTTCAAATGTCTCCTGGTATTTTCTCTTGTGTTCTGGAATTTCTCACAATTTAGCAGGAAGTGCATCTCTGTCTCGACCTCACCTGCCGTACAGTGACCACATATTCTTTACTCTTTTGGTAGCCAAGATTTTTGTGTGCCTGCCCTTTTCAGTGCTAGACTATGGTCAGTGAGCCTGTACTTGGTAAGGATGTGTCTCTGCTGACTGTCTCTGACAGTGGACAGTCAGCCAGTTTGTCTTCTCTTTTTAGGGCCCGGTAACATTCTCATTTGTGTTGTCATTTGGTTTCTGTGTCCCAGTGTTCCACATATAAGTTGTTGCATTGTGTGATGATGTGGTTTACTCTAGTCTGTGGTTGGTTAGCGGTGCTGGTCTGAAACTCATCTGTGTCAGTGGTTACGGGTTCAGTTAGTTTCACAACCAGCTGACTGAGGGGACTCTTTCTTAGCTCTTTGGACTGCTTTAAACTGCAGTGTGTGGTGGGGACTTGATTTAAGGTGCATCCAGAATGTAAGTGATCTGTTTGGATATTTATTATCAATGGGAAACGGCCTAATTCTGCCCTGCATGCATCTGTTGGTGTTTTCCTTTGTACATTTAGCAATTTTCAACAGAATTCTGCATGCAGGGCTTCTATTGGATGTTTGTCCCATCTAGTGTAGTCTTGCTGGCTGAGTGGACCCCATACTTCACTTTCATATACTGCAATGGGCAGGATGACACTCTCAAAGATTTTGGACCAGATTTTAATTGGGATGTCTGTTTTATAGAATTTTCTTTTTGTTGCATAGAAAGCTCTTCGGGCTTTCACATTAAGTGCATTCACTGCCAGACCAAAGCCTCCCGAGGCACTGACCCTCAGTCCCAGGTCATCATAATTTAACGTGTGCTCTAGGGTGGTGTTACCTAGAGTAAATAGGTGTCTACTTTCCTGACACCTGGGCTTCTTCTGGAAGATCATAATGTTTGTCTTTTTTAAGTTTACTGCCAGGGCCCAGTTCTGACAGTATTCCTCTAGCAGATCCAGATGCTGCTGTGGACCCTGTTCTGTGGGTGACAGCAGCACCAGGTCATCTGCATAGAGCAAGAATTTAACTTCTGTGTTGTTTAGGGTGAGGCCAGGGGCTGCAGATTGTTCCAGTAACACCGCTAACTCATTGATGTAGATATTGAACAGGGTTGGACGCAAACTGCAGCCCTGTCTCACCCCTCGCCCTTGAGTGAAGTATTCTGTTCTTTTGCCGCCAGGTTTACTCCGCACTTATTTTCCAAATATATAGATTTGATTATGTCCAACACTTTACCCCCTACGCCACTTTGGATGATTTTATAATATAAGCCATCGTGCCAGATAGAATCAAATGCTTTCTTAAAATCAATGAAGTATGCAAATAGGTTTCCTTTATTTTTTTGGTGAACATGTTGATTAATTAGGGTGTGTAGGGTGTAGATGTGATCTTTAGTGCCGTGATTTGGTAGAAAGCCAATCTGACTCTTGCTCAAGACACTGCTCGGTAAGGACGGCCGGTATTCGGGTTTTAATAATACAGCAGAAGACCTTCCCCAGGTTACTGCTCACACAGATGCCTCGGTAGTTATTGGGGTCACATTTATTTCCACACCTGTATATTGGGGGTATAAGCCCCCTATTCCAGGTGTCAGGAAAGCAGCCAGCTTGTAGAACCAGGTCCATCCTGATGCTGTCAGGGCCACAGGCTTTTTTTGGTTTGAGACTTTGGAGTTTGTCTGTTAGTTCTTCTAGTGACATTCGGTAGTCAGTTGGGTTCTGATTGTTTTTATAGTTGAGTCCAGTATTTCCAGCTTTTCTTTTAGTATATGGTTTTGTTCAGATGAGATGCCTTCTGGCAGTATTTCTCTGTATAGAAAAGAAATACTCTCTGTCTCTCTCTGTCCTCTCGCTCTCTCTGTCTCTCGCTGTCCTCTCTCTGTCTCTGTCTCTCTCTGTCTCTGTCTCTCGCTCTCTCTGTCTCTGTCTCTCGCTGTCCTCTCGCTCTCTCTGTCTCTCTCTGTCTCTGTCTCTCACTCTCTCTGTCTCTCGCTGTCCTCTCTCTGTCTCTGTCTCTCTCTGTCTCTGTCTGTCTCTCGCTCTCTCTGTCTCTCGCTGTCCTCTCTCTGTCTCTCTCTGTCTCTGTCTCTCGCTCTCTCTGTCTCTCGCTGTCCTCTCTCTGTCTCTGTCTCTCTCTGTCTCTGTCTCTCGCTCTCTCTGTCTCTGTCTCTCGCTGTCCTCTCGCTCTCTCTGTCTCTCTCTGTCTCTCGCTCTCTCTGTCTCTGTCTCTCTCTGTCTCTCGCTGTCCTCTCGCTCTCTCTGTCTCTCTCTGTCTCTGTCTCTCGCTCTCTCTGTCTCTCGCTGTCCTCTCTCTGTCTCTGTCTCTCGCTCTCTCTGTCTGTCTCTGTCTCTCGCTCTCTCTGTCTCCCTCTCTCTGGGTCTCTCTCTTGCTCTCGCTCTTTCTGAAAATATTGAGCTCCAGTTCATGGTAAGGGAGAAGGGTTTCACTCATTTAATTTTTTTCCCTTTTCAGTGTTTCTAGTCCGAAGTAGAAGATTTGGTACAGATTTACAGCTCAGTAAAGAGCAAGTTCAGTTCATCCGAGGTGTGAGGCACAACCAATAAAAGATTAAGGAAGCAAGCAGTCGAATAAAGGCTAATTACATATGTTTAAAACCTGGGTCTTACTTTCATAGTCTTTGCCATCATGCTTATAAGTTATGATATAATTTTGCGTCATTGTGCAGATTTAGGACAGGGAACACTGCTGGACACAGCTTTACAATGCTGTCTTATGGGGCAACTGAACATGAGCTGTACACCAGTGCCAACACCACCGACAATGACAATAACAACAACAACACCAACAACGACAACAACAGTGACAATGACAACGACGACAACTATAACTGTTGCCTCAGTTAGACTGTATATATGATTTCCCATTATCTTTTTTTATTTCATTTTTTTATTTTTCCTCCCCAATTAATTATACTTGGCCAATTACCCCACTCTTCCGAGTCATCCCGGTTGCTGCTCCACCCCCTCTGCCGATCCGGGGAGGGCTGCAGACTACCACATGCCTCCTCCGATAGACGTGGAGTCGCCAGCCGCTTCTTTTCACCTGACAGTGAGGAGTTTCACCAGGGGGACGTAGTGTGTGGGACGCTATCCCCCCCCCCAATCCCCCCACACGAACAGGTGCACTGACCGACCAGAGGAGACGTTAGTGCAGCGACCAGGACACATACCCACATCCAGCTTCCCACCCACAGACACAGCCAATTGTGTCTGTAGGGACGCCCAACCAAGCCGGAGGTAACACTCGGATTCGAACCGGCGATCTCCGTGTTGGTAGGCAATAGAATAGACCACTATGCTACCCGGACACCCGATTTCCCATTATCTTTGGCTTCTAAATTGCACTAGCCAGGTAGATTATCATTGAGTAGTACTGCCTATAAGCTGGTCATTTGTGCATGAGCCAGGAAGTAGCTCAGCAGTTCGATCAAGCATCCATAATATTGGACATTTCAGGTAATAGCTTCAAACTGGCCCGTTCATCTTCTCTTTCACCTCCAAACGTGGTTTAGATAATTGCTTTAGACTGGACTTGTTGAACCATGTCCTACACTTGTGTTCCACTGCCCATAAGCTGTCAAGGTAGAGCTGTGTCTAGCACCGAGCCTGTGCTGAAGATCTCTAACATGAGGCCGGTAAAACGGTGTCATAACCAACATGCACAATACCAAAAACTATGAAAATGAAATGTAGATTGTCAAAAAAGTGTTATTATCCTTCAAGTCATGCTGGTTTACCATGCTGCATACATGACCCGCTGAGCTCCGTGTCTCACGCCTGACAAACCTGAATTGTTTTGTAGAGTTGACTCCATTATGTTGGTTGAGGAGGGATTCAAGATGGTGAGTGTGGATGCCAGTGACAAAATGCTCAAGTATGCGCTGAAGGCAAGGTGGGAGAAGAGAAAAGAACCAGCCTTCGACCAATGGGGTATGGGTTTTTCATTTGTTTCACTTGAAATGCCATTCATGAATGTCTCAATACACTTGAGTTGTACATATTGTTTTTTCCCCTCCATTGAATCGCATGTAAAGTTATTCAGCTGCATGCCAGGACACGTCTCTTAAAGTTGTCCTTTTGAGACGTGAGTAAGAGAAAACAGTGTTGGATTTACAGAAAGATCATAACCACCCAAAATTGTTCTCATACATGTGCCTCGAATGTTGAATGGTACTCGCTTGTATGTAAATGGATACGGCATTGAACCTTCATACAGCATAGCTAACACCTCCAAAAACACGACTGTTGATTTTGAGTGTTCCATGCAATAAATGAACAAATAAACAAACAAATAACTGATCAGCTGCCGCCTAAACATCCAGACTTACTGCTGAAAAAAGAATCTGAAATGAAAGATAAAAAGGTTTGGAAATGTATATTGGAGTCAAACAGAAGTATTGATGCGTGTGCGTGTGCGTGCGTGCGTGTGTGTGTGTGTGTGTAAAATCTCTCACCCCCTTTCAGGTGGTGTGTTTCTTCCTCATGCTTGGGTCCTCTACCAGAGGCCTGGGAGTTTGAGGGTTCTGTGCAGTGTCTTAGCTGCTCCACACTCTTCTGGATAGAGACCTCAGATGTTGTTCCTGGGATCTGCTGGAGCCACTTTCCCAGTTTGGGGTCACAGCCCCTAGTGGTCCTATTACCACTGGGGCTACTGTGGATTTAACCTTCCACGTCCGATCTAGTTTTTCCCTCAGCCCTTGGTATTTCTCTAGCTTCTCATGCTCTTTCTTCCTGCTGATGCCGTTGCTTGGGATTGCTACATCGATCACTACTGCTGACTTCTGTTCCTTGTTGACCACCACAATGTCTGGTTGGTTAGCCAGCACCCGCTTGTCAGTCTGGAACTTGGAAGTCCTGCAGGATCTTGGCTCTGCCATTCTCAACCACCTTTGGTGGTGTCTCCCATTTGGACTTGGGTACTTCCAGTCTGTATTCTGTACAGATGTTCCTGTACACTATCCCAGCCACTTGTTATGCCTTTCAGTGTACGCTTTCCTAGCTAGCATTTTATATCCTGCTACTAAGTGCTGGACTGTCTCAGGGGCATCTTTGCACAGCCTCCATCTTGGGTCTTGTCTGGTGTGGTAGACCCCTGCCTCAATCTGGTCCTGAGTGCCTGTTCTTGTGCAGAGTCTCTGTGCTGGTCTTCAGTCCAGCCTTTTCTAGCCACTGGTAGGATTTCTCGATATCAGCCACATCTTCCATCCAATGGTACATCCCATGGAGGGGCTTAGTTTTCCATGATACCTCCTCTTTTTCTTCCTCCTCAGTCTCTGCTGCCTGAGGTACTCACTCAGCTGCTTGTCCTGGGGGGCTATCCTTCTGATATACTCATGGATTTTCCTTGTTTGATCCTGGATAGAGGCTCTGACACTCATTAACCCTTGGCCCCCATCTTTTTACTTATCGTGCTGGACTTCAGGTGAAACCTTCGTGCATTGTGAGGAGTGTCCATGTCCTGATACGTATCTGTGGCCTTTACCGCCTCCTTTGGCCAGCTTATTATTCCTGCTGGGTGTCTGATGACTGGTAGGGCATATGTGTTGATGGCTTGGATCTTATTCTTCCCATTCCCATCACATAAATCTGCTACCTACTGAATCTGTTGCTGACTATGATGCTGAATTAAGGAAACCAGCACAAGATTGTCGTTATGGAGAGAAACTTGGCTCAGATGTTACAAGACAGGCTGGTACGTGGAATAAATGATGACCGAATCCAGAGAAGATTACTGTCTGAGACTAATCTCACATTTGATAGTGCTCTGTCTCAAGCGCAAGCCATGGAGTCAGCAAACAAAAATGTGCGGGACTTACAGACAAGCAGGAGCTATGTCATGTAATGCAGTGAGGAGGAGTGGGCCAGAGAGCACTGGACAGAAGAGAGAGAGAGCCATACAAGTGAATGGCAATCACGACTGTTAACGCTGCAAAGGGAACATGCACCTACTGGCTGTCATTTCAAAAAGGAAAAATGTCATGCATGTGGAATGACTCAAGGTGAGTCAGTCTCACAGACTAGTCGGGACATGATCCATCTGATGAGGAACAAGCCTTTTCATTATACAGTGTCCGAGGTGAAGATGATGATGAGAAGGAGCCACCCTATAAAGTGTGCATGGGTATAAATGGGGAACCAGTGACATCTGAGGTTGATACTGGATGCTATTTCTCCATGCTAAATGAAAGTACTTCCAAAGAAAAGTCAAAAAGGTTCCTAAATTAAAACAAGAAAACACCTTGATTTGACAACAGATACAAGAGAAACAATACCTGTGCTGGGGAAGACTTATGTGAAAGTGAAATACCACCAGCAGGAAAAGACACTGCCCATCATAGTAGTTAAAGGCTGAGGTCCAAACTTATTGGGAAGGCGGTGGTTGAAGCATGTTAAACTAGACTGGACAGAAATAATGCATATCACAGACCACCCACAGTCACTGACCCTGCAGCATGTGCTCTCAAAGCATGAGGGAGTATTTAAAAAGGAGCTGGGAACCTTAAAGCGTTTTAAAGCAACTATCCATGTCCCTGCTGATGCTACTCCCTGCTTCTATAGGCCAAGATCCGTTCCCTGTGCTATGAGGCCTAAAGTTGAGGCTGAGATTGACAGGTTGATAAAAGAGGACATTATCATGCCAGTTAAATACTGTGACGGGGCAGCTCCTGTCATGCCCTTGATCAAACCTGATGATGACTGTAGACTATGTGGTGATTATAAGTTAAATGTAAGCAGAGTCTCCACCCAGGAACAATACCCTATACCCAAAGTCGAGGATTTGATGGCTGTGTTAGCTGGAGGCCAACAGTTCACCATCTTGACATGAGCCATGCATATCAGCAAATACAAATGGATGAACAGTCTAAGAAGTATCTTAGTGTGAACACATGCAGAGGAATGTTCACATACAACAGGCTTCCCTTTGGAGTATCCTCAGCCCCTGCAGTCTTCCAGATAACCATGGAGGGGGTTCCCCAGGAGATACTGGTTATCTGAATTATCTGGATGATATCCTGGTTACCGGGACAACCAGAAAGGTGCACCTCAGGAATCTGGATGAGGTGTTGATCAGGTTGGAAGATGCTGATCTCAGACTAAAGAGAAGCAAATGCACATTGCTTGCTGGTGAGGTTCAGTACCTAGGACATAAAGTGGATGCTAAGGGAGTGCACACTGTGGAAGCCAAGGTAAAAGCTGTTGTTGATGCTTCAGCCCAACTAATGTGACAGAGCTTAAGGCTTACATGGGCTTGTTGAATTATTACAATTGCTTCTTTCCCAACCTCGCCACATTGCGGGCCCCTTTACATTCATTTCCTGTTGAAGAAGGGTGTAGTCTGGAGATTGAGTGACTGTCAAGACAAAGCCTTCAGGAAGTCCAAAGACTTATTGAAGTCAGCAGATGTTTTAGTGCACTACTCTGGAGATAAGGCTCTAATATTATCCTGCAATGCCTCACCATATGGCATAAGAGCTGTACCATCCCACAAAATGGAAGATGAAATAGAAAAACCAATTGGTTTTGTATCTCAAACTTTGTCACCTGCAGAAAAGAAGTATTCACAACTTGACAAGGAAAGTTTGGCTGTGATATCCGGAATAAAGAGGTTCCAAAAATATATCTATGGCAGGAACCTTACTATAGTAACTGATCACAAGCCCTTGATCTCGTTTAATGAGACTAAACCTGTACCTCAGATGGTCTCACCACGTGTATGGCATTGGGCTGTATGGCTCAGAGCTTATGAGTATAACATTGCATACAGGCGTGGAAAGCAGCATGCCAATGCAGATGCCCTCAGTAGGCTCCACTTGCCCGAGTCCCTCCCTGCAGAAGGGGAGGATGATCAAGTTCGAATGCTGGATTTGATGGATGATACACCAGTGACTACAGAACAAGTGAAACATTGGACATCAAAAGATATGACGCTGTCACATGTGCATGAGTATTTACTATAATTATGGCCTTCTACAGTAGAGCCTCAGTTTATGTCTTACTTTACCCGACGCCTAGGACTAAGTGTTTGTGAAGGATGTGTTCTGTGGGATACTCAAGTAGTTATTCCCCAAAAAGGATGAAAAATTATGCTAAAGTTGGTGCATCAGGCCCATCCAGGAACGCCTAGGATGAAGGGACTAGCAAGGTCATATCTTCGGTGGCCACAGATGGATCAGGATGTAGAGAGGGAAGTAAACCAGTGTGATGCCTGTCAACAAAACAGCAAGTCTCCTCCTACAGCATGATTGCATCCCTGGGAATGGCCAGAGAAGCCATGGACTCAACTTCATTTGGATTATGCAGGTCCATTCTTAGGCAAGATGTTCCTTGTGTTGGCTGAGTCCCATTCTAAATGGATGGAGGTTTAACCAGTAAGTACAGCAACCAGTCATGGAACCATTGAAAAACTCAGAGTTTCAGTGTCCATGGTCTACCCCAGATGTTGGTGAGTGATAATGCTACTTGCTTTACAAGTGCTGAGTTTGCTGATTTCATGAGTAAAAATGGAATCAGACATGTGACTTCTGCCCCTTTTCATCCTGCGTCCAATGGATTGGCTAAACAAGTGGTTCAGACCTTCAAAGAGGGGATGAAGAAGATGCAAGGAGGAAGGGAGAGCTTGGAAACAAGTGTCCAGATACCTGTTTAGTTACAGAATCGCCCCTCACTCTACCACAGGCATGTCCCCAGCAGAGATGCTGATGTCCCGGAGGCCTAGGTCCACATTTGACCTGTTGCTCCCAGACTTGAAATCCAAGATCAGAAAGAAATGGTGGACACAGAAAGTGAGTCATGACACATAGTAAGGTCAGAAGTTTTGTACCTGGTGATCAAGTTTTTATTAAAAACTATGGCTACGGTCCCAAATGGATGCCTGCAAACATTGAGAGCTGCACAGGTCCATTGTCCTACACAGTTCTCATTGGGAATGGACAGATTCTGAGGAGACACATTGATCAGATCAGGAGGTGTGAGCTCAGTGAGATTTCTGAAATAGATCTCAGTACACCGAAGGATGTGGGTTTAGCATCCCCTGTGGAACCAGAACAAGTGCTTTCCCCTGAGGCCAGTGTCTCTTGACTCTCCAACAAGCCCTGTGGATTACTCAGTGTCCAACCTAAGCTGAAGAGTGAGTTCCCACCTGTATTACAGGAAACACCACCGTTGAGGCGCTCTACCAGAGAGAGACACTCACCTGATTACTATGGGCCCTAACCTTTGGGGTCAAAATGATGAGTACTATTAAAAAACAATAAAATTAAAAAAAATTAAGTGTTGGCTGCAGAACTGAGTTAGGGGGGGGTTGTGTTCTATTCTGAGACTTTATCGCATTACTAACCTAGAGGGAGCTCTAGGCTCCAGGTGTTTTACCTGTACAGGTAGTCCATATAAAGAGGAGGAAGATGGGTGCGTCTGTTCTCTCTCGTTTTGTTTGTTGAAGCTGCTAAAGACAAGTAAAGCTAAAGAAAAGCAACTCCTGGAGTCCTGAATCCTCACTGAGGTTTGCTTTGGATACACTAACATCTCTCTGTACTGCTGTGATCTTGGCTTTCAGCCTTACATGGAGGCTACTGTTAGTGACCTGCTTTCTTCATCTTGTACCCAAGCATCTCCAGGATTATGGGTGTAGTGGTATATATAAACTTGTTGGTCTCTGTTAAGGTGGCAGTCGAGATATTGCGTTAAGGCTATGTTCACATCCACAAGAACCTGGAACTGATGGAATGCTGCTATATGTGTGTGTGTGTGTGTGTGTGTGTGTGTGTGTGTGTGTGTGTGTGTGTGTGTGTGTGTGTGCTTTGATATACATCAATCATTGAGAGTGTGAGTGTGTGTGTGTCGGTCAACTACTTCCGATGACCATAGATGTGGTTGACCAATGAGGTTGTTGTGGGTATTCATGTGCAGTGTCTGCTCCACTCTTACATTTTCATCTTACAAATTAACAAATCTACAAAGAGAAACTTGGTGAATGCTACAAGATTTCATTAAAAAATGTACACAGGGTGTCTGGGTGGCGTAGTGGTCTATTCCGTTGCCCACCAACACAGGACTCGCCGGTTTGAATCCCCGTGTTACCTCCGGCTTGGTCAGGCGTCCCTACAGACACAATTGGCCATGTCTGTGGGCGAGTGGGAAGCCGGATGTGGGTATGTGTCCTGGTCGCTGCACTAGCGCCTCCTCTGGTCAGTCTGGGCGCCTGTTCAGGGGGGAGGGGAACTGGGGGGAATAGTGTGATCCTCCCATGCGCTACGTCCCCCCTGGCGAAACTCCTCACTGTCAGGTGAAAAGAAGTGGCTGGCGACTCCACCCCCCCTTTCTTCTCCCCAATTGTATCCAATCTAGCCAGTCACCCCACTCTTCCAAGCCGTCCCGGTCACTGCTCCACCCCCTCTGCCAATGCGGGGAGGGCTGCAGACTACCACACGCCACCTCCGATACATGTGAAGTTGTCATTTGCTTCTGTTCATCCGACAGTGAGGACACAGCCAATTGTGTCTATGGGGACACCCGACCAAGCCAGAGGTAACAGGGATTCGAACTGGGATCCCCATGTTGGTAGGCAATGAAATAGACCACCATGCTACCCGAACTGGCCACACCATAGAGTCAGAGGAAGCATGTGGTAGTCTGCAGCCCTCCCAAGCTCGGCAGAGGGGTTGGAGCAACAACTAGGATGGCTCGGAAGAGTGGGGTAATTTGCCAGGTTCAATCTGGGAGAAAAAGGGGGAAAAATCCACACACAAAAAAATAAATACAAATCTTTTGCACAATTTTTGAAGAACGTATCTGTGTGTGAGCAGTTGTTGCAAGAGGCTATTTTTTTCTTAGAAGAAATAGCAATCATGGAGTGTCTTCTCAAAGTGACAATCTCATCCTTCCCTCTCCTTGCCCGTGTCATGAATCATTTTTTCTTTTTGTGCTCAGTGATTGAGGAGGCCAACTGGCTGACGTTATCCGAAGACATTCAGAAACCGGGAGATGGTTTTGATGCTGTCATCTGCCTTGGCAACTCATTTGCCCACCTACCAGACTTTAAAGGTGAGAGAGAGAGAGCGATGGGGACGTGTCATTTCTAAACTGAGGGTATTTAATTTACATGCTCATGCTGTTTTGAATTTGGTAGGCGGATGAAATGCTGTTTCTTGGGTCATAGAATTAACTCTGACGTTGGCATCTTGTCAAGACCTACATTTAACCCCTTTAAGAGCTGAAGTTGTGCTAACAGGAACATGGAGTCAAGGAGTTATGCTTGCTCCTTCAGATGCCACATCTACTCCAACAGCCACACCATGACAGTCTTTTTATGCCCTGGGTTGAATCCTGCTAGATCCTTATCTCATGTGTGTGTCCCTGTCAACTTTCCTGCTGTCTGAATATTTAAAGAATGCGGAAGGGTTGTACACTGCCCCCTCTCTTTTTACAAATATTAAACAACAGTAGCCACAGACATCTGAGAATGTTCACTAAAACTCATCTTAACAATAGAAAGGCCAAATACCCTGCAACTTGTTGTGCGAAACTTGAAACTTAAATGTACCCGACAATGTTTAATACAGCTTTATCCTTCCCTGACTTTTCTTAAATATTTGTCCTTTGACCCATGATCCTTGACCTCTGTCTTTGAAGATCTAAGAAATGCCCTTTATAGTATATACACGGCATTTTTACCATTAAAAGATAACCCCCCTCCCGGGGCGTCCTGGTGCCTCACCTGGTAGAGTGGCACATAAGGCTGAGTCCTTACTGCAGCGGCCTGGGTTCGAATCCGGCCCGGGCCCTTTGCTGCACGTCATCCCCTCTCTCCCCTGCCTTTCCTGTCTCTCTCTACTATCGCTATCAAATAAAGGTGGAACAAATAAAGGTGGAAAATGCCAAATAAAAAAAAGATACCCCCCCATTTTGTTTAACAACACACAGGTATTTAGCACAGGTACCCCAGTCTGAAAGCACCCCTTTCCTCCTTCAGTAAGCCGGTCCAAACCTGAAATGGATACTGCGGCTTGTTGATCAAATGAACACCATCTGAACCCCTGACTATTTAAAATCACTTGACGAGAAAGAATTACCACATACCTTTATCAGTGGTGTGAGAAGAATTACTTTCGTGACTGAGAAGGTAATTGTGGATGTTGTACCCATATGTCCCAAATATATCCTGCTGGTTTACTTTCGTGTTTCAACTTGTTGAAAAAAGTTAAGTAAGTGGATTAATATGAGGCAAAAGACATGTGTGATCCAGTTGCAGACTCCAAGTCTAATTCTACACGACTGAAGGAGTAGCTTTCATTGTAAACCTTACCTAGCTGTTTTGTGCATGTGACCTGCTCGTAAAAAGTGGTCTTATTAAAAATCGATGAATGTGAGCGGGATTCCCAACGTTCCATGGGGTCAACTGACTTATTTGTAGATTGCATTTCTTAACTTTTGGTCATTCAGTTGAATTTTTTTTTTCAAATTTTGCATATTTACCTTTGCACTTTGCCAATGTGTGTATGAAATATAATATACACTAAGGTATACTATTTCCTATGTGCTTTTTAGATATAAACAAATTGACATCGATTTGGTGAACTGAAAAATGTAGAAAAAAAGCTAATCCAAAAATCTTCCAAGAATGTTGCAGCATCCTCTTCGTTCGACTATTCTGGAATGGTCACAGCCTAAAGAACATTTTGATTGTTGTTAAGTCCTGTGTGCTTGACACTTCTGGTGATTGTGTGTTGTTGCCAGGGGACCAGAGTGACCAGAGGCTGGCCCTTCAGAACATTGCCAGTATGGTCAGACCAGGGGGGATTCTTATCATTGACCACCGCAACTATGACTATATCCTGGAGACTGGCCGGGCACCCCAAGGCAAGAACATCTACTACAAGGTACTAACCCCAAAGAAGTAAGAGCCATGTGTTAAGGATACCACAGGGGGATGTGTGACAGTGAAGGAGTTCAAGTATCTCGGGGTCTTGTTCACGAGTGAGGGTAGGATGGAGTGGGAGATTGACAGGAGGATTGGTGCAGCATCAGCAGTAATGCGGACGTTGTACCGGACCGTTGTGGTGAAGAAGGAGCTGAGCTGGAAGGCAAAGCTCTCAATTTACCAGTCAATCTTCATTCCAACCCTCACCTATGGTCATGAGCTTTGGGTAGTGACTTAGTAGTGCCACAGGGAACACGATCGTAAGCCTTCTCCAAGTCCACAAAACACATGTAGACTGGCTGGTCAAACTCCCATGCCTCCCTCAGCACTTCTGCAAGGGTAAAGAGTAGGTCTGTTGTTCCATGGCCAGGAAGGAGTCCGCGTTATTCCTCTTGGATCCGAGGTTCAACAATCGGTCAGAGCCTCCTTTCCAGCACCCTGGAGAAGACTTTCTCAGGGAGGCTGAGCAGTGTGATGGCCCGATAAGTGAAGCACACCATTCCAAATGAAAGATAATTCACAATACAGCTCCTGCAGCTAATGCTGTTCAGCACGTTTAAGATTATATGTGATGCAGCCCACATCATCAGCAACGTGGACGCCAACTGGCCTGGGTCTGCGCATGACTCAGAATCAGAATCATTTATCGGCAAGGAGTTCAAGAACATACAAGGAACTTGACTTAGTATGAGTTGGTATGATGACTCGTGAATATTTTTTAAAATTTAATTTAATTTTTAATTTTAATTTTTTTAAAAGCTGTTTCAGGTCTGCGGCTTCATGAGGTTATACAGTAACGCCCACCACTGGGTTTATAATGAACTGCAATAAACTTGAGCTTATGTACTTTGATTACCTACTATGAAACATGATCCTCTTCCATTTTATAATGCCTAGTCGTACTTCTGTGGTTACTTTGGTGAAAGTAACACAAGAATATTGTAGTCAATACCATATTACTCTACACAGATGTTAATATTGTAAAGTACCCTATTGATTTCAAATGAAAGTAACTAGTAATATGTAATTCATGACATTTTGAAAGTAACTTGGCCAATACTTACTATGAAATTGTAGGAGCTTGTGCAAACAAAATGCAAACTGCAACACCGTGCTTTTTAACTTAGCTGATCCACTTTACTTGTTGTGGCAGTAGCATTTCGATAACAGGCATTGTCCGATTACCTCATCAACTTATGCATCAACTTTACTCTTTAAAGGGATCAGCCTTAACGAATACAACAATAACAGAATGTGATTCATATTAACCACACACATCCCCCCCCAGAATTCATAAAAACTGGCATTGTTAGTTTGGCTGGAGCCCGGCTGACTCTCCTGGCCTGAGTTCTGAGCAGCCTGGCAGGCGCTGGAGGGAGCACTCACTCCTCGCACAGGGCCTCCGGTGACCCCAGTGGAATGATTACTGGGACAGCCTCGACGCGGGGGCACAGCCAGCTTGATGGCTGAACCAGATCCAAGTGAGCAGGTTTGAGCCGATCCACAGAGGTGTGGTCGGGCTTGCCCCCAACGTCGACTACAAGTCTTATCACCCATTTCCAAGACTTTAAAAGGTCTGTTGTGGGGTGGTTTGAGGGGGCTCTGATGAGCATCATGCTGGATGAAAGCAAACTGCAGTGCATAGGCCGGTCAGAACTTGGAACCGGGGTAGGCCATGCAGGGAAGTAGGCACGGTGTGAACGCTCCCGCATTGTTCAGGTGAACAGACTATTATATATTATATGTTATTATATATTATTATAGATTAGGACTGTGCAATATGACAAAAATCTCATATCCCGATATAGTTCATGTCATATCCTGATAATGATACATCTCACAATATAGTACATTTTCTGTAAATTCAATTAATAAATAGTTTCTGGTCCATGCCCCCCCCCCCAGCATGTGCACACACTGCATGTGTGTGTGGAGGGGCAGCCTCACCCTCACTGAACACAGAGAGCAGAGTAGCACGACTACACCTGATCTGACACCTGGCTACACCAAGCGCCATGCAGGTAGCTGACAGTGATGAACCCCCTGTAGCTCAGCAGGATAAGGGTTGCAATGTGGCCGAGCAATGGGACCCACCAGTTGATGTTGGCAGCAGAAAATTGTGAAAATGTTGCGAGAAGAGTCAGGAGCATTTGCACGAGACAATGATATGGGGTGTATAACCAGCTAGGAAATGTCTATCACACTCAATGACAATACCACAATTCAGAACTTGTACGCCTCCATCCCAAAACCCCTTTATAAGGAAGTAAAGAAGTACATTGAGGATCTTCTGGCAAAAGGGTGGATGGTGAAATCTAAATCCACTTACTCAGCGCCTGTCATCTGTGTGCGCAAGAAAGACGGGACACTCAGGCCCTGTATCGATTACCACTTCCTGAACCAGCACACAGTTCCTGATTGCCACCCCTTGCCGAGAAGCCAAGCCCTCACAGACACCCTGGGTGGGTACAGTTGGTTCTCCCTTCTAGACCAAGGGAAGGCATACCACCAAGGGTCATCGAAGAGGGGTCACACCACCTTGGGGTCTTTACGAGTGGGTGCGTGTACCTTTTGGAATAAGGAATGCACCTGCTGCGTTTCAACACTATAGGAGAAATGCTCTCCCCCATACGAGATGAGTGTTGTATCCCATATTTGGATGACATACTGTGCTATGTCCAGACATTCAAGGACCATGTTGAATGACTGAGAAAGGTCCTAAGAGCCCTACAGAGCCATGGGGTCAAACTCAGGCCTACAAAATGCCACCTGTTCAAACATGAAGTCAGATATGTTGGTCGTTTGGTTTCAGCCAAGCATGTGCACGTTGACTCGTAGGACCTGGAGGCAGTGCACGCCTTGAGTGAGGAAAAACCTGCGGCAGTCAGAGAAGTGTCGAAGATCGTTGGCTTTTTGAGCTACTACCGCTCATATATCCAAGATTTCTCCAGAATGGCCAACCCATCTATGAGCTCCTGCAAACAAAGAGGAACCAAGAACAGTCTCAGGGGAGGTGTGAGGGACAGAAAGGAAAGGGCACACAGTCACCATCCAGGACTCCAGTCCAATGGACTGAGACACATCAAGAGACACTGTGTAAGCTGATTGACATGCTGGTGAACCCCCTGTTCATGCCTATCCAGACTTTGAGCTGCCATTTGTGCTCCACATGGATGCCTCTGATAGAGGACTTGGGGCAGTCCTTTATCAGAGCCAGAATGATGAACTCTGAGTGATCTGATACGGCTCAAGAACTCTTACAATGGCTGAAAGAAGCTACAGGCTCCACTCAGGAAAACCTGAGTTTCTCGCCCTAAAGTGGGCCATTCGGGTTACGTGCTCTACGCCCCACATTTTACCATCTACACAGACAATAATCCTTTGACGTATGTCATGAGTATGGCTAAGTTGAATGATGTTGTCTTTAGGTGGGTAACTGTCGGAGTTTAGATTTGACATATGGTACCAACCTGGCAAAGTAAATGTCGATGCAGATACTCTGTCAAGATGCCCACTCGACATCAGCAAATTTGTCACAGAGTGTACAGAGGAGCTGCCGAGGGAAGCTGTCACTGCTATATGGGAAGGTTGTAGGGCAGGAAAGGGTGGCGACATCGCCTGGGTTGCAGCCCTGGCTCTGTCACAAGGTGACCAGGCTGAACCAAGCAGCAGAGAACATGTGCAGCCCATTGACCTCGCTGAACTGCAGAAAGCCCAGAGGACAGATCCTCCAGTGATAGGTGAGATTCTCAAAATGAAATACTAGCCAAACACTTACAGATGACATGAAATATAATATGAGGGGCACTGTCAGGAAAATGATGTATGAATGGAGTAGATTCCACCTTGAGGATGGGGTCCTGTACCATAGGACAGCAGACAGGCATCAGCTAGTCTTACCTGCCAGCTTTAGGCTGCTGGTCCTCAAGCACCTACTTGATGACATGGGCGATGTTGGAACTGGAAGGGTCCTCAACTTGGCAAGGCAAAGGTTCTATTGGCCGTACATGAGGTGAGAGATCGAAGCCTATGTTACCAGGCAGTGCCCGTGCATAAAACAAAAGAAGCCAGTGACACATAAGAGCCCCAACGTCCAGCTTTAGCACAAGCTCACCACTGGAGCTTGTTTCCATTGACTATACACATCTAGAGCATAGTAGAGGAGGATATCAATATATCCTAGTTGTCATAGACCACTTTGCTAGGTACTGGCAGGCCTATCCAACCCACAATAAGTCTGGGAGAACAGTGGCTGAGAAGATTTTCAGTGGCTATATTGCCAGGTTCAGCTACCCCTCAAAGCTGCACCATGATCAAGGGCATGCGTTTAAAAATGAACTCTTTCGAACCCTACAACAAATGAGCTGGGTGGGACACTCGCGAACAACCCCTTACCACCCCCAGGGTAACCCGGCTGAACAGTTAAACTGAACTGTGTTGCCAATGCTGCACACCCTAGGTGAAAAGGAAAAGGAAAGGTGGAAATAGTACCTCCCTCAGATTGTACATGTGTACAATTGTACACACCACGAAGCAACTGGGTACTCGCATTTCTTCCTGCTTTTCGGCCAACACCCTCGTTTGCCCATTGACCCGTTGCTCAGACTGACCACAGACGAGTAACTCCAGACAGCAAGGAGTTATGCTGAGAAATGGGCAGAGCGGGTGACTGAGGCATACTGCATAGCTTCAGAAAACAGCGAAAAGTCAAGTGCACATGGCAAAAAGTATTATGACAAACATGCAAAAGGAGTAGTGCTGCAACCTGGAGATCGGATACTGGTATGAAACCTAAGCGAAAGAGGTGGATCTGGGAAGTTAAGGTCCTATTGGGAGACTGCTGGTTATGTTGTGAAAGAACAAATCAGTGACAGTCCAGTTTACAAGGTGGTCTCAGAGAGGGATGGGAACAAGTCACGAGTCCTGCATCGCAGCCAGCTGCATCTCATCAGTGACCTACCTGTTGATCTACCTGTAACAAAAGACAAAGCTAAGACATCACCAGAGAAGAGGAAAAGGGGAAAAAAACTGGTGAAAGAGAGACAGAACCGCAATAGAACAGTGAAACAAGTTTGGGTGAGGATGAAAATTCCACCTACTGTGAACTAAGATATAACCTAAGAACTTGGACCAGAAAGAATGTCACTCCTACCAGTGAAACTACCTGTGTTCCCTGGAGGGATTCAGCTCCTGCTGAAACAAACAGCTATGGACAGTCTGTAAAGAAAGAGGACTAATGCACATGGAGAGGACGCCTGTAAAACTGACAGGAGTACATAAGGAAAATGAAGAAGAGCAGTATGGTGAACAACCAAACCGTGAAACTAATAGTAACAGAGAAGAAGAGGCAAATGTGAGGGGTGCAGAGCCTGGGGTCATTCGCACACCTCTCACAGGGAGTGGAAGTGAAACTGTGCAGCCTGTTTCAGAGGAGACCTATGCTGGGCCTGGCCTGGCGCCTAGTACTGATGAGCAGACTCTCAGGAGGTCCACTAGAGATAGGTGGCCAGCAGCACTGTTCACTTACAATACGTTAGGCCAACCCTCACTCCAGGTACATCCATCAGTCAGTAGTGCTGAGGTTTATGAAGCACCACCCATGACACTTTGGGGCATGCAACCATACCCCTTGACACCTTACTCTATTCCAACACCATATCACATTCCATCGTCTTATCTGCCACCCCCATACACCTTGCCAGTGTTTCCCAACATGCCAATTTACATGTGTTAAGGGATTAAGAAAGGGCAAGAATAGCACTTTTGCATTATGGGTTATTTTGAGTAAGGTTGACTAAAGGAGTTGAAAGGTAAAGTGTCAGGTGCCATTTTATTTTTTGCTGAGGAGTGTGACACTTAAAAATGTATGGCCACAATTGTTAAGTTGGAATTGTTATTGTATGTATTTCCTTGGCTTAAAAGGCCAGATTTAAATGTGTCTTTTCTATGGACTTAAAAGTTTGATTTGGTAAAGTGTAGTTCTCCAGCTCCGCCACAAGAGGAAGTATCCCAAAAATGAGCGCTAGTTGTATGTAGGCTGCGCAGGGATTCCGTTCATCAGAGAACAGCCTGCTGAACGAACACAGCTAACGTCTCCTGGCTCTGCTTTTCCTGCGTAAAATAGGCCAGTAATGTGCGTTAACTTATCACAGCTTATCCCTGAGGACTTTTAAAGCCTTGCAGATGTTTGTTTGGAGAAATGGCGTGTGGGGTTGGGTTAGAGGCTTTTAGTATTTTTCTACACGGTGACACAAAATGGCGGCCTTACTGTCGGTATTTTCCTTTGTTAGCAGCACTGTAGTTCCATGACATCTGTGCCTTACTACAACTTCTTAACCAAGGAGTTGGTATCAAATATAGTGAAGTAAATACTGTAAGTGGCTTCATGGTCAAGTGTAAAGTTACGTAAATGTTACAGTTGCTCATTCGGGTAAAGGCACGATGTTAATGGTGTAAAATGGTTGAATGTGATATTTTTCTAATGTTAAGTGATAAAAGGATGTTTATATAATGAATGTATCTACTTGTAGAGCCGAAGGAACGGGGAAGACCGTAGGTTCACACTTTAGCCGTGTAGGCAACTTTCTATAATCAACGGTAAATCAGAGAGACCACAAAACCACAGCTCGACTGAGCGGAGGCGGCAAGAAGACCCAGAAAACTGGCTGGACAACCATAACTTAACCCTGCGTTAACCTGCCAGCCAGGGCAACCCTGACTTAACCCTTAGTTCCTGGGGGGAATTCTATCCCCAATACGTGTCCACCACATACTCATATATTTTCGTAATGTGTGTGTGTGTGGTGTTAGTGTGTGTGTGTGTGGTGTTAGTTAGTGTAGATAGCGGGACTGAAAACTAAAGCACTTATGATCCTAATTCTTTTTGGAGGTGGTAGGTATTGTTTCAGAGAGTAAGGGAAACATCACAGGAAATTAAAATTATGCATAATTATGCATAAATATGCAAAATGTGCATATTTCTAAAAATGGCTAAAAACCACTTTTCTCTGCATTTCAGATGATTCTGAGCATCTTTGATTTTTTCACCTATATAAAAAAAATTTCTGGGACTTAGAAATGTTTTGGCATTATGCAAAATATATGCATTTTTGCAAAAATGCACTTATGATCCTAATTTGTTTTGGAGGTGGTAGGTATTGTTCCAGAGAGGACCAGAAAAATAGCAGAAAATTAAAATAATTATAATTATGCAAAATATGCATTTTCTAAAAATGGCTAAAAACCACTTTTCTGGGCATTTCAGGTGATTCTGAGCATTTGGGGGGAGGGAGTTGGCGTGGGGGGGGTTTAGGGGCAGGGGGAAGGCGGTTAGCTGGCAGGATGAAGAGGAGGGAGGTTTAGACAGGTGGAGAACCAAACCGCTACATTGTAGCTACATTGTAGCGGGGTTCTTCTAGTTTTGTTTATATTTTGTAGAATTGTTCATGTCTGCAGTAAAACAGAAAAAACAAAACACGCTTAAGAACAGTGTTGAAGTTACACGTATATTTTGAAAACTAGTTAAAGCAGCAGTAGAAGAATAAGAGAGTTTTAGTACATAAAGATTTTACAGCATTATTTGGTAACTTAATCATTACTGGTAAAAGTAATAGCAAACTGGTGTGTAGGAGTTATGTGTTGCCAGCAGTAACAACTCATCATTTGTTGTACTGTGAGAGGGTGAATTGAGGCATTTGTCATGTGAAGATTATTGTGAACAAGAAATCTATGCTTTGCGTTTAAGAGAGAAGAAAGATAAATTCTGTTAATAAAGCTGGAGAACAGCCTGCTGAACGAACACAACTAACGTCTCCTGTCTCTGCTTTTCCTGTATAAAACAGGACGCGTCTTCTTCGTTGTTCAAAAGCCTGGTTGCTTGGTGGAAAAAGCTGTTCTGGAGCCTACTGGTCCGGGCTTTGAGGCTGCAGTACCGCTTGCCTGATGGTAGCAGCTGGAACAGTCCATAGTTGGGGTGGCTGGGGTCTTTGGTAATCCAACGGGCTTTGCCGACACAGCATCCATTGTATAGGTCCTGAATGGAGGGAAGCTCGCATCCATTGATGTCCTGGGCCTCTGCAGCGTTTTGCGGTTGTGGGCAGTACAGTTCCCATGCAAGGCGGTGATGCATCCAGTCAGGATACTCTCGGTTGTGCCTCTGTAGAAGGCCCAAGAATCCTGGGCCCCATGCTGAACTTCAGTCGCCTGAGGTGAAAGAGGCGTTGCTGTGCCTTTTTCATCCCAGGTGAGGTCCTCGGTAATGTGGACACCGAGGAACTTGAAGCTCTTGACCCTCCCTACAGCAGTCCTGTTGATGTTGATGGGGTCCATCCTGCCCCCTCTCTTCCTGTAGTCCACAATCAACTCCTTGGTTTTGTCGACACTGAGAGAGAGGTTATTCTCCTGGCACCACTTTGTTAGCTTGTTGATCTCTCTCTCCTGTATGCTGTCTCATCATCGTCGGTGATCATCAGCAAACTTTATCACTGTACACCCATGACTATGTGTGGCCACACAGTCATGGGTGTAGTGAGTAGAGGAGCGGACTCAGAATGTAGCCCTAGGGAGCTCCTGTGTTGAGGGACAGAGGTGTTTGAGTCCATCCTCACCACCTGGCGTTGGCTCGACAGGAAGTTCAGGATCCAGCCTTACAGGCTGGGGTTGACTCCTAAGTTCCTGAGCTTAGTGTAGTCTGGAGGGGACTATGGTGTTGAATGCTGAGCTGTAGTCTACAAACAGCATTCTCACATAGGAGTTCCTTTTCTCCAGGTGGTTGAGGGCGGTATGGAGTGTAGTGGCTATTGCATCCTCACTGGATCGATTTTGTGGGTAGGCAAATTGATGGGGGTCAAGGGTGGGTGGTAACATGCTATAGATTTGTACCATAACAAACTTCTCAAAGCAAGAAAGGGAGGAAAGGGTGCATTACTATGTTTACTTACATACTACTCATGTACTATATGTATCTTCCCGGTTTTCACCTCCATATTGCATAACTTCTATATTTTTGTGTTTTGTTGCAGAGTGACCTGACTCAGGATATCTCCACTTCAGTTCTGTGGGTCAATAACAAACCTCACATGATTACACTGGACTACACCATCCAGGTGCCACAGACCAATGTTCAGAATCCTCCTGAAGTCAGGTATACAGCATACACTTTTCAGCACTGCCATGCAGTAGCTGTTAAAACTGTCGGTCTCTAAAGTGCAAGACAAAAGGAATTGCCAGCTTTTAAAAATTATTTTTGGGCTTCAAAACTACACTTGAAAATGTGTTAGTCGCCTACAGAAAATGATGTCAATGCAGGGATTTCCATGCTTTTTATTTCAAGGGATTTTGTGTCATTAATGAGTTACACTACATGGCCAAAAGTATGTGGACACCCCTTGTCATTAGTGGGCTCAGCTATTTCACCCACACCCTTTGTGAACAGCAGCGTACAATCGAGCGTACAGCCACACAATCTCCATAGACAAACAATGGCAGTGGAATGGGTTGTATTGAAGAGCTCAGTGACTTTCAGTGTGGCATTATCGTAGGATTCCACCTTTCCAACAAGTAGGTTTGTCAAATTGATGCCCTGCTAGAGCTGCTCTGGTCAACTTTAAGTGCTGTTATTGTGAAGTGGAAATGCTTAGGACTCAGCTCAGCCACAAAGCGGTAGGCCACACGAGCTCCTAGAATGGGACCGCCGACTGCATAAGCACATAATGGGTAAAAATAATCTACCCTCAGCTGTATTACTCACTACCGAGTTCCAGACTTCCCCTGGAAGCAATGTGAGTGCAAGAACTGTTCAGCGGCAGCTTCATGAAATGTGTTTCTGTGGCCGAGCAACTGTGCAGAAACCTAAAATCACCGTGCACGATGCCAAGTGTCGGCTGGAGTGGAGTAAAGCACACCATCAGTGGACTCTGGAGCAGTGAAAATGCACTCTCTGGAGTGATGAATTGTGCTTCACTATCTGGCAGTCTGATGGACAACACTGGGTTTAGCGGATGAGGAGTATTGGTCTGGGGCTGTTTTCGTGGTTAGTTAGGCCCGTTAGTTCCACTGAAGGGAAGTCTTAAATGCTACAACATACAATGACGTTCTAGAGAATTGTGTGCGTCCAACGTTGTGGCAAAAGTTTTGGGAAGGCCCCTTTTTTTTTTCAATTTTTTTCCCCTCCCTTTTTCTCCCCAATTGTATCCGGACAATTACCCCACTCTTCCGAGCCGTCCCGGTCTCTGCTCCACCCCCCTCTGCTGATCCAGGGAGGGCCGCAGACTACCACACGTCTCCTCCGATACATGTGGCGTCACCAGCCGCTTCCTTTCACCTGACAGTGAGGAGTTACACCAGGGGGACGTAGTGCGTGGGAGGATCACGCTACCCCCCAGTTCCCCCTCCCCCCCATACAGGCGCCCTGACTGACCAAAGGAGGCACGAGTGCAGCGACCTGGACACATACCCACATCTGGCTTCCCACCCTCAGACACGGCCAATCGTGTCTGTAGGGATGCCCGACCAAGCTGGAGGTAACGCAGGGATTCGAACCGGCGATCCCTGTGTTGGTAGGCAACGAAATAGACCGCTACGCTACCCGGATGCCCAGGGATGGCCCTTTCCTGTTTCAGCATGACAGTGCACTTGTGCACAAAGCGAGGTCCATAAAGACATGCTTAGCTGAGTTTGGTGAGGAAAAGTTGACTGGCCTCCTGCACAGAGCCCTGACCTCAACCCCATCCGGCACCTTTGGGATGAATTGGAACGCCGACTGCGAGCCGGGCCTTCTCACCCAATATCAGTACCCGACGCCGACGTCCCCAGTGCTCTTATGGCTGAAGGAAATCCATGAATGAAAAAAGTCCACTAGATTATGGAACATGGATGCCGCATCCATGTTCCATAATCTAGTGGAAAGCTTTCCCAGAGGACTGGAGGTTATTATAGCAGCAAGAGGGGGACCAGCTTCATATAAAGCCTGCGGTTTTGGAATGAGGTGTTCAGCAAGCACAAATGGTTGTGATGTTGGGGTGTCCATTTACTTTCGAGTGTGTTATAAATAGCCGGCCCAGCTCCTTTAAAGAACCACCGAGGCTGTCATTTTGACGGTTTTGGATTTTCAAAGTTTAATCGCTTTGCGAAAAAAAAGTTATAGACCTGCCGCTCCCTGAATGCTGCTAAAATTGCAACATATTTGTATTAAAACGAGTTTAAATCAATTGCACAAAAAAAGAAAAAAGTTATGATAAGATCTACCTAAAACGACCACGAGCGGTCAAAATGACCATCTCATAATTTGTGCGTGATGGTGCGCGTCATGTCAGTATTTATGACGTGTGTTGGTGGCGTCATTTCCTTCGTGAAGTTCATTGCTCTGTGCTAGAAACACACTAGCGCCCTCCAGTGGAGAGAAATAGTCTCAACTTGACTTGTGATTATGTCCAACATGTCTGGTTACAGACGCCGCTACAGACGCACCATGACTCCCACCGAGGCGCTGCAGTATTTACAGCCGTTGGACAGCCGCCATTTTAAATTGTTTGAAAATAGTATTAAAGTTGTTAAACTGTTAATGTTGGTGTCAGTTAGTTTCATAACAGACATGCTAACATCTGTAATGCATTAATGTATCAACTGGGTATTTATCTTGACACAAGAGTTGAAAAGCCGGGGGGCATTTTGACCGCCCACGGTCGTTTTAGGCAGGCGTGAAATCCCGGTGGTTCTAGTGTTGAGTCATGGTAATAGCTGAAATGTAGTACACTATTTGACAGATAGTGTAGTACTAGGGCTACAGATAGTATCTGTAGCCCTAGTACTGCTGCACTAGTACTTACTGAGTTGAGAGTGGGTTACTTATTCGTTTGTGTGTGCGTTTGTGTTCCCCAGTAAGTTCCGTCTGTCCTACTACCCTCACCGTCTGGAAAGCTTCAAAGCTCTTCTGCAGGACGCCTTCCAGGGCAAGATGGAGCACAGCGTCTATGGAGACTTCAAGACTTACACCCCCGGCCAGAGTCAAGCTCCGTGTTATTTTATCCACGTCTGCAAGAAGAAGGCTTAAGATGCACACTGTTTTTCTAAGAAATGCGTTCTCTCCACTGCGTCCCTGTTTCTTTTCCTACAGTTCCGGGTAACGCCACATCTGAACACGTTTTCAAAACACTTGTCGTGGTCTTTGTTGTGAAAATACAAATCATTTCAAGTTCTACTCAATTCTCATGTTCGTTAGGGATCCTAAAATAACTTGTTTAGCCTAAACATCACAATTTGGAAAAGCAATTAAATTGTTTCCTGCAGGAATAACTTGAAAAAAAATGTATCCAATGCTGATTTGTGTTATTATTTAATGATCCAAAGATATTTTAATGTCTAATTAAATGGGTGAGGTGATTTTTCTGAAGTAAAAGGAAAAACCTTAAGTTTGTCAAAAGCTCCAGAGCAGTCAGCGGTCTCCAGAATAATGAAGCCGGTGGGCGGACTCAGATCGTACGCTTTGAGTGTTTTCCAGAGGGCCGGCTCCATTACGCTTTGATAACAAATCGGGAATGTCTTCGGCATCCAGACCGCATAACTGATTCCAGTGCTGGGATATTAAATGTCAGAGGACTGTTTCCCAAGCAAGACTGTATGAGGTATTGAAATTGTGTACTTTTCGTGTTCACGTAACAGAAATAATTGTCACCCATGTGAGATCACAAGGTTACCAGTGTGGTAGAAACTGGGGCTACCTTTATATTGTCTCTAAACAAAAGTAAACAGTAAAACAGTTGCTCTGTAACAGAAACCTTTTTTCTGAGCCTTTAAAAAGCTTTGAAAATGTTTACATTGTTTATTTTTATTGGAGTTATTTTACCTGAAATACATGAGATTTAATTAAGTACTTGTCATTTCATTTTGTCTCTCGTTGTAGAGTGAGCAAGGGAAGAGTCTTAAGTTAGCATGTGTTTGGAGTCAGTGGCGTGCTCAGTCCTCTCTGTACTTAAGTAACATGTTTTTTTAGTTAAGTAATATTTTTTTTAAAATATTTTTGTTGGGTGCTCTTTGGTCCAAGGTTAGTAGTTTCAGATGAGAAAAAGAGAACAAATCTCTCTGACCAAGGCACTCCGTGTAATTAAGATGTCTTTATTGGAACTTGGACATATCCAAAAAGGACCTAAAAATGCCCACGCGTAGCGGCTCGGGCCTTCTTCAGGGCACCTTAAGTTAGCATCAGAAACAGTCATGTGTCGTGTCATTCCATGCAGCTGCGCACATGAAATGAAACGGCACATCATTTCCCCGGCCCACACCGGTGCAACACAAAGACTCGCAACTGCCGGCCTGCACAGGCTAGCGGTGAGCTTAGCCTGCCCCGCTTCCGCGTCCTGCCAGACCGCCCGAGGAGCTCCAGGCAGGGCCGTGGTCCCTGGGCCCACAGGACGCAGTAGACCAGGCTCACCCAGCCGATCCAACACCAGCTGTCCCAGCCAGACGACCTCGACACACTTCCCCGCTCTCCACACGACAACACTGAAAACACAGTCAAGGTTAGGCGAGGTCTGCGTGGGCTAGCAGTTAGCTTAGCCTGCCCCGCTTCCACGTCCTGCCAGACCGCCCGAGGAGCTCCAGGCAGGGCCGTGGTCCCTGGGCCCACAGGACGCAGCAGACCAGGCTCACCCAGCCGGTCCAACACCAGCTGTCCCAGCCAGACGACCTCGACACACTTCCCCGCTCTCCACACGACAACACTGAAAACACAGTCAAGCTTAGGCGAGGTCTGCCTGGGCCAGCAGTTAGCTTAGCCTGCCCCGCTTCCGTGTCCTGCCAGACTGCCCTCGGTGTTTCTTCTCTGGGCGCAGCTCCAGGCGGGGACATGGTCCCTGGGCCCACAGGACACAGCAGACCAAGGTCTCCCAGCTGATCCAACGCCACCTCTCCCAGCCATCAAACAAAGACAAAAACGTAGATGGAGACGTGGACAAAGACACTGCATAGTTGTATCCCAATTGTATCCGGGCAATTACCCCAGTCTTCCGAATTGTCCCGGTCGCTGGCGCCCCCCCCACCCTTCTGAGCCGGGGCGGGCTGTAGACTACCACACGCCTCCTTCAATACATGTGGAGTCGCCAGCCACTTCTTTTCACCTGACAGTGAGGAGTTTCGCCAGGGGGACGTAGTGCGTGGGGGGGATCACGCTATTCCCCCCCAGTTGCACCTCCCCCCTGAACAGGTGCCCCAACCGACCAGAGGAGGCGCTAGTGCAGCGACCAGGACACATGCCCGTATTCGGCTTCCCACCCGCAGACACGGCCAATTGTGTTTGTAGGGATGCCCGACCAAGTCAGAGGCAACACTGGGGCTCGATCCAGCGATCCCTGTGTTGGTAGGCAACGGAATAGACCACCACGCCACCCGGACGCCATTACTTAGAATTTTAACGGTTCCCACTTCCCATATACGCTGCGTGAATGCATTTCCCCAACAGAGTGGGGTGAGGTTCTAATATGATATATAACACATGCTAATATGTAATCATGATTCAGTATTGAGCTGTCTGGCTTTCAATAGGAGGAATCCCTAACGTTATTGTGGCCTGCAAATGATGGAGTTGTGTGGTCTATCGGTGGTCTATAAGTGGAGTAGTGAGGATTTCAGATATAATGTGGAATTAGAAATGCAGAAATCAACTCGAGAGGTGTAATGCTTACTACTCCATGTTCAACTCGTGGTGTGTGAATGGTGTTCTGCTTATGTCCACTGTGTCGTCCTCCTATGAGTTTCCACTTAAGAGCTCAAAGGTGAAGCTTGGCCTGAAAGCCACGTGGCAAACCGCGTTATAACGCAACATAGAAGTCTCCCCTGTCAACAGAAGCCCTAGGATGCTTGCTCGCCAGTCTCTGGGAAGATACAGCGGTGTCATTCTCAGGCCGGGAGATGAACCCAGAAATACTGCGAGTAATTAAAGCCAACTTGTTACAGGTTGTGATCGAACATCATGTCCTGCAGTGAAGTGTAGTGTGTTGTAGTGTGTAGTGTGTTGTAGTGTGTGTGTTGGGAACAACCAGAGTTCTCGGGGGCAAACAGTTAGACTATTGCGAGGCATGTTGGACCTATAACACTACAGGTTACCTGTCTCCCGCTCCTCTAGCGGCAGCCACCCTCTTTAATTAAGGGTGGGCGTTTTTGCTCTTTTGGTTTATGTGGTGGATCACTTCATGGAGACATTTCATGACTTTTTCAGTAAAGGTAAAACTGCTGACCCTCCATTTCATGAAGGGTACATGTTAAACATGTGAAAAAACAAGGTCAGGTTTTGTTCTATCCCTGATAGCAGAGTAGGACCAGGATTACAAGTGAATGATCATTAGAAAAACATCCCTTTTTGCCATTTCCGCCTATAATAAAATCTTATATAAAAGGCTTCTGATTTACTATAGAACCAAGTGTTGGCATCCTGGTTACTCTGGGATGTAGAGACACCACCTGTAGACCTTCTGAGCAAGTTCTATGTAAAAACAAGCATCGGGCAGAAAATGACAAAGGATTAACTTGGAACTCCCTCTTTTAGGGTAGGCGGTTGTTTTGCACTCTTTTCCCTATGTGGTGAATCACTTCATGGATCAATTTCATGACGTTTGCAGTAAAAGTAACACTGCTGACCATCCATTTCATGAAGGGGACACCTTAAAGTTATGAAAAAACAAGGTCAGCATTTGCTGTACCCCGGGTAGGGGTACCTCCAAATTGTGGGGGTTTTGTTCCTCCACTGAACGTTAACCAGTCGACTAAAGGCTCCGACCCGTCAGTCAAGGACCAACATGTCTACTTCTCCATGCACGTTACACTACCCCCCCTCCTTAGGCATATCGACGCCCTCACGCCTCTGGGCGCACGCGCTTCCGATGACCTCACGGTGTCACCACCCCACTTCTGACAACAATGTAGCGAAGTCGGGGGGCAACCACAGGAACTGCCGCGGCCGAGACGCGAACCCGTATCGCCCGCACCGCAGGAGACGTCGCTAACCGCTCGACTGAAGGGTCAGACCCGCCAGCCAGCGGCCAGCGTGTCTGCTTCTCCCTACACGTTACAATACAATGGGAAAGGGAAATGGACCAATCACAACTTTTCTCCCGACGGTATCTGGGCGAATCAGCGGCTCCCCCGTGCCAGGACCTTCGGCAGCTGTAACCAAATGCCCGTGCAATTCAAGTCAACGTGGGCATGAATTTGATATTGACATTTGTCTTAGCCAATCACATTTTGTTGAGTTGTGGGCGGGACAATATCCCGACATTCACGAATAAGCGACCAGCGAAGGTGGTCAGTGAGTCAGCAAGGGGAGCAAGAGGCGACGGAACGACGAGGACGGGTTTGGAGAGCAGCGACATGGCGGGAGTTAGTGAAGAAGGAGAAGACCGTGTGGTTGAATTAATAGAAACTCCGTTTTCTAGATTGCCTTTTCAGGGAAAACTAGAAATAATCCAATAAAGGTCGACCAACCACCGCCTTACCAGGACGGGTGCAAGCTACCAAAAGCTACCAGAGGCATCAAGCTAGCGGCTACAGTCGCTATCGGTGGCTAACGGGCAGCCTGCGCACCAACATGCTGTACTGCTGGGACTGCTTGCTTTTCAATCCCGGCAGGGGGCGCTGGTCCAGCACGGCATTTAATCACTTGAGTTGCTTAACTGAAGCAGCTCTGAAACACCAGTCCAGCCCTGGACGCCCGGGTGCCACTGTTTCTCTGAACACATTCGGAGACACACGTACTGACCTGCAGCTGAGGGAGCAACAGCGGAGAGACCGCTGCACACAACCAGAAGGTGAGCATGCGCAGAAATATGGCACCGTAGAGGAGCTCAATCAGGAGTCGTGACAACTTCCTCTTTCGGCTACACAACGTGCACCATTTATTCCTTCACCATAACAACAACAACAAAAACCCGCGCAGCGGAAGTGTGTCACTGTAAACAGGAGCCGAGAAAACAGCAGCTGTGAACCAACGTTCCTACCAGCTCAATAAGGGGAACTACTATGTACCCCTATAACCACTACACCACCACACCAACTGTTCCAGTTTGTCGCACCAGCATGTGAGCGGGAAAAGTTTTTTTTCTCCCCTGAACATCCATTAACTGTGTAGTCGCACCGGTGCGACCTTAGGAGAAACATAATCACTCGCACCTTGAAAAGAAATGGTCGCAAAATGTCTGGAGTCAGCCTTGATCCTCATCCTCACTGAAAATCCAACTCTCTTTTCAGTGAGGATCAAATGGTTTCAGAGCAAATGAATTCAGTTTCATCATATTACATTCAGTTTCAAGTTTGTTGGCATTCAGTTCCAAACTGATCAATTCAGTTTCAAGTTATGCTATTCAGATTCAGTTTTTCAGTTCAAGTTAAACGATACAAATCAAATTATGCTATTCAAATTCAGTTTTTAATGTAATTATTCAAGTTGAGCAGTTCACATTCAAATAGAAATGATTCAAATTCAGTTCCTAGTGACACATATCTCCTCCCATAGGTGAAACAGAACAGGGAGATTTTGGCTCATCCACACAGTGGTGTTTTTGGGGAAGCAGGAACTACCGTTCTGAGGACATGACGAGAGCAGAACATCTGTGAACAAGGGGGGTTATTTGGAGTTGTTGGACTACTTAGCTGAATATGGCAGTGAGCTGAGAGGCCACCTGGCAACATCTAAGGTGTTTGCTAGTACGTCAAGCAAAATCCAGAATGACCTGATCAGTGCCACTGCCAAGGTGTTATGGGATGCAATGAAAGATGAGGTGAGGAACACACCATTTGTAGCGGTCATGGTTGATGAGACAACCGACGTGGTTACTCAGCACAGATGTCACTTGTGTGACGTTACGTCACTGACAGTGGAGTGAAGGAGAGATTTTTAGGATTCGAGGATGTCACTGCAGACAAGCGGACAGAGGCAGTTGCAGCTCGCATTATTGCCTTTCTTAACGAGGTCGGATGCACTTCAACAGTAATTGCTCAGGGTTATGATGGAGCTGCGGTGATGGCCTCTGGTTTACATGGAGTTCAGGCCAGGGTAAAGGAAGCAATCCCACAGGCATTGTTCGTTCACTGCGATGCGCACACACTGAATTTGGCCATGTCTCAAGGTGCTGCAAAGATCAGGGAATGTAAAATCTTTTTTACCCATCTCAGTGATCTTGGCTGCATTTTTCTCAAGATCACCCAAATGCACAAAATTACTGGATGACATATGCCAACGCCGACCGCCCATAGTTGCCTCAGCATGGTGGACATATTCATCTCGCTTGGTCACCACAGTGTACGAGAGGAGAGAAGAGCTACGAGAGGTGTTTGACCACATTGTAGATCATCACGAGGACTTTCATGCTGACAGCGTTTGCTGTGCAGATGGGTATGTCAACCATAATGTCCAGCTTCGAGTTCTGTTTCCTTCTGGCTACCTTCAACTCCATCTTTGTACACTCGGATGTACTGTTTGACATCCTGCAGACTAAAGTGATGGACATGCAGTTTTGTCTGAAGAAGATTGAGAAGTGAGAAGATGAGCTTCCATGCCATCTATGAGGAAACAGTTGGTGAGACTGGAGTACCCAGAAGGCGGCAGGCTGGAGTGCCGTATGACATGCTCACTCATTACCAACAACAACACCGTGGGATGATGGACAACCTGGACACACAGGTCCAAAGACCATGAGAGACTCTTATTTCTTTCACTAACTGGACCCACAGCAGTTTACTGCTTATTCCCCAACACGGCTCTCTGCAGTCTGGAGGAAAGTTATAGATGCCTCTTCGACATATTACGTCTGAAGACTGAGCTATGTCTGACTTTGAAGGATGGAGCCCTTCTGATCTCCTCCACTTTCTCCAGCAAAAGGGACTGATTGAAAGTATGCCCCAACTCCACCTTCTCACTTGTCTGGTCTTAACCATCCCTGTGTCCCCAGCTTCCGGGGAGAGAACATTCTCAGCACTTAAAAGGATAAAAACGTGCACAAGAAACAGCACTGGACAGGCTCGTCTGTCAGCCTTGGCTTTAATCCCAGTTGAGAAAGAACTTCTTATGGAGTTGAAGTCGAAGGACCAACTGTACGACCCAGAAATTGCACACTTTGTTAAAAAGGATCACAGGATGGACTTTGTTTTCAAGTGATCTTCATTTGGTGAGTACGCAGCTTTTTCAATAATCGGCTGGTTTTCTCCATTTTTATTCTATCTCGAAATTATGGAACTTTTGCTGACGTCTGCTGTTCTAATGAGGCATCTGTAAATTATTTTTTAGTGTGTTTGTAAACTATTGACCAGAGGGGTATACTAGAATCTGGATTATACGGTTTTCCAGAATCACCTTTGTGCGTTGTGAAGCCAGTTAGGGCAAAGAAACCTTTAATATGCTGAACTTCCATTTGACAGGGCTGGCTATTACTTTTATTGCTATGTTTGATTTTTTAAAAAATTTTTCTTGCCACATGTGGTCCTACTGAAGGCCCAGGGGTCCAGGGCCACGTTTCACCACTGAAGCCTTCCATTGTCAGACTAATTTGTAAAAGTCTTCTCCGTTATTGTCACAAACATTGAAACTCAATTCTATGATTATTTACTTGTTTTTCCCTCATCCCTCTGTTTTGGATTGTGTCTTGCACAACCTTTGTTATACAAAATCCTGGTTAAAATCACTGTCTTTGTTGTGGTGTATTGGAGTCATTCAGAATAACTTTTCAACATTTGGTTCCAAACAAGATTTCTGATTGGACAGACGACATGCCATGAGTAGCTTCAATATTAAAGGGAGTTATGAATATTACATTGCTTAGGAACACCAGCTAATTTTTGTTGGTGGCTGATGACATAATTCACCCCTTCACATAAATCATGTGGTCTTCATTCCCTATGTATTATACCATTAAAGATCGACAGGGGACTTACTGAGAGAAAGAAACCGACTACAGAGATGACTCAAAAGTACCCATGTGCGAATGGTATGCACATGGCTGTAGGTGTCTCTGCATCATGAATAATTAAGTAACAACATGATATTTTATTTTTCGCATGCTGTAGAACAGAGTAGGGGCGTGTAATCCGGCGTGGCTGCATGCTTGCTCCAACCAAACAATTACACACGTGTCTGCTAATGAAGGTCGTGAACAAAGGCCATTTCCATTTCTCAATAAGTTTACTTGTCTGTAGGGGTAGAGATAGGGTTTCTCAATACCACGCAGGGTACTCTGAGTATGAAGTGGCCTTCTTGAGCAGTATGTGCTTAACTTGGGAGTACAAACCTGACAAATCACAGCACATAGAAAACTCAGTGTAGTTCTAGGTGAGAGGGTCTATTCCATTCCTAACCTTAAATCTAACCGTAACCGTATCCTAATCCTAACTTTAACCTAATCCTAATCTAATCCTAACCTAATCCTAATTTTACCCCTAACACTAACCTAATCCTAACCTTAACCCTAACCTAATCCTAACCCTAACCTGATCCTAACCCTAACCTAATCCTAACCTTAACCTTAACCTTAATTTTAGCCCTAATCTAATCCTAATTTTAACCTAATCCTAATTTTAACCCTAACCTAATCCTAACCCTATCCTGATCCTAACCATAACCTAAACCTAATCCTAACTTTAACCCTAACCTAATCCTAACCATAACTTTAACCTAATCCTGACCCTAACCTAATCCTAATCCTAACCATAACCCTAACCATAACCTTAACCCTAACCTAATCCTAACCCTAAACTAATCCTAACCTTAATTTTAGCCCTAATCTAATCCTAATTTTAACCCTAACCTAATCCTAACCCTTTCCTGATCCTAACCATAACCATAACCTAACCCTAATCCTAACTTTAACCCTAACCTAATCCTAACCATAACCCTAACCTAATCCTAACCTAATCCTAACCATAACCATAACCTTAACCCTAAATTTAACCCTAACGTAATCCCAGCCCTAACCTAATCCTGACTTTAACCCTAACCTAATCCTAACCCTTACCTTAACCCTAACGTAATCCTGATTTTAACCCTAACCTAATCCTAACTCTAAACCCAAGTCCAAACCTCAAAATAGCCCTTAGAGGATATGAGGACTGGCCAAAATGACCTCACTTTGCAAAAATTTCCTAACTCTTATTGTTAACAACTCAAATTGGTCCTCACAAGTACAGCTGAACAAGAACACACACACACGCACACACACACGCACACACTATGCTGAGAATCAGATTTGATGTGTTCAAAACGTCAACACCACCAGTTTTTTTTAAATCATTACATATCACATATTATATTTAAACCATTGTATATCACATATTATATTTAAACCATTATATATTACATAGTCTCTTCAGCACAAATCGTTGTCAAAAGATTTTACAAATCAAATTACAAATGACAGTTCAACATGTAGTACAGAGAAAAGGTACAATCACTGGCGTATGAGCACAAAGACACATCTGCTGAGTGAAACTCTGTAAGGCAACAAATGCCACTGGTGACGGAGGCAGTTTATTTGAAATATACAATTATATTTTTTTAAAAACTGCCTATATACAAATATATAGTTCCACGAGCTATAAAATAGTTCACGGGAACACATTTGATGAACATTTTGAAAAATGCACTGGTTCCAAGAGAAAGTGATGATCGGAGTTATCATACGTCTCTGTGTCTTCTGGTATTCATTAAGATAATAATTAATAAATGAATTAAATGCTTGTGAGCACATGTTCAGCTGTGCTGTGCAGGATGTGCTTGTTGCATTATTGGAAAACCGTATCGTCGTGTGCTGCAGACAGTGTGAAGAGCAGTGGGTCTGCAGATGTTGGTTTAACTTGAAACCTTGCATGAATCTTGTGCGGTTGTGTCATACATTACTCACAATGCTTAAAGAAGACGATTTCAAACAGTCTAATGACTTGTTAAGGTTATAGATTAAAAGCTGCTATGAACTGGTCATTTATTAAAGAGTAACCTTTGTTCATATAGAGCGCTATGACAGCAGGCGTGGGGTCAAATCCCAGAATCATTAAAGAAACATTGGAGGTTGAGGGGAACCTACAGTAACTGCTCGACTACTACCGTCATTGTTCTCTTCAGCGACCCCTGCATGACCCCTCTATTCTCATAATATTCACGACACTCAGCCCGAGTTCTCAACACAGCGCGCGGCTAACAGCGGAGATGACGTCGTGTCAGGAGGTGTTGGGGAGGGGCGCCTCCGTAGCTGCATGGTTGGAGCGCATCTCACCTGCTCGCAACAGCTGGGCTTCGAATCCATCCGGGCACCTTTGTTGCACGTCATCCCCTCTCCCTCCGTCATTTCCTGTCTGCCTCTTTACTGTACTGTTACAGTGTTACAATGTTACAATTTCAAGCGACGTACATCTGAGAGTTAATACAACACAAGCAAGGATATAGTCAGGAAACAACGATGCAAGTAAGTGCTAAAAAAAGACTAGGTTCAAGTCCGATAGGCCATAGGTGTCAACAGGCAGTGCACAAAGCCAGTGCATAGAAGCAAATTTTTTTTTTGTATTTTTATTAATACCATCAGGTGTGGAGGTGTTCGTGAAAAAGCTGGGTCTTTCTTAAAGATGGAGAGGGAGTGTCTATTAAAGGTAAAATACCACAACATAACCTATAGAAAAAGTGTCTTTGTAACGTGCAGCCTTGCATGATCCTTTGGTTCTCTGTGTAGAGCATAAAGAATGTAGTCTGTTTCGGGTCCCGTGATAAAACATGTAACTATATCAATAATGTGTTACTTGTTAAGCCAATAAAACATCCAAACTTCTATTTTCTTTGTCTTTTTGCTAAGCATTGACTGACTTCTGAGCGAATTAAATGTCACTCAACATTTAACAAACTGCATTTCAATGAATTTCTCGCAATTGGGAGTTTACTGGAACATTTACTGTTGAGAAGTTTACATAACTCCAGGGCATTATTTGTAGGTAAGTAACAGATGAGTTTCATGACAATAATGTAAGGCAGGGTGTACATACTAGAGGAGAACTGCGATACATATCAAGGCATTGTGGTTTTCATTTTGCTGTTATAAAGCCTATCAGCTGATAAGTTGATCTGAAATTGGGTCCTCACATTTTTTATTTCTTTTGATATGGGATAGGGAAAAGGAAGTGTTTGTATTGTATATGTTCTACTCTTAGTGGTTTAATTCTTATTCCTCATGGTTCTTAATAGGTACAAAAAAAGACATCCTGTGATGTAGTGCACAGCTGCTTCAGAGGTTTTTCACAACATTCCACGAACACGTGACAACAGACAGAAGTACAAGCAATGGAATGAATCAGAGAAGTGTTCCCAAATCATACTGCACTTTTAAAGTTTGATTCCTTATTAATCTGTGGTGATGCAATACCTCCACTACTGATAGAAAAATAGAAAGGAAAACATTTCAATAAATTATTCACTGTAGAGAGTGCCTTGCAAAAGTATTCAACCCCCTTGACAGTCATCAGTGATGTCTGGATTATAAAAGACACTCACACATCTGTTCCTGAACAACATAATTGTTGTGAAGCCATAAGCTCTAACACATGTTCCCACAGCCAAAATAAGTTATGTTTCACTGACTTTTTGTAAATAAATTAAAAACTAAAATATAGTGCTTGCGTAAGTATTCAACCCCCACATATCAGTACTTTGTAGAGTACCCTTTTGCTGCAACAACGGCCATGATTCTCTTGGGGTAAGTATGTACAAGCTCTGCACAGTCTTCTGGAGTAATTGTTGCCCATTTGTCTTGGCAGAACTTGTACAGGTCTTGCAGGTTGGTGGGATGGTGCCTCTGGACTGTGATTTTTAGTCTGTGCCACAGATTTGCAATGGGGTTGAGGTCCAGACTTTGACTTGGCCACTCCAGAACGTTCACCTTTTTGTTGCTGAGCCATGCCATTGTTGCTTTAGCCTTGTGCTTAGGATCATTGTCCTGCTGGAAGGTGAACCTTCTCCCAAGCTTCAGTTTTATGGTAGACTGCAACAGGTCTTCTTCCAATATCTCCCTGTATTTAGCTCCATCCATTCCTCCCTCAGTGTGAACAAGGTTCCCAGTGCCTGCAGATGAAAAGCAACCCCGTAGCTTTATGCTGCTTCACTGTAGGGAGGGTGTTTTTAGGGCATGAGCAGTGTTATGTTTGCACCACACATAACGCTTTGAGTTTTGGCCAAAGAGCTCAACTTTCATCACATCTGACCACAAAATCTTTACCCACATCCTAACTGGGTCTCTCTCATGCTCCAATTGTGCTTTTATATGCATACTTTTGAGCAACGGCTTCTTTCTCGCCACCCTCCCATACAGGCCAGATTTATGGAGAGCCCGTGATATGGTTGCACATTTACTCCAGTTTCAGCCACTGGCCTCTGGAGCTCCTTCAGAGTGACTGCAGGATCATCTGTGGCTTTCCTCACCAGCCCATGTCTTGCTCGGACACTTGGCTCTGAGGGACGGCCTGTCCTACAAAGCATCTGGGTGGTGTGATACAGCTTCCACTTCCTGACAATGGATCCAACAGTGTTCCTGGGACGTCCAAACACTTAGATATTGTTTTGTGTCCCTTTCCCGCCTTCTGCGCTTTAATCACTTTGTCTCTTACTTCAGTATTCTGCTGCTTTGTCTTCATGTTCTGATGGAGCTCATGCCCGGCTAATGAACTTTACACAGAGTGCTTTTATACCCATAAACCAGACCAGTACTTAGGAATAATTTGTCATTTGTGTAAACTTGGAGCTTTCAGAGCACAAGGGGTTGAATACTTACGCAAGCACTGTATTTTAGTTTTTAAGTTATTAATAAAAAGACAGTGAAACATAACCTATGTTGGCCTTTGGAACATCTGTTAGAGCTTATGGGTTCACAACAATACTATTGTTCAGGAACAGATGTGTGAGTATCTTTTATAATCCAGACATTGCTGATGACTGTCAAGGGGGTTGGATACTTTTGCAAGGCGCTGTAGTTAACGAACAAGAAGTGTATTTGTTTGAAACTATTCAAACAAGTTTGTCACACCAAGCAAAAAAAAATACATTATCTACCGCTGTAACCCCCAGTCCTCTTTGAGACTTAAGCTCATAAGGTATGCACGCACGCACAAACTTCCACTTAGTAAGTGCTGCACAAAGATAGCTTCAGCACCAAAACAGGCACAGTAGATAACACATTTCTTGCTGTCCATATAAGAAATAAAGAGCTTATGACTGAAGTTAAGACTACAACTGCCAACAGCTAGGTGGCTCAACCAGTCGATGCCTCCATAGACTAACGCTAACTGAAAAAGGTCTGGGTATGACCTTTCATTATCATCCACCCTTTCACATAAAGAATAAATTACCAAGGGGTGCCCCGGTGGCTCGCCTGGTAGGGTAGTACCACATAAGGCTGAGTCCTTACTGCAGCGGCCTGGGTTTGAATCCGGCCCGGGCCCTTTGCTGCATGTCATTCCCTGCCTTTCCTGTCTCTCTCTCGACTATCGCTGTCAAATAAAAGGCGGAAAATGCCAGAAAAAAAAAAATCCCAGAAGGGTACAATTTTGTGCAACAAGACATACTCAGGTTTGACCAGCATGTGGCTGTGATGAACAGTTTTTAAACCATAATGTCAAGATCTTTTTACTAAGGTTGAGTGGTGCTGTACTGGATGTGCTTCCTGTAATGTGTTTGCAGGTGTATGTGCTCCAAGGTTGTCTATATCCATTTAACATTGCTTTGCTCTGGTATCAATCCTACTTCAAGTCATTTAACATCAGATAAATTCAGTAAAGTGAGATATTCTGTGAGGGCTACTACAAACGTTATCGCACCAGAGCAAGTTAAAGGGTGGAGAAGAAAAGTTGAAGCGTGTTCCCTTTTTGTTTCTTGGTTTAAATGCTTTGATACGTTACTAAGCTTGATTTTTCTTCTGAGGTCTACACACAAAGCTGTCTTTTGAGTAGTGGACAACAATGACGATCACACTGACTCTAGCTAGCTCACCTTTTAACACCTTAATCTGTCGACACTCTTTAAATATATGAAAAAATGAAAAGCTTCTTGTCAGGGATCCCTTATTAACCATTACATTTCCAGTCATTCATATTTGTGTATCTGCCATCCTCAGCTGTCAGAAATGTCTGAAGTCTTGCCTACTTCTGTCGAATTGAGACTGAAGCAGTGGTGAGATGTTTTGATCTTGGCAGTGACAACTGAATGGAATTCATGAAATTAAACCCATATTTAGCAAATTAATAATTTTCTGAGCTCTCAATACCTTACAATTGCTCTTAGAAAATCATTTCATGTGCCTCCATGTCCTGAGATGCCCTGAATGCCTAAGGGCAACAGACAAATTTGCACTAGACTCAATTGGATTATGGAAGGAGTGCTTTTCCGGCTTTAGTGGAGCAATTTGGGTGAATTTACTATTTGCGTCTGGGTTGGACTTTGATTTATGACCCTATCCCAGCTGCCTTTCATGACCTTCATTGTCCTGGATGTACTAGGACTCCAACAAACTGTGCCAGCGGCAGACCTGCTGTGCTTTGGACTCTTTCATCTGGGTCCAGTGGGTCAGCTCCTCCTCTCCAGAGCTGTTAAGGCCAAGTGAAATCCAGCCAATCATCTCTTTGCGCTTAATGCTGCGTTTGTTGTAAACAGAGAGGATCAACGTGACATCTGACAGTTGGAAAAGAGACACGTGGAAAACAAATGTCTCTTTGTAGATCGGGTTGGATTGACCACGACAGATGGATGTTTTACACTTGGACATCTCCTGGCCCATGGAATTAAGTAAGGTCATCTTAACGTAGGTATCTACAGAGAAAACAAGAGAGGGAAACCAACAGAGAAACATCTCATTTCCAAAGCCATGGTAAAAAAGTACACAATATCTACTTCTGTTTCTAGCCATTAAGAAAAGCCAGGCAATGGTCTCAAGAAGTGTGTCAGTAATGCAGAATCCTCTTTTATTTACTGTCTTTTTTGAGCAATACAATTACTTTGGGGATCAAAGACGTTCATCTGGATACAGCGTTTACTGACAGACACGTTTCATCACTCATCTAAGTGACTGAGAGGGCAATTAATATGTGATGTTTTCTCACTTTTTATCATTGACCATGTGTGACCTATGCCATGTTTAACTTTATTTGACATTGCTTAGATAGATGCTTAAAGCTCATGTGCAACAGAGCAAAGGTAGTCTCATTAAGCGTCTTCTCCAGGTGAACAAATAAAGGCCTAGTGTTGACTGTTGGTTGATAGCAGAGGAACGTATGAGAGACTGTGTAGTGTAGCAGGTCTGTACACAGTAATAGGAGAAACGGCCTTGGTGGGATGAGAGCTGGAAGACATGAGATAAGGAGGGGAAGAACAGACAGCTGCCCTATAAAACAGACTGTACTGGGGCGTCTGGTTGGCGTGGTGGGCTATTCCGTTGCCTACCAACACAGGGATCATGGGTTCGAATCCCTGTGTTACCTCCGGCTTGGTCGGGCATCCCTACGGGCACAATTGGCCGTGTCTGCAGGTGGGAAACCGGATGTGGGTAAATGTCCTGGGTGCTGCACTAGTGCCTCCTCTGGTCAATCAGTCGGTCGGTCGGGGTGCCTGTTTGGGGGGGGGAATAGGGTGATCGTTCCCCGTGCTACGTTCCCTTGGCGAACAATTCTCGCCATTTTCCTTTGACCTCTCCGATCCACAAGCTGTTTTTGCCCATAGAATTGCCCATCACTGGAAATTTAACCACCACCCAGGATGGCAGCCATTTGGGTGATGCTAGAACTGGCTCGCCTAGTACCAACTATCGTGTTCAACGTTGCTAAGGCCACTCGTTTCGCCCATTCTAATGCTCAGTTGAACACAAACTAGTTTGACTCACAGGAAGTAGGCTATAGGTGTAAGCCTGCCATTGGGTGCAGGGGTGGGAGCCTATTCAGGGGGGAGGGGGAACTTGGGAGAATAGCGTGATCCTCCCACGCGCTACGTCCCCCTGGTGAAACTCCTGACCGTCAGGCGAAAAGACACAGCTGGCAACGCCATGTGTTGGAAGAGCCATTTGGTGGTCTGTGGCCCTCTGCGGATTCGGCGCGGGGGGCGGGGTGGAGTGGCGACCGGGACAGCCCGGAAGAGTGGGGTAATTAGCCGGATCCAATTGGGGAGAAAAAAAGGGGGGGGGACTGTACTGTACTGATCAGTGCACATTCAAGAATCTGGGCTTTTGCGTCATGTTCATGAACATATTAAAGTGTGACGATACTGCAAGAGATTTTTGTCTCGCTCCTCATCCAATGTCAGAGTTGAATTAAATAAATGCCACGACAGCGACCTCTTCAGTCTCAACTGGCTGCAGGTCTCCCCACCCTTATAAACAATCCAGTGGCGTAACGACCGAAAACAACGATCGGTTTCCTATGCAAATCACCATGACCATTAACTGGACGTGCCACGGTGCCGTGCTCTGTTCACAGAGGACTGGGGCAGGGTTGTAATCACAGCGCTGTCAGGTGGACGTCACTTAGGGCCTTGGCACTCCAGGCCGACCCAATGTTGGGCCGCGGGTGAGCGTCTGTGACCCTAGTTCTTGCAGTGTGTCCCGCACCATCGGCACTAGTCGGACCCCTGGCGGGAGCTTTCGGCTGATTCAGCATGTTGAATGGGCGGAGCCCGCCGGTGAGAGAGAGCACTCTGATTGGCTGTTCAGCGTAGCGAATCAGTGCAGAACGTACATGCTAGTTGGCCGTCGGTTCAAGTGCTACTTTTGGCCCATATGGCAGGCGGCCTTGGTCGCCGCTAGTGGGTTTGGTGAGTCTGGGCCCTTAGATGAGTGATGAAAGGTTTCTTTCTCTCTCTCTCAGTAAACGTTGTGTCCAGATGAAGTCAAGTCAACTTGCTGTGATTTTTCAGCCGGATTACTGAGCATGCATCAGGACAGTTACTTCGGTGGTTTCCTCACCAGCAACACGCTACACGTCCCACAAAGTGTGCGAGACTGAGCAAGATGTACATTTAATTCCTGTCAAGACGACACAACACAGTTCCCCTGGCAAAACTGCAAATACAATAATCATTTTAGGGGGACGATTAGTAAGTAATGAATTTATCATAAGCCGGCAGACAGTGCAAAAACGGCTAGTTGTGGTTGTTTAGCAGTAACCCATGTCCATATTAGGCAGAGGTAAGAGTCTAAAGTCAGTGCACAACTGTGTTTACTTGAACGTTAGGGATAAAGGCCTGTAGGAACAAGAAACGTGACGTAGTGCTCGTCTACTTACCTCAGGAGCCTGACTAACACTAACCCATCCCTGTCCTCTGCAGCCTGTCCCACGGCCGGGTCTCTCGGTGTGCAGGAAGAAGCCTGTCTACTTTTACACAATATTTTGCGATACGCAGAAGTATTGGGGGGCGGCGTAGCTGAGCCGAGTGTTCATAAAGGGTCGCATGGCCTCGTTATTTTCCAGGATTGAGGGCCGTTTATTTTACGGACCCAGACAAACTGCAGAATTTGGGGTAAAACAACACGGCAAATAGTAAATTCATGACAGATGTTTACCCTTCCACCATGTCTTCACACCTACTGAGAGGACGGAAGGCACGAGGTGAAGATCTTACACAGTATAATCCTGATTTTCTTAAAGTTTAATACGCAAAGGATAAGAACGTATGTCCACTTCATCTCACTGTTGCTGCAAAAATACAGAGGCATTTCCTTGGGCCTGTAATATACTATGTTCAAACTGCACATGTGGAAATACTATTGTAGTCGATCAACAAACAATAATTGCGAGCATCCGGGTAGCGTAGCGGTGTACTCCGTTGCCTACCAACACGGGGATCACTGGTTCGAATCCCCGTGTTACCTCCGCCTTGGTCGGGCATCCCTGCAAACACAATTGGCCGTGTCTGCGGGTGGGAAGCCGGATGTGGGTATGTGTCACTGACCTAAAAAAAGAAAGACTGGATCGCGCAGCCCATAATTCCGTGCCCCCACTTTATGAAGGCCAATTGAACTTGATCGGCGCCATCTTAGGTAGAGCAAGAAACGATCAAACTGCATCAGATTGCGGAGCATACCAGTGCTCTAACCGCACAGGGTTGGAACAACATGGCAATTCAGATAAGATAACATGTCACAAGTAAGTACCCTTTTTTATTTGACTCTTGCATTCAAGATGCCATAGCAACTGCTGATTTAAGAGGCCTTGATTTGTCAAAAAAAATCCCCGAGCCGGCTCCTCACATGTTCGACACTGCTGTCCAGTGGCGCCCCCAAGGGGTGGCCACGGCCACCCTGATACTATCCCTGGCCCCCCCGCTGGCCCCCCCAGCCACGAGTCGCATATGCAGAATATGCTTCTATCTGATATTTTCATTGTTCATTTTTGGACACATCCAATATAACAATGAATCGTCTAACACGTTACAATATATACAGACACATAACCCATTAAAACAGAATTGGTGTGGAACTCAGAATGTTAACTGTACCAGTATTAGTCTATGCACATCAGATATTTAGTAACATTAACTGTAAAAAAAGAAAAAGGAACCAACGTATTTCAGTATGATTCCTTAACTCTCATATTGAGAGTTTTCAACTAGCCATTACAGTATACTACAGCAGCATAACAGAATTCCTGCAATTCAGCCATGGCTTTTGGTTTTGGTGCGCCACCCCAAGATTTTCAGTGGCCCCATTTGGCCACCCCTATGAAACATTTCTGGGGGCGCCACTGCTGCTGTCAGGGATAATCATGTTTTTAATCTTATAAAAGTAATCTTGTAATTATTGCAAGATACGACTGCATCATCTTGGCAAAGAGTGCACTGCAAAGCTAGCTGGCAAGAAGCTGCACTAACAGCTGACACAACTTCTAGATGTAAATGTCAGAGCATGATGCAGAACATGACAATATGAGACTCTGCTGTTTACACACAACAGACTCCTTGGAGAGTGTAATAGTCTTGCTTGCACATATAGGTGATCATAAAGTAGCCTAGTTACTAGGCTACTTAGAGTATACTAGGGCCTAGCATACTGTCATTGTCTCAGGTAGTGAGCTAGCATGTTGCAGCGATGGCGAGCCATGGCCTGATGAGGCCAGGACGCACCGCTCCCTTCCTCGCGAGCGGCACGCTCTGTGTCCTTCTGTCACGCACTCGTCTGAGGAGCCAACTCGGGACAACATGTTGACAAACCAAGGCATCTTAAATCAGCAGTTGCTATGGCATCTTAAATGCAAGACTCCAATAAAAAAGGGTACTTACTTGTGAGATGTTAGATTATCTGAACTGCCACGTTGTTTCGACCCTGTGCGGTTGGAGCGCTGGTATGCTCCGCAACTCAACATTCTAGCTGGTAAGTCTAATGCGACTTGATGGCTTCTTGGTCTACCTAAGATGGCCGCCAAGTGGCCCATGCCGGCTTCACTTCATATCGCGAGTTGCTCGATCCAGTCTTTTTTTTGAGATCAGTGGTGTGTGTCCTGGTCGCTGCACTAGCGCCTCCTCTGGTCGGTCGGGGCGCCTCTTCAGGGAGGAGGGGGAACTGGGGGGGGGGATAGCATGATTCTCCCATGCGCTACGTCCCCATGGTGAAACTCCTCGCTGTCAGGTGAAAAGAAGCGGCTGGTGACTCCACATGTATGGGAGGAGGCATGTGGTAGTCTGCAGCCCTCCCCGGATCAGCAGGGGGGGTTGAGCAGAGTGGGGTAATTGGCCAAGTACAATTGGGGAGAAAAAGACGGGGGGGGGGCCGCAGACCCAGCCAATTGTGTCTGTAGGGACACCCGAGCAAGCTGGAGGTAACACAGGGATTCGAACCACCGACCCCCGTGTCGGTAGGCAACGGAATAGAGGGCTACGCTACCTGGACGCTCCGAGTGTGGGAAACCTTTGTACACAGCACAGCCTCAGCTGATCAGTCCTGAAACTGGAGCACAAGAACGAAACTGCTCAGGCTGGCCGTGTTTAGTTGAACGCTGGTTGATTCCCAATGCCTTGCTCACCACCTGAGTCACATGTAGCCCTGCTCTTGCTCACACAAAAGGTACACGCCACAGGTCTGATGTCCTCTCCAGCGATGGGGCATGAGGCACTGCAGAACTGGGCCGGAGGCCGTCGGTAGTGCCGACGCACTACACACAAGTCTGGTATCTGGATTTTGCGTTTGACTGATCTGCTGAGTGGAACACTCGAGTCTTGTTTCTAGACCGGATTTAAATGTCAGTGCTCAGTCTGGGTTTCCTGTAGGCATGGCTGACAAATACAGAGTTACACTCAGAGTTACACTCAGCTCACAGACACACGCTTCCTTCATCTTGACAACATGAACGCACATGGTTGGAAATATCCAACACGCAAACAAAGTTGAGAATGTGCAAAAAGTCCAGCTTTTGAATGCACACTTTCAAGAATGACACGACTGTGGGGGAAAACATTCACAATTTCTACACAATACAGATATCAACACAGCGGCACGAGGCGTGGCGTCACAGCAACAAGACAGACAAAGGACCGCATGCAAACAGAGGTGGAAGAAAGACGAAACCAAACACAGAGTACGTGGTCGTCACGGCAGCCAGCCGACAAGCCGCTTCATGGATGAGGGTGCCAGGAGCCAACCCATCAAATTCAAGGTCAAGTGGGCGTCCTTTTTCTCTACAAAATGAGAATTTTTTTTTTTTAAATTATCCATGTCTTTAATTTAGACCACCAACACTTCAAGCTGAAGTAAAGCTTTTTGTTTTTACTTCCTTTAGTTAGATGGTCAGTAAACCACAGGTACGGCCGAAGAAGTGGAAAACACAGCAGCAGGCAAAACTGGGAATTTGGTCGAATAAGTTGTTGAAATTAAACGAAGTTAAACGTGACGCGGCTTTTCTGTTCAGCGAGTACGCTACGTAGTTGTGAGCTTCTGACACACGGAGTCATTAGGGTGGAGAGGCATCACAGACGTCGGCCGGTGGGAGATGTTCCCTCACGTGCAACATGACGCACCACCTCCATGAAGATGCGTTGCCAAACTCTGCGTGTGCACCAGAGATACAGAGACGGTGTTGGACTGGAAACTGAGACGTCTCAGCCTGTAGAAGAAGACTTACCTCTGATAATATACACCTGGCCACCTATCAAATGCTTTAGGCAACAGAACAAGCCGTCTGACCGCAGGGCAGGATCGGGGAGCAGTGAGAGAAATAACGCAGCAACATGTCAGTGGATGAGGGCTGAGAAGGTCAGAGGTCAAGAGACATCTATCTATCTATCTATCTATCTATCTATCTATCTATCTATCTATCTATCTATCTATCTATCTATCTATCTATCTATCTATCTATCTATCTATCTATCTATCTATATGTAGATAGCGTTTTTTTCCGAAACCGCCAATGGTGTTGAGTGCTCAACTAATGAGGAGCGGAATATCATCACGGATACAGGAAAATAGATTTTAATACATAGCAGTAGGCTGATGAGTGCGAGACGCACGAAACGGGCCTGTACTGCTATGCATTAAAATCTATTTTCCTGTATCAGTGTTGAGATATATATATATATATATATCCATCAATCCATCATCTTAATCGCTTATCCTGCTCTCTGGATTGTAGGGATGCTGGAGCCAGGGAGACACCCTGGACAGGCTGCCAGACCATCACAGGGCTGACACACACACACACACACACACACACACACACACACACACACACACACACACACACACACACACACACACACACACACACACACACACACAATCATACCTAGGGACAATTTTGTACGGTGATTCACCTGACCTACATGTCTTTGGACTGTGGGAGGAAACCGGAGCACCCGGAGGACACAGGGAGAACATGCAAACTCCACACAGACGACGACCCGGGATGACCCACTAAGGTTGGACTACCCCGGGGCTCGAACCCAGGACCTTCTTGCTGTGAGGTGACCGCGCTAACCACTGTGCCCCATATATATATATATATATATATATATATATATATATATATATATATATATATATATATATATATATATATATATATATACACACACCATATATATGAATGAATTTATATATATGACTTCCTCAAGCATGGGTCCTTTACCTGGGAGTTTGAGGGTTCTGTGCAGTGTCTTAGCTGTTCCTAGGACCACACTCTTCTGGACAGAGACCTCAGATGTTATTCCTGGGATCTGCTGAAGCCACTCTCCCAATTTGGGGGTCACAGCCCATAGTGGTCCTATTACCACTGGGACGACTATGGATTTCACTTTATACATCTGATCTAGATCTTCCCTCAGCCCTTGGTGTTTCTCTAGCTTCTCATGCTCTTTCTTCCTGATGTTGCCGTCGCTCAGGATTGCTACATCGATCTCTACTGCTGTCTTCTGTTACTTGTTGAGCCCCACAATGTCTGGTTGGTTAGCCGGCACCTGCTTGTCAGTCTGGAACTTGAAGTCCCACAGGATCTTAGTTCTACCATTCTCAACCACCTTTGGCAGTGTTTCCCATTTGGACTTGGGGACTTCCAGTCTGTATTCAGTACAGATGTTCCAGAACACTATCTCAGCCACTTGTTATGCCTTTCAGTGTACGCCTTCCCAGCTAGCATTTTACACCCTGTTACTAAGTGCCGGACTGTCTAAGGGGCATCTTTGCAGAGCCTGCATCTTAGGTCTTGTCTGGTGCGGTAGACCCCTGCCTCAAACAATCTGCTGCCGAGTGCCTGTTCTTGTGCTGCGATGATCAGAGCCTCTGTGCTGTCCTTCATTCCAGCGTCTTCTACCCACTGGTAGGATTTCTCGATATCAGCCATGTCTTCTATCTGTACATCCCATGGAGGGACTTATTCTTCCATGATACCTCCTCCTCTTCTTCAAAGAAAATTGAATCAGTTCATCCGGACACGTTTATTTATTTCTGATTTTTCTCCCAATTTAGTGGCCAGTCGATCCCTATTGTAGTTCAAACACCACCCTCGTACTGCATGCGTTCGCCAACTGCATCTCTCCGGCCGGCAGTCTCGAAGGAGACACCTCACCACTTTCGTGACAAGGTGACTCCAGGCCGAACCACTGCTTTTTCCCCACACACCCAGAGACGCATTCATGTGACAAACACAAGCCGACTCCGCCCCCCTCCCGAAGACAGCGCTGCCAATTATTGCTGCTTCATCGAGGCCGGCCATAGTCGGATCTGATGAGACCGGGGCGCGAACCCCGGTCCCCAGTGGGCAAATCTGAACACGTTTATTGACAGAAACATTTCATCATCATCTAAGTGACCTCTTCAGTCTTGACTGACTGCAGGAATCCCACCCTTATAAACAATACAGTGGCATAACAACTGAAACCAATGATTAGTTTCACATGCAAATATGGGCGTGACCATTAACTAGAGTTACAATGGCCATGTGTACTATTCACAGAGGATTTGGGAACGTTTGCAATCACAGAATTGTAAGATGGCGACAGGTGTACTCTTAGCCCCCCCCCCCCAGTTCAGGGATGGTCATTCCCTCTTCACATAGATGGCCTTTTTGAGTCCCCATTCAAACCAGCGTTCCTGCCTATCAAGGATGTACACATCCTTATCCTTGAAAGAGTGGCCACTGGCCTGTAGATGGTGTAGACTATGTAATGGTGTAGACTGTGTAGATGGTGTAGACTGTGCAGTCCTGGCCTGACGTGTTAGCTCTCCTGTGTTGTGCCATCCTCTTGGGCAGCATCTGTTTAGTTTCCCCAATGTACAAGTCACAGTGTACACTATATTGCTCTGTTTGTGCCGGGGGACCCAATCCTTGGGGTGGACCAACTTCTGTCACAGCGTGTTTTGGGGTTTATGATTGCAAACATTCCCAAATTCTCTGTGAATAGTACACATGGCCATTGTAACTCTAGTTAATGGTCACGCCCATATTTGCATATGAAACTGATCGTTGGTTTGGGTCGTTATGCCACTGTATTGTTTATAAGGGTGGGACACCTGCAGTCAGTTGAGACTGAAGAGGTCACTTAGAGGAGTGCTGAAATGTATATCTGTCAATAAACATTGTGTCCAGATGAACTGATTCAACTTTATTGATTTTCTTACCTGGATTATGAGCATGCATCAAGAGACATCCTGCTCTCCTTCCTCCCTACTGTCTTCTGTTGCTTGAGGTAGTACTCACTCAGCAGTTCGTCCTGGGGGGCCCTATTTCTAACAGCAGTGGAAAACAACACTAGAGGCCAATGTGAAGACAATGACACAGGTAACCATCAAATGTGGCATATACCAAGGTGATGCACTATCCCTGCTGCTGATCTGCATAGGCCTAAACCCCCTCAGTCAGGTCATCATAAAGAGTGGACATGGATACAGGTTCAGAAGTGGAGTTGCCAACAGCCATCTCCTATACATGGATGACATCAAGCTATATGCCAGGAACGAGTGAGACATTCACTTGTTGATTGACCTAACAAGGATCTACAGCGACGACATCAGGATGTCATTCAGACTGGACAAGTGTGGTCAAATGGTGGCAAAAAGAGGAAAGGTGGTGAGTACTGAAGGGGTTGAATTACCAGACAGCAGGATAACAGACATATAGGACAGTTACAAGTACCTGGGTATTCCACAGGCAAATTGAAACCATGAGGAGGCAGCAAGGATGTCAGCTACAGCCAGAGAATGAAGCAGGTTCTGAAGAGACAGCTCAACAGGAAGAATAAGATCCAAGCCATCAACATACGTGCCCTACCAGTCGTCAGATACCCAGCTGGAATAATAAGCTGGCCCATGGAGGAGGTAAAAGCCAGAGATATCAGGACACAGAAACTCCTTACAATGCATGGAGGGTTCCACCCGAAGTCCAGCAGCCTGAGAGTACGATAAGCAAAAAGATGGAGGCCGAGGGTTAGAGAGTGTCAGGGCCACTATCCGGGATGAAACAATCAATCAATCAATCAAGCTGCATTTTATATACTGCTTTTCTAGCTGCAACAGCCACTCAAAGCGCTTTACATTTCTGGTCAAATCTGAATTTCAGACACCTGTTATAGTAGAGCATAAGCTGTTTTCTGTACAATCCCTACCTATTTCGTATGCGTAAGGCCACCGAAATGTGATTTACAACGATTAACCTATTCACACGTGTATTACATTAAACAAGGAACATCCATGAATACATCAGAAAGAGGCCCCCCCAGGATGAACTGCTGAGTGAGTACCTCAGAGAACAGAAAACAGAGATTGCGGAGGAAGAAGAAGAGGAGGTATCATGGAAGATCAAGCCCCTCAATGGGATCTACCATCACCAGACTGGAAGTCTCCAAGTCTAAATGGGAGACACCGCCGAAGGTGGTTGAGAATGGCAGAACTAAGAACCTGTGGGACTTCAAGTTCCAGACTGACAAGCGGGTGCCGGCTAACCAACCAGACATTGTGGTGGTCAACAAGGAACAGAAGACAGCAGTAGTGATTGATGTAGCAATCCCAAGCAACGGCAACATCAGGAAGAAAGAGCATGAGAAGCTAGAGAAATACCAAGGGCTGTGGGACGATCTAGATCGGATGTGGGTGGTGTAATCCACAGTAGTCCCAGTGGTAATAGAAGTACTACGGGCTGTGACCCCCAAACTGGGAGAGTGGCTCCAGCAGATTCCAGGAACAACATCTGAGGTCTCTGTCCAGAAGAGTCTGGTCCTAGGAACAGCTAAGACACTGCACAGAACCCTCAAACTCCCAGGCCTCTGGTAGAGGACCCAAGCTTGAAGAAGACGCACACCAATCAAAAAAAGGGTGAGAGGGGGATTATATATATATATATATATATATATATATATATATATATATATATATATATATATATATATATATATATATATATGCTGTACTACTATTAGTACATTGTACCATTAGTACATTGTAGTTAGACCAGTGGTCACCATAAAGTTGTCTTTTTTTCCACACTGAGCATCGTCATACTTTAGACAACTCACATAAGGACAAAAGGTACTTACTAGGCGGCTTGTTGGAAGCCAGGTTTTTGAAATGGCTGCCCTTGATAACCTCCACAGAGAGACTTCCTATTGTGGCATTGTACAATAGGCCCACGAGGATCTCAGGTGTGGAACTCTGACTGACTGACTGGAATGATGAGGCGCTTTCACTACATGACATCTCTGAGAGGCTGACCAGGGATTCCCCACCCTGCAGATTTGGGTAAAATTCACAAAAATATTCACTGAAAAGAATGCAGCTTCTAAACAATTTATCATCCCACTGCAAATTTTGTCCATATAACAAGTTTCCCAAGTTCATTGTGATGAATGAAAGTGAAGACTATTTAATTCTTTAGTACTTATTACAATCTTTACAGTAGGGAATAAGGACAAAAAAAAGAAGAAGAAGACATTCATTAAAAAAAATGACAAGTCATTTGAAAAAGCACTCACAATGAAAGACCAACTATCAGCACATAGACCCTTTTACAGTTTGTGATGATGATGATGTATGTGAGCGTGCGCATGCAGTTTGGCAACGGAAGTATGGCGGAGTGCAATAGATTGTCAAGCTATGCAGGGGCATTAACCACCACCAAAGATCATGAATGGTGCCTAAACAAATGACTGACAAATGGTGACTGGCTTCAAGATCCATGTGCTATTAGTGAGTAGCTAGCCAACATTAGCAAGTGGCCCAATATTCAGTGGCCATATATATATATATGACTACATTATCTGCGGTCATGTATGTTCTCTGCACCATTGCACTTTATCATCTCTTATTTCACCTGTATAAGCCAGTCCTTATGTATATAGGTGAAGATTGTTGTGTTGTAGTGTTGTTATTCTATGTACACTGAGAGAGCCACGAAACCAGAGTCACATTCCATGTCGTGCAAACCCACATGGCCAGTAAACATGGTTCTGGTTCTGATTCTGATGTACAGAACATCAGATACCATGACACAGACTCAGTTTTGTGCCTTGAAATCAGAAATCCTCCCTAGCCAGACAAGGACACAAGACCACAATGCATGAGGCCTGGGTGTAATTAACAGACTAGAACACTGTCCTAACAGGGACTACTAGCCTACATCTTAGATTTAAATAAACCAGGCTTCCAGAGAAATCAAGTGTTAATAGACAACTTGGTATCAAATGGGTGCTACAAACACGAGCCTTATGATCGTGTCTTCAGTCCAGCGGTGGTCAAAACGTTTAGAAGCTTGCAGCCATGGACACCACTGGTTGCTCTCAACCGGTCATGATCTTGTCGAGATTCTGCAGAACTTGAGTCCGCTGTTGGAATATCGATTTTGACAACCGAACATGCAACAACCCAACATTTTGATGCCCGTAACGGCTTTAATTCCCTGTTTACAGCTTGATAACTCGTCTGCATGGCTGGGGCAAAACCCCACTTCCGTTGCCAACATGCACATGCATACCCCCCCCCCTTTTTCTCCCTAATTGTACACGACCAATTACCCCACTCTTCCGAGCCGTCCCAGTCTCTGCTCCACCCCCTCTGCTGGTCCTGGGAGGGCTGCAGACTACCACATGCCTCCTCTGATACATGTGGAGTCATCAGCCACTTCTTTTCACCTGACAGTGATGAGTTTCACCAGGGGGACGTAGCACGTGGGAGGATCACGCTATTTCCCCCAGTTCCCCCTCCCCCCCAAACAGGTGCCCCGACCGACCAGAGGAGGCGCTAGTGCAGCGACCAGGACACATACCCACATCCGGCTTCCCACCCACAGACACAGCCAATTGTGTCTGTAGGGACGCCCGACCAAGCCGGAGGTAACACGGGGATTTGAACCGGCGATCCCCGGGGTGGTCGGCAACAGAATAAACCGCCATGCCACCCGGACGACTGCACAGGCATATTTTGATGACGTCAGCTGTAAAAGGATCTATCCAGCATTCTGAAATTCCTGCAGGCTCACCCCTACTATGAACCAAACTTACCGGCAGAACACAGCAAGGGTCCAGGATGACTGGTACAGACATTTTGCCTTGAAGGTTGAGCTTGGTGAGGTAGAACACCTTTTCTCCCAGCACCTTCTCTTTCTTCATCCGCCACATGTTATACAGGCGGAATCGTATGGCGTAATTGCCAATCATCTCTGACTCCACATGACTGAAGCGGAAGGTCTCTGTGAAGATGGGGAACGGGCCTTTCTGAATGCAGGTCTTTGCCCTCTGCTTTTTTGTGGGTAGTAGCACCAGGTGAACCTGCCAAGACATGTTGCCTGTGCGCTTGAGGGGGGGGAGGTCTGTTACAGCTGTGACAGTCACCGCCAGATACTGGTCCTCTGAGTCATAGTCAAACACCACATCCAAGGTGCCGTACTTGGCGATAGGATCCAGTTCGTAGCCCTTAGCAAGTTGTGCCACTGATCCACAGGCTGACATATCCTGCCGAAGAAATGCACAACTTAACAACGTGTACCTCTCATAAAACCTGTTTCAAGAATGACATCTATACAAGACAAAATGTTTGCAGACCTTTTCTTAATGTACCGCATGTATGATCCTGTATCATGCACATATATTTGGGCTTCTGTCTGCAGACGCAAGGTCTCACATTTCCACCACACACACAGCTCACTTGGGACCGTGCAGCGTGTTATCACTCTAAAAACATTACATTATGACCTGCTCTCACAATTTTAAAAAACTGAAAGTACAAATTGACCTTTAATTTAAAGGCAACGAAATCAGGCAGTATACTGTTGAGTATAACAAATTAGCAAAGTTGTGGGTTCAGATATCAGGAATATTAATCACTACAGAACCAAGAGTCCAGAATTCCCCTTTCAAGAAGCTCACATTGGTTATCTCCAGTACAGGAAGGGTCTTGCACCAGCTGTCCATTCTGCAGTCGCTCGTTGGGCAGCGGTGTAGCAGACTGTCGGATGAAGACGCAGTGTTGGCCTCCTGTGACCCTCTTCATCAATGAGCCACTTTCAACACTTAGTGGGCTATTCTGAGATGCCAAACCAACACGCCTTGCACCAACACCAAATATAAGCTTCACACTTTTGCGTGTTTTTTGAGTGTGCGTGACTCGTGTGCATGTGTTTACAATCCATGTTGTGGGAACACATATAATCAGGAATCAGGGATAATTTATTGTCATTTCTTACACGTACTTGCATACACAAAGAAACAAAACTTCGTTTCTCCCAGCTCACAGCAGTGCAACACAAAACACACACATCCAAGCAGGGAAGGGCCCTGGTCCCTGGACCCACCGGACACAGCAGACCAGGCTCCACCAGCAGATCCAACGCCGGCTCTCCCAGCCAGCCACCTTCCACATACCACCTCGCACTCACCACCACCACCATGACGCCAAAAATACAGTGAATGCCAGGCGAGGCTGCCGCCACCGCCCTCGGTGTTATCAGAACTGCCGGTCTGCATGAGCTAGCAGTTAGCTTCACCTGCCCCGCTTCCGCGTCCTGTCAGACAGCCCTCAGTTTCCTCTTTGGGCAGGGCCATGGTCCCCGGCCCACAGGATGCAGCAGACCAAGCTCCCCCAACAGATCCAGCACCAGCTCTCCCAGCCGTCAGATGACGACACAAACCCAGACGCGGGCAAAGACACTGCATGGACGGTAATGGGTGAGGCCGCTGCAAACGTTAAGTTCGTGCCGCCATCTTCCCACACTGGTACTGGGCGAGGCTGCCGCAAACGGGATTTGGCGCCGCCATGTTATGGTGTTATAATATGTTATAATCTGGACTTTGCAAACAACATCATTAGTTTGAAACACCCACTTTAACTTGTTTCCTGTTAGTTTCCCGCCTGAGCCCCCATAAAGGAGCAGAAGCATGGAGAAAAACAAATCATGGGGTGTCTGGAGACTCACTGCCTTGCAGCCTGTGGTCAGATGCCACCAGGGTATGTGAGCGGAATGGAGCAGCCTGAATTTGCGAGGAGGGAAGAGTGGCTTTTTTGAAAGTTGGGCGTGCCAGCGTTCGTCCTCTCTCTGACACCGCTCCATCCCGGCCCATAATGCACCTAAATTAATGTTGGTTAATAACATTTGTCACAATTAACCTGACAAACATTTTTTTCTCCCTTTTTCACGCTAATTGCACCCGGCCAATTAACCCCACCCTTCAGAGCCATCCCGGTCGCTGCTCCACCCCCTCTGCTGATCCGGGGAGGGCTGCAGACTACCACATGTCTCCTCCCATACATGTGGAGTCGCCAGCTGCTTCTTTTCACCTGACAGTGAGGAGTTTCACCAGGGGGACATAGCACGTGAGAGGACCACGCTATTCCCCCCAGTTCCCCTCCTCCCAAACATGCAACCCAACCAACCAGAGGAGGCGCCAGTGCAGCAACCAGGACACATACCCACATCCGGCTTCCCACCCACAGACATGGCCAGTTGTGTCCGCAGGGACACCCGACCAAGCCGGAGGTAACACGGGGATTCGAACTGGCGATCCCCATGTTGTTGACCACCACGCCACCCGGATGCCCCTAAACTGACTAACATCCACTATAAGCTATTGTTTTGAGTCTTTACCACAGTCAAATATGATGCTGGTTAAGATCAGTTAAGTCCGCAGTTCACCGTAGCCATAACTTAAACCTGAAAAAGAAATAAAATCTTTACACTCAACCAATGAAATACTCATTCCGTCAAACGTATGCTGACGTCTCTTCTACAATTTCAAATTGGCTCATTCACATTAAATTGTTTCTAAATGGCCCACTTAACTTCATTTCCTTCTGGACTGTAGGCAAAGGAAATGTGTAGTTCATTATAAATGCAGACAGCAGGAATTGCATGAACATGGAGGGGCTTGCCCAGCACTAACATATAAACATGAAGGGGCTTGCCCTGCACTAATGTATAAACATGGAGGAGCTTGCCCTGCACTAACATATAAACATGGAGGGGCTTGCCCAGCACTAACATATAAACATGGAGGGGCTTGCCCTGCACTAATGTATAAACATGGAGGGGCTTGCCCTGCACTAATGTATAAACATGGAGGGGCTTGCCCTGCACTAACATATAAACATGGAGGGGCTTGCCCAGCACTAACGTATAAACATGGAGGGGCTTGCCCAGCACTAACATATAAACATGGAGGGGCTTGCCCAGCACTAACATATAAACATGGAGGGGCTTGCCCTGCACTAATGTATAAACATGGAGGGGCTTGCCCTGCACTAATGTATAAACATGGAGGGGCTTGCCCTGCACTAACATATAAACATGGAGGGGCTTGCCCAGCACTAATGTATAAACATGGAGGGGCTTGCCCTGCACTAACATATAAACATGGAGGGGCTTGCCCTGCACTAACATATAAACATGAAGGGGCTTGCCCTGCACTAACATATAAACATGGAGGGGCTTGCCCTGCACTAACATATAAACATGGAGGGGCTTGCCCAGCACTAACATATAAACATGGAGGGGCTTGCCCTGCACTAATGTATAAACATGGAGGGGCTTGCCCTGCACTAATGTATAAACATGGAGGGGCTTGCCCTGCACTAACATATAAACATGGAGGGGCTTGCCCAGCACTAACATATAAACATGGAGGGGCTTGCCCAGCACTAACATATAAACATGGAGGGGCTTGCCCAGCACTAACATATAAACATGGAGGGGCTTGCCCTGCACTAATGTATAAACATGGAGGGGCTTGCCCTGCACTAACATATAAACATGGAGGGGCTTGCCCTGCACTAATGTATAAACATGGAGGGGCTTGCCCTGCACTAACATATAAACATGGAGGGGCTTGCCCTGCACTAACATATAAACATGGAGGGGCTTGCCCTGCACTAACATATAAACATGGAGGGGCTTGCCCTGCACTAACATATAAACATGGAGGGGCTTGCCCTGCACTAACATATAAACATGGAGGGGCTTGCCTTGCACTAACATATAAACATGGAGGGGCTTGCCTTGCACTAACATATAAACATGGAGGGGCTTGCCCTGCACTAACATATAAACATGGAGGGGCTTGCCCTGCACTGACATATAAACTTTCAAACACTGATCTCTAATAAGCATTGTTTATTATAAGCACAGGTTTCTATGTAAACCTTATTTATCTTATATGAGTGGTATCAAGTTGTGAAGCAGTCACGGGAAGTGGTTTCGTTCATGCGGGAGACAGGAACGAGCACAGAGCGGAGCACAGGAAAGCTGGGGTGGCGTGAGAGCAAAGTGACTGCAGAATGCTTTGAGCATGGATTAAAGATTACTGCTGCTCCATTCCACTCCATTACTCTGGATGCCATTGTGCATTCCAAACTGGAACTTTCCTCCAGAAATAAACCCAGCCAGTTTTTTATTCATTATAATAATGCCTGGGAAAAAATAAATCCAATTTCACATCTGACCAGAGAGTTCACATACGAGTGTCATGTGCAGCCACATCACACCACCTGAGCTTGGATCGGATCTGACAGTGTTGACGTGCCAGGTCGCATCGGAACGGCAGGTGTAACCATGGCCTTATTAACTTGCTCATCTATACACAATAATATCAAAATTAAACTTACAAGTTAAGGCTTTCCTGATCATAACAGAAGGAAACCTGGCAGCAATATAAGAGTCTCACACCACAAAGAGAAAACAAATTAATTCTGACTGAACTCTGAACTGCTCAATGCAAGATCTAAATTGATGAATAAGAGAAAATTCTTGATATGCAACCACAGGATGGCGGTAAAAAACAATGGTAAACACAAATTACTTACCACTAATTCAAAAATGTATAGGATTTTAAACACAGCGTTTTCATATTTAAACATGTTCATGGAAGAAGCAAGGTGCAATCAAAGACCATGTAAAAAACGAATTAAAAATGCTAACCTTCAGTATAACAAACTGTAATTATATCATGCAACCAGCATAGGGCAAAGACCTTCATGAGTTTGACTTACATGAACTTCTGCTGAGTGGGAATAACATAAATCACTTGTTCAGTGGGACACGTCTAATGTATTTGATTTTAAGCACCACCCAAGTCAATATCCTGCAAGGCTACAGCGAGGGCCTTTTCTCCTGCTTTGTATTGTTTTTCTCAATTTCAATGGTCTGGATAAGTCTATGGATATGATTTGAACATATTCCTGTACTTTCTGTGGCATGAAAGCCATTCTAGCTTTAAATGGTAGCATACACATGTTCAGACTCATACATAATTATCATTTCATCTTCAGCCGCTTCTCTGGGGTCGGGTCACAGTGGCAGCAAGCTAAGTAGGGCACTCCAGATGTTCCTCTCCCCAGCAATGCCCTCCAGCTCCTCCTGGGGAATCCCAAGGCATTTCCAGGCCAAAATGGACATGTAGTCCCTCCAGCAAGTTCTGGGTCTACCCCGGGTCTCCTCCCAGTTGGACGTGCCCGGAAAACCTCCACAGGAAGGCACCCAGGAGGCATCCTAATCACATGCCTGAACGACCTCAACTGGCTCCTTTCGATGCGAAGGAGCAGTCGCTCTACTCCGAGCTCCCTCCAGATGTGCGAGCTCCTCACCCTATCTCTAAGGCTGAGCCCAGACACCCTACAGAAGAAACTAATTTCAGCCGCTTGTATCTGCAATCTCACCCTTTTGGTCACTACCCAAAAAGTCATGGCCACAGGTGAGGGTTGGAACGAAGATTGACTGGTACATTGACATTTTTGCCTTCTGGCTCAGATCCCTCTTCACCACAACGGTCTGGTACAATGTCCACATTACTGCTGATGCTGCACCAATCTGCCTGTCAATCTCCCGCTCCATCCTACCCTCACTTGTGAACAAGACCCTGAGATACATTATCTCCTCTTGAGGGAACAACTCATCCCCAACCGGGAGGGAGCAATCCACCATTTACCGAACCATGGCCTCAGACTTGGAGGTGCTGACTCTCATCCTGTCCATTCCACACTCAGCTGCAAACCGCCCCAGTGCACGCTGGAGGTCGGATTCTGATGAAGCCAACAAAACCACATCTGCCAAGAGCAGAGATGCAATTCTGGGGTTCCCAGAATGGACACATTCCTCACTTTGGCTGTGTCTTGAGATCCTGTCCATGAATATCACAAACAGAATCGGAGACAAGAGACAACCTTGGCGGAGTCTGACAACTACCGAAAACGTTTTTGACTTTGTGCCGAGAATACAGACACAGCTCTCTCTCTTTGTTTATACAAGGACTGGATGGCTTGTAGCAACTGCCCTGGTACCCCATACTCCCGCAGTACCCCTCACAGAGTGCCCCACAGTGCCTTCAGAGTGCCCCAGAGTGCCTTCTCCAAATCCACAAAACACATGTAGACTGGCTGGTCAAACTCCCATGCCTCCCTCAGCACTTCTGCAAGGGTAAAGAGTTGGTCCGTTGTTCCGCGGTCAGGACGGAATCCGCATTGTTCCTCTTGGATTTGAGGTTCAACAATCAGTCGGAGCCTCCTTTCCAGCAACCCAGGGTAGACTCTCCCAGGGAGGCTGAGCAGTGTGATTCCCTGATAATTGGAGAAGACCCTCCGGTCCCCTTTTTTGAATATGGGAACCACCTCCCCAGTCTGCCACTCCACAGGTGCTGTCCCTGCAGCCAAAACAGTCCAGCAATGTCCAGAATCTTCGGCATCTCAGGGCGAATCTCATCCACACCCACTGCCTTGTCACCGAGGACCTTCTTAACTTCCTCAGAGCCCTCTGCCAGGGTATGGGTGAGGCTTCCCCTCCACTGAGGATGTGTTAGCCAGGTTCAGTAGCTCCTCAGTGTTCTTTCCACCACCCGACAACATCCTCAGTCCGGGTCAGTAGTTCCCCTCCCTGGCTGAACACAGCCTGAGTCAAGCCTTGCTTCCCCTTCCCGAGTTGCCGGACGGTTTGCCAGAACTTCCTTGAGGCCAACCAAAAGTCCTCCTACATAGCCTCACCGAACTCCTCCCACATCCTAGTTTTTGCTCCTGTGACCGCTGAAGCCACAGACCTTCTGGCCTCCTGGTACTTGTCTGCTGCTTCAGGAGACCCCTGGGTCAACCAAGCCCGAAAGGCCTCCTTCTTCAGCCTGACGGCTTCCCTCACCGCCGGTGTCCACCAGCGGTTTCTTAGGTTGCCACCTCGACAGGCACTGATGACCTTATGACCACAGCTCCTACCTGCCGCATCGGCAATCGAGGCTTTGAACATGGCCCACTCAGACTCCATGTCCCCAGCCTCCCTCGGGATACACGTGAACTTCTTCCGGATGTGGGAGTTGAAGACTTCATGGACAGGGGCCTCCGCTAGATGTTCCCAGTTGACCCTCACTACACGTTTGGGTTTACAAGGTCTGTCCCGCAGCCTTCCCTACCATCTGATCCAACTCACCACCAAGTGGTGATCAGTTGACAGCTCTGCTCCTCTCTTCACCCCAGTGTCCAAAACATATGGCTGCAGATCTGATGATACGACCACAAAGTCTATCATCAATCTTCGGCCTAAGGTGTTCGGGTACCAAGTACACTTATGAACTACCTTATGTTCGAACATGGTGTTTGTTATGATCAATCCATGACTCGCACAGAAGTCCAATAACAAGGCACCACTCGGGTTCAGATCGGGGAGGCCGTTCCTCCCAATCACGCCCCTCCAGGTTTCTCCATTGTTGCCCATGTGAGCGTTGAAGTCACCAAGCAGGACTATAGGGTACCCAGGTAGAACACTATACAGGATACTACCGAGAGACTCCAAGAAGGCCGGATACTTCAAACTACTATTCAGTCCCATGTGTCCCAGTCCCAGTGACTCACAGTCGTATAGAGGTGACCCTATCATTCTTGGGGAGAACTCCAACACGGTGGCACTCAACGGGGGAATTGTGAGTATCTCCACACCCGCCCAGCACCTGTCACCTTGGCCAACTCCAGAAAAGTAAAAAGTCCAGCCCCTCTCCAGGAGTTTGGTATCAGAGCCCATGCTATGTGTGGAGGTGAACCCAGCTATATCTAGTTGGTACCACTCCACCTCCCACACCAGCTCAGCCTCCTTCCCTGCCAGAGAGGTGACATTCCATGTCCTGAGGTCCAGTCTGCCATGCCGGAAGTCGGCATGCTCTGGTCCCCCCTTTGCATCTGGCCTGCATTGCACCCTACCCCAATGTCTTCGCAGATGGTGGGTCCACGGGCTGAACATAATGAACTTGCATCTTTTAAAAAAATTGTAATAATAATAATATTTTTTCCTTTTCAAAGTTAGCAGTTATATATGCACACACACACACACACACACACACACACACACACACACACACACACACACACACACACACACACACACACACACACATTTAAAAATATAGGTGACTATGTTAAAAGAAACACTCAACAGTAGGGAACCTTTCTTACTGTAGGGATACTTAACTCACTGGATTTTATAAATATATATATACACTGCTCAAAAAAATAAAGGGAACACATAAGCAATGCAATGTAGCTCCAAGTCAATCACACTTTTGAGATATCAACCTGTCCAGTTAGGAAGCAACACTGATTTGTGAATCAATTTCACCTGTTGGTAAATTGTCTAATTTCCACCAGGTGGAAATTAGACAATTTGCAAGACAACCCCTATAAAAGGAATGGATTTGCAGGTGGTGGCCACAGACCATTTGCCTGTCCTCATCTTTTCTGGCCGATCTTTGGTTAGTTTTTCATTTTGCTAGTGCCCTCACCACTAGAGGTGGCATGAGGCGGTATCTGCAACCTACAGAAGTTGCTCAGGTAGTGCAGCTCATCCAGGATGGCACATCGATGCGTGCTGTGGCAAGAAGATTTGATGTGTCTCCCAGCACAGTGTCCAGAGCATGGAGGAGGTACCAGGAGACAGGCCAGTACACCAGGAGACGTGGAGGGGGCTGCAGGAGGACAACAACCCTGCAGCAGGACCGCTATCTGGTCCTTTGTGCAAGGAGGAACAGGAGGAGCACTGCCGGAGCCCTACAAAACGACCTTCAACAGGCCACTAATGTGCAGGTTTCTGCTCAAACAGTGAGAAACAGAATGCATGAGGATGGTATGAGGGCCCGACGTCCACAATTGGGGCCTGTGCTCACGGCCCAACACCGTGCAGCCCGATTGACCTTTGCCAGAGAACATCTTGGTTGGCAGATTCGCCATTGGCGCCCTGTGCTCTTCACAGATGAGAGCAGGTTCACACTGAACACATGTGACAGACGTGAGAGAGTCTGGAGACGCTGTGGAGAACGTTCTGCTGCCTGCAACATCCTCCAACATGACCGGTTTGGCGGTGGGTCAGTGATGGTCTGGGGAGGCATATCCTTGGAGGGCCGCACAGACCTCTACGTGCTAGCCAGAGGTACCATGACTGCCATTAGGTACCGGGATGAGATCCTCAGACCCATTGTCAGACCATATGCTGGTGCAGTGGGCCCTGGGTTCCTGCTCATGCATGACAATGCTCGTCCTCATGTGGCCAGAGTGTGTCAGCAGTTCCTGTATGTCGAGGGCATTGATGCTATGGACTGGCCTGCACGTTCCCCAGACCTGAATCCAATCGAGCACCTCTGGGACATCATGTCGCGTACCATCCGCCAACGCGATGTTGCACCACAGACTGTCCAGGAGTTGACCGATGCCCTGATCCAGGTCTGGGAGGAGATCCCTCAGGAGACCATCCGTCGTCTCATCAGGAGCATGCCCAGACGTTGTAGGGAGTGCATACAGGCACGTGGAGGCCACACACACTACTGAGCCTCATTTTGAATCGTCTTGAAGAATTTCCACAGAAGTTGGATCAGCCTATGTTCTCATTTTCCGCTTTGATTTTGAGTATGATTCTGAATCCAGACCTTAATGGGCTAATGATTTTGATTTCCATTGATCATTCTTCGGTTATTTTGCTCTAAACACATTCCTCTGTCTAATAAATAAAGATTTTCAGCTGAAATATTTCATTCATCGAGGTCTATATTGTGTTTTTAGGTGTTCCCTTTATTTTTTTGAGCAGTGTATATATAGTTTCAAAACAATGTGAGACTTTGAAAACCAGTTTCCTATCGCCATCACCACCTGATACCTTCAGCATACCACATCACATACCTCTGGGCTGAGAACAGCTGTGCTGTCACTGGGCACATCGTCCTCATAGCTCTTTATGAAGTAGCTCTCGGTCTGCTGGCCACTGCTATCCTCACTTGGGCACTTATCATACAAAAAGCGTGGACTGTCACTGGCGCTGGACAGGTCACACTTGGCATCACCTAGGTCCGAGGGCGTGCAGGACATCCGCAAAGAGCCGTCCTCATCTTGGTAAGGTGGTGGCTGGAGCTCATCCAGGGGAGGAGGTCGTCGCATTCTCTGAATGGAGCTGGCTGGAAGATAAGAAGCCAGAATGACCACAGGGAATGACAGATGACTTCAACAGGCATGTCGATTCCAACATGTCTAAGGAAAGAAAGGAAAAGACACTCGCAAAAAACCCTCTACTGACTGTTCAAAGGAGGAACTCAATTCACTGCACGTCCTACAGAACCAACACTATGTCCGTTAACAGTGAGGAAGTAAATGATCTTATGGAGTGATATACGTAAATAAACTAAAAGACTTGGACTTCTTTTACGCACAATTCATTTCTATGGGAAATGTACTCACAATATTAAATTATATAGCCCAACAGTTATATGACGTCCCAAAATGTCCCCAAAGCAGCTTAACCGTTTGAGGTTTGAGTTCAGAGAGCGTGAGGAAGGCAATAAAGTTACGAGAGAAAAAACTGACATACAGTTATGAGTGGGAGATACCTGACAGAGGCCAGATATATTAGAATATATTACTTACTTACTCCACAATACAATCAAGCATTTTTATATCATAGTACTTAAGTTGGCTGTGTGTCTGTAGGAGTGACAGAGCTAGAGAGAGACAGGGATATGTAGTATATATATATATATATATATATATATATATATATATATCAGCTAATAAAATACTGTGTCCCTATCAGCTAATAAAATACTGTGTCCCTATCAGCTAATAAAATACTGTGTCCCTATCAGCTGATAAAATACTGTGTCCCTATCAGCTAATAAAATACTGTGTCCCTATCAGCTGATAAAATACTGTGTCCCTATCAGCTAATAAAATACTGTGTCTCTATCAGCTAATAAAATACTGTCTCTATCAGCTAATAAAATACTGTGTCTCTATCAGCTAATAAAATACTGTGTCCCTATCAGCTAATAAAATACTGTCCCTATCAGCTAATAAAATACTGTGTCCCTATCAGCTAATAAAATACTGTCCCTATCAGCTAATAAAATACTGTCCCTATCAGCTAATAAAATACTGTCCCTATCAGCTAATAAAATACTGTCTCTATCAGCTAATAAAATACTGTCTCTATCAATTAATAAAATACTGTCCCTATCAGCTAATAAAATACTGTGTCTCTATCAGCTAATAAAATACTGTCCCTATCAGCTAATAAAATACTGTCTCTATCAGTTAATAAAATACTGTCCCTATCAGCTAATAAAATATTGTCTCTATCAGCTAATAAAATACTGTCCCTATCAGCTAATAAAATGCTGTCTCTATCAGCTAATAAAATACTGTCCCTATCAGGTAATAAAATACTGTCTCTATCAGCTAATAAAATACTGTCTCTATCAGTTAATAAAATACTGTCCCTATCAGCTAATAAAATACTGTCCCTATCAGCTAATAAAATACTGTCCCTATCAGCTAATAAAATACTGTCCCTATCAGTTAATAAAATACTGTCTCTATCAGCTAATAAAATACTGTGTCTCTATCAGTTAATAAAATACTGTCCCTATCAGCTAATAAAATACTGTCCCTATCAGCTAATAAAATACTGTCTCTATCAGCTAATAAAATACTGTCCCTATCAGCTAATAAAATACTGTCCCTATCAGCTAATAAAATACTGTCCCTATCAGCTAATAAAATACTGTCCCTATCAGCTAATAAAATACTGTCCCTATCAGCTAATAAAATACTGTCTCTATCAGCTAATAAAATACTGTCCCTATCAGCTAATAAAATACTGTCCCTATCAGCTAATAAAATACTGTCCCTATCAGCTAATAAAATACTGTCTCTATCAGCTAATAAAATACTGTCCCTATCAGCTAATAAAATACTGTCCCTATCAGCTGATAAAATACTATCCCTATCAGCTAATAAAATACTGTCTCTATCAGCTAATAAAATACTGTCCCTATCAGCTAATAAAATACTGTCCCTATCAGCTAATAAAATACTGTCCCTATCAGCTAATAAAATACTGTCCCTATCAGCTAATAAAATACTGTCCCTATCAGCTAATAAAAAACTGTGCCCCTATCAGATAATAAAATACTGTCCCTATCAGCTAATAAAATACTGTCTCTATCAGCTAATAAAATACTGTGTTTCTATCGGCTAATAACATATTGTCCCTATCAGCTAATAAAAGCATCAAACTGTCAAAACTCTCTGTATAGCCGAGTAGCCTTGTAAAAATCATTTTGTATCAGGTGTTGTCACACAGCACGTTTTGTGAACAGCACGTCCAACACGTTGTTACTGTAAATAGGACGTTGTCGAATGAGTATTCAGGCACTATGGAGTAGCAGTACGCAAGTATGTGTAGCACACTTTTTAAAATAGATGCTTTGGTTACTGAGTCATAGAACGCGAGACTAAGTTATAGAAGAAAATATGAACACTCGAGTATTGCAATAATACCCTTCACAATACTGTATCGACTTTCAAAAGCACTGTATCCATTCTTCAGATTACACACAGAGACGCAGCAGCTGGACTACATCATTGTGTTGTTTGTATCTCTGTAAACTAGGGGGCGGAAGCATCATTGTGACGGGGCTGCACAAAACCACAGCAACAGCAGATGGGGCCAGTGCCACACTAGCTACGGCTCCGATTTGATGTATACTGGGTTTTATTTAATGTACACTGGGTGTTATTTGATGTATACTGGGTTTTATTTAATGTACACTGGGTTTTATTTAATGTATACTGGGTGTTATTTGATGTGTACTGGGTGTTATTTGATGTATACTTGGTTTTATTTAATGTACACTGGGTTTTATTTGATGTGTACTGGGTGTTGTTTGATGTATACTGGGTTTTATTTAATCTATACTGGGTGTTATTTGATGTGTACTGGGTGTTGTTTGATGTATACTGGGTTTTATTTAATGTATACTGGGTGTTATTTGATGTATACTGGGTGTTGTTTGATGTATACTGGGTTTTATTTAATGTATACTGGGTGTTATTTGATGTATACTGGGTGTTGTTTGATGTATACTGGGTTTTATTTAATGTATACTGGGTGTTATTTAATGTATACTGGGTGTTATTTGATGTGTACTGGGTGTTATTTGATGTGTACTTGGTTTTATTTAATGTATACTGGGTGTTATTTGATGTATACCGGGTGTTGTTTGATGTATACTGGGTTTTATTTAATGTATACTGGGTGTTATTTAATGTATACTGGGTGTTATTTAATGTATACTGGGTGTTATTTGATGTATATTGGGTGTTATTTGATGTATACTGGGCGTTATTTGATGTATACTGGGTGTTATTTGATGTATTCTGGGTGTTATTTGATATGTACTGGGTGTTATTTGATGTATTCTGGGTGTTATTTGATATGTACTGGGTGTTATTTGATGTATACTGGATTTTATTTAATGTATACTGGGTGTTATTTGATGTGTACTGGGTGTTATTTGATGTATACTTGGTTTTATTTAATGTATACTGGGTGTTATTTGATGTGTACTGGGTGTTGTTTGATGTATACTGGGTTTTATTTAATCTATACTGGGTGTTATTTGATGTGTACTGGGTGTTATTTGATGTATACTTGGTTTTATTTAATGTATACTGGGTGTTATTTGATGTATACTGGGTGTTGTTTGATGTATACTGGGTTTTATTTAATGTATACTGGGTGTTATTTGATGTATACCGGGTGTTGTTTGATGTATACTGGGTTTTATTTAATGTATACTGGGTGTTATTTGATGTATACTGGGTGTTGTTTGATGTATACTGGGTTTTATTTAATGTATACTGGGTGTTATTTGATGTGTACTGGGTGTTATTTGATGTGTACTTGGTTTTATTTAATGTATACTGGGTGTTATTTGATGTATACCGGGTGTTGTTTGATGTATACTGGGTTTTATTTAATGTATACTGGGTGTTATTTGATGTATATTGGGTGTTATTTGATGTATACTGGGCGTTATTTGATATGTACTGGGTGTTATTTGATGTGTACTGGATGTTATTTGATGTATACTGAGTGTTATTTGATGTGTATTGGGTGTTATTTGATGTATACTGAGTGTTATTTAATGTACACTGGGTGTTATTTGATGTATACTGGGTTTTATTTAATGTACACTGGGTTTTATTTAATGTATACTGGGTGTTATTTGATGTGCACTGGGTGTTATTTGATGTATACTTGGTTTTATTTAATGTACACTGGGTTTTATTTGATGTGTACTGGGTGTTGTTTGATGTATACTGGGTTTTATTTAATCTATACTGGGTGTTATTTGATGTGTACTGGGTGTTGTTTGATGTATACTGGGTTTTATTTAATGTATACTGGGTGTTATTTGATGTATACTGGGTGTTGTTTGATGTATACTGGGTTTTATTTAATGTATACTGGGTGTTATTTGATGTATACTGGGTGTTGTTTGATGTATACTGGGTTTTATTTAATGTATACTGGGTGTTATTTAATGTATACTGGGTGTTATTTGATGTGTACTGGGTGTTATTTGATGTGTACTTGGTTTTATTTAATGTATACTGGGTGTTATTTGATGTATACCGGGTGTTGTTTGATGTATACTGGGTTTTATTTAATGTATACTGGGTGTTATTTAATGTATACTGGGTGTTATTTAATGTATACTGGGTGTTATTTGATGTATATTGGGTGTTATTTGATGTATACTGGGCGTTATTTGATGTATACTGGGTGTTATTTGATGTATTCTGGGTGTTATTTGATATGTACTGGGTGTTATTTGATGTATTCTGGGTGTTATTTGATATGTACTGGGTGTTATTTGATGTATACTGGATTTTATTTAATGTATACTGGGTGTTATTTGATGTGTACTGGGTGTTATTTGATGTATACTTGGTTTTATTTAATGTATACTGGGTGTTATTTGATGTGTACTGGGTGTTGTTTGATGTATACTGGGTTTTATTTAATCTATACTGGGTGTTATTTGATGTGTACTGGGTGTTATTTGATGTATACTTGGTTTTATTTAATGTATACTGGGTGTTATTTGATGTATACTGGGTGTTGTTTGATGTATACTGGGTTTTATTTAATGTATACTGGGTGTTATTTGATGTATACCGGGTGTTGTTTGATGTATACTGGGTTTTATTTAATGTATACTGGGTGTTATTTGATGTATACTGGGTGTTGTTTGATGTATACTGGGTTTTATTTAATGTATACTGGGTGTTATTTGATGTGTACTGGGTGTTATTTGATGTGTACTTGGTTTTATTTAATGTATACTGGGTGTTATTTGATGTATACCGGGTGTTGTTTGATGTATACTGGGTTTTATTTAATGTATACTGGGTGTTATTTGATGTATATTGGGTGTTATTTGATGTATACTGGGCGTTATTTGATATGTACTGGGTGTTATTTGATGTGTACTGGGTGTTATTTGATGTATACTGAGTGTTATTTGATGTGTATTGGGTGTTATTTGATGTATACTGAGTGTTATTTGATGTGTACTGGGTGTTATTTGATGTGTACTGGGTGTTAATTGATATTTACTAGGTGTTATTTGATATTTACTGGGTGTTATTTAATGTGTACTGAGTGTCATTTGATGTGTACTGGGTGTTATTTGATATGTACTGGGTGTTATTTGATGTATACTGGGTGTTGTTTGATGTATACTGGGTTTTATTTAATGTATACTGGGTGTTATTTGATGTGTACTGGGTGTTATTTGATGTGTACTTGGTTTTATTTAATGTATACTGGGTGTTATTTGATGTATACCGGGTGTTGTTTGATGTATACTGGGTTTTATTTAATGTATACTGGGTGTTATTTGATGTATATTGGGTGTTATTTGATGTATACTGGGCGTTATTTGATATGTACTGGGTGTTATTTGATGTGTACTGGGTGTTATTTGATGTATACTGAGTGTTATTTGATGTGTATTGGGTGTTATTTGATGTATACTGAGTGTTATTTGATGTGTACTGGGTGTTATTTGATGTGTACTGGGTGTTAATTGATATTTACTAGGTGTTATTTGATATTTACTGGGTGTTATTTAATGTGTACTGGGTGTTATTTGATGTGTACTGGGTGTTATTTGATGTATACTGGGTGTTATTTGATGTATACTGAGTGTTATTTGATGTATACTGAGTGTTATTTGATGTGTACTGGGTGTTATTTGATTGTGTACTGGGTGTTATTTGATGTATACTGAGTGTTATTTGATGTGTACTGGGTGTTATTTGATGTATACTGAGTGTTATTTGATGTGTACTGGGTGTTATTTGATGTATACTGAGTGTCATTTGATGTGTACTGGGTGTTATTTGATATGTACTGGGTGTTATTTGATGTGTACTGGGTGTTATTTGATGTATATTGGGTGTTATTTGATGTATTCTGGGTGTTATTTGATATGTACTGGGTGTTATTTGATGTGTACTGGGTGTTATTTGATGTATACTGAGTGTTATTTGATGTGTATTGGGTGTTATTTGATGTATACTGAGTGTTATTTGATGTGTACTGGGTGTTATTTGATGTGTACTGGGTGTTATTGATGTGTACTGGGTGTTAATTGATATTTACTAGGTGTTATTTGATATTTACTGGGTGTTATTTAATGTGTACTGGGTGTTATTTGATGTGTACTGGGCGTTATTTGATGTATACTGAGTGTTATTTGATGTGTACTGGGTGTTATTTGATTGTGTACTGGGTGTTATTTGATGTGTACTGGGTGTTATTTGATGTGTACTGGGTGTTATTTGATGTATACTGAGTGTTATTTGATGTGTACTGGGTGTTATTTAATGTGTACTGGGTATTATTTGATATGTACTGGGTGTTATTTGATGTATACTGGGTGTTATTTGATGTGTACTGGGTGTTATTTGATATGTACTGGGTGTTATTTGACGTATACTGGGTGTTATTTGATGTGTACTGGGTATTAATTGATATTTACTAGGTGTTATTTGACGTATACTGGGTGTTATTTGATATTTACTGGGTGTTATTTGATGTGTACTGGGTGTTATTAGATATGTACTGGGTGTTATTTGATGTGTACTGGGTGTTATTTGATATGTACTGGGTGTTATTTGATGTGTACTGGGTGTTATTTGATATGTACTGGGTGTTATTTGATGTGTACTGGGTGTTATTTGATGTGTACTGGGTGTTATTTGATGTGTACTGGGTGTTATTTGATGTGTACTGGGTGTTATTTGATATGTACTGGGTGTTATTTGATATGTACTGGGTGTTATTTGACATGTACTGGGTGTTATTTGATGTGTACTGGGTGCTAATTGATATTTACTAGGTGTTATTTGACGTATACTGGGTGTTATTTGATATTTACTGGTGTTATTTGATGTGTACTGGGTGTTATTTGATATGTACTGGGTGTTATTTGATATGTACTGGGTGTTATTTGATGTGTACTGGGTGTTATTTGATATGTACTGGGTGTTATTTGATATTTACTGGGTGTTATTTGATGTGTACTGGGTGTTATTTGATGTATACTGGGTGTTATTTGATGTGTACTGGGTGTTATTTGATATGTACTGGGTGTTATTTGATATGTACTGGGTGTTATTTGATATGTACTGGGTGTTATTTGATGACTCCAGAAAGTTGGACCAGCTGGTCTGGACCGAGCATTCAGTGGGAAAACATTGTGCCTAAGTGACTTCATTAGTGCTCAGCTGACTGCAGGTATCCCCACCCTCATGAACCTCAGGTTCCCCACCCTCATGAATCTCAGGTTCCCCACCCTCATGAATCTCAGGTATTACCACCCTCATGAACCTCAGGTTCCCCACCCTCATGAACCTCAGGTTCCCCACCCTCATGAATCTCAGGTTCCCCACCCTCATGAACCTCAGGTATCGCCACCCTCATGAGCCATACAGTTACACAAGGACTGAAACCCGGGTCTTCTCTGCTGCGTTCACCGCATTAGTATCGTAGAAAAGCTGCAAGACATCACCCTCTAATGCATTTTTTTTCCTATTGTGAACATTTAAGGTTTGTCTAGAGCAAGTTCAACACAAACCAGAGAATTGTTGACCTTCAGAGCTAAACCATTTATTCAGTATGGGGTCATTCTGCCTGAGATAATAATGAGGCATGGGGTCATTGTGCTTGAGATAATAATGAGATATGGGGTCATTCTGCCTGAGATAATAATGAGGTATGGGGCCATTATGCTTGAGATAATAATGAGGTATGGGGTCATTATGCTTGAGATAATAATGAGGTATGGGGTCATTATGCTTGAGATAATAATGAGGTATGGGGTCATTATGCTTGAGATAATCATGAGGTATGGGGTCATTGTGCTTGAGATAACAATGAGGTATGGGGCCATTGAGCTTGAGATAATAATGAGGTATGGGGTCATTATGCTTGAGATAATAATGAGGTATGGGGTCATTGTGCTTGAGATAACAATGAGGTATGGGGCCATTGTGCTTGAGATAATAATGAGGTATGGGGTCATTGTGCTTGAGATAATAATGAGGTTTGAGGTCATTATGCTTGAGATAACAATGAGGTATGGGGCCATTAAGCTTGAGATAATAATGAGGTATGGGGTCATTATGCTTGAGATAATAATGAGGTATGGGGTCATTGTGCTTGAGATAATAATGAGGTATGGGGTCATTATGCTTGAGATAATAATGAGGTATGGGGTCATTATGCTTGAGATAATAATGAGGTATGGGGTCATTGTGCTTGAGATAATAATGAGGTATGGGGTCATTATGCTTGAGATAATAATGAGGTATGGGGTCATTGTGCTTGAGATAATAATGAGGTATGGGGTCATTATGCTCGAGATAATAATGAGGTATGGGGTCATTATGCTTGAGATAATAATGAGATATGGGGTCATTATGCTTGAGATAATCATGAGGTATGGGGTCATTATGCTTGAGATAATAATGAGGTATGGGGTCATTATGCTTGAGATAATAATGAGGTTTGAGGTCATTATGCCTGAGATAATAATGAGAGCAAGAGTGGTGTTTCCTTACTTTGCTGCTGCTGCAGAATCATGAGCGCCGCTGCTAAAACTTCACACGATCCTAAATATCAACCGGCCACTTGTGATGTTCACTCGCACACTGCATGAGCGCGATAACGCCCTATGTTGTTGTGGAACTGTTTTGAGTCATCGACTAGGTCATCATATCATAGAATCCTCCCTCTCTTCAGTCTTCAAAGGACTTCTACGTGACAGATCAGAATCAGAACCATGTTTATGAACCATGTAGGTTTGCACACAGATGCGGTTTGACTCCGGTTCCGTGGCTCTCTCAGTGTACTTCATGTACCCTACAAAAGACCCACCGGCCGATCACCAGGGGGTCAGCCCCCTTTAGCTGAGCGGTTGTCGCCTCGTGGTGCAGTACAATCTCAGATCAAATGCTGCAGCGGACGGAAATACGCTCAGTTACATTAACATAGAACAACAACACTACAACACAACGATCTTCAGATACATAAAGAATTGACTACATGCAAGCAAAATAAGAGGTGATGAAGGGCAAGTCTCGCTCCTTTAAGGAACAGGGCAGTGTGTAATGTGTGTGCGTAGCGAGTGTGTGTTCCTTCATTCTTCTTGGCAGAACAAGCAGTAAATGTGGTGAACCAGGTAAGATACCTGGGTCACATCATTAGGAATGATCTATGTAATGATGATGATGATGATGATGTGCAGCGCCAGCGTTGCAAACTGTATGCACAAGCCAATATGCTGGCACACAAATGTCACGTGTGTACATATGACGTTAAAGCTGCTCTTTTTAGGGCCTACTGTACTCCACTCTATACTGCCCACTTGTGGTGCGACTAGAGCAAAGCAACACTGAAGAAGCTGCAGGTAGCATATAATGATGCATTCACAACCTTGCTGTGAAAACTGGTTAAGTGCACGTGGTGAAGTGTAAGTCACACTTTTTACAGACAGGAGAGCGATCCATTTTTCTTTACTTTTGATTGTTCCAACCTGTTAAGCACAGAGCAGGCTTTGGACATGCCTGTGGCCTATTTGGCTATGCACCTCCACAGTCAAGGGCTTGACTGCACGGCATTAACTTTGTCACATGGCAGCCTCACCCCACTCATTAATCTGGCTCCTAACTACCAGAAATAGCATAATTAATATAGAGGTACTCTGTATGATGAAGACAGGGAGGAACTATATTTCATGACTAGATTTCACTCAGACATAAGACCTACCATGTTCAGCGGAAGCTTCACTGCTGTAGCCATCATATTCAGCAGACAAAAGGCTGTACTTCTGCCTGCTCTTCCAGCTGAAGCCCCTTTGGTGCTGGACATCGGTCATCCCTGCTGTAGCCCCCCGCAGGCCTTGGGAGCGGCTTACAGCCTGTTGATACTGACCAATGACTTCATCCTCACTGTCTGATGAGGAACCATGCTGGTCAGCGTCTGAGCAGGACTTCTCTGTTAGGTGGGAGGAAGAGATAGCCTTGTTATTTTGGAAGCTCAGTAAACATCATAACTAGCTTTTTCCAAGTGCAAATTAGAAGACAGGACTATTCAGTGACGTTTGCCAGGGAAGTCCGATGAAGTCTGGCCAGGAAGGCAGTTCATCAAGCTGCATTGGTCATTGTTAGTATATAATATGTTTTACCAAACCTCTGCCACATTAAATCCAATTCCCAAATTACCGTAAAGAGGCACTGTTTCCCAGAGTAAACACGTGGTTGTTAAGTAATGATTATGTGGTAGTGCAAATAGGACTTGGGCTTTTTCTCCCCACTTATACTTGGCCAATCACCCCACTCTTCCGAGCCGTCCCGATCTCTTCTCCACCCCCTCTGCTGATCCGGGGAGGGCTGCAGACTACCACGTCTCCTCCGATACATGTGGAGTCACCAGCGGCTTCTTTTCACCTGACAGTGAGGAGTTTCACCAGGGGGACGCAGTGCGTGGGAGGATCACGCTATTCCCCCCAGTCCCCCACTCCCCCGAAAACAGGCGCCCTGACCGACCAGAGGAGGCATTAGTGCAGCGACAAGGACAAATACCCACATTCGGCTTCCCACCCGCAGACATGGCCAATTGTGTCTGTAGGGATGCCTAAGCAAGCCAGAAGTAACACAGAGATTCGAACCAGCAATCCCCATGTTGGTAGGCAAAGGAATAGACCTCTACGCTACCCGGACACCCCTTCATCCATTATTTTAAGATAAGTCCAACATCATCACATGCTTTGTGTGATGTTCCTGCTACCACCATCACATACTGGTGATGTTCGTTTGGCTGCTAGATGCTGAGAAGTCAGACGGTTGCTCGTGTTCAGATGAAGGGTCATACAGCAGAAGTCAGACGGTTGCTCGTGTTCAGATGAAGGGTCATACAGCAGAAGTCAGACGGTTGCTCGTGTTCAGATGAAGGGTCATACAGCAGAAGTCAGACGGTTGCTCGTGTTCAGATGAAGGGTCATACGGCAGAAGTCAGATGGTTGCTCGTGTTTAGATGAAGGGTCATACGGCAGAAGTCAGACGGTTGCTCGTGTTCAGATGAAGGGTCATACAGCAGAAGTCAGACGGTTGCTCGTGTTCAGATGAAGGGTCATACGGCAGAAGTCAGACGGTTGCTTGTGTTCAGATGAAGGGTCATACGGCAGAAGTCAGATGGTTGCTCGTGTTCAGATGAAGGGTCATACAGCAGAAGTCAGATGGTTGCTCGTGTTCAGAGGAAGGGTCATACAGCAGAAGTCAGACGGTTGCTCGTGTTCAGATGAAGGGTCATACGGCAGAAGTCAGATGGTTGCTTGTGTTCAGATGAAGGGTCATACAGCAGAAGTCAGACGGTTGCTTGTGTTTAGATGAAGGGTCATATGGCAGAAGTCAGACGGTTGCTCGTGTTTAGATGAAGGGTCATACGGCAGAAGTCAGACGGTTGCTTGTGTTCAGATGAAGGGTCATACGGCAGAAGTCAGACGGTTGCTCGTGTTCAGATGAAGGGTCATACGGCAGAAGTCAGACGGTTGCTCGTGTTCAGATGAAGGGTCATACGGCAGAAGTCAGACGGTTGCTCGTGTTCAGATGAAGGGTCATACAGCAGAAGTCAGACGGTTGCTCGTGTTTAGATGAGGGGTCATACAGTAGAAGTCAGATGGTTGCTCGTGTTTAGATGAAGGGTCATATGGCAGAAGTCAGATGGTTGCTTGTGTTCAGATGAAGGGTCATACAGCAGAAGTCAGACAGTTGCTTGTGTTCAGATGAAGGGTCATATGGCAGAAGTCAGATGGTTGCTCATGTTTAGATGAAGGGTCATACAGCAGAAGTCAGACGGTTGCTCATGTTCAGATGAAGGGTCATACAGCAGAAGTCAGATGGTTGCTCGTGTTCAGATGAAGGGTCATACGGCAGAAGTCAGATGGTTGCTCATGTTCAGATGAAGTGTCATATGGCAGAAGTCAGACGGTTGCTCGTGTTCAGATGAAGGGTCATACAGTAGAAGTCAGACAGTTGCTCGTGTTCAGATGAAGGGTCATATGGCAGAAGTCAGACGGTTGCTTGTGTTCAGATGAAGGGTCATACGGCAGAAGTCAGATGGTTGCTCATGTTCAGATGAAGGGCTATACAGCAGAAGTTGCTACGCTTGAGCAGGGTTTTATCCATCAAAAAAAGATTTCACAACCAAAAAATCACGCAGTGCCGGGTCTCTTATCCAAACAGCACCGCCACACCAGCTGGTGTGCGATCACTAAACGCCACTACTGCTAGCATTTCAGTTGATGCCGCTAGTTGTTTATCTGTACACAGTTAATACCGTATTCATGAATATTTTCAATAAGATTAATCCCACAGCAGCATCAGCACTCACATCTCTTTGTTCATTTTGCTGTGGTTTTAATAACTGGCTCTGTTTATTGTTTCATCATCTAAACCCCTCTACATTTTGCTGACTGTTCCAGCTGCCAGCTGCCGGCTCACTCAGGTCCTCATGGACAGTTTCCAGACTACCTTTTTTTCAAAGTGAAGAAACGGAGCTTGCAAAATTTACTCCGGCTTTGAAAGGGTGTATTTGTGTGTATATTTGTGTTTATTTGTGTTTATTTCAGCTAACTTAAGGCAGAAACTGATGAAGTGGGGACGCATCGGGTTCGGTAAAGAAACAGGGCTGAACCTTTTCACTTTGTAGTTGTACATATGTGCGTTTCGCAAGGTTAGTCTGGTCAGGGGGCATCTGGGTAGCATAGCGGTCTATTCCCTTGCCTACCAACACGGGGATCACCTGTTCGAATCCCCGTGTTATACCACCGGCTTGGTCGGGCGTCCCTACAGACACAATTGGCTGTGTCTGCGGGTGGGAAGCCGGATGTGGGCATGTGTCCTGGTCGCTGCACTAGCGCCTCCTCTGGTAGTTGGGTGGCCTGTTGGGGGGAGGGGACTGGGGGGAATAGCGTGATCCTCTCACACGCTACGTCCCCCTGGTGAAACTCCTCACTCTCAGGTGAAAAGAAGTGGCTGGTGACTCAACATGTATCGGAGGAGGCATGTGGCAGTCTGGAGCCCTCCCCGGATCAGCAGAGGGGGTGGAGCAGCAACCAGGATTGCTCGGGAGAGTGGGATAATTGGCCAAGTACAATTGGGGGGAAAAGGGAGAGAAATCCCCCCACCCAAAAAAAAAATATTGGTCTGGTCATGGATTTCCAGTTTAACCATGACCAGCTTGGCATTTGAAATGTGGCAATAGCAGTACCTGCTTAATATTTGACTCTGTACAGGTTCTGCCTTTTGGTTTTATGGATTTGTGCCTACTGGTAAATTGAATTTATTGATTTAATTGACATGCACTTCAATTCAGACCAGAAAGTCAGCCATTTTAGTTCTCATTGTGCAGTTTTGGTCAGTGATCACAGAAATAATCTGCTTCAGTACTTCTTCTTGGCCTTCCAACCATCATCTATACTCAGTTAGACACCAGGAGAAGTTGTGCTGTTGTTTTTGAATCAACCCATTATGTGTTTTTGAACTCAACTAATGAACCTCTGGCTGCAGTGGCGATGCTAGGGTCTGTTGGGGCCCTAGGCAAAAATATTCAGGAGGGGCCCCCAACCAGCGTTCATCGCCATTATGTTATAAATAATCTGACACCAACAAAAAATACACAAAATACAAACTTTTTTTATTATTCCAAATGTGCACATAATGTAACTTTCAAAATATAAAGAACAATAAAAACCAGAACATTGTCATACTATAAATATATAAATTATCAGGCTAGTGCAAATGCTGCCACTCACATCAAAAGAAAATAAGAAATAAGTTGGCACAGTATACATATATAGAACAATAAAACACAGTAAATAACTTAAAATAAAAACAATATAAACATATCTCCAAAATATATAAACCCACAGTCTAAGCTCAACAACCACCTTTAACCCTCATAGGGATATTTAGGAACATTTTTGTCCTCTAAGGAGCTGAGTGTAAAGAGACTAAAAATGCTGCTTACGGGCCTTGGCTAGTGCAAAGGCTGCCACTATGTCTCCCAGATCCAAAGACCTTCGCACATTGTGCTCTACTGAAATAAGAGCCAGTCCTGAAAGTCTCTCCTGGGACATGTTTGAACTGAGGTAGGTTTTTATGAGTTTTAAAGCTGAGAAGCTTCTCTCTCCAGAGGCAACAGTGACTGGAAGAGTTAATAGCAGACGAAGGGCAATGCTGAGGTTTCCATAGAGACCCAGAAGTTGTTCTGTGTCTCTCTTGTAGGGCCCCTCCCTTGTAGGGGCCCTACAAGGGAGGGTTGCTACTGTGATGTCATGTCATTGCAAATCGTCCATTGGTTGTTTAAGACGGAGGGGGTTGCGGTCACTGCTTTGGAGTAAATTCTGTCAGCCCTTGGCGGCCCCCTACTGCATGGGGCTCCAAGCAGTTGCCTGGCTTGCCTGTTCGGAAGCCTCGCCTCTGTCTGGCCATCAACGTTGTCAGTGTACAACACACTACTATCAACAAAATAACACTTTTCTGTGAAAACAAAAAACAAACTTGAAACAGGCAGACCACAAATGCAAACACGTACACAAATACAGGCTCACCTTGTGTCTCCTTGTTTTTCCTGAGGTCTTCAAGGCACTGAAGGCTCTCTGCGTTCTCCAGCCCTAGCTTGTTGTTAAGGTACAAAAACAGGAGGATCATGACAATGATGAAGGCGCCAACGGCTGTCAAAAACCCCAGTGCTTCTGGAGAAACTGTGGGCACAACAGAGAGTGGGCAATGTCAGAGGAGAGAATCAACAGGGGAAGTCAAGTCCTTCCAAACTGAAGAAGACAGTATCACGGGAGTTCAAACTTTCACAGTATCATTTTAATTTCTTTTCTTTTTTTTGTCTCCAAAAGGAAATGATGGGTCTGATGAGAGCTAAGAGTCCAGGCAGACTCAGTATCATGGTTACTGAAGCATGTTCAATGAGGATCATTAGTTTATATCATCACCATCATCATCATCAGTTCCGTAACCTATGGAGGTCATAGGAGCACAGCTGATGCCTCAACAGGTTGGGTCATCATTGTGTTTCAGTAGGGGAGTACCTGGTGGTCCCTATCTCCTCTCCAGGTATGGATGGCCGCTGGTTCACAGAGGAACTCATCCGCCCTTTGACAGGTTTTGTTTTTAGCCCTGCTGGGTGTCCACACACCCTCCTCACAACCCAAGGGTTGAAGTGGGGGTGCCGGTTTAGTCGCCAATAACCCGACGGTTGCAGTTTAACGTCATACCCAGGACAATGAGGATACTCATCCTCATAATTGTGGACGTAACTTGATATGTACAGCTTGAAACCTTTCACCCATTTGCTGGTAGGTGCAGGTGAAAGTTTGTCGACAATTCTGTGCATGTCGTTGACATTTATCCATGGTAAATCTTGAAGGCATTGCAAAAGATATGCCATTGTCAACAGCACACGCCAACAAACAGGAAACTGGTATGACCGCTGGAGTAGAAACCCGAAGTCGGTGGGCTACAGTTATGCAAAGAGTCGATTGTGCTTCAAAATTGTGATTCCAGGAATGCTGCATTATTAAAATCGTCACAGCTCAGGATCACAATTTTGCACCCCTGGTTACTCCCTCTTTTAACCCTCCTTAAAATAACGCATCTTATTCTTTTTTGTCGCTGTTAGAACTATTGCTGAATGTTTAAAATTATATTTATCTATTTTTATTATTTTTACTCGAGTCTAGCTGCAAGGAAACAGTTGCTATATAAGGCCTCTAAAAGCCCCAACCATCTCCAGCTCACAAAAGAAAACCTACACTGATGCCAAGAGACACCGAGCACCCTCAACTGCTCCTGCACTTTCTCCCACATGTGTCAAGACAATGCTCAATGCATCACAAAGGACACACACAAAACGTGTTGATGCATGCAAGTAAACACCACTTAATTTATTCTCCACAAATTTTACCCAATTGCAATAATACAGCAAATGGGACCCAACTAAGTAAATGTTCACACTTACACAACCAGGCCATTTAGTGTGTAAATTATCTGTAACTACATGCTGGTTAGGGCCCTTTGTATCCACTTAAGGCATTTTAGTTGAGTTAACAGTACCATCTCCATCCAACATTTTAGCATTTCTATACAAAGGACAGATGATTTACTGTTATTGCCACGGCAGTATCACTGAAAAGGCTTTTCCGTTTGATTGTACTGCTAATGACATCACACCTAAGAGTACAGACAGTAGAATGATGAAACAATAGACAAAAGTATAAAAATAAAATAAAAAAGACAAATACAGCAATTAAGGAAGATAAAATATAAAATCAAGCCGTTTCAGGAATCACGAATAGCAAGCACATGGTTTTTAAAACACTAAAATGACCATTTTGACCGTTTTGGATTTTCAAAGTTTAATAATTGCGAAAAAAGAAGATACAGACCTGTCACCCCATGAATTCTCCTAAATTAGCATATATTTGCATTAAAATGAGTTTTAGATCAATCGCATAAAAAAAGTTATGATAAGATCTACCTAAAATGACCAGGAGCGGTCAGCATGACCGTCGCGTAATTTGCACGTGATCGTACGCGTCATGCCACTATTATGAGGTGTGTTGGTCGCATCATTTCCTTTGCGAAGTTCAATGCTCTGTCCTAGAAAAGAAATGGCATTCTCCAGTGTAGAGTAATAGTCTAAACTTGATTTCTGATAAGTAGGGGGGTTGCAACACATCTACAGTGGATCAAGAACGTACAATCTAGCTGTAATCAGTTTTGACCAGATCATCTCGCCCTATTATACGTTTTACAGTTCTCCTAATGTTGACCATAAAAGACGCGCATCCGCGGGACTGTCAAAGAGACGAGTCTGTCCTTGGAAGTGGACTCATAGGCAGGCGGGATAAAGCAGGCTGAAACGGACGTTCTTCTTGTACAGGTCTGCCTTCAACTTGATGAAAACCGCACGCTTCTTTGCTAGGCTGGGTAGATATAAATCTTGGGCCCTCGGCAGAACAACTGTTCCCTTTTCCTGCGAGTGATGCATTCCTTGTCTTTGAAGCAGTGAAAAAGCACACAAATTTAGGTCTTGCCCCCCCGTTTCCGGAGGTCAGTGGATGCCCAAGCCTGTGTGCACGATTAAGGATGGACGGAGTGGGAAAAACGTCTTTTCTAAACGCTTCCACGAGAAACTCTTATATGAATTTCACCAGGTTGGCTCCTTCCATTTTTTTAAGGAATTCCAATAATTCTCAGGTTTGATCAGTGGGATCTATTTTTCAAGTTCATCGGTCTTAGCTTTAAGCTAGGTGTTCTCCAATTCGAGAGCAGCGCATTTTGTTTCCAGTGCCACCAGTCTGTTGCTGTGGTCTGATGGTGTGTGCTTGACCTCATTTAATATTTGACCATGAGAGTCGGTTGTGGCTCGAATCTTGTCCAAAGACGCTGAGATGGGCGAAAGCGCACTTTCAGGTGCTTCTTTTAACAGTGTAGTTGATTGATGTAGTTCTTTCAGTAGAACAGCACGAAGTTTGTCTAGCTCGACGTTAGCTTCAGTATCAGACGCCATTACACGACTCGTGGCTTCTTGTGGGGTTAGCATTGTCCCTTCACTTTTGTCTTTTCTATATTTCCTTGTCATTTTGTGGGACATGGCGGGGGATTTAGTCTTGCAGCCCAATGTAAAAGTCAAAAATAGGAGTAAAAATTACCAACAGAACTTGAAGGCTTAAAGAAACAAGTTGTTTTTAGCAGCCTCCCTCACATGCGTCTTGCTCGTTACATGCTTAACCTCACTGCAGTATTTTAAAAATGATTCTGTGATTCAATGGAAGCTATGAAGGGATCAGTGAACTGGAGTTATATGTATATTCAGTCCTCTTGGTCCTTGTCAGAACTCCAGCAGCAGCGTTCTGTACGAGTTGTAGCTGGTTAGTAGCTTTTTAGGGAGACCAGCAAAAAGATCATTACAATCGTATAATCTACAGGAAATAAAGGCATGGATAAATTTCTCTAAGTCTTCTTCAGACATTAATCCTTTCATTCTTGGTATGTTTTTAAGATGGTAAGAAGCCAACTGTGTTACTGTCTTTATGTGGCTATCAAAATTTAGTTCTGAGTCTATAATTACATGACGATTCCTAGCTTTGCTTGTAGTCTTGACTGACAGGGACTAAAGGTGAGCAATAACTTTGAACCTCTCTCTCCTAATGTCTTCACACATGATCAGTAATCCAGGTAAGAACATCAAAGAAGGTTAAATCACTTCATCTGTATACAACATTTATTGACAGATACATTTCATCACTCAACTAAAGATAAAGACAACTGAAGATGTGTCTTAGTTGAGTGATGAAATGTATCTGTCAAGAAACGTTGTATACAGATGAAGTGATTCAACCTTCTTTGACTTTCTCCTAAGGCCAAAGACATTCAGGCATTAATTTGTTCTAATCACCGACAAAGTATATCTAATCTCATCACAGGATTGGGTCGCGGTGGCAGCAAGCAGATGTCCCTCTCCTCAGCAACACCCTCCAGCTCCTCCTGGGGGGATCCCAAGGTGTTCCCAGGCCAGAGTGGATATGTAGTCCCTCCAGCGAGTTCTGGGTCTACCCCAGGGTCTCCTCCCGGTTGGAGGCGCCCGGAAACCTCCAAAGGAAGGCATCCTAATCAGATCCCCGAACCACCTCAACTGGCTCCCTTTGACGCGAAGAAGCAGCGGCTCTACTCCGACCTCCCTACAGATGTACGAACTCTTTACCCTATCTTTAAGGCTAAGCCCAGACACCCTACGGAGGAAACTCATTTCAGCCGCTTGTATTTGAGATCTCACCCTTTCGGTCACTACCCAAACCTTATGACCATAGATAGGTGAGAGCTGGAATGAAAATTGACTGGTAAATTGGGAGCTTTGCCTACTGGCTCTGCTCCCTCTTCACCAAAACGGTCCGGTACAACGTCTGCATTACTGCTGATGCTATACCAATCTGCCTGTCAATCTCCCGCTCCATCCTACCCTCACTTGTGAACAAGACCCTGACATACTTGAACTCCTTCACCTGAGGCAACAACTCATCCCCATCCCGGAGGGAGCAATCCACCATTTTCCGGTAGAGAACCATGGCCTCAGAATTGGAGGTGCTGACTCTCACCCCGGCCATTTCATACTCAGCTGCAAACTACCCCAGTGTGCGCTGAAGGTTGCATTATGATGAAGCCAACAAAACCACATCATCTGCGAAGAACAGAGATGCAATTCTGAGGTTCCCAAAACGGACACACTCCTCACCTTGGCTGCGTCTTGAGATCCTGTCCATGAATATCACAAACAGAATCAGAGACAAGGGACAACCTTGGCAGAGTACGCCACCCACCGAAAACGTGTTTGACTTTGTGCCAAGAATGCGGACACAGCTCTCACTTTGGTTATACAATGACTGGATGGCTTGTAGCAACTGCCCTGGTACCCCATACTCCCGCAGTATCTCCCACAGAGTGCCCCAGAGTACACGGTCATAAGCCTTCTCCAAGTCCATAGAACAAATGTAGACCGGTTGGTCAAACTCCCATGCCTCCCTCGGCACTCCCGCAAGGGTGAAGAGTTGGTCCGTTGTTCCATGACCAGGACAGAATCCACATTGTTTCTCCTGGATCCGAGGTTCGACAATCGGTCAGAGCCTCCTTTCCAGCACCCTAGAGTAGACTTTCCCAAGGAGGCTGAGCAGTGTGATGCCCTAATAATTGGAGCAGACCCTCTGGTCCCCTTTTTTAAATATGGGAACCACCATCCCAGTCTGCCACTCCACATGTACTGTCCCCGACCTCCACGCGACACTAAAGAGGTGTGTCAGTCAAGATAGCCCAACAATGTTCAGAGCCTTCACTATCTCAGGTTGAATCTCAGCCACATCTGGCGCCTTGCCACCGAGGAGCTTCTAAACTACCTCAGAGACCTCTGTCAGGGATATGGGTGGGGTTTCTGCCCAAGTCTTCAGACTCTACCTCCTCCACTGAGGACATGTTAGTCGGGTTCAGGAGCTCTTCAAAGTGTTCTTTCCACCGCCAGACAACATTCCCAGTCCGGGTCAGCAGTCCCCTTCCCCACCCCTGGCTGAACACAGCCTGAGTCAAGCCCTGAACACAGCCTGAGTCAAGCCCTGCTGAGTCACCGGATGGTTTGCCAGAACCTTCTTGAGGCCAATCGAAAGTCCTCCTCCATAGCCTCGCTGAACTCCTCCCATACCTGAGGTTTTGCTTCCATAACCATCGAAGCCGCAGCCCTTCTGGCCTCCCGGTACCTGTCTGCTGCTTCAAGAGACCCCAGGGCCAACCAAGTCCAAAAGGCCTCCTCCTTCAGACTGATGGCTTCCCTCACCACTGGTGTCCACCAGCGGGTTCTTAGGTTGCCACCTCGACAGGCACTAATGACCTTATGACCACAGCTCCTACCTGCCGCATCTACAATAGAGGCTTTGAACATTGGCCCACTCAGACTCCACGTCCCTAGTCTCCCTCTTGATACATGGGAACTTCTTCTGGAGGTGGGAGTTGAAGACCTCACGGACAAGGGCCTCCAACAGACGTTCCCAGTTCACCCTCACTACATGTTTGGGTTTGCCAGGTCTGTCCGGCAGCCTTCCCCGCCATCTGATCCAACTCAGCACCAGGTGGTGATCAGTTGACAACTCTGCTCTTCTCTTCACCTGAGTGTCCAAAACATATGGCCGCAGATCTGATGATACGACCACAAAGTCTATCAATGATCTTTGGCCTAAGGCGTTCCAAGTACACTTATGAACTACCTTATATTCAAACATGGTGTTTGTTATGGCCAATCTACGACTCGCACCGAAGTTAAATCACAAGGCATCCGGGGGGGGGGGGGGACGTTCCTCCCAATCATGCCCCTTCAGGTTTCTTCATCATAGCCCACATGAGTATTGAAGTCCCTCAGCAGAAGTATAGAGTCCCCAGGCAGAACCCTATCCAGGACACCACCCAGAGACCCCAAGAAGGCCGGATACTCCAAACTGCTATTCGGTGCATAAACACACACAGCAGTCAACTTGCAGTCGTATAGAGGCGACCCTCTCATTCCCTGTGGAGAACTCAACCAGGGACTTGTGAGTATCCTCACACCCACCCGGCGTCTGTCACCTTGTCTGGTGGCCAGGCCTTGGCCCATGGGGCCCGATCGGGCCCAGCCCAAAAAACAACATGGAGCCACCACCCCGTGGACCCACCACTCCCGGGTCTGAGCATTGGGGTGGGGTGTAATCATACTTTGGCGGTATCCATATTTTCACACCGCCATACCGACCTTAAAATCTACCGCGGTATGGGGTATACCGTATCAATAATAAGATATATAAATAAGGTCATAAAGTGTTTGCGTTCTGTGAACACGTGTTACCGCACGGTGGCAGCACTGCGCTAAAACACTTACTTTACCTTACCAACCAAAAGCTAATTTATTATTGATATAATAACAACCAAAAAAAACAGTCCAAGTCAAGATGACCTTAAGAAGTGGGTGTCAAACACGGAAACTTTCGTTTTATTATACTTTTATTATTCAACACAGTGACAACGGTCAAAATAAAGTGTCGACCTAAACATCATAGCAATGGCAACAATAAATTACAAATGAAAAGCCGAATTCTGACATAAAGCACACTAAGCCTAATTGTTTTTCATAAATATTTATATTTAACATTGAAACATTATTTTTTTTAAAACATAGTAAAAACGAAAATATTGCGTGTGTAGGCCTGAACAGAACAGTCGAAACGCAGCACAAAATTACAAAAATGTACATCTCTGGGAAGGCAGTCCGGGAAACCTATTTCCTGCCTGGAAGTTCGCACTGCTTATCCGGTGTATTGATCAGGTTCATTATCCGATGTATTGATCAGGTTCATTATCCAGTGTATTGACCAGGTTCATTATCCGGTGTATTGACCAGATTCATTATCCAGTGTACTGGCCAGGTTCATTATCCAGTGTACTGGCCAGGTTCATTATCCGGTGTATTGACCAGGTTCATTATCCGGTGTATTGATCAGGTTCATTATGCAGTGTATTGACCGGGTTCATTATCCAGTGTATTGACCAGGTTCATTATCTGGTGTATTGACCAGGTTCATTATCCAGTGTATTGACCAGGTTTATTATCCGGTGTATTGACCAGGTTCATTATCCAGTGTATTGATCAGGTTCATTATCCGGTGTGTTGATCAGGTTCATTATCCAGTGTATTGATCAGGTTCATTATCCGGTGTATTGATCAGGTTCATTATCCGGTGTGTGGATCAGGTTCATTATCCAGTGTATTGACCAGATTCATTATCCGGTGTATTGATCAAGTTCATTATCCGGTGCATCGATCAGGTTCATTATCCAGTGTATTGACCAGGTTCATTAGCCGGTGTATTGATCAAGTTCATTATCCGGTGCATCGATCAGGTTCATTATCCAGTGTATTGACCAGGTTCATTATCCAATGTATTGACCAGGTTCATTATCCGGTGTATTGACCAGATTCATTACCCGGTGTATTGATCAGGTTCATTATCCAGTGTGTTGATCAGGTTCATTATCCACTGTATTGATCAGGTTCATTATCCGGTGTATTGACCAGGTTCATTATCCAGTGCATTGACCAGGTTCATTATCCGGTGCATTGACCAGGTTCATTATCCGGTGTGTTGATCAGGTTCATTATCCGGTGTGTTGATCAGGTTCATTATCCAGTGTATTGACCAGATTCATTATCCGGTGTATTGATCAAGTTCATTATCCGGTGCATCGATCAGGTTCATTATCCAGTGTATTGACCAGGTTCATTAGCCGGTGTATTGATCAAGTTCATTATCCGATGCATCGATCAGGTTCATTATCCAGTGTATTGACCAGGTTCATTATCCAATGTATTGACCAGGTTCATTATCCGGTGTATTGACCAGATTCATTATCCAGTGTATTGATCAGGTTCATTATCCAGTGTATTGACCATGTTCATTATCCGGTGTGTTCATCAGGTTCATTATCCAGTGTATTGACCAAATTCATTATCCGGTGTATTGATCAGGTTCATTATCCGGTGTATTGACCAGGTTCATTATCCGGTGCATTGACCAGGTTCATTATCCGGTGTGTTGATCAGGTTCATTATCCGGTGTGTTGATCAGGTTCATTATCCAGTGTATTGACCAGATTCATTATCCGGTGTATTGACCAGGTTCATTAGCCGGTGTATTGATCAAGTTCATTATCCGGTGCATCGATCAGGTTCATTATCCAGTGTATTGACCAGGTTCATTATCCAATGTATTGACCAGGTTCATTATCCGGTGTATTGACCAGATTCATTATCCAGTGTATTGATCAGGTTCATTATCCAGTGTATTGACCAGGTTCATTATCCGGTGTGTTGATCAGGTTCATTATCCAGTGTATTGACCAAATTCATTATCCGGTGTATTGATCAGGTTCATTATCCGGTGTATTGACCAGGTTCATTATCCGGTGTATTGACCAAATTCATTATCCGGTGTATTGACCAGATTCATTATCCGGTGTGTTGATCAGGTTCATTATCCGGTGTATTGACCAAATTCATTATCCGGTGTATTGACCAGATTCATTATCCGGTGTATTGACCAGGTTCATTATCCGGTGCATTGACCAGGTTCATTATCCGGTGTATCGATCAGGTTCATTATCCAGTGTATTGACCAGGTTCATTATCCAGTGTATTGATCAGGTTAATTATCCAGTGTATTGACCAGGTTCATTATCCGGTGTGTTGATCAGGTTCATTATCCAGTGTATTGACCAAATTCATTATCCAGTGTATTGATCAGGTTCATTATCCGGTGTATTGACCAGGTTCATTATCCGGTGCATTGATCAGGTTCATTATCCGGTGTATTGACCAGGTTCATTATCCGGTGTATTGACCAGATTCATTATCCGGTGTATTGATCAAGTTCATTATCCGGTGTATTGACCAGGTTCATTAGCCGGTGTATTGATCAAGTTCATTATCCGGTGCATCGATCAGGTTCATTATCCAGTGTATTGACCAGGTTCATTATCCAATGTATTGACCAGGTTCATTATCCGGTGTATTGACCAGATTCATTATCCAGTGTATTGACCAGATTCATTATCCAGTGTATTGATCAGGTTCATTATCCAGTGTATTGATCAGGTTCATTATCCGGTGTGTTGATCAGGTTCATTATCCAGTGTATTGACCAGGTTCATTATCCAGTGTATTGACCAGGTTCATTATCCAGTGAATTGATCAGGTTCATTATCCGGTGTATTGACCAAATTCATTATCCGGTGTATTGACCAGATTCATTATCCGGTGTGTTGATCAGGTTCATTATCCGGTGTATTGACCAAATTCATTATCCAGTGTATTGACCAGGTTCCTTATCCGGTGTATTGACCAGGTTCATTATCTGGTGCATTGATCAGGTTCATTATCCGGTGTATTGACCAGGTTCATTATCCGGTGTATTGACCAGATTCATTATCCGGTGTATTGATCAAGTTCATTATCCGGTGCATCGATCAGGTTCATTATCCAGTGTATTGACCAGATTCATTATCCGGTGTATTGACCAGGTTCATTATCCGGTGTATTGATCAAGTTCATTATCCGGTGCATCGATCAGGTTCATTATCCGGTGTATTGACCAGGTTCATTATCCAGTGTATTGATCAGGTTCATTATCCGGTGTATTGACCAGGTTCATTATCTGGTGCGTTGATCAGGTTCATTATCCAGTGTATTGACCAGGTTCATTATCCAGTGTATTGATCAGGTTCATTATCCAGTGTATTGATCAGGTTCATTATCCAGTGTATTGATCAGGTTCATTATCCGGTGTATTGACCAGATTCATTATCCAGTGTATTGATCAGGTTCATTATCCAGTGTATTGATCAGGTTCATTATCCGGTGTGTTGATCAGGTTCATTATCCGGTGTATTGACCAGGTTCATTATCCAGTGTATTGATCAGGTTCATTATCCGGTGTATTGACCAGATTCATTATCCAGTGTATTGACCAGGTTCATTATCCGGTGTATTGATCAAGTTCATTATCCGGTGCATCGATCAGGTTCATTATCCGGTGTATTGACCAGGTTCATTATCCGGTGTATTGATCAGGTTCATTATCCGGTGTATTGACCAGATTCATTATCCAGTGTATTGATCAGGTTCATTATCCGGTGTATTGACCAGGTTCATTATCTGGTGCGTTGATCAGGTTCATTATCCAGTGTATTGACCAGGTTCATTATCCAGTGTATTGATCAGGTTCATTATCCAGTGTATTGATCAGGTTCATTATCCAGTGTATTGACCAGGTTCATTATCCAGTGTATTGACCAGGTTCATTATCCAGTGTATTGTTCAGGTTCATTATCCAGTGTATTGGCCAGAATCATTATCCAGTGTATTGATCAGGTTCATTATCCAGTGTATTGATCAAGTTCATTATCCAGTGTATTGGCCAGGTTAACGAACAACTTCTTTTCCACTGTGCAGAACGACACCATTTCTTTTGCCAAGTAGCGTGTCACTGCATCTGTGCAATCTCTCCATCGTGCACTTTTTAAATATATTTGGCGGACCTTGAAAAAGCACCCATAATCGTTTGTGCTTGTTGCAGCAGGAATTGATGACAGTGGTGTGGGGGGCACAGGCCTACTCCTACTCAACTCCGCTGATTTGGCTGGGTGGTGATTGCTTAAGTGAGATCAGAGATCTGATGTGTTCCCCTCCTTTGCGGTGACTTGTTTCTGACAAAGTCGACATGTAGATATATCAACATCTTTTGGCTCCCCCCTTGTCATCTGGCTCAAAACCAAAACACTGCCACACAGGAGCCTTCACATTTTTTTTAGCAACCAAATTGCTACAGCTCTCCATCTTGTCACTTCAATTCTGTCTCTCAAAAATTGTTAACAACACCTCACATGATGCATAGCGCGGGAATTTAAGTACACGTGTGCGAGAGTCATTCAGTTTCCTGACTACATTTGTCGGTTACCCTTGACTGGCTTCTTGAGTCTCCTGGGTAGAGATGAAAGGACGGCATTGTAAGTGGCAGATAGGTGGTGTCGCAGACCTCCTCCTCTGTTGAGGGATGGTTTTTCCAGTTTCGCATAGATGGCTTCCTTCACCCCTCTTTCAAACCATCTATCTTCCCTGTCCAAAATGTGTACGTTGCTGTCCTGGAAGGAGTGTGTCTTCTCCTTTAGGTGTAGATAGACTGCTGAGTCTTGTCCTGAGGAGTTTGGCCTTCTGTGTTGGGCCATCCGTTTGTGTAGTGGTTGTTTGGTTTCTCCTATGTATAGGTCAGTACAATCCTCATTGCATTGAACAGCATACACCAGATTGCTTTTCCGGGTGTGTGGTACACGGTCTTTGGGATGAACCAGTCTTTGTCGGAGTGTGTTGCTGAGTTTGAAGTATACCGGGATGCGGTGTTTGTTGAAAATTCTCCTGAGTTTCTCGGAGACCCCAGAAACATATGGGATGACTATGTTATTCCTTCTGTTCCTTTTCTCCTCGTCGCTCACCTGGTTGGTCTCTTTGGAACGTGTTGCAGTTTTCACAAAGGTCCAACTGGGGTAGCCGCAGGTTTTTAAAGCTCCCCTCAGGTGTTTGTGTTCTTCCCGTTGGGCCTGAGTGCTGCTGGGCACATTGTCAGCTCTGTGTTGCAGAGTTCTGATGACGCTCAGTTTGTGTTCCAGAGGGTGGTGTGAGTCGAAAAGTAGATATTGGTCTGTGTGTGTGTAGGTTTCCTGTAAACCCCAATGTGGAGGCTCCTGTCTTCCCCAATGTGGACGTCACAGTCCAAGAAGGGCAAACTGTTGTTCTTTATGTCTTCCCTTGTGAACTTAAATGTTCTTGTCCACTGAGTTGATGTGTTTGGTAAACGCTTGCACCTCTTGTATTTGGATTTCGACCCATGTGTCATCCACATATCTGAACCAGTAGCTCGGAGGTGTTCCTCTGAAGGAGTTCAGGGTCCTGTGTTCTACCTCTTCCATATATAAGTTGGCCACAATGGGAGATACTGGTGAGCCCATTGCACAGCCGTGTTTCTGTCTGAAAAACTGGCCCCTGAATTGGAAATATGTAGTGTTCAGGCAAAGGTCCAGTAGTTGGCAAATCTGGTCTGGGCTGAGGTTTGTCCTATTGTGGAGGGTGTTGTCCCGTAGCAAACGTTGCCTCAGTTTCCAAAGCCTCCATGGTTGGGATGCAGGTGAATAACGAGGTCACGTCGTAGGATACCATGGTTTCATTCAGTTCCAGTTTTACGCCTTGGACCTTGTTCACAAAGTCAGTGGAGTTTTGGATATGGTGAGGTGTTTCGCCCACTAAAGGGGTCAAGATGTTGGCTATATGTTTGGCAATGTTGTAAGTGACCGAATTTATGCTCCTGACGATGCGCCTGAGGGGGCTTCCATCTTTATGGATCTTAGGGAGTCCATATAAGCATGGAACGTTATCTTGAGGGTAGAGACGGTGGTATTGTATGCCGTCCTTTCATCTCTACCCAGGAGACTCAAGAAGCTTAGCCTCCAAGAACAACAGTCGGTCACTAACTGCTCCAACGACTCATGACCACTGAATGGAGCACTAACAAAGTCGAAACTAACACCCCCAATGACTGTCGCTGCCTAACATCGGAACACAAAGAGCCACGCATATCAATACCTCTGATAACGACGGGCTTTGCTAAACATCGGAACACAAAGAGCCATGGTCATCAATAGCTCTGATAACGACTCCAAAGAGGATAAATATCTGAGTTTCATCACCAGCCAGTCAGACTAGCTTGGTCTAGTCAGAAAGACACAAACTGAGGAAGCCTCTTGAATGAGAGGCGAAACGTCTTCACGGATATATACCAAGTCCAGTTGCACTTGATTCAATTCCTTTGGATAACCATGACCTGGATGAATGAGAACATTCACAGACATACTCTATTACACGTTCGCTGATCCAAATATCGCAGAGATGCGCAAGTGGAATGAGCACGCTTGCTTAACTGAAGAATTGGGCTTGGCGGTATGACTGTATGAGAAAACCATACCACGGTGTCAATTTAGTACCCCAGTATACGGTATTTTCGGTATACTGCCCAAGCCTAGGTGTAATGCAGGCCAGCCGGCAGGCAAAGGCAGCCACCGGGGTGTGCCGACTTCTGGCATCGCAGAATGGTCCTCGGGATGTGGACTGAACCTTCTCTAGCAGGGAAGAAGCCTGAGCTGGTGTGGGAGGTGGAGCGGTACCAACTAGATATAATTGGGCTCACCTCCACAATCCATACATAGCATTGGCTCTGGTATCAAATTCCTGGAGAGAGGCTGGACTCTTTACTTTTCAAAGTGTATCTGAGGACCATAATCATTTGCCAAGACAGCTTTGTATATCTGACTGTCATCTGCATAGTTTTGGTAAGAGTCATTGTTGTGTCACAGAACTGGACCTAATGGGAGCATGTAAAGGTTAAATAGTACTGGCCCAGGGACTGAGCCTTGGGGGACCCTGCAAGTTATTTTCTTCCAATCAAATACATAGCAGCCAACTGAAACAAAGTATTCCCTTTCTTGTAAGTAATACTTGAACCAATTTAGCATATTTTTGGAGAGCCCAACCCATTTCTCCAACCTGCCTAAAAGTAGCGTATGGTCTACAGTATCAGAAGCAGCACTATGATCAAGAAGCATTAAGAAAGAGGTTTTGCTGGAGTCTGTGTTTAGACAAATGTAATTTAAAACCTTAAGTGCAGTTTTAGAAAGATAGAATTCTTCTTTCAGACACAAATAGGCTATCATGTTACTAAACAATAGGCCATTTTAGGGCTGTCGATCGACTAAAAAAAAACTAATTAATCGCACAATGATGTGATTAATCATAATTAATCGCTTTTTTTCTTCTTACAACCGAAGCTTGTAATAATGAATATTTAAATCTAAAATCACAGAATTGATGTAGAATAAACACAAAGGATGTATATTTAAATTCAAATGTTATCGTTAAACACCATATTTTAATCTTTGAACACAGATTCTCACCTGTGAATTACAGATTTCCAATAATACCATCAAGGCCATCAAAATAGACTGTCAACTCGAAAGGCATATTTCTTATATGCACAAACAGGAATAATAATAAAACCCAGACCTATATATTAAAGTGCCAGTTGAATTTCAAAACCATCCCCTACCCTCTCCAACTCCCCACCCTTCACCACTCAGGCCCTGTCAAAGTTCTCCCGTGTCCCCAATAGAGCTGTCCAACTTTATGGTAGGAATGAGAAGCTCCACTCGTGTTTTTGACCCCATTCCATTCAATCTTGTGAAGGACAGTCCCCCAGCTATCTCCTGACTCATCACAGAAATCATTAACTCCATCTTTAGCTCTGGTTTAGTCCCCCATATACTTAAACTGGCTGCCGTCCACCCCACCCTAAAAAAATCTGGATTCAACCCTGATATGATGAGAAACTTTGGGCCTATCTCCAGTCTCCCCTTTCTGTCAAAAATACCGGAACGTGTTGTTGCCTCCCAACTCAAAGCTCATCTCATCTCCAACGACCTGTTCGAACCATTTCAATCTAGTTTCCGTTCACAGCACAGCACAGAAACAGTTCTTCTTAAAGTCACTAACAACCCCCCTCTCTCCACAGACTCTGGCCACCTCAGCATTCTCATCCCCCTCGACCTCAATGCAGGTTTTGACACCATTAGCCACACCATTCTTTCCTCCCAACTTGAATCCTTCCTCAACATCACTGGTACTGCCCTCTGCTGGCTAAAGTCGTATCTCATAAACACACACCAGTTCATCAGCATCAACAACTGCACCTCTATCCCCACTCCTCTGTCCCAAGCCATCCCCCAGGGTGTGGTGCTTGGTCCTCTCCTGTACATTCTTTACATGCTCCCCCTTCGTAACATCATATGACGTCTGGTCTCCACTTCCACTGTTACGCTGATGACGTCCAGCTCTACATCTGCACTACATTCAACACAACTACCACTTGTCCCAGTCTGACCAACTGCCTCACTGAAATCAAATCATGGATGCAAGCCAAGTTCCTCAAACTAAATTGTGATAAATCTGACATGATCATCATCGGTCCCAAATCCCTTACCAAAACCATCCACAAGTTCTGCCTTACCATCGATAACTCCACTCTGTCCCCCTTCCCACACATCCACAACCTTGGCATCATTTGACAGCAACCTCTCCTTAGAACATCAAGTAAATCAAATCACTGCCTTTTTCTTCTCCTCACTCACGAAGCCCCTCATAACTAGGCCCCCTCTTACCGCACTGACCTGCTCCACTACCATACTCCTTCCTGCAGCCTTCGCTCCTCCGACGCCAACCTCCTGTCTCCACCACACAGGACCAAGCACTGGACCTGGGGCGACAGGGCCTTCTCCATAGCTGCCCCCTCCCTCTGGAACTCCCTCCCCAAACACATCAGAGACCGCACCGATCTTTCTATATTCAAACCATTAATTAAAACTCACCTCTTTAGAATTGTTTTTAAAGTGTGATGAATGTTGTGGTGTTTTATGCTTTTGCTGTGTTTTTTATATTCATTTTTACACATGTAAAGCATCTTTGAAAAGCCCTGAATAAATAAAATGTATTATTATTACGACCTTGTAACAAGGTCTGATGAAACACAAGGCCAGATGAAACGTATGCCTCCTAAGCTGTTGTACATAGTATATAATCAGAATATGCCAGAGTACGAGTGACGCAGTAAGGTAGATGATGACAAGGACCATACTAGCTCGCTGACTTCTTCACCATATCAGCAGCAAATGAGACAGCTACACTGGCATCAATGAGAACGGACTCTAAATTGAAACATACAAGCCACTGGGCTTGTGTCTTACTCAAGGGCTCAAGTGATAGCATTAATTTACTCGAGGAGAGATAGTCATTTATAGTTTTTCAAATGTGATTTTGGCTCGTTATTTAATGGTTTACTAGCATTAAAAAAAACACCAGAACGCAGGAATAAAAGTCCCTGAATCTCAAATCTCCCCAGATCCCCCCAACTACCCATCCATCCATTATCCAAACCGCTTCTCCTGCTCTCAGGGTTGCGGGGATGCTGGAGCCTATCCCAGCAGTCATTGGGCTCCACACAGAGGACGACCCGGGATGACCCCCAAGGTTGGACTACCCCGGGGCTCGAACCCAGGACCTTCTTCCTGTGAGGCGACCGCGCTAACCACTGCGCCACCGTGCCACTTTCACCCAAACCGATGCTTTGTTAGTGGGATTGGTTGGCCAGGGTCGAAGTGCTGGGCCATTCTCTTTTCTTTTTTTGCCCCAGGCCACCCCGGTAGACACTGACGACATAAAGCAAAGCAAGTCCTTGATAAAGGGTGAACTGTCTGCTCTTTCCTGTCCTACCTTTTCTGACGCAAACCAGCTCATGCACTCCACAGTTGCGCTCACCACCTGAAAAACAAAGTATTTTTAACAAGGTACTCTGATGACCTAAATAAAACATGTATCTGTACATTACAGTACACCCCCCACCCCCACCCAACCTCCACCCCCCCAAAAAAGGCATGAAAAGCAAAGAGATGAACAGACATTGGACAGTGACAGTCTGATCGGGCAGGTTGGGGCAAGTCATTATGATGTTTCTGTTCCTTCACTGTGGAACTTAATTGAAGACTTTAATGATGATAAGACAAAGATTTTGATTAACAGAACGTTTCCTTAAAAAAACAAACTAGGAGGATTAGAAAAATGCAAACATAATGAAGTTTTCCTCTTGCCAACCAAATTCCAAAACCTGTTTGCTGAAGTGCTCTTTGTTATGTATTCTGCTCTTGAAAGGGGGTTATGTTAAATAAAAATAACAGTGTTCATTAGAAACCTCAAACAATCTTTCTTTTTTTTGTCAATAATATTTTATTGGAAGGACCATTGGGTGTACAAATACAAATACAATGTAAATGTAAATGATTGTCCCTCCATATTTTGGTACCCCCCCTGCAGCCCCCTCCCACCAAACTCTCACCCATTGCCGATGCAAAAAATAAATAAATAAATAAAATAAAAAACATTAATTAGAGTAACAACAATTACAAGATAAATCAAAAACTACAAAATACAAATAAAATAGATTAGACAGCTTTACATCAACAAGATGTGTTCAATCATCTCATAAGTACCAAGTTCAGGAAGGATAGAGCATCATGTACAAATGACCTACAAGAAGTCCTTTCTGTTTACATAAGTCGTGCTTTACGAGGTCTTACATTTTAGTGATTGGAGAAAAATACATCCCATGTGTCATAAGTATGGTAGTCTTCACTGATACACAGCATTCAATTAAAATTAAGACTTAAAATACAAATAATATATGTGGTCTTAAACATAGGGAAGCACTGTCAGATGGTCCAAATAAGATAAGAGGAGCTGCCAGGTAGAGTACAATTTCTGGGCTGATCCGCAAATGTCAAATATAAATTTTTCTAGTTTAAGGAACATCATCATGTCCTCTAACAGGGATGACGACAAAGAGGGTGCAGGGGTGACGTATAAGAGTGGAGGAAAGTGCACACAGGTGGAGTATATCTTATGCAGGAGGTGCGACCTGAAAGGGATTGGAGACTGCAAGGTGGTGACAAGGGAGAACGTAGCTAAGCAGCATTGGATGGTGGTCTGCAGGATGACTTTGGAGACCAAGAAGAGGAAGCGAGTGAAGGAAGAGCCGAAGATCAAATGGTGAAAGTTGAAGAAGGAAGACTCTTGTGTGGAGTTCAGGCAAGAGGTAAGACAGGCACTGGGTGGTAGTGAAGAGTTGCCAGATGGCTGGACAACCACTGCAGAAATAGTGAGGGAGACAGCTAGGAAGGTCCTTGGTGTGTCATCAGGACAGAGGAAGGAAGACAAGGAGACTTGGTGGTGGAATGAGGAAGTACAGCAAAGTATACAGAGGAAGAGGTTGGCAAAGAAGTGGGATCATCAGAGATGAAGAAAGTAGACAGAAGTTCAAGGAGATGTAGTGTAAAGTGAAGAGAGAGGTGGTGAAGGCAAAGGAAAAGGTATATTGTGAGTTGTATGAGAGGTTAGACACGAAGGAAGGAGAAAAGGACCTGTACCAATAGAGAGATCGAGCTGTGAAGGATGTGCAGCAGGTTGGGGCGATCAAGGATAGAGATGGAAATGTGCTGACAAGCGAGGAGAGAAGGTTGGATGATGTGGAGATAGTGAATCAGGAAGTTCAGCGGATTAGCAAGGATGAAGTGAGGGCAGCTATGAAGAGGATGAAGAGTGGAAAGGCAGTTGGTCCTGATGACATACCTGTGGAGGCATGGAGATGTTTAGGAGAGATGGCAGTGGAGTTTTTAACTAGATTGTTTAACACAATCCTGGAAAGTGAGAGGATGCCTGAGGAGTGGAGAAGAAGCATACTGGTACCGATTTTCAAGAACAAGGGTGATGTGCAGAACTGTAGCAACTACAGAGGTATAAAGTTGATCAGCCACAGCATGAAGATTTGGGAAAGAGTAATAGAAGCTAGGTTAAGAGGAGGAGAGGTGACGATCAGCGAGCAGCAGTATGGGTTCATGCCAGGAAAGAGCACCACAGATGTGATGTTTGCTTTGAGAATGTTGATGGAGAAGTATAGAGAAGGCCAGAAGGAGGTACATTGTGTCTTTGTAGATTTAGAGAAAGCATACGACAGGGTGCTGAGAGAGGAGGTGTGGTATTGTATGAGAAAGTCAGGAGTTGCAGAGAAGTATGTAGGAGTGGTGCAGGATATGTATGAGGGAAGTGTGACAGTGGTGAGGTGTGCGGTTGGAATGACAGATGGGTTCAAGGTGGAGGTGGGATTACATCAAGGATTGGCTCTGAGCCCTTTCTTGTTTGATGGGCAGGTTGACGGACAAGATCAGGCAGGAGACCCCGTGGACGATGATGTTCGCGGATGACATTGTGATCTGTAGTGAGAGTAGGGTGCAGGTTGAGGAGAGCCTGGAGAGGTGGAGGTATGCACTGGAGAGAAGAGGAATGAATGTCAGTAGGAGCAAGACGGAATACATATGCATGAACAAGAGGGAGGACAATGGAAAGGTGAGGATGCAAGGAGTAGATGTGATGAAGGTGTATGAGTACTTGGGGTCAACTGTCCAAAGTAACAGGGAGTGCAGGAGAGAGGTGAAGAAGAGAGTGCAGGCGGGGTGGAGTGGGTGGAGAAGAGTGTCAGGAGTGATTTGTGACAGAAGGGTACCAGCAAGAGTTAAAGGGAAGGTTAACAAGATGGTAGTGAGACCAGCTAGACAGTGGCACTGATGAAAAGACAGGAGGTGGAGCTGGAGGTGGCAGAGATGAAGATGATAAGATTTTCACTGGGAGTGATGAAGAAGGACAGGATTAGGAAGGAGTATATTAGAGGGACAGCTCAGGTTGGACAGTTTGGAGACAAAGCACGAGACAAGATTGAGATGTTTTGGACATGTGTGGAGGAGAGATGCTGGGTATATTGGGAGAAGGATGCTGAATATGGAGCTGCCAGGGAAGAGGAGAAGAGGAAGGCCAAAGAGGAGGTTTATGGATGTGGTGAGGGAGGTGGCTGGTGTGACAGAGGAAGATGCAGTGGACAGGAAGAGATGGAAACGGATGATCCGCTATGGCGCCCCCTAACGGGAGCAGCCGAAATTAGTGGTAGTGGTGGTAGTAGTAGTAGTATAAATTCACTTAAAGTTTACAAAGGCAGATGTGCTCGGATGGCAGGAATGCTCACATGTCAACACAACAATATAATCAAGAGGAGTTTCAATAAGGTTTTTCGACATATTCTTAAATAAAAATCATAGTTCCTGTTCCATTTACTGAATTTTGTTAGTCATGCAATGTCACTTTAGTAAAGTGACATTTTAAATAACAATTCAGTTGTGCCGATTTGCCCTGTACAACATCAAGAAAATTGGACCCTACCTGTCTGAGCATTGCAGCACAACTTCTGGTACAGGCTCTTGTTATATCACACACTGACTACTGCAACTCCTTACTGGCAGGTCTCCCTGCATGCACTTTCAAACCTCTGCACATGATCCAGAACGCGGTGGCACGTCTGGTCTTCAACCAAACCAAAACAACACATGTCATTCCACTGTTCATATCCCTCCACTGGCTCCGAGTTGGTGCCTGCATCAAACTCAAACTCTTGATGCTCGCTTACAAAACAGCAACTAAAACGGCTCTCGCCTACCTGAACTCCCTCATTCAGGTCTACACTCAGTCCCGCTCACTACGCTTTGCCAGTGAAGGGCGCCTGGCACTTCCACCACAACAGGGCCCTAAGTCACTAGCCAGACTCTTCTCTTCTGTAGTTCCCGGTGGTGGAACGAGTTACCAAACTCCATTCGATCCACTGAGTCCCTCTCCATCTTTAGAAGAAGCTAAAGACCCAGCTCTTTCTCAACACCTCCACACCTGATGGTAAATACGTACATACATTAAATTCTTTATGAGACAGTACAAGCCTGTTTCATGCCATAAGCATCATCAGCTGTCAATGAAGCTACTCAAGCTACAGCTGATGACTGTTTATGGCATGAAACAGGCCTCTACTGTCTCATAAAGAATTTACTTGACTCACTGGCTTATTTTGTTCCTTATTTGTTGAGCACTTTCCCTACCGTTGAGTGTTTCTTTTTAACAAAGTTATATATATATGCACCCTGTGCATTGTCTTTGAGCACTGCCTGTTGACATCTATGTCCTATGGGACTTGAACCTGGTTTTTTGGCACTTACTCGCATTGTTGCCTCCTGCCTAGATCCTTGCTTGTGTTGTGTTAACTCTCAGATGTACGTCACGTTGGAAAAAGGCGTCTGCTGAATGAAATTGTAACATTGTAACACTGTAAACGTCGTGTAGACAGCTTCATTAGGCTACTTATTTAAAGTAAGGAGCTTATTAACTGGGTTGCTGTACAAATGTACACACAGTCACTGACAGATTCCAGGGGAGCTGCATGCTGGAGCTTATGAGGCTGCCTGGAGTCTCAACATGATCAAGGCAAAAATGCCTTTCTATTCTGCACAAAACATAAGGGAGGGAGCACAAGGAGATACTTCTGCTTGTGCACACTGGAACCTGCTCACTGTTTCAGTGTAAGCTCCCATCCTAGCCTGACAGTTTGCTGGAGGAGGTCCTGATTTTCCTTCAAGATTCAAAGTCATCACTGCTCTGGCGCACGGAAGAAACACATTGGGTGGCTATGCTGGCTTCTCTTTATATTCTTATCAAATGAACATTGCCTGTCTCAGCCTGGCCTGCATTTCCTGAGGAGGCTGAGGAGCGCCCGTCTACCCCCAAAATTCTCACCAACTTCTACCACTGCACCATAGAGAGCATCCTGACCATCTGCATCTCAGTGTGGTACGGCAACTGCACCTCAGTAGACCAGAAAGCTCTGCGGCGGGTCGTCAAGGCGGCCCAGCATATCACCGGTACCCAGCTCCCAGCCATAAGAGACATTTATCACAAACGCTGCCTTCCAAGGGGTCTGAGCATCAGCAGAGATCCCACCCACCCCAACCATGGACTGTTCGCCCCCCTGCGCTCTGGGAGGCGCTACAGGAGCCTCAGAGCCCGCACTACCAGGCTCAAAAACAGCTTCTTTCCACAAGCTGTTGCCCACCTGAACCTGGCCACCCACTGAATGTCTGTAGACATTTTTAAATATTTTGTACTCCAGATCTCTTTTAACTTATTTTCAGCTTTTGGTCTTCATGTGTGTATATCTTATACTGTGTTTGCTGTGTCTGTCTGTGTCTGTCTTGCACTGTTTGGTGAAGCCACAGCCCTCATTTCATTTTTAACATGTGCCTGCACATTGCTTTTAATGACAATAAGTTGAATTGAATTGAATTGAAACATCTGAGGAAGCTGCTCAGATTATTTTGCAGAAAAGGCCATGAAAGGATGGTGAATTCTACATCCATTTCTATTTTGACCAGAGTCAAGCAACCTACCCCCAAAACCAGTAGGTCGTAATAGTCCAACTAATACAGACTCAAATAAACCAACAGACATCATTAATAATTCCCTCATCTTCCACAAAGTCTCCAGCATGACCCCAATTGCGAGGGATTTCCACCCTACCTTTAAAAGAAGTTTCAATGTGTCCTTCGCTCTATCTCTGGTCAACTGGAAATCAAGATGCTGGAGCCCAGCCAGTGTATATTATTAACAGTATACATGTGAGGTATACATGTGAGGAACAGTATACGACCAAAGTAAGCTGGAGAATTATTTTTCTTCGGTCAAAAAGAGGCTAATTTATGTTACAGGTTAGCTAATTGTAGAGATATTTTTGAATTCTCGTGCCACAATTTGCTGTGTCCTGCACTCATTTTTTTAAATTCACACATTTAGTAGGTTTGAATGTATCTACATGCTTATATTATCTAAATAATTATATTTATACAAAGCAGAGTTGTTATCATGTCTGTGAATGTTCTCATGAGTGATCATGCTTGACTGACCAAGTGATGTTTAGCAGGGCTGGCTGGCCAGTAGAGGGCGCTGGGGCGCCGCCCCCTTCAAACATCAAAAGATGAAAATCTACCTAAACATGTTAAATATAATGTAGTTGTATAATACAAATAATGATGAAATAAAAGTGTTGTCAGTGTGTGAGCGCCTGTCAGCAGCATTAAATATTGGGTGAAATGGTATTTGGTTGGTTTCTGTCCGAATACATATACTTCCTGTCTGAATACATGTACTTCCTGTCTGAATCATATACTTCCTGTCTGAATACATATACTTCCTGTCCGAATACATATACTTCCTGTCTGAACACATATACTTCCTGTCTGAATACATATACTTCCTGTCTGAATACATATACTTCCTGTCTGAGGGGCACCGGCCAAACCATACCTTATGTAAGCCCTCAAACTCGTGGTGAGCAGGTGACCTGAGGCTGCTGTCTGATTGGTTTCTTCAGGTTTTCCATGGGGCGCCCCAGACACGCCCACTTTTATTGGCAACAAATTGGTATTGTTTTAATGTTTTTTGATCTAATGTGATTGGACAGTTCTCGTGGCTGTCAATCATGTTCACACCCACCACCACGCCTCGTCTCGACTGTCAATCATCCACCGTCCACGAACCCTGATAAAATCTGTAGGCTACATTGTCCTTCTTAATAACTGTGACAGTGGACATTAAAGCAGCTGTCAGGTGTGCTGCGCCCAGGTACATTACGCCCCCCCCCCAATTTTTAGCACCAGCCGCCACTGACGCTTAGTCTTCATCATTAAATTCTAGTTTGTCATTGGCACGTTGTGTAAATAGCCGTGTCTTGCCTCTAATTCTATTGATCCCTATTGTTTACAAGAGCCGCGCGCACGCACGCACGCACGCACACACACACACACACACTACTCTTGAAGAAGTATACTCTCACTTGAAAAGGCGAAAGATTTCTACGACGTGAAGAGCAACAACAGTGTCCTGTATACTCTCACGTTAGATGACGTCAACTCGCTGAAGGGGGAAATGTGCTGCATTTGGTACCCGGTTACCCTGGTAACAAGTGGATTGTTGGCGTGCGGTTTATCCAAAGCAGGTTTTGGTGAGCCATGCTGTGTTCCGTGGTCCCTGTATGCTGTCTAACAAACATAAAGCTGCAGCACGCCTGCACGTCAGGAGACGCGGCAACAGACTCCGACTTCTATGAAAGCGAGTCGGACGTCAGGTTGAACTCCTAGAAACACAATCAGCTGTGAAGCCGGTGCAGACGTTGGGGAGGGACGCTGACGAGCATGCTCAGAGACCTCCTGCAACCCAGAGACCTCCTGCAACCGAGAGACCTCCTGCAGCTCATAAACCTGCGGCCCAGAGACCTCCTGCAGCTCAGAAACCTGCGGCCCAGAGACCTCCTGCAGCTCAGAAACCTGCGGCCCAGACACCTCCTGCAGCTCAGAAACCTGCGGCCCAGACACCTCCTGCAGCTCAGAAACCTGCAGCCCAGACACCTCCTGCAGCTCAGAGACCTCCTGCAGCTCAGAAACCTGCAGCCCAGACACCTCCTGCAGCCCAGAGACCTCCTGCAGCCCAGAGACCTCATGCAGCTCAGAGACCTCCTGCAGCCCAGACACCTCCTGCAGCCCAGAGACCTCATGCAGCTCAGAGACGTCCTGCAGCCCAGAGACGTCCTGCAGCTCAGAGACGTCCTGCAGTGGTCCGTTCAGCACCACGACAGAAACACAAACAAGTCAAACTGAACCAAGGCGTCCAGGTTCGCGATGCTGCTGCGAGACTGTTTAGCGGCCGAGTCATGTACAACCCAAAGCGGGACAGTGTGCAGAGACGCCTCTGAAACAATCCCCGGTACGGAGCACGGTACTCGGCACCAAGCGTTCGCTTCTGTTCATGCCGGTGTTCAAGCACTGCGGCGGGCTCCCACCTGAAGGTAGAGAGCAGGTTTATTGGCCTACTTACCATCAATCGCCATGATGTTCCGGTTTGGGTTCAACCAAGCCGCGCGCTGAAGGAGGGGGTGTAGGTGGCGCTCACAAGTTGGAGGGAAGGGGGTTAAACCAACTTGGTACAGTCTAGACTGCCGCGCGGCGTGCGGGATCTTGGGCTAGACTTGTGTGTGTGTGTGTGTGTGTGTGTGTGTGTGTGTGTGTGTGTGTGTGTGTGTGTGTGTGTGTGTGTGTGTCGGTCTGAGATAAAGGAGCGTTTTTGTAGAAGTGGGCGCATTTCATTAAAATCCCAGGAGGTCCACACACTCAAATGCCCCTCCCCTCGGGGGGGGGTCTGGAGCGTCACAGGTGTGCACAGCAACAATGCAGAAGCCGCACATCTTTGTGTGATGATTACAGCCTGATGTGGAGCCGCTATGTCAACAGCGTGTAACGCGGATCCTCACCGCGTCGTTATCTGCCACGCAGACGCGTCGTAATGAAAGCCAAAGTCCAGAGTGAAATCCAAAGTGTTGCATGACTATAACATGTACATCAGGGGTCCCCAATAGGCGGCCCGCGGGCCACGTCCGGCCCGTGACGGGTTGATTTATGGTCCGCGAGAATTTTTGGAGAAATGCCAGAAGGAAGAATTTTTTTTATTTCCCTACCAAAAAAAATTTTTTTTTTCTTAGTAAAAGTAAGACTAGTAATATATCGAAAAATAGGTGAAAAATCTCTGTTTAAATTATAATACCTGCAACGTATCGACACCGAAACAAACTAACGAACAACATGCTGATGGAGGTTGAGTGGCCCGTGGTTTTAAAAGTGGCCCTAAAAGTGGCCCGCTATGAAAAGCAATTGGGGACCCTTGATCTACATGGTCCTAATGTGGAGGCCGTGTCTATCATGGTGGATGCTCACTCTACATTTATAAAATGGCCCATTTCCCCAAAGGTAAATAACACCATCCATCATCCAGCTGCAGGTTTTCTTAGGAAAAGGTTTACATTTCAAGTGGATCCCTGTGCATGCTGTGATGCAACGGATGAAGCCAGAGCCCTAGAAAGAGAGTTGCGTCAAGGAGGGGTCAGACCGCGAGAGGGTCACGTGGTTCATGTAGCCGCCGAATAGTGCCAAACGAAGCTTGGCGGGACATTTAAATGAACCGCTTAGCCGCGACTTCTGGTAACTACTAACCAATATTTTCAGATTTTTACATGTAGATATAGATGTATTGATATATTTGCCAACGTAATGTAACCGGTTATTTTCTTGCCCGGTGCGGGATTCGATACGGGGTGTACTGCACCACAAGGCGACGTCACTAACCGCTCGGCTAACGTGTCTTATTAGTAGTTTACAGTCGTCACCCTCTCCCGGAAGCGCGCTTTGTTATTCCCGCGCTGCGAAGAGACTTCTGAGGATCTGCACACTTCCGGATCCCGCCGCTACCACCGGTTATTTTCTTGCCCGGTGCGGGATTCGATATGGGGTGTACTGCACCACAAGGCGGCGTCACTAACCGCTCGGCTAAAGGGTCAGACCCGTTAGCTAGGAGCTAACGTGTCTTATTAGTAGTTTACAGTAACATTAAAACTAATATTTGGTTTGAAATTGACGAGCTATCACGCTTTAAATTACATCGTTAATTTGATCCAAACCTGCTTGTGAAATGGTCATCTTTAAAATGTCAACTGTAGCTTCTTACCTGTAAATTAACCTTTGATTAACGCGAGAAACAGACCTTCGCCATGGAAATCCTATTGCCCCGGGTCGCACTGCTTGGAACTATCCGGGGCTCCCGTGATCCGCCATTGCTGTTACGTAATTGGCCCATTGACGTCTACGGAGTTGACGTAGCGCTCTCTTTCTAGGGCTCTGGATGAAACTTTAGAGCACATGTTCTTCTATTGCCCCGTGTCTAGAAGATTTGGGGTCGATTTAAAGAATTGGATATCACTTCAGGTAAACGACATTCCTTTCTTTGACATTTCTCATACTTTGTTTTACATGGATAACCTAAACTCATCCATTTCTGATATGATTAATATGGTTATTCTTATGGGTAAATGCCATATTCATTGCAGTACATGGAGAAACAGTAAGCCCTCCATTGTTTGGTTCATAAAGGATTTCAAATTGTTTTTTCTCATCTCTTAAAAGAATGTATTCTAACAAAATGGCAAGAAAGATTTATGGGGATATATCTCGTTTATTGTTGTTTTGATTTGTGTCCCCATGGTTTAAGCCTTTTGCTTCTTTGCCCAGGGATTTAGAAGTTAGTGTTGTTTATAAACCTGTATGTGTACCTTTGTAGATCCCCCTATTTTGTTTTGTTTGTGTATTCTGTCAACATTTATTTTGATGGTGGGAATATTGTGATGTGTCATATGGCTTATGTTTCCTCTGCGAGTTATTGTATGCTTTTTTGAACGTGTAAGTTGTGGTTTATACTGATGAGGAGACTGGCGGGTAGTCCTTTTTATGAACTTTATTCAGGAACAAAGAACAACAACCATGCATGCGTATCCTAACCGACTTCAGTTCTGCTTACGTACATCCGCCTGACAGCACGCCTACTGGCCTCTCATCGTATTACCTATAGTATAAGCTCACCACCGTATTACTCCGTGTATATGTTCAAACCCATATACTACAGTGTCAATAAAAAAAGTAAGTAAAGTAAGGAAGTAAGTATTCCTTTTTATTCAAAAACAAAACAAAACAACAGACTCTGCAACCGAGTCAGACTCCTTCTCTGCACATGCACCAGAAGCTGGGCATGATCACTCAGACCACATGCTTCACCGACATGCTACGGTCATGTACGGTGTGTCCAAGTGGCTGCACGTCCTCTGCTCATCCTCTCAGTCCCTCTCCTTGCTCCTGCACCTGGCAGTCACGCAGCTCATCTTTTGTTGTGCCATAAACACACATTTCATCGATTAATTCATGCACAACATGACCTTTCCTCCGTCAGAACATGGCTTATGTCTTGAAGAATTTGGAGAATTTGTCTCAGGCCTTGTTACTCACTCTGATGAGATTCTAATTCTAGGTGATTTCAATATTCATCTGAATAAGGCTGCTGATCCTCTAAGTAAAGCCTTTCTGGCACTAGTTGATACCATTTGGTTCACTCAGTTTTTTCAAGAGTCCACTCATTGCAGTGGTAACACCCTTGATTTGGTTTTATCTAAAAGAATAGCTGTTTCTGATCTGAATGTCTTGGCAACCACATCTGCTATGTCTGATCATTTTCTCGTCAAATTTGAAGCATTATTGGCCTGTCCAGTTAATGTCAGCACATGTGTAATTGCCACTCGCCATATCGGTCCCTCCACTGTAGCTGCATTTGGCCAGCATCTGCCTGAAGTCTTGGCTCCTTTCACTGTGGTAAATGACTCTGTTGAAAATTTCACTAGTGACTTAAATGTGGCCCTCTCTAGTCTCCTCGATTCAGTTGCACCTCTCACTACCAGAGCTAGGCCACTAAAGAGGCCTACACCCTGGTTTAATGATGAGACACCTGCTCTTGAGCGGACCTGCAGGAGACTGGAACGTAAATGGCGAAAATCAAAATTGGAAGCTTTTTACCTATCGTGGCACGAGTGTTTATTGAAATACAAGCATGCTTTATCTGTCGCAAAAACATCGTATCTCTCTCACTTAATAAATATTAATAAACATAACCCCAGATTTCTCTTTGACACTGTATCTAAACTTACTAAAAAGCAGTCGTCTATTAGCTGCTCACCATTCACAGCCCATGAATTTCTAGATGTTTTTCTGCAATAAGGTTGATGAGATCTTAAACAAAATTAGTTCTTCAACTCCATCTACTCCTGCAGATCCTGTCATACTAAATTCATAGCTACACAATGAGTCACTGACAGTTCCAGTTATTGTAGCTTTTGAGACTATCTCTCTTGATACTTTGACTAAGTTCGTGTCAGCTTCTAAACCAACTGCTTGCCTACTTGTTCCCTTACCAGCAAAAGTTTTTAAAGACCTCTGGCGTTTTCTTGGACCTACAATGCTAGACATCGTTAATTTATCTCTTACTACTGGCATTGTTCCCAGCAGTTTTAAGACAGCTGTGGTTAAACCTCTACTTAAAAAACCGCACCTTGATCCAGGGTCTCTTAATAACTATCGGCCAGTCTCTAATCTTCCATTCTTCTCTAAAGTACTAGAGAGAGTTGTGTATCAACAACTTTCGACCCATATAAAAGAAAACCATCTACATGAACCTTTTCAGTCGGCTTTCAGGCCCTGTCACTCCACTGAAACCGCTCTGACCAGAGTGGTAAATGATCTTCTACTGGCTATCGACTCTGATTCCACTTCTGTGCTTCTACTACTGGACCTCAGTGCAGCCTTTGACACCATTGATCACTGTATACTTTTGGATAGATTAAATTGTAATTTTGGTGTCTCTGGCTTAGCTCTGTCTTGGCTTAAGTCCTACTTATCTGGAAGAACACATTGTGTCTGCTATAATAATATTATATCAAAATTTTCTGACATCAAATATGGTTTGCCTCAGGGCTCAGTACTTGCCCTCTACGTTTCTCTCTTTACATTACACCTCTTGGCCAAATTATACGCAGTTATGGAATACATTTCCATTGCTATGCTGATGATACTCAGCTGTATGTGCCTATCAGGGCTGATGATCATACTCACATCACTAACTTAGAGGCCTGCTTGGCTACTGTGAAAAACTGGATGTCACTTAACTTTCTGCTTTTAAATTCAGATAAAACCGAGATGCTGGTCATTGGCCCTGCTAGACACAGACACCAATTTGATCAACTAGCGATAACAATCTTGGTGTTACGTTCGATCCCAGCCTTTCCTTTGATAAGCACATTAAAGAAATCACCAAGACTGCCTTTTTTCACTTACGTAACATAGCTAAAATTCTGTCTTTTCTCTCCATAGCTGACGCAGAGACCCTAATACATGCATTTGTTTCATCCAGACTTGATTACTGTAATGTTCTGTTCTCAGGTCTGCCACATTCTAGTACTAAAAGTCTTCAGATGGTTCAGAATGCTCCTGCTAGAATCCTAACTACAACTAGAACATTTGACCATATTACACCAATTCTTGCCTCCCTTCATTGGCTTCCTATCCATGTTAGATCAGAATACACGGTGCTTCTGCTGACTTATAAAATCCTAAATGGGCTTGCCCCATCCTACCTGTCTGATCTCCTTAAACCTTACATGCCATCTCGAGCACTTTGTTCTCAAAATCCAGGGCTCCTGTGTGACCCAAAGTTAAAAAGAAGTCAGCTGGTGGCAGCAGGGCCTTTTCCTATCGGGCTCCATTGTTGTGGAATAACCTGCCTGCTGCCATCAGACCATCAGAGTCTGTTGAGTCCTTTAAATCCAAACTCAAAACTCATCTTTTTGCCTTAGTTTACAATTAGTTGCCTTTAAGTTGAGTGCTTCACAACCTGTACTGGATAGCGGGTTGGTTTTCTGTCTCAATGAATTTACCAACCACTGTTCTGCTGACCAGATTATCGAGTATAGATTACAGAGTATAGATTATGACGAATTGATGACTTAATTGATTATGGCTAATGACTATTGCAAACTGTTCTCTTCTCTAACATGTCTTTTCTCTCTCTCTGAATGATGTCTTCCCCTTTCTCTTTCTCTGTGTGTGAATGGTGTCATATGAGTCTCTCTTGCATGCATGTGCGGTCGGTTCTCCTCCCAGGTCTCCGTGGTGATGGTGGCCGCCATTTGGATGCTGCCTGCCCTTCCACTCCTCACATAAGTTTTTCTTTTTTTACATGATGATGCTGGTCGCGTGGCTTGGGTCCTGGACTGCTCTGTTGGCATATGGACACTGCTTGGCATCCTGTGCATCATGTTCTTCATACATTTTATGTCCATTATAATTCTGTTATCCTCTTTCAATGTTGTATTATGTAAATTGCGTGAACACAACATCCATTGCACGCTGTCTGTCTTGGGAGAGAGCTCCCTCCTCTGTTGCTCTCCCTGAGGTTTCTTCCTATTTTTTCTCCCTGTTAAAGGTTTTTTTTTAGGGAGTTTTTCCTTATCCGATGTGAGGGTCTAAGGACAGGATGTTGTGTTGCTGTTAAGCCCACTGAGGCAAATTTGTAATTTGTGATATTGGGCTATACAAATAAAATTGATTTGATTTATGTTGCTCCATATCCATGAATACTCATTTACAGACTACTGCTACTGAGCCCCGAGCTCGTCATGTGCTGCTCGGTTTCTGCACGGGGGCGGTGCCCCCTGCAGGCGGCGATCAGAGCATCAGAGGGTCATCAGAGGACGGTTGGAGGCACAGGGAGCGAGGCAGCAGAGGGGTGGACATAGGGAGGATTCTCAACAACCGCCAGCAGTGCCGGAAGTGGGCAGTTTCTCCCAGGTGCCCTGTGTGGTTTTCCTTTTGTGTTTGGTGATCTTTCTGCGAATTCACGCTCACGAGCCGAGCTGCTCCTCCCACGACACAAATGAGCACGAGTTTTAGATATCAAACCAACTGCAACGCCTCGGTGGTAGTCATGGTGCGTCTGTAACCAGACATGTTGGACATAATCAAAAATCAAGTTTAGACTGTTTCTCTCCACTGGAGGGCGCTAGTGTGTTTCTAGCACAGAGCAGTGAACTTCACGAAGGAAATGACGCCACCAACACACGTCATAAATACTGACATCACGCGCAAAGTATGAGCGGTCATGATTACCGCTCATGGTCGTTTTAGGTAGATCTCATCATAAATGTTTTTGTGCAATTGATCTAAAACTAATTTTAAATGCAAATATATGCAATTTTAGGGGAATTCAAGGAGCAGCAGGTCTGTATCATTTTTTTCCACACAGTTATTAAACTTTGAAAATCCCAAACGCTCATAATTACATTACATCACATTACATTACAGTCATTTAGCCGACGCTTTTATCCAAAGTGGCTTACAATAAGTACATTTAACATAGGAAATCAGAACTACTAGTCATCAGAGGTCATAAGTGCATCTTCTCTCTAAACAAGCATCTAAGAGCAAAACCAGTGCTAGAGTAAAAGCGCAAGAAAGATTTTATTTTTTTAAATGAGTGAGTACAATAAGTGCTACGAGCAAGTAAAAGGGTAGTAGTTCTTGAAGAGATGAGTTTTCAACCTGCTGTCCTGACATCAGTGGGGAGTTCAGTCCACCACTGTGGGGCCAGGACAGAACAGAGCCGTGACCGGTTCGATCGGCAGCAGGCGCCTCTGAGCGACGGGGCAACTAGGCGTCCCGAGGCAGCAGAGTGAAGTGGTTGGGCGGGGGGGTAGGGCTTGACCATGGCCTGGAGACAGGAAGCAGCTGTTCCTTTCACTGCCCTGTTGGCTAGCACCAGAGTCTTAAACTGGATGGGAGCAGCTACTGGGAGCCAGTGTAGGGACATGAGAAGGGGAGTTGTGTGGGAGAACTTAGGGCGGTTGAACACCAGACGAGCTGCAGCTTTCTGAACAAGCTCCAGAGGTCTGATGGCCGACGCCGGGGCGCCAGCAAGGAGGGAGTTGTCGTAGTCCAGCTGGGAGATGACCAGAGCCTGGATGAGGACCTTTGACGTCTCGTCGGTGTGGAATGGGCGAATCCTCCTGATGTTATAGAGGAGAAATCTGCAAGAGCAAGCAACCGATGCAACATTTGCAGCAAACGACAGTTGGTCGTCCAGAATCACACCCAGATTCCTCGCAGTCCGAGTTTGCGTCACCATGGTGTTGTCAATGGTGATGGCCAGGTCTTGGTGCAGTCAACCTTTCCCCAGGAGTAACATCAGCTCTGTCTTGTCCAGATTGAGCTTCAGGTGGTGTGACGCCATCCACTCCGGGATGCCAGTCAAGCACGCAGCAATGCGAGTCTCTACTTGTGTGTCAGAGGGAGGAAAGGACGAGATCAGCTGGGTGTCAACGGCATAATAATGATAAGAGAAGTCATGCGAGTGAATAACAGAACCCAGGGATGTCGCATACAGGGAGAACAGGAGAGGACCCAGAACCGAACCTTGTGGAACGCCTGTAGTCAGTCTGCAGGGCTCTGATACAGATCCCTTCCATGTCACCTGGATCGGAGCGACCCGTCAGGTAGGACGCAAACATTGAGAGTGCAGAGCCTGTGACCCTCAGCCCCTCAAGGGTAGAGAGGAGGATCTGGTGGTTCACTGTGTCGAACGCAGCTCACAGGTCCAGGAGTATCAGGACAGACGAGAGAGACTTTGCTCTCGCAGAGTGCAGCGATTCTGTGACTGCAAGGAGGGCCGTCTCTGTTGAGTTACCCACCTTGAACCCAGACTGGTTGGGGTCCAGGAGGTTGTTCTGGGGGAGGTACAAAGAAAGTTGGTTAAAGACAGCACGTTCGAGAGTTTTGGATAGAAAGGGTAGAAGGGAAACCGGTCTGTAGTTTTTGACGTCAGAGGGGTTAAGTGATGGTATCTTGAGAAGGGGGGTGACTCTAGTAGTCTTGAAGGCAGATGGAAAGCATCCTGCCTGGAGGGAGGTGTTGATGAGGTGGGTTAGAAAGGGAAGGGGTTCAGGTGCTATAGACTGAAGAAGAGGGGAGGGAACCGGGTCAAGGCAGCATGTGGTAGGGCGACTGGATGTGATGAGATTGAGGACCTCATCGGGGGAGAGAGGAGCAAGGTGGGATAGGGTGGGATGTGGAGAGGTGAGGGGGGGTGCAGAGGGTGGGCGTACGTACGTCTTGGTCGTAAAAGATAAAACACTCTGCCTGGGGGGGCGCTTGTCTCAAAGAGAGGACTGACTCCTGTTGTAAAGAAACATTCAAAGCAGCTAGCTTGTAGGCCTACTTGCTTTATGTCAGCACAGCGTTAGTGCGCCGCCACGCTTCGTTGGTGATGGCAAGAATAGCATGCGTGCCGGTATCCTTATTAAAGTGGGTTAGTGATGAATCACCCTCATGCATGAATCATGCATCAATAACAGCCTAATTTTCCACGTGATCCATGATGATGAAGATACAGAAGAATAGAAATGCATGGCAAAAATAGCAAATTGTCAATATTCACAAATCATGTTTTCAGGGGACCTCATGTCTTATTAAGAGGAGCCAAGCCCCCCCATCCCCTGTAGTTTGGACCCTGGTGCAGACTGGTTTTATATTATTCTTAAAGATGTTACACAAACCAGAAAACAATGCAACAGTATGTCTTATGAATAAGTTGTGGTTTATTTCGGTAGCATTTTGTTGTGCGACTGATTTTACTAATGGCATTAGTGCTATACACAGTTAGAGGTGCGCTATATGATAGATTCTTCTGCCCCCTACCGTGGGCTTCCAGTGGGGACACCCGAGGTCAACCTACCCCCACCCCCCTCCCCATCTCGTACGGGAGACGCTCCCAGGCAGTAGCCTGCCTAGCTCACAAAGTAGAATCGGGGCGCCCACGCCGACAAGGTTAACGGACCCACACGGTGACGTGTATCATTGACGTGATGTGCAAATGAACAACTGAAAACTGACGCGCAAATGTCACCATTCCGGATGTTTTTGTGCGGGTGCCTGCCTCACGCTGCCTCCGGCAAGATGCCGCCATGGGGGGGGGGTGCCATGTCGCCCGTACCTACATTCGCCGGTACGTGAGAGCCAAACATATTCGAGGAGCATACGGGCCTGCATCACTACCTTGTCTGTAGACCACAAGCACAGTGAAGAGAAGGGCACTACCCCAAGTCCATACGACACACCAGCGCTACACAGGACCCACAAGCATGATCTTCACAGTCAAAGTCAATAAAAACCGACTTGACCGGACCAAAGCCACGTCTGCACAGGAGTCCTCTCTCAAGCCCCCTGGCCTGTTCTACTTCCTGCCTCATTTCCGCCTCGCTTTACGGGCGCGAGTTCGATCACGGGATCGGGTGTTTTTATTCGCGTCGCTCGAGCGAGTTCGGCCGCAGGATCGAGTACGCGAACCCGCGACGACCAGCTTGTCCTCCATTTCCTGACTCAACAGGACGCCTGGGCGTCAGTGACGTCAGGAGAAGCTCGGCGCTGATAGGCTTTGCGACATAGCGTCACGCGAATTTTAGCGGGGAAAAAAACTGCGTGACGCGTATTATGCAAGCGTATTATTCATTGTTCACGTCTTTGCGTGGACTTTCTACGAATCTCATGTCGAACTCAACATGGTGCCGTTGGCCTGGAGCTTGCTAAAGCAAAGAAGCCCGTGTCCGATGGGGCAAAGGAGAGCTGCTGAAGCTTTTGGAGATGGTAACATGGCTGAGAACTTTGAAACGGCCTCTCTGCCTCTTGGCACAGTGACGCCAAGAATGTTTGACATTTAGAATCATGTGGCGGGAAAGCTAACACCAGCCATGCGGCTGCAAGTACTTCCGCTTAGGGCTGCACGAGAGTCCCGACGTGGTGGATGTTAGCCAGCTTCTCATTTACACAAGAGCCACTGGCAGCACATTTGATGTGCACCAGGAGTTAGTGAGGGGTCGGGTTAAAAATGAAAGGCCACATAGTATCTAACATTGAACATTTTTGCTAATTTTGTTAATAATGCATATTTATTGCCAAATATGCATTTGACACATGTACATTCAAAATCAAGACGATAACTGTATCGTAGATCATCATGTTTATGCTAACAATGTGGGCTTGAACGAAAAGTTAAAATGCATTTGTGGAAATGCATTTGCATTTGCATCTGAATGAAGTTACCCGTCCTACACAAAGCAGTCACAGGCCAGGGCTTATTCTGACTGATACTGTATTCTCTGAAACATTAGTTTCATAGTGACGACATCATTGGCCTTATCCGGGATGGTGACGAGTCTGCATATAGACGGCAGGTTGATCAGCTGGTCCTCTTGTGTGGCCATAACAACCTGGAGCTGAACACACTAAAAACTGTGGAGATGACAGTGGACTTCAGGAGGAGTCCCTAACACTGCCCCCCCCCTCCCAACCATACTAAGCAGCACTGTGTTTGCTGTGGAAACCTTCAGGTTTCTGGGCTCCACAATCTCCCAGGACTTAAGGTGGGCATCCAACACACACACACACACAATCATCAAAAAGGCCCAGTTCAGGAAGTTCAACCTGCCGTAGGAACTGTTGATTCAGTTCTACACCGCAATAGTCCAGTCTGTCCTCTGCACATCCATCACTGTCTGGTTTGGATCAGCCCCCAAACAGGACAGGGACAGACTACAACAGACAGTTAGGTCTGCAGAGAAAATCGTTGGTGCCAACCTGCCCTCCATTCAGGACTTGTACACCTCCAGACTCAGGAAACGGGCAGGCAACATCACTGCAGACCCTGGTCACAACTCGTTTCAACTCATCCCTTCTGGTAGGCGCTACAGAGCACTGTACCCCAAAACAACCAGATATGAAAACAGTTTCCGCGGGCTGTCACTCAAATGAACACTTAACACAGTCAAATAAATCAACCATGTTGTATATACTGTACTGTACATGTTGTATATACTGTACTGTACATGTTGAATATACTGTACTGTACATGTTGAATATACTGTACTGTACATGTTGAATATACTGTACTGTACATGTTGAATATACTGTACCACTGTACATTGTACGTATACCGGTACACTCTTTCATGTCTACCTCAAGCATGTATGTAAGTAACCTGCTAACATCTATTTCAGCATCTCTGAATAGAATAGAATAGAATAGAATAGAATAGAATACACTTTATTTGTCATTTGTACACACATACAATGAAATTCACTCTCTGCGTTTAACCCATCCTAGCTGTGTAGCTAGGAGCAGTGGGCAGCCGCCGTGCAGCGCCCGGGGAATGGTTTACCCTTGTTTTACCCTTTCCAGGTACTGATAGCTGGGTAGACCGTGCCTGGGGATTTGAATTCAGAGTTACTGTCTCCTAGCCTTTGCATAAAGAGGCATCAACCCACAAGGCAGCAGGTGGATTTGAAACCAGAGTTCCCTTCTCCTATCCCAACGTGTTGGCTGGACTGGGCACCATGGGAAGTACCATACAGGCATGCAGGAGGACCAGGTCTATCAGTAGGGACGTCGTCCTTAGCCAAAGGGCCCTTGCTGAGGTAAGGTGCTACCCCTCTGACATGATCCTGATTCTGGTATATTCTCTGTACCACTGCACTTTATCACCTCTTATTTCACCTGTGTAAGCCAGTCCTTGTGTATATATGTGAAGATTGTTGTGTTGTAGTGTTGTTATTCTATGTTCAGTACACCGAGAGAGCCACGACACCAGAGTCACATTCCCGGTATGTGCAAACCCACATGGCCAACAAACATGATCCTGATTCTCATGATCCTGATTCTGATATTTTTGGTAAAAATGTATTTCTGTAACGGTTTTCGTGGTTGTTATGATTATTTTTGCTTCGTTTGAAACGACCTCATCCATCAAGAATGACTACAACGAAATTTAACAAGCATCTATTTTATAATTGTACTTTTACTCGAGATTTAATCTAACACGTGAATAGTTTGACGAGATTTTGACCCTCAAAACAACCAAATACATAATAACCCCCGTTGTTCCGTTAAGCGAGACTCTTATTTTGAAGGCGGCATCGCTGCGTGTCCGGTGTGCTTCTCCCCACCTGCCTGCCTGGTGACGCGGCGCCGGCGTGTCGGGCGGTCATGTGGGCGGCAGTAGATGAGCTGGCCACTGGTCCCTCAAGCCAAGCGAGCCCAGCCGCCTAGAACCGGGACTGTCTATCCTGTCCCCGACTCAGAGGCGGTGGTCGTGTCCTGTCAGGACCAACAACAGATATGAGGCTGGTCATCCTTGAAGACTACGACTCGGCCAGCGAGTGGGCGGCCAAGTACATCCGCAACAAAATCCTCCAGTTCCGGCCGACCGCTGAGCGGCACTTCACCCTGGGCCTGCCCACCGGTACGCACGCAGCACTCCCGCGCCACCCAGCCAGCTCACCGGGTGGCCGGGTGGGGGTGGAGGGTGTAGCCGGTCCTGAGCTAGCTAACCTCCTCACACCGCTTCTCTCTCCTTTCTTTAGGGAGCACCCCGTCTGGCTGCTACAAGAAGCTGATCGAGTACCACAAAAGTGGGGATCTGTCTTTTAAGTACGTGAAGACCTTCAACATGGACGAGTACGTAGGTGAGTGGCAGGCGGAGGTTTGTTGTTGGAGACCCCAGAAAGTGGAGTCGGTCCGCCCGGACGCGACGTCTGCAGTGCAGGCAGGTGTCCACACCTGCTAGAGCAAGCAGTGGCCTAGCCACCCTGCTGCTAGAGCTTTGTGAAATCTCTCTTCTTATGTTCAACCCTGATAAGGCACACATCTGTATTTGCTGATAACAGTGTTCCTTGTTAACGGAGGATACAAAGGAAGTGACGTTGTATACAGGGATTTGACGTTAGGCTGATAAATAAGGGATCACACTTCAGAAGAAAAGACAAATGATGTAACAATAGTATTGTTATGTGGCGCTTGTTTCCACACGGACTGTTTTAGAGTGGAACACTAGTGAGGAGTAGCTGGCTGTTTCCATGGTTACCGATGACATGTTGTATAGATGGCGGGGTTTGGTATGCCATGTATGTGAAGCGGTTATGGAGTTAATACGTAGTGTAAGCAGCTAAAATGCTTTAATCGTCCATTCTGTACCGTGTGGAGACGGGACGGAATGAAACGCATAGTTTATGTTATCATCATCATCATCATCATCATCATCATCATCAGTTCCATAACCTGTGGAGGTCGTAGGAGCACAGCTGGCGCCTCAACAGTTTGGTTGGGTCATCGTTGTGTTTCAGTAGGGGAGTACCTGGTGGTCCCTGTCGCCTCTCCAGGTATGGACGGCCGTTGGTTCACAGAGGAACCCATCCGCCCTTTGACAGGTTTAGTTTTTAGTCCTGCTGGGTGTCCACACACCCTCCTCACAACAACCCGAGGGTTGAAGTGGGGGCGCCGGTTTAGTCGCCGACCACCCAGCGGTTGCAGTTTAACGTCGTACCCAGGACACATATATGTTATACGGTGGCCTAACGACCGAAAACAACAATCAGTCAGGCCAGGACCCCACAGTCCACACCATCTACAGGCCAGTGGCCCCTCTTTCAATAATGAGGATGTGAGCGTCCTTGATAGGGAGGAACACTGGTTTGAACGGGGAGTCAAAGAGGCCATCTATGTGAAGAGGGAACGACCATCCCTGAACTGAGGGACAGTACACATGGCCATTGTAACTCTACTTAATGGTCACGACAATTTGCATATGAAGCCAATTGTTGGTTTGGGTGGTTGTGTCACTGTATTATTTATAAGGGTGGGATACCTGCAGTCAGTCGAGACTGAAGAGGTCACTTAGATGATGAGGAAACGTTGCTCTCAATAAATGTTGCATCCAGATGAACTGATTCACCTTGCTGGGATTTCCTTACCTGAATTATTGAGCATGCGTGAAGACAAGTTTTATTGGAAAATGTGGAAAATATGACAACATTTTGACAGTAGTTTTCTTCTCCATGTGTGCTTTGTTTTCAGCATTTTGAATCTTAAATAGTAATTCGTTGTGATTGTTTTCTAACTTTTTTCATTTTAACGAGGGACAAATTATAAAGCCAGAAGAATTGTTAGAACCAGTGTACACGGTTTAACGCTGATGTTATACAAAGGTTAAGACTCATCTGATTATGTGATCCTGCTCTTGGCTGCGTTCAAGACAACTTGGAACTGGGATATTTCACATTGGACATTTCTGATTTATGATGTCACGTGTTCATGCTGTGAACACAAAATCTACCACTACTGCTTTCAGCTTCTCCCGTTAGGGGGCGCTACAGCGGATCATCCGTTTCCATGTCTTCCTGTCCTCTGCATCTTCCTCTGTCACACCAGCCACCTGCATGTCCTCCCTCACCACATCCATAAACCTCCTCTTTGGCCTTCCTCTTCTCCTCTTCCCTGGCAGCTCCATATTCAGCATCCTTCTCCCAGTATACCCAGCATCTCTCCTCCACACATGTCCAAACCATCTCCATCTTGTCTCTCTTGGTTTGTCTCCAAACTGTCCAACCTGAGCTGTCCCTCTAATATACTCCTTCCTAATCCTGTCCTTCTTCATCACTCCCAATGAAAATCTCATCATCTTCATCTCTGCCACCTCCAGCTCCTCCTCCTGTCTTTTCATCAGTGCCACTGTCTCCAAACCATACAACATAGCTGGTCTCACTACCATCTTGTAAACCTTCCCTTTAACTCTTGCTGGTACCCTTCTGTCACACATCACTCCTGACACTCTTCTCCACCCACTCCACCCTGCCTGCACTCTCTTCTTCACCTCTCTCCTGCACTCCCCGTTACTTTGGACAGTTGACCCCAAGTATTTAAACTCATATGCCTTCGTCACCTCCACTCCTTGCATCCTCACCATTCCACTGTCCTCCCTCTCATTCACACATAGGTATTCCGTCTTGCTCCTACTGACTTTCATTCCTCTTCTCTCCAGTGCATACCTCCACCTCTCCAGGATCTCCTCAACCTGCACCCTACTCTCACTACAGATCACAAAGTCATCCGCGAACATCATAGTCCACGGAGACTCCTGCCTGATCTCGTCCGTCACCTGCACCTTGAACCCATCTGTCATTCCAACCGCACACGTCACCACTGTCACACTGCCCTCATACGTATCCTGCACCACTCCTACATACTAATCTGCAACTCCTGACTTCCTCATACAATACCGCACCTCCTCTCTCAGCACCCTGTCGTATGCTTTCTCTAAATCGACAAAGACACAATGCAACTCAAAGACACAATGTACCTCCTTCTGGCCTTCTCTATACTTCTCCATCAACATTCTCAAAGCAAACCTCACATCTGTGGTGCTCTTTCCTGGCATGAAACCATACTGCTGCTCGCTGATCATCACCTCTCCTCCTCTTAACCTAGCTTCTATTACTCTTTCCCATATCTTCATGCTGTGGCTGATCAACTTTATACCTCTGTAGTTGCTACAGTTCTGCACGTCACCCTTGTTCTTGAAAATCGGTACCAGTATGCTTCTTCTCCACTCCTCAGGCATCCTCTCACTTTCCAGGATTGTGTTAAACAATCTAGTTAAAAACCCCACTGCCATCTCTCTTCTTTCGCTTCCATCTCACACCCAACTTGCGGGGCATATGCGTTGATAACATTCATCATCACACCTTCGAATTCCAGCTTCATACTCATCACTCTGTCTGACACTCTTTTCACCCCCAGCACACTCTTGACATACTCTTCCTTCAGAATTACCCCTACCCCATTACTCCTCCCACTCAGAATGTGGTAGAAGAGTTTGAACCCACCTCCGATACTCCTGGCCTTACTCCCCTTCCACCTGGTCTCTTGCACACACAGTATGCCTACCTTTCTTCTCTCCATCATGTCAGCCAGCTCTCTCCCTTTACCAGTCATAGTGCCAACATTCAAAGTTCCGACTCTCACCTCCACACTCCTACCCTTCCTCCTCTCTCGCTGCCTGTGGACATGCCTTCCCCCTCCCCTTCTCCTTCGCCCAACAGTAGCATAGTTTCCATGCTGTGAACACAAAGTGACAACATGTATGTGATAAGACAGACAGAAACAGGCACCGACGTGTTTGACAAAACATACTTAAATCATTCTTCTCTATCAGTTTAGGGTAACAGTTACATAGCGATAAAGAAAGAGACAAGTAAAATAGGAAAGAAGAGGGAGAAAGGACGAGGAGGGATATAATCAGGAGAGTGTTCCAGGGAGTGTGTGAGGCAGATGCTAGCAGTGTGTATGTGCATGTGATGTGTCCACCTGTGAGTGCACCTGATTAATCCCAATAAATTCTGGTATCTGAGATCAGCCCACACCTGCTGCCCCGACCCGAGCCCTGAACCCACGAACACACCCCGTACACACACCCATAAGCCGGCTACAGGTGCGCCCTGATTCAGACCCTTCCTGTGCCTCAGCTGGCCCTGCCCAGGAGTGGGAGCTGACCCCCTCCCCTGGCCCACAGCCTCCTTCTATAGACCCGGGATCCCCCCGTAGCCACAGCATCCAGCTCCCAGGACAACCCCCATAGCCGCAGGACACCCACCCAACCATAAGGACCTGGCGCTGCCCAAAAGCCCCACTAATTACATATACTACAGTCTGCCAAAGAGTTTGGATGGTTTCAACTTTTGATGTACAATGCTTATCAACCCTCTGTAGAATGATGGAAATCCATCCATCCTGTCAGTCATCTATTGCTGTGTCAGCCCCATAGAGATTAAATCAGCTCACTCAACGGGTGCAAAATCTCTGTCTGGCCACCCCCTAATTCAGAGTTCGACAAATGTTCAGTTCATCTATTCACAAGGCGGATGTTTCTTTTTATTAGCTCTGAGTTGTGTTATTCAAAACAACTGCACAGGCAGCACGGTGGCCCAGTGGTCAGCACTGTTGCCTCACAGCAAGAAGGTCCTGGGTTCGAACCCCAGGCCGTCCCAGGTCCTTTCTGTGTGGAGTTTGCATGTTCTCCCCGTGTCTGCGTGGGTTTCCTGCAGGTGCTCCGTTTTTCCTCCCACCATCAAAAAGACATGCATGTTAGGGTTAATACTCCTGCCTGTGCCCCTGAGCAAGGCAATGGAAAGAACAACCGGAGTTGGTCCCCGGGTGCTGCAGCTGCCCACTGCTGCTATACAATAGGATGGGTTGAATGCAGAAGGCAAATTACTGTTGTAACCTGTACAATGACAAGAATAAAGTGGCCTTCTTTCTTCTCAAAACACGTACTTCACCCAGGACATGGCAAGCAGATACAGTTAAGTTAGGCACGAAGTCAGAGATCGTTGTTTAGACGTCAGGTGGGCGATTATATATACATCTACCTGTCTATCTATCTAGATGTGGGCTTGGTGTGGTTAAGATTAGTATTGATTTGGCATGTTTTAGGGGCAGAGTCATGTAATCTGACGGGCAGCAGGTTTTGATACACTAAATCTGGCTCTCTGTTGTAGGTCTGCTGCGTGCACATCCGGAGAGCTATCACTCTTACATGTGGAACAACTTCTTCAAGCACATCGACATCGATCCAGCTAATGCACACATTCTAGACGGCAACGCACAGGACCTGGAAGCAGAATGCCAGGCCTTTGAGCAGAGGATTACGGAGGCTGGAGGAATCGAGTTGTTTGTAGGAGGTTGGTCACATCGCATTGTTATTTTTCACGTTTTTGTGTTGATGGTTTTGTTGACCGGGGGAGCCATACTGTCAAGGGTCGATGTGATGGGGGATGTAAGGGGATGCCATATACAAACGGACATAAACAGCCCTTTGTAAAACTGCCGGTCCCCCTTTCCATCCTCTTTGGGTTTATGGTGCTATGTGATGTACTATCCCCATGGATACGTCTTAATCCAGGACAGTTTGGTCTGTGTAAAGAAATATATTATTTACAGTTTAATTCTTCTCACAGATTTGCACACCACATATTTTGTGGACACTTGAGGGAATGAAGATTGTAATGAATGAATTCTTGACTCAGTCTAAAGTATAAAGGCCGTGACACAGCAGGCGTCGGCCAATGTCGGAATGTCGGTGAGCATCTGTGGCCCTAGTTTTTGCGGTGTGTCCCGCACAATTGGCACTAGTCCAGGGGTGGCTCACCATGTGCCATGGAGAGCCATGTGTATGCAGGTTTTCATTCCAGCCGGACTCCACACCAGGTGATTTCCCTGATTAGCAACCCTTCAACCGAAGAGGAAGACTGTATCAGTGAAATCCCCTGGTGTGGAGTCAGGTTGGAATGAAAACCTGCATGCACATGGCTCTCCATGGCACATGGTGAGCCACCGCTGCACTACACTTGGCCAAGTACAATTGGGGAGAAAAAGGGGGGAAAATAAAAAAGCATAAGGATTGTAGAATTACTAAAAAAGTGTCAACATAAATAAAAGTAGAGTCTAATCACAAAACTGAAACATAGGAGCAGAGATGTGGTTTCCTGTCTGAGCTCTGAAACAGCTTTCACATATTCTTGATTGGAAAAAAAATCTTCATTGATTAAAGGGAAACTTTGCTTTTCTCACCTTTACCTCCTAACAGTAAGTACTAAGTACCTAGACTGCATAAGCTAATGGACGTAGACACTGTGATGTCACCCACTGGTTTATGGACTACCATTTTGAAGCCTTGAATTTGGCATTTTCCTGTCGCCATCTTGTTTTTTTTTTGTTTTTGTTTTTTTGAAACCGGACGTGACCATATTTGGATGAGAAGGTGGAGTTAGGTAGGAGCGAGGGGTGGATCTGACTAAGAAACTGAGGACACTGCGCTCGCCCACAACCCTATCAGCAACCTGACTGTACCTGGCTCCACCGTACAAAGTCCCATTCCAGATTTATTGCACGCTAGGGCAGAAAGACCAACTTGAAATGACTGCCTCATATTAGTGTAACAGTGAGATTTGCTGACCCCCCCCCCCCCCGCTTTTCGCCCCAATTGTACTTGGCCAAATATCCTATTTTCCGAGCCATCCCGGTCGCTGCTCCACCCCCTCTGCTGATCCGGGGAGGGCTGCAGACTACCACATGCCTCCTCCCATACATGTGGAGTCACCAGCCGCTTCTTTTCACCTGACAGTGAGGAGTTTCACCAGGGGGACGTAGCACCCTGAGAGCAGGCTAAGCGGTTAAGACAATGGCTGGATGGATGGATGGATAGTTTGAGTATGTGTGTTCTTGTAGTTGTTGGATGTGTTGTTGTCTTTGTGTTGTACTGCTGTGGGAAACAGCATTTCGTTTCATTTCATGTACACAAGTGCATGAAGTGAAATGACAAAGCGTTCCTGATTCCTGATCTGTTGCCAACTCATTCATATCTGTTTCCCCAGTCATGTGAAATTCAAAAGTACGTTTCAGTGATTTATTTTCAATGACTGACTTCCTCATACAATATAAATACAATATAAACTGTGACTAATTCTGTTTTTGTGAAGTGTGGCTGAGCTTTCCAAAGTTGAAACCATTGTCTACAACAGTTTCTCGTTACATCTTGACCTATCTCTTCTACTCTTGGTCTGTCTTTCAAGGTATTGGCCCTGACGGCCACATTGCTTTTAATGAGCCAGGCTCCAGCCTCGTTTCCAGGACCAGAGTGAAGACACTAGCCAAGGACACCATTGTTGCAAATGCCCGCTATTTTGGCAACAACCTCTCCAAGGTTCCCACCATGGCCCTGACTGTGGGTGTAGGAACTGTCATGGATGCCAGAGAGGTAAGCACTGATGCCAGTCAAATAACTGATCCACCACTGGCAAGGAAGTATTTCTTCTGAAAAGACCATTTCACTATCAGCATGTCATAAAGCCAAATTGATTTTCAGTTGAAACTACTTGTTACAGTACATAAATATTTTACAGGGACCACATGACCTTGCGTGTAGCACAGTAGGACAGTGCAGTATTTGCGGTACACAACTGAATACATATCTACAAACCACTGAATCACGTTTTGCATGCAGTTAGTATTGCTTGCATACAATACAGCTGTGTTGACTGTTTCAGTAAGGTCTTTTTAAAGTTAAAGTTTCAAAGTTTCACTTAATTGGTGGCCTTGAATATTCTAAGACTTAAAAAACTAGCTTTACAACAAGCGTTATCATCAGAGCTCGGGGTAATAGTTGGTCTTTAGACAGTTATGGCAGCAGTGACAAGTCCAGAGATCATCAGGAGCAGTTGTGCCGTATGAGGTGCAGTACAGGGAAGAGTGACTGGAAACTTTTGAAGGAGGATGACATACAAGAAAAACCAGGAGCTGGATCCTTGACACATATACCACTTTCACACTGAATTGAAATCCTGGGTTTTTACTGGGTTTGGTGGCGGTCTGTCCAGGGTGTCTCCCCGCCTGCCGCTCAATGAAAGCTGGGATAGGCTCCAGCATCCCCGTGACCCTGACAGCAGGATAAGCACTTTGGATAATGGATGGATGGATGGTTTGAAAGGGTGTGCGGCTCAAAATTAGAGGACATTAGTCTTGGGCTCTGGACAGCAGTTATCACAACATTGCCCTGGAATAGCATTTATCTGAGTGGAATAACATCTGTTTGAGTGGAATAACATCTGTCTGAATGGAATAGCATCTGTCTGAGTGGAATAGCATCTTTCTGAATGGAATAACATCTGTCTGAATGGAATAGCATCTGTCTGAGGGGAATAACATCTGTCTGAGTGGAATAGCATCTGTCTGAATGGAATAACATCTGTCTGAATGGAATAACATCTGTCTGAGTGGAATAGCATCTGTCTGAGTGGAATAACATCTGTCTGAATGGAATAGCATCTGTCTGAGTGGAATAACATCTGTCTGAATGGAATAGCATCTGTCTGAGTGGAATAACATCTGTCTGAGTGGAATAACATCTGTCTGAGTGGAATAACATCTGTCTGAGTGAAATAGCATCTGTCTGAGTGGAATAACATCTGTCTGAATGGAATAGCATCTGTCTGAGTGGAATAACATCTGTCTGAATGGAATAGCATCTGTCTGAGTGGAATAACATCTGTCTGAGTGGAATAACATCTGTCTGAGTGGAATAACATCTGTCTGAGGGGAATAACATCTGTCTGAGTGGAATAACATCTGTCTGAGTGGAATAACATCTGTCTGAGTGGAATAGCATCTGTCTGAGTGGAATAACATCTGTCTGAGGGGAATAACATCTGTCTGAGTGGAATAACATCTGTCTGAGTGAAATAGCATCTGTCTGAGTGGAATAACATCTGTCTGAATGGAATAGCATCTGTCTGAGTGGAATAACATCTGTCTGAATGGAATAGCATCTGTCTGAGTGGAATAACATCTGTCTGAGTGGAATAACATCTGTCTGAGTGGAATAACATCTGTCTGAGGGGAATAACATCTGTCTGAGTGGAATAACATCTGTCTGAGTGGAATAACATCTGTCTGAGTGGAATAGCATCTGTCTGAGTGGAATAACATCTGTCTGAGGGGAATAACATCTGTCTGAGGGGAATAACATCTGTCTGAGTGGAATAACATCTGTCTGAGTGGAATAGCATCTGTCTGAATGGACTAATCAGAATCAGAATTCCTTATTCATCCCCGAGGGGAAATTGGGTATTTGCCCTGGAATAACATCTGTCTGAGTGGAATAACATCTGTCTTAGTGGAATAACATCTGTCTGACTGGGTGTCACAGAAACCAGAAATCACAGGTTCAGCGTATTCAGCTTTAACGCACAACTAATGAACATGCATATCCACATTCCAGCAGCAAAAGGAAAGACAACAGCTGGGCATTGTTGTGGACAGATTTTCCTCCTAATTCCTCCACACTGTAGCTGCATTGTGATGCTGACGACATGAAATTGGCAAAAAAAGCTACTGCATAATGTGCAAATACTGACAATATGAGAGACCTCGCTGCACATCAGAATGACTTACTCCACCTGGTATTTATTTAACCTTCATCAGGAACAATTTATTTGTCATTTCATATAGTGTGCTACGTACACAAAAGAAACAAAATCCTGTTTCCCACAGCAGTGCAACACAAAAACACATTCAAAAACAACACCACCAAAAACATACAAAAAAGGAGAGAACAAAGCAAGGGGAAAAAAAAGCCAACAACACAGTCCACCCAGTACAACATAGTCCAAAAACGCCACCGTCCAAGAGAACAAACGCCAGCCAGCATGACTTGGAACTGCCAGTCTGCATGGGCTAGCGGTTAGCTTAGCCTGCCCCGCCTCCACGTCCTGTCAGACCGCTCTCGGTGTTTCCCTCTCAGGCGTAGGATCAAGCAGGGCCATGGTCCCTGGGCGTATTGGATGCAACAGACCAGGCTCCCCCAGCCGATCCAACGCCAGCTCTCCAGACAGACACCTTAGCCCAGGGGTGGCTCACCATGTGCCATGGAGAGCCATGTGTATGCAGGTTTTCGTTCCAGCCGGACTACACACCAGGGGGTTTCACTGATCAGCAACCCTTCAACCAAAGAGGAAGACTGTATCAGTGAAATCCCCTGGTGTGGAGTCGGGTTGGAATGAAAACCTGCATGCACATGGCTCTCCATGGCACATGGTTAGCCACCGCTGCACTAGACACACCTCCCCTGCACCCCACATGATGACATAAACGCAGACGCAGACAAAGTCACCGCACAGTTGACGCGAGGTGAGGCCGCCGCCAGACCACCTCAGTGTTTCCTCTCAGGCAGGGCCGTGGGCTAGCAGTTAGCTTAGCCTGCCCCGCATCCTGTCAGACTGCCCTCGGTGTTTCCTCTTTGGGCCCTCAGGACGCAGCAGACCAAGCTCTCTCAGCCGATCCAGCGCCAGCTCTCCCAGCCAAGCGAAATCGACGCTCAAAATAAAAACCTCACACGATGACACAAACTTAGACATGGACAAAGACTCCACATAATCGGTACTGGGTGAGGCTGCTGCAAACGCGAGTCCGTGACGATGGCACAACACAGGGACTCAGTCACTAAAAGCCATGGATAAGTTTGATACCTGTGAAAGGGACTTTTCCAGGAAAAATTCAGGATCAACTTGATCTGGAAGGGGGTATTACACAAGTTGAAATCCAAGAAACTCTTTGGATTTTGGTGTGAGAAAGGTGATATTGAGGAACAGTAAGATACACATCTTACTACCATAATTTATTACTTAATGAGTATTAAGTAAGTAAATACTTAATATAAGTGCTGACATTTCAAGTACATGCCATGCAGTAAAATATGTGCTGCTGCAGCAACACACCAGCACGATGCTGTTGTGCTGCTGCAGCAGACACCAGCACGATGCTGTTGTGTTGCTGTATCTTCCCACACCAGTACTGGTGTGGGAAGATGGCGGCATGAATTCACATCTGTGGCAGCCTCACCCAGTACCGTTGATGCAGGGTCTTTGTCCACGTCTGCGTCTTTGTCTTTGTGGGATGGCTGGGAGAGCTGGAGCTGGATAGGCTGCGAGGGCTCGGTGTGCTGTGGGCCCAGGGACCACGGCCCTGCCCGGAGCTGCACCTGAGGAGGAAACACTGAGGGCGGTCTGACAGGACGCGTAATCGGGGCAGGCTAGGCTAACTGCTAACTCATGCAGACCGGCGGTTCTGACAGTCATCCTGGCTGGTGTTTGATCCCTTGGACAGTGATTTATTATTTATTTTTTAAGTCTGGATATGTGTGTTAGTGTTGATATGTGTGTTGGTGTGAGTATGTGTGTTAGTGTGGGTATGTACGTATGTCAGTGTGGATATGTGTGTTAGTGTGGGTATGTGTGTTAGTGTGGGTATGTGTGTCCCTGTAGTTGTGGAATGTGTTTTTGTGGTTGTGTTGAGGTGAAATGACAGTGTTCCTGATGCCGGGACATTTGAGGTAACACACATTTCATCGTCATGTTGACTTCAGCAGATGTGTGGTGTTCGGTTTGTCCAGGTTGTACTTGTTACCGAGCTACCTTGGGGAGGGGTTGTAGTGCAGCAGCTTGGAGAGGAAGGTAGTGTTTTTCATCTGGTAGCATGCCCACCACAGTTCTCAGCAGCACTACTAGTGGCCAACACTCAACAGTTCATCTTGAAGTGGTTGAGTGTTGCCCAGACCTGAAGCAGAAGAAGCTGAGCTCTTGATGTGGACACAGCCCCCCTCAGCCCTGTCTCTGTCTAGTGAACCACAGCACGTTTAGCACAGCTGAGACGGGTCAATGTAAGAGTTGTGGTTTTCAACAAGCTCTTCAAAAAACAAGCAAGAAAACGGTGTTTTGTGGATTAGCATGCTATCAACAGGTTTTCCTATTAGAATATTCTAGTTGTCTGTCTCTTCTCTACGCAGGTGATGATTCTGATCACAGGAGCCCACAAAGCCTTTGCGCTGTACAAGGCCATAGAGGAGGGAGTGAACCACATGTGGACCGTGTCTGCCTTCCAACAGCATCCACGCACTATTTTTGTCTGTGATGAGGATGCGACACTGGAGCTGCGAGTCAAGACAGTCAAGTACTTCAAAGGTTAGCACCAAAGATGAGTGTCCACCATGGCTTAGGGCTGCTGTCTTGACCTGCAGCTGGACATACGTGGAAGTCATTAGCTTGTGAGGTTTCTGTTGCAATGATTTCAGCTTCACAGACTCAAAGACTTGATTGTTACTATTGGATGCACACAAAGTAACCTGCCATTTGGGCAAAGTCCCGCTAAAAGCCATGATGTGGGGCGTCTGGGTGTTACTGTTATTCGTCCGTCGCAGTGACAAGGACCATCTAGTCATCCTGTGATGGATGACTGATGACTTGTGCAATGACTAAAGTGAGGAGAAGTTGCACATCATCAACCCCACTCTCTCGTCCCAGACCACCTACTACCAGTGGCAAGACTAAGCGAGACAACTGGCAATGGAGAGATGCAGGTTTGTCCTCAGGGTTTCTTCCCGAAGCCTTTCCTGTAAACGAGTATACCCGCAACGCAGCGGAGGTTTAAATCAGTTTTCCTTCTCCTAGATTGGCTGCCAACCAAGGCTAACGAGTCCAACCGGCCCACATCTGGGTCGATCAGACTGGCGTTTGGGTAGTGTAGCAGTCTATTCCGTCACCTTACAACACAGGGATCACCGGTTCGAATCCCCGCGTTACCTCCAGCTGGGTCGGGCGTCCCTACAGACACAATTGGCCATGTCTGCTGTGGCAACCCCTAACGGGAGCAGCCGAAAGTAGTAGTAGTAGTAGCCATACTGATCAGTACTTAAGGTTTGACTCTCATCATCATCATCCGTTTCTCTCAATAAACGTGTCCAGATGAACTGATTCAACTTCGTGTGACAAATGAAATGCTAAGTCTTTGTCTGTATATATGGATGATTTGTGTGTACTTCTGGCGCCACTGAAGATGGCCACGGTGCAGGAATAATATCATTTGAGACTGATATGGCTGCAGTAGCACGGTGCCCTTGTCTCAAACCTGACTGTGTTTGACCTAAAACGTTGTTATTAAACAAAGTCTTGTAGCTGTTCAAGCTAAAAAGGATTCACGTACTTGAGCTGTAACGGACCGTCTGGAAATAGGGTGGTAATTATCCAGGACAGAGGGAGCGCTGCCATTTGATAAAGCAAGGACAAATGCTGACTTCAGGAGCTGGGGAACAAACCTCTGCTTAGGCTGAGATTAAAAATGGAGGCAGTGGGTCAGGCGTCAGATCTGCAGCTCTTTTTAAAAAGCCAGGCTCCTTTTCGTCCGGACCAGCAGACTTCTTACAACCGAGACTTGCTGGAGCTTTGTGAACTTGAGTGGGAGAAATGGAGAAACAATTCAAAGGATCTCCAGGTCAGCTGAAGGTGGTGGCTCTGCTGTCTTTAACATCTACAGGGAGATTTGAGAGTGACCTTTAAGATGTCAGAAAGAGTAGCGGGTGTCATAGACCCTGATGATGATTTAACCAACTTCCAAAATGGTGGAATGAACTCCTTACCTCCATTAAACAAACACTTATTCCCCCCCAGGAAAGACCAAAAAACTTTTATGTTCCAGGCCTGTCTTGATTCTTAAACTGTCCTTCAGTACGATTCTTCAACTGACTCGTGACATTGTCCAGCAGATACAAGTCCCTTACTGCTGTTACTGCTGTTCTCCTGCTTTGTCTGCTTTTGATGGCTGGGAGAGCTCTGCCGCTGGCGCTGGCGCTGGATCGGCTGGGAGAGCTTGGTCTGCTACGTCTTCTGGGCCTGGTGGACCACTGCCCTGCCTGGAGCTGCGGCCGGGGAGGGGGGGGTGGTGGCACCCGGGGCGGTCTGATGGGACGCGGAGGTGGGCTATGCTAGCTGCTAGCCCATGCAGACTGGCAGTTGTGATAACACCGAGGGCGGTCCGGCGGCGGCCTCGCCATCGGCTGGGAGAGCCTGGCCTGCTGCATCTGGTGGGCTCAGGGACTGTGGCCCCTGCCTGGGGCTGCGCCCGGGGTGGGGGTGGGGCACCAGGGGCAGTCTGGCGGGGCGCGGAAGCTAACTGCTAACCCATGCAGACCGGCGGTTCCGACAGTCATCCTGGCTGGCGTTGGTTCTCTGGACAGTGATGTTTTTAGTTTTTTTTAGTTTAGATATGTGTGTTAGTCTGTGTGTTCCTGTAGTTATGTGATATGTGTGTTTGTCGTTGTGTTGCACTGCTGTGGGCTGGGGAAACCATGTTTCCTTTCATTTCATGTACTTCCGTACGTGCAGTGAAATGACAAAGTGTTCCTGACTCCTGACTACGTTTAAGCAGAAGTAACCGTGTGGTCATCACTGTGTCTTCCTACCAGCTGCAGCGGACGGCACATGCACATGTGGCTCTGATACTGACTGTCTGTGATGCTGACCGACTGTCTGTGATGCTGACCGACTGTCTGTGATGCTGACTGACTGTCTGTGATGCTGACTGCCTGTCTGTGATGCTGACTGACTGTCTGTGATGCTGACTGACTGTCTGTGATGCTGCCTGCCTGTCTGTGATGCTGACTGACTGTCTGTGATGCTGACCGACTGTCTGTGATGCTGACCGCCTGTCTGTGATGCTGACTGACTGTCTGTGATGCTGACTGCCTGTCTGTGATGCTGACTGCCTGTCTGTGATGCTGACCGCCTGTCTGCTATTTGTTTCTCTTATTGTCATTTCAGGGTTAATGCACGTGCACAACAAACTGGTGGACCCGGTGCTCAACATGAAGGAAAAATAACCCTGAGGAGGTCACCGGGGAGGAGAATTTGGGACATTAAAAGGCCAGTGGATGGCCAGCGCTAGATGAGAGGCGGAGCCTATCAGTTTGGTTTTCTCTTAAATAGTGGAGCAATTGTTAGGGTGTTGGCTGGCTGCTTCACCTTCCATGATTGTTTCACGTGCTCGTGTTCTCACCAGTTCATCTTGCGGTCAATATGGAGACTCCTTCCCTCAGAGGGTGTCTGAGAAGGTATTCTTTATTTCCTTTTTCCTGTATTTACCCCCCTTTTTCTCCCCAGTTGTCAATTGTACCTGTCCAATTACCCCACTCCTCCGAGCCGTCCCGGTCTCTGCTCCGCCCCCGCTGCCAATCCGGGGAGGGCTGCAGACTACCACATGCCTCCTCCAATACATGTGGAGTCACCAGCCGCTTCTTTTCACCTGACAGTGAGGAGTTTCACCAGGGGGACGTAGCACGTGGGAGGATCACGCTATTACCCCCAGTTCCCCCTCCCCCCTGAATAGGCACTGCCACCGACCAGAGGAGGCGCTAGTGCAGCGACCAGGACACATACCCACATCTGGCTTCCCACCCGCAGACACGGCCAATTGTGTCTGTAGGGACGCCCGACCAAGCCAGAGGTAACACGGGGATTCGAACCAGCGATCCTCGTGTTGGTAGGCAACGGAATAGACCACCACGCTACCCGGACGCCCCGATACTTTGGTTTCTATGTTTAACTTAAATTCCATTCCCGTGTTCCTCACAGTTTGACACTGCTGCCCTTTGTACAAGTGGACAGCTAGCAGTTGGGCAGTAATTCTCTGCATGTTGGTGACTTCAGTGATCATACGTGGAGAGAATTAGCTGTTCGTCAGGACCTTCGCAGGCGAGTGACTCTCCTAAAGCAAGACAAGAGCATTGAACGCTACAAAGGGGATCAAAACTCCATCATATTTTGAGGAAGCCAACTTGTACAACAGCGTCAACTACTGTTGTCACAAAAAAATGCCGAGATAGTGTGGTCATAAGAAATTGGCTTCTTAAAAAGTTTAAGATGATACCGCAAACTTTTCACTCAGACACACACCGGAGGCAGAAAAAGCAGCCTCCCTCTGAGGAGAATACATCTGTCTCCTTACCCGAATATCCAAGTACACACTCGAACACGTTTTCGATGGGTGTCAAGACTCCGCCAAGGTTGTCCCTTGTCTCCAATTCTGTTTGTGATAACCGTTTTGTAATTTTTTATGATGAAATACATGACAAATCCATACAATGTTGTCTCCACTGTCAAAAATATTTGACAGAAAATTAAATAAGTAAATGTGTAATGCACGCCAACTGAGACTCGCAGTGTACCAAGTGTGTCTGCAAAACTTGTGTATTTGCGAATGTCATTTCATTTGCATAGTTTATGATTTACACCCACCATGTGTCAGGTTGATGTAAATTAGAGTTTCTGAGCCGGTATTATGTGATTTTTATTTGGTTTGCACAAATCAGAGAACATGCCAGGGAGCATATGTCATGATCATGTGAACAATGTGTATGTACAGTTGTAAGTGTATTGTAATCCGTTTTAACATTTCCTCCGTGACTGCAGCATCATTCCAGCACACTTTAATCATTGTTTTTGCACCGGTAATGTCGCTAATTCTTAAATGTTCTGTGAACAATAAAACATTGTATTGATATTGAACATTGATAAATTACGTTTTCAGTGTCATGTATGTAATTACAAAGGCTGGCTAGAGGCAGTTTTGATAAGGAAGGATCAGAGATGTTCAATACCGGGATGATTATGCTGCAGCAGGAGGGCATAACTACGGTTTAACACAAGTCCATGTAGTTCCTCAAGTATACACTGTGGGTCAGTCATCCACCGCTCTTCTGAACTAGCAGCACAGCTCATTTGGTAAGTGGCCAATGCAACAATCACTGTGTGAACACTGTATAGTCCTTCAGATCTTTAACACTGGTCCAGTTGTAATGCGTTTGCTGCTGCTGTTTTCCCTCCGTGCAGCGCAGAAGAACCGTTATTAATTTATATGCCATCAAAAACTTGTTCTTACATTTCTAGGTGGTCTTGCCTCGAAAGAATTTGTTTTAGATGTTCTTCTCGATGATGCCTGGTCATGTTATCCCTCCTTCCGGTTTTAACATGTGCCTGCACACTGTGTTTAATGACAATAAACTGCATTGAACTGAACTGAATGTACTCAGTGGGAATTGTTTAGCATCGCAACGATGAAAACTCTTTAAATGTCAAACGTCACAACTCAATCAGGAACACTTTCATTTCATGTACTGGCACACATGAAGAGAAACCACACATCATTTCCCCCAGCCCACAGCCGTGCCAAACAAAGACAACAACACAACCAAAACTACAAGAACACATATATCTAAACTTAAAAAAAACTAAACAAAACAAAATCACTGTCCAGGAGAACGAACGCCGGCCAGGATGACTGTCGGAATTGCCGGTCTACATGGGCTAACAGTTAGCTTAGCCTGCCCCGCTTCCGTGTCCTGTCAGACCGCCCTCTTTGTGTTTTCTCTTGGGGCACAGCTCCAGGAAGGGCCGTGGTCCCTGGGCCCACAGGATGCAGCAGACCAGGCTCTCCCAGCCAATCCAGCGCCAGCCCTCCTAGCCATTACATGAAGACGAACTTAGACACAGATGTGGACATAGACACTGCATGGACGGTACTGGGTGAGGCCGCTGGAAACGTGAATTTGGGCCGCCATCTTCCTTAGCGAACTTACTTACTTGACTAATAAAACTTGTTCTGAGTACTGGGTGAAGATATGCAGTGGAAAAGGTTTAGGTGGTCTACAGCCAAGTGTAGCAAGACTTTAACACCTTTGATACAGATGGTTCCAGCTTGTTGATCTCAAACACCACATGAGCACTGGACTCTTGGAATGCAATGTGAATCTCTGCAGTTCCAAGATGAGACAGATGAAAAGGGATTCCCACAATTCCATATTCTACATGGCTTCCTCGTTTGAGTATCAAGCCTTGCTTAATCGGCGTGTGTCCCAGTTTATAATGGCGGCATACCAAACTTTCAAAGTGGGGTCTTTCAGAATTAGAAGCACTACAAGATTTCAAGGTAATTCGTGGGCTTGAATAGCTGCATGTGGGGATTTGGAGTCCCGTGCCTAAATTAAACTTCATGCACACATGGATCAAGCAGTCCACTCCAAGACATCTCAATGAGACACTGCTTACTAACAAGGCGCCAAATGTTGATGTGACTTAATGGCGACACCATCTGGATGGGACAGAAAAATAGGGGGAGGAGAGATATAGATTTTGTTTTCAATTGTTTTATATAGTAAATTAATTAGTTTCTTCCTTGGTTACAAACATGTTGTGGTTACACCGCCCCGAGCTGCCTCCCCGGCACGTTCAAGCCACTCCCCCAGCTCGGACGTGCCGGAAACATCCCAGCGCTCGGCTCGCGCTCTGAGGAGACGAGCCCTGCACTGCACCAGGTGTTTGGCATCATCTATCAGGCACACCTGCGGCAATCAGGCAGCCCTCTACAAGAAGTCTCCCAGAACACCACTCCGTGCTTCGACATACTGAACCCTTTGGTAAAGCTCTGACAAGCCCTCCAGTGTTCCTTGCCCTCTTGCTATTTCGTTTATTCCCAGTGTCTAATATTAGCGTCTCTCTCTTTTCCCTCCCAGGACTCTCCCTCCGCGACTTCCACGGCTCCCTCGCTCCTCGTCCCCAGCGACCTTCACGTTTTCCCCCCGGACCTCTCCAGCGATCTCCCTGCGTGTCTCTCTCCCTGGACCCCTCCTTAAGGACTTGACTTCCCGGATCTCGGACCCGGACTTCCTCGGACAACCCCTCGTTCTACGGATTCGGACTTTGGTAGCCAGGCGCACGCACATCGTCACAACAACCCCCACCTGAGATTCCTCTGTTACCATCCCTGTGGCAGTGTCGTCTGTTTTTCCTGCATTAAAATCGCCCTTCGGGTTATCCCGGTGCTCTGTCTCTCTGTCCTTTTGGGTTTCGCTACACTGGCCTCTGGTCTTCATTCGAGATACGTAACAGAACGTCAAAGCCAGAATGAGCCAAAGCAAACCCGAGGGGCAGGCAGTCGCTCAGGCAGCTATAGCTCCTAAGCCCCAGAACCCTATAGCTCTCGAGGCAGTGGTAAAGGACCACAGCACTCAACTCACCCAACTCCATTCTGAGCTTAGCACCGCCTTCTCCCAGATCACTGGAGAAATCAGCGGGCTCCAGGCTAACTCGCGTACCTCGGCGAGCACCCTTGCTTCACTCTCTGCGCAGATCGCTGCTCTGGCAGTGTCCAAGATCAGCGATCATCCTGCTCTGGCCCCAGCCCAGCTCCCAGTCCCTCCGAGCCTCCCTTCGGTCAACTGTATCATGATCCCCGTGTGGAGCCTAATCTCCCCTGTCCTAAAGCCTTCGGTGGGGAGTTCGAGCAGTGCAGAGGTTTTCTCGGTCAGTGTGAGCTCCTGTTCAAACACCAGCCAGGTATCGCACAGGGGAGGCTAAGGTAGTCCTGGTGATATCCCTGTTGACTGGCAGAGCCCTCAGTTGGGCAATGGCTGCGGTTGGCCATCACGAACCGCTCTACACCAACTATGCCTTCCGCCGCGAATTTCGTTTAGTGTTCGACCACCCAGCGGATGGGGAGGACGCAGCTGGCCGCCTCCATTCTATCCAGCAGGGAGCTAGGTCAGTGGCAGACTACACCCTGGAGGTTAGGATACTGGCGGCTAACAGTGGGTGGCACGACACGGCGCTTAAGAGCGCGTACAGGAAGGGGCTCAGCGATTCCATCAAGGACCACATCGTTCAGACCGCCCTGCTACCTTCAATGAGCTTGTCACCCTTGCCCTCCAGATGGACGAACGGCTGCGGGAGCGGCGCCAGGAATGCGCCCCATGCGCTGGGGTCTCCCATAGACCTACCCCTGTCCGTTCGATCGGTGTCTCCCCTGGGTCAGCATCCCGCGGGCTCTCTCCGCCCTAACACTTCCCCTCGTAACCCTGGGTGTCTTCTGGATCCAGGCCGGAGGAGGAGCCCATGCAGTTGGGTCGGTCACGGCTCCCGCTAGAGGTAAGGGAGCAGAGGATGCGTGACCACCTCTGCCTCTACTGCGGGAGGTCGGGCCACTACATCAAGGCCTGCCCGACTCGCCCAAAAAGACCGGGCTCACTAGCGAGGGGTGTCCTAGTGAGCCTGACAACCCTTCCACAGCCCCAGCACAAGAAGGAGCACAACCAGCTGTTTCCTGTCACTCTCACCTGGGGTAACGACTCACTCTGTTGGTCAGCCTCTCCTCCGGGTATCACCCCCAGACCAATGGGCAGGCAGAGCGGGCCAATCAAGACCTGGAGGCGGCTTTGCGTGGCGTTACCACCAGCAACCCCGCCTCCTGGAGCAAGTACCTGCCCTGGGTGGAGTACTCGCTTAACACCATGGAGAGTTCGGCTACCGGTTTGTCCCCTTTTGAGTGTTCCCTTGGTTATTAACCCCCTCTGTTCCCCCGTCAGGAGGTGGCGGTCCCGTCCATGAGGGCCCATCTCCGCCGGTGTCGGCGCGTTTGGAAGACCGCCCGGGCCGCTAGGTTGCGAGCTACAGAGCGGGCCTGGCGCAGCCCCTCCCTACCCTCAACCGGAAGCTGGCTCCCCGCTACGTCGGCCCCTACACCATCGGCCGCATCGTCAACCTGTCGGCGGTACGTCTCCATCTCCCTACCTCACTCAAAATCCACCCAGTGTTCCATGTCTCACCTTAAACCGGTAGCCTCCAGCCCCCTGTCCAAGCTCCTCCACCCCCCAGGGTCCTCGACGGTGGTGACATGGTCTGGAATGTCGACCGGCTGCTCGCCGTACGCCGCTGGGGGCGTGGGTACCAATACCTGGTGGACTGGGTTGGCTATGGGCCCGAGGACCGCAGCTGGGTTCCCCGGTCCTACCTGGCCGACCCCGCACTCCTGGAATAGTTCTATCGGGCCATCGAACGGTCGCCCGGTGTCTCCCGTAGGAGGGGGGGTCCCGAGTTGCCTCCCCGGCACGTTCAAGCCACTCCCCCAGCTCGAACGTGCCGGAAACATCCGAGTGCGCTGCACCAGGTTTTGGCATCATCTATCAGGCACACCTGCGGCAATCAGGCAGCCCTGTACAAGAAGCCTCCCAGAACATCTCTCCGTGCTTCGACGTACTGAACCCTGCGGTAAAGCTCTGACAAGCCCTCCAGTGTTCCTTGCCATTCCCTTTATTCCCCAGTGTCTATTCGTGTCTGGGTTTTTTTCCTCCCAGGACTCTCCCTCCACGGCTCCCCGCGTCTCCCTCGCTCCTCGTCCCCAGCGACCTTCACGTTTTCTCCGGACCTCTACAGCGATCCCCCTCCGTGTCTCTCTCCCTGGACCCCTCCTTTCGGACTTGACTTCCTGGATGTCGGACCCGGACTTCCTCGGACAACCTCTCGCTCTACGGATTGGGACTTTGGTAGCCCGGCGCACACACATCGTCTCAACCACCCCCACCTGAGAGTCCCCTGTTACCATCCCTGTGCAGTTTCCTCTGTTTTTCCTGCATTAAAACCGCCCTTCGAGTTATCCCGGTGCTCTGTTGTCTGTCCTTCGGGTTTCGCTACACTGGCCTGAGTGGCCTCTGGGCTTCATTCGAGATGTGTAACAAAACACGTGTGAGTGCATTGTTCTAGGCAATGGCCTGGGTGGCAACAAACGTGATTGTATGCCCCCCCCCCCCGCCAAGGCATAAGTAAGTATTGTCCTTGTGTTACAGACACAAGAGCCAAAAGATGTTAAGCCTGAGTTACTAAGCAGGGCAGGCTAAGCTAACTGCTAGCCCACGGCCCTGCCCGAGAGGAAACACCGACGCAGTCTGGCGGCGGCCTTGCGTACCGTCGACTGTGCTGGGTTTTTGTTTGTGTGGAGTGCGGGGAGTTGTGTCGGGCTGGCGAGCTGAAGTTGGATCGGCTGAGGGAGCCTGGTCTGCTACATCCAATGGGCCCAAGGACCACGACCCTGCCTGGAGCTGCGCCTGAACAGGAAACACCGAGGGCGGTCTGACAGGACACGGAAGCGAGGCAGGCTAAGCTAACTGCTAGCCCATGCAGACCGGCAGTTCCCACAGTCATCCTGGCCGGCGTTCGTTCCCTGTACCTGGCCAGTGTTGTATTGGGTGGCCAGTGTTGTATTGGGTGGCCAGTGTTGTATTGGGTGGCCAGTGTTGTATTGGGTGGACTGTGTTGTATTGGGTGGCCAGTGCTGTATTGGGTGGCCAGTGCTGTATTGGGTGGCCAGTGTTGTATTGGGTGGACTGTGTTGTATTGGGTGGACTGTGCTGTATTGGGTGGGTGGACTGTGCTGTACTGGGTGGACAGTGTTGTTGGCTGTTTTTTCTGTTTTTGCATGTTTTTGGTGGTGGTACGTTTGGAGGTTTTTTGGACATGTGTTTCTGTGTTGCACTGCCGGGGGAAACGGAATTGGGTTTCTTTTGTGTACATGGCTACTAGTACATCAGATGAAATGACAAATTGTTCCTGATTAAAATAAACCTCGAACATTTTTGAGGAGAAAACATTTGGACATGATCTGTATTGATGAAATATTTAAAGAGTCTATTCCAACTTTAGGATGAGTTTTTCTCAAAGTATCCAACAGTGACATGGATTGAGATTCCCCATTTAAAAAGAATCAAGGATGGGTTAAATCCCTGTTTTTTCTGTCACATTAGTTAAGAGACCAGGCTTGGCCCGTAGCCAGATCTAATTGTTCAGCCAACTGGCAATGCTTTAGATAGCAAAGAATCAAATGTGGGGTTATTGTCAAGAGAGTTATCTAAAATCACTATAAATTGTATGGAAATGATGGAGGATTCCGAAAAATCTTTAAATCTCTGTGACCCCCACCCCAACATGCTATAACTGATAATAGGCTCGCTCAGAAAAAGCAGGCCCACGTTGCCCAAGTATTTGATGACCCCTTCATTTCAGATGGAAACTTCTTTGAAAAATTACCTCATCGTACTGTAGCGAATTCGGGAGGCAACCACAGGAAGTGCCGCGGCCAGGACGCGAACCCGGATCGCGGGAGACGTCGCGCACCGCTCGACTAAAGGCTCTGACTCGTCAGCCAGCCGCCAGCGTGTCTACTTAGCCATGCACGTTACACTACTGATACTGGTGAGCCATCAGACCAGCGCCATGCTTATCGTCATTGTTCCGAGTCCAACACCGGCGTACTCTTAACATGCATTCATTTTCAAAAAGCAAAGTTAATCCATACTTTCTCCATTTCATTGCTGCAACAATTGTTTGTCCTATTGCACATATTTACAGTTTCATATTTATCTCTAGTGAAATCCCAGGTTGTTTGGGTGGCTCCCATTACACAAAGGTGGTGGTGAGAGCGATCTGGTGGTTAACTACTGCCCAATTTCTAACCTCTTGTCAAGGTTCTAGAGTCACTGACACATTCTCATTTATGTTGTTTGTGAAAGGCTTCCTTAATGCTTGCACATCTTGCACACTATATAAAAGAGTTGTGTTAATGTTATTCATCAAAATCTATAAGGCATAATGTGTATCACACTGACCCCAGTTGTGCTTTATTGGACTGAATGATGGTGCTTATAACTGGTTTCACGCAAACGTCAAAGGGAGAACCCAAGCCACTGCAATAGATGGCATCAAGTCTCACTTTGCTGAAGACATGCCCCAGAATCTATCCTTTGGTGCCCTTTTGTTTACAATTACAAATTCACTCAGCAGACGCTTTCATCCAAAGCGACGTACATCAGAGAGTTAATACAACACAAGCAAGGATCTAGTCTGGAGACAACAACGCCAAGTAAGTGTCAGAGAAACTAGGTTCAAGTCCGATAGGACATAATAGGTCAACAGGCAGTGCAAAAAGGCAATGCATAGGGTGCATAGAAGCGGGTTTTTTTTTAATGCTATCAGGTGTTGAGGTGTTCGAGAAAAAGCTGGGTCTTCAGCTTCTTCTAGATGGAGAGGGACTCAGCGGATCGAATGGACCAACCTGCTCGGCCTGTGAGCAGGTTGGTCACGTAAGCGACCCGGGCAACATCAGACGTGAACATGCTGGGTGGGTGCAGGAAGACCAGCTCACACTGCATGATGAACGTGGCACAGGTCTCAAAGTCGCCATCAAACGGTCGTGGGCTGGAGAGGCAGGGCTCCCGGGGAACTTGGTTGAGCCCCACAGGGTTGACTGGGGCAGCGGGCACAGGGGGCGGGTTACCCATGACTCCAGGGGCAAGCTGGCCCGGCGGCTGGATGGTGAAAGCCGCCGTGATGGTTTGCAACTGCCGCAGGATCTCTGCTTGTTGGCTCGCCAACGCCGCCTGCTGGCTCGTTAGGTTACCCACATAGGCCTGGAGGGGCCGGACCCGAGTCTGAAGATCTCTCACCGCGGCGGAGGCCGCCCCTAGCTGCTGGGTGTGGGAGTTAGTCAGTTGGATCTGTCCGATGAGAGCCGCTCGAAGCGGACTGGCCGGTACGCTCTCTGTGTCGGCTGGGGTCGTCATGGTCAGTCGTACTGTTAGGGTTTGTGGAAGACCCCAAGCGCACGACACCAGACAGAGATGGGGTTAGCCGAAAACTGGCGCGCTTTATTCCTTACGCGTACAAATAGTTAAACATCAGAAGGCAATGAGCGACAAGGAAAAACAGAAAGTCCAAGGGGACAAAACTCGCGGGTAATCCAAACGGGAACACGGCAGGATACTTCCACGGGGAAACCTTGCAAGGGAAAACATGAACCAAGGGCTGGGATGAGTTCCGAGAGAAAAGGACCGTGAGAGGAGAGTAGCCGCTACTGCGAGGAGGTTACAACACGAACTGACAACGGGCACGTGGGAGGCCACCACACTTAAGGTTATGTCTTCTGATGATACAAAGTTTATTTCTAATTCCTAATAACCCCAAACATACTGTAGCCGTGTGGCAGCATTGGTTCATACTAACTTTATTTCTATTTTCCTGTTTTTTTCATTGTATGTGATATGGACCTATGTCTGAAATAAAGATTTATTATAATCTCATCCATCTTTATTATAACCCTGAGAACAACATTGGGCTAATAGCCTTATCTGGGTATCTACCACTATCACCGAAGGAGGTAACTGATTCAGCCTGTAATTCCCATTCATGAAACCGCTCATTTTTGTGAAGGTGAGTCTGGTGTCCCTACCAGGCAAACAGTCACAAAAATGGGCATTGTAGCAGATGCTGAAGGTTTCATGAATGGGAAATAGGCTGAGTAGTGTTGCCTCCTTCAGGGATAGTCAGCTGACATAGGCTATCATAAAAAGTTAAAGAATTCCACTAATAGGCACATGAAAGCTTTCCCAAATACCCCCTGCTATTCCACTAAGTACACCTAGCTTAAGCTGTGTTAGCTATCCGTTTTTAAACCATTAAAGTAAATATGTTATAGCTAACAATTATGTGGCGTCTTTCCTGTTGGTTTTCGCCTAACGTTAGCTAGCTAGCATATGCTAACGTTAGGCGAGCGGTCAAATAAAAGTATTGTGTTATGTTTCAGGTACATGCTGGATACTGTAGTGGGTTAAGGCATATGTATTCAGTGGTTATTTCGAGTTGACAACGTTAAATATCTGCTTAAATTTGGGTGGAAAAAGTTCTATTAGCTAGCAGTTCTATTAGCTAGCCAGCCTACGTTAGTGTGTTGTTATCGTTTGCAACGGATATGGGGCATTGCGTCACTTCCTGCAAAGCGTGACTGTCCGATAGCCATCACCAAACTTAAGCTCAGCCCTGATGACTAAGCCCGGCCCTGACGAGCTGATTGGCTGCCGGCGCGGGGTGGGCGGGCCATAACAACATTGAGGTTGCGTAATAGTATTTAGTTAATTACTTTCAACTGTATACGAAATAAGAGTTTGTTTGTTTTTGTTTTTGTTTTTTGTTTTTGCAACGAACAGTTTTACTAATGTTTTTCAAAGAGAAAGACAGGACAGAAAAAAATTCATAATAATAAAATAAAAATAAATGAAAATAATTGAAAAAAAAATTACCCCTCAAAATGCAGTAACAATACAGCATTCAATACACAATTCCACCTCTATGTCCTTGTTGACCAAGCCACAAACGGGCCCCAGGTAAGCTCAGATTGGTGCATCTTGTCCAAAAGAGAAATAAGGAGTTTTTAAACTAAAGATCTGAAGCATGTCACAACCCATAAAAAGTTAAAATACACTCATCAATTAGTCATTATTTACTGGGTCTCTCCAGCAAAAGGGATGCTTTTGGACATACCCAGTCCAGTTAAACTGATATTATTCCAACATGTCAGCAAATTGGACTACTGGAGTGTGAAAGCATAGCTAAACCGGAGTGTGAAAGCACAGCCAAACTGGAGTGTGAAAGCATAGCCGAACCGGAGTGTGAAAGCACAGCCAAACTGGAGTGTGAAAGCATAGCTAAACTGGAGTGTGAAAGCATAGCCGGACTGGAGTGTGAAAGCACAGCCAAACGAGTGTGAAAGCATAGCTAAACTGTAGTGTGAAAGCACAGCCAAACTGGAGTGTGAAAGCATAGCTAAACTGGAATGTGAAAGCATAGTCGAACCGGAGTGTGAAAGCATAGCCAAACGAGTGTGAAAGCATAATCAAACTGGAGTGTGAAAGCATAGCCAAACTGGAGTGTGAAAGCATAGCTGAACTGGAGTGTGAAAGCATAGCCAAACTGGAGTTTGAAAGCATAGTCGAACCGGAGTGTGAAAGCATAGCCGAGCTGGAGTATGAAAGCATAGCTAAACTGGAGTGTGAAAGCATAGCCGAGCTGGAGTTTGAAAGCATAGCCAAACTGCAGCAGGAGATTTAGGAAGTGATGCAGATGTCCTTTGTGCTTCATTACTGCCTGGAGAAATACTCTATGAATATCAGTGTCATTGGGGATCTTGCAGGTCTCCATCCCACTGCATTAGCGCTGCACCAACCTGATGAAAACGACTAAATCAATCCTCTCCCAATCCTCGTCCAGCCTGCTGGGATTTGGTTCAAAAGGCTTTTTGTGATGCCACAACCCGAGTGTCACAGCTTTTCTTACATTAGGACTGAGAGGGGAGATGGCTGCACATTGTATGGTTTAAATAGTTAATGTGTATGTATTGTCACATTAATAAGTAATGGTCCGTCATTTCCTGAAAGTGAATTGGAAGGGACTGGTACAGTGTTTCTGCCGCTGTAAGACCGTGTAGATCATTGGTCATTGACGCTTTATATCGGTTCTCACCATCTAAAATAAGATGGGTTGTGGTAAAGAAAGGAGCTTTAAATGTATCTGCAACACACTGACCATAATCTTTTCTGTCCACAGAGCTGGTGGTGCTGGACGTGACGGTGCTGCTGTGGAGGCTGCAGCCGAGGCTTCAGAGCTGCTTCATGCAGCAGATGGCAGAACTGTTGGCTCTGCTTTTAAACCAAGACGAGGCACATCTCAAAGAGCACTACCGCTGACACACATATGTGTCATGTATTGTTTATGAAGCATTTAACTAAAAGAAAGCCTCTCTACTTTCTGCAAACACATGAATAAAAGGTGGGGACTGAGGTTTCCTCTGGAAATCTTTCCCAGCAGATAGTCTGCCAGGACTCAGGTTTATTATTTATTAAAGTTGATAGATTGAAAATGTCTTCACAAAAATACCCTGAATCCATCTTTATCCCTCCATATTTCTCTTTCTGTGTGTGTGTGTGTGTGTGTGTGTGTGTGTGTGTGTGTGTGTGTGTGTGTGTGTGTGTGTGTGTGTGTGTAAAGTGAAGCAGATCAGCCATGCAAGTGGAATACTACAGGTTATGTGGCTTTCGGCTAGAAATAAACGTATGGCTGGAAATAAACCGAAGGCCAAACCGAAACGACAGCCTCCCTTTTAAAGGAAAGCCACTGAATCTTGCATGTCTCTGCTTTGTCAGCTGCCATTTTGCAACACAATAAAGGTTTTCTATGTTGCAAGATAGCAGTGTTGCAGTCAATCCCCTTTCCTTATGAAAGGCCTTCACAAAATGATAAAAACAATGGAAAGGAATACAGCAAAGAACAAACACTGTAGTCTTCCAGCTATGCATACTAAGCACCACATGTCAAGGGAAACTCTGGTTACAGTCAGAAAACTACTCCGTCTGCTGTGGACCATAACCACATTGAACGCACCACCACCACCACCATCATCATCATCGGCAGTCACTTGGGGTCGAGTATGACCGTCCTCACTCTGGGTCCTCAGGTGGGTGTAGAGGCTGATCCTGGAGCCACATAATGGGAGGATGCCTGCACGTGACAGCTTTTTACATGGAGTGGCTGATCTGCCCGCAGCCACCACACGGTCCTCTGCAGGGACTGGCCAGAGTCCAATGGCATGGAGAACCAAAACGATAGGGGACTGTTGCAGCCTTCATCCACCTTCACTGCCGTCGTGACCTGGAGACATCTTCCGCCAGTGCAGTCATCATCCACCTTCACCACCGTTGTGACCTGGAGACATCTTCCGCCAATTCCGCCGTTGAGGTCTTTTACGTTACAGTCATTTAGCCGATGCTTTTATCCAAAGCGACTTACAATAAGAGCATCATTTAATGTAGGAAATCAGGAGAACCACCAGCCATCAGAGGTCATAAGTGCATCTAAACAAGCATCTAAGACCAAAACCAGCGCTAAACTAAAAGTGCAAGAAAGAGGTTTTTTTTTAAATGAGTGAATACAATAAGTGCTAAGAACAAGTAACAGGGTAGTAGTTCTTGAAGAGGGGACGTTTCAACCTGCGCTGAAAGATGGGCAGCGACTCGGCTGTCCTGACATCAGTGGGGAGGTCATTCCACCACTGTGGGGCCAGGACAGAAAAGAGCCGTGACCGGGTCGATCAGCAGCAGGGGCCTCTGAGCGACGGGGCAACCAGGCGTCCCGGGGGCAGCAGAGCGAAGTGGTGGGGCGGGGGTGTAGGGCTTGACCATGGCCTGGAGATAGGAAGGAGCTGTTCCTTTCACTGCCCTGTAGGCTAGCACCAGAGTCATAAACTGGATGCGAGCAGCTACTGGGAGCCAGTGTAGGGACATGAGAAGGGGAGTTGTGTGGGAGAACTTAGGGCGGTTGAACACCAGACGAGCTGCAGCTTTCTGAACAAGCTCCACAGGTCTGATGGCTGACGCCGGGGCGACAGCAAGGAGGGAGTTGCCGTAGTCCAGCCGGGAGATGACCAGAGCCTGGATGAGCACCTGTGCCATCTCGTCGGTGAGGAATGGGCGAATACTCCTGATGTTATAGAGGAGAAATCTGCAGGAGTGAGCAACCGATGCAATGTTTTCAGCAAACGACAGTTGGTCGTCCAGGATCACACCCAGATTCCTCACAGTCCGTGTTTGCGTCACCACGGTGTTGTCAATGATGATGGCCAGGTCTCGGTGTGGGCAACCTTTCCCCGGGAGGAACATCAGCTCTGTTTTGTCCAGATTGAGCTTCAGGTGGTGTGTCGCCATCCATTCCGAGATGTCAGTCAAGCACACAGCAATGTGTGCCTCTACTTGTGTGTCAGAGGGAGGAAAGGACAAGATCAGCTGGGTCTTTGTTGGATCGTGCTTCGACTGGAACCTCCTCCTTGACCTATCCACCTTGGGTGACCCTACCGGGGGCCAGCTCCGGACGACATAGCTTTTGAGATCATTGGTACATGCAAGCTTCTCCATCACGACAAGGTGGAGATCCAGGAGAAGACTGAACACACCATACGCTAATGCTAACAATCAGCTCAGTCTCAGGAAATGAACCCTAGTCCTGAAACTAGGGATGGAAAATCATACCACCAGCCACCAGCTTCTGTTGCGCCACCATACAGTGAATACTGTATGGTGTAGCCAAGATGTATGACTACATCCAAGACTGGTCATACCAGGCGTACCTGTAGTTGGCAGAGAGCAGTAAGGGGTTGTGCCCCTAAACCACTTACGAAAGAACGCACCAAAAATCAGATTGGTAGATTGCCTCCATAATTCAAAATTCTTCGACTGCAAGTAATTTCCGTCTATCTTTGAGTTTTTATGTTAACATATGTAGTTCTACACACAATGTGATTGCTTAATAGCTTAAAACACATTTACTGAAACAACTGATTTTTTTTTCATAGTTTCCTTACAATTCACTTGACATTAGGATGGAGTCATGGCTAATGTTTCTTCCTGTGCTCTGAAAGGCTGAGCTGGTAGTGGAGGTGGCCAGGTACATGTAACGTGTTAACATTAGCAGCTGAATAAGGGAACATTTCATGAAGTGAAGACAACCCAAACGGACAGTCTTAGCTAGTATTCCATGAAACTTAGCTAAGATAGTGCAGTGCATTAGCTACTGACAGTCCTGTTATCATTCATCTCCATGCAGTGAAACATTAGGAATTCCATGAAAACTGATACTGAGAATAATGGACTTGTGTTTATTTCAAAATTGAGACAACATTTTCTCGAGACAAGTTTTATCCCACATTGCCCAACACTACCTGAGCATAAAGCAAAGTCTCTTTAGCGGAGTTCAGATCTCCTCCATCTCTGAGGACATTGAGCAATCCATCACATAGGAGGCTCTGTCTGTATATACCTCCTGAACTCAGAAGCAGAGGTGCCTTTGGTATCCTCTGAAACTGTCAAAGAGCTTGGGGAACCGTCAAGAGTTTCTGGGGGAATGATGCAAGCAAGTTGGAATGAGTCTAGGCTACCTCTACTAGGAAGGAAGCCTCTGAAGTTAGCTAGTGTTAGCTACATATTACAAGAAAGCAAGCAAGTTGGAATGAGTCTAGGCTACCCCTACTAGGAAGGAAGCCTCTGAAGTTAGCTAGTGTTAGCTACATATTACAAGAAAGCAAGCAAGTTGGAATGAGTCTAGGCTACCCCTACTAGGAAGGAAGCCTCTGAAGTTAGCTAGTGTTAGCTACATATTACAAGAAATTGCATGAGCTTGCTAGGTTAATGCTAGTCTCTTGAATGGAACCTACATTTTGCAGAATAATGCCGTCAGATGGCTGACGTCATATGACCACTCATATGAATGGTTGCACGCCGTTTGATACTGAGAGTGTCAGTGTTGCAGCAAGGCTTTCTCCAAAAGAGGCCAGCATCTGAATCAGTTCCACAATTCTAACTTCCCAGTACATGTCACCAGTCATATTCGATCCTGGAACAAGGTTAGCTGCCGTTTGGATTGGGGGCACAGGGTGCAGAGTGATGCTTGTCTGTTCTTTTCCAGCCCTTCATTTGCCTGTCTCATATGCTTTTTTCGCCCTTGGTCATCTAAGAGGAGACTGTGCATTGCAAATACATCACGTTGGGTAAAAGAAGCTGGGGTGCTCTCAGTGGAAAGCTCTGTCACTGTCAGCACGGGAGTACATATTCTACATGATCGGCCTTCATACATAAATCATTTTTAAGCCAGCTCATTGTCTCCCTCCAGATACTCACTCTCTCTTTCTCTCTCACACACACACACACACACACACACACACACACACACACACACACACACACACACACACACACACACACACACACACACACACACACAAAAGACAGATAACTGGCGAGCCAACACTCTCTGGCTCTTTATAAATACAATATGTCTGTGCTTTTGGAGAAGGAGTCTGTAGCCTAAACAAGCCGAACACTTAACACTGCACCTGTACGTCAAGTCATCATTGATCCAACCAATAGAAAAGCAGCACAGCCAAGATTGCAAAGCCACAGCTGCACGTCTTCACCATCTGGTGGACTGTCAAAGACAACACTTTGACATGCGTGGGTGATGTTTTAGAAACATGACAGAAAAATGCAGTCAAAGTGTCAGTCAAGACGTGTGTCCGTCTAATCCTGTGCCACTTGTATCAATACCAAATCAATCTGAAATTGTGCACAAGCCTCTCGTCCCACCCTGTTACCCTGTTACCACCCAAAGAAAGGCATACACCACACTTCCGAGTCATCCTGGTCGCTGCTCCACCCCCTCTGCCGATCCGGTGAGGGCTGCAGACTACCACATGCCTCCTCCCATACATGTGGAGTCACCAGCCACTTCTTTTCCCCTGACAGTGAGGAGTTTCACCAGGGGGACGTAGCGCATAGTAGGATCATGCTATTTCCCCCAGTTCCCCCTCCTTCCCGAACAGGTGCCCCGACCGACCAGAGGAGGCACTAGTGCAGCGACCAGGACACATACCCACATCCGGCTTGATGAGCCGATGTTTGGCGAAGCTGATGTGCAAGAATTCTGCTGGGTTCCTCCCCAGTTCAATCTATTTGAAAGCAATTTCGAAAGGACGCATTCTGCATAGCCGACAAATCATGTGTCCTGCCCTGGCAGCGTGTGCTCTTGTGCAAAGCTAGACTGTCAGTTAACATCCAAACGGCCTCCAATAAACACACACGGGTTGACTTTTCTTGTATTTTACTGAAGTCTTGCTTCCGCTTTTGCTTTTTAGCTTTTGTGAAACTGAAACATTACAGAAATAAGAAAATAAATCGGTAAACACACATCACCATAGTCATACTGACAGTAAGTATTACACACATAACTACATAAATGCACAATTCCTACCAAAATATAAAGCAGCGATGTACCGTATAGAAACACACCTCAACTACCATAACTACAAATCAAAACATTATTAGTGAACAGAGCTGACTACTGCTATACCTGCTAACTACTGCTGTAACTGCTAACTACTGCTGTACCTGCTAACTACTGCTGTACCTGCTAACTACTGCTGTACCTGCTAACTACTGCTGTACCTGCTAACTACTGCTGTACCTGCTAACTAACTACTGCTGTACCTGCTAACTACTGCTGTACCTGCTAACTAACTACTGCTGTACCTGCTAACTACTGCTGTAACTGCTAACTACTGCTGTACCTGCTAACTACCTACTGCTGTACCTGCTAACTACTGCTGTACCTGCTAACTAACTACTGCTGTAACTGCTAACTAACTACTGCTGTAACTGCTAACCACTGCTGTAACTGCTAACTAACTACTGCTGTAACTGCTAACTAACTACTGCTGTAACTGCTAACCAATGCTGTAAACTGCTAACTAACTACTGCTGTAACTGCTAACTAACTACTGCTGTAACTACTAACTACTGCGGTAACTAACTATTGCTTTAACTGCTAACCACTGCTGTAACTGCTAACTAACTACTGCTGTAACTGCTAACTAACTACTGCTGTAACTGCTAACCACTGCTGTAACTTCTAACTACTGCTGTAACTGCTAACTAACTACTGCTGTAACTGCTAACTAACTAATGCTGTAACTGCTAATTAACTACTGCTCTAACTGCTAACTACTGCTGTAACTATTGCTTTAACTGCTAACCACTGCTGTAACTGCTAACTAACTACTGCTGTAACTGCTAACTTACTACTGCTGTAACTGCTAACTAACTACTGCTGTAACTGCTAACTAACTACTGCTGTAACTGCTAACTAACTACTGCTGTAACTGCTAACTAACCACTGCTGTAACTGCTAACTAACTACTGCTGTAACTGCTAACTAACTACTGCTGTAACTACTAACTACTGCGGTAACTAACTATTGCTTTAACTGCTAACCACTGCTGTAACTGCTAACTAACTACTGCTGTAACTGCTAACTATCTACTGCTGTAACTGCTAACCACTGCTGTAACTTCTAACTACTGCTGTAACTGCTAACTAACTACTGCTGTAACTGCTAACTAACTACTGCTGTAACTGCTAACTAACTAATGCTGTAACTGCTAATTAACTACTGCTCTAACTGCTAACTACTGCTGTAACTATTGCTTTAACTGCTAACCACTGCTGTAACTGCTAACTAACTACTGCTGTAACTGCTAACTTACTACTGCTGTAACTGCTAACTAACTACTGCTGTAACTGCTAACTAACTACTGCTGTAACTGCTAACTACTGCTGTAACTTCTAACTACTGCTGTAACTGCTAACTAACTACTGCTCTAACTGCTAACTACTGCTGTAACTATTGCTTTAACTGCTAACTAACTACTGCTGTAACTGCTAACTAACTACTGCTGTAACTGCTAACTACTGCTGTAACTGCTAACTTACTACTGCTGTAACTGCTAACTACTGCTGTAACTATTGCTTTAACTGCTAACCACTGCTGTAACTGCTAACTAACTACTGCTGTAATTTCTAACTACTGCTGTAACTAACTACTGCTGTACCTGCTAACTACTGCTGTAACTGCTAACTAACCACTGCTGAAACTGCTAACTAACTACTGCTGTACCTGCTAACTACTGCTGTAACTGCTAACTAACCACTGCTGAAACTGCTAACTAACTACTGCTGTACCTGCTAACTACTGCTGTAACTGCTAACTAACCACTGCTGAAACTGCTAACTAACTACTGCTGTACCTGCTAACTAACTACTGCTGTACCTGCTAACTAACTACTGCTGTACCTGCTAACTAACTACTGCTGTAACTGCTAACTAACTACTGCTGTAACTGCTAACTAACTACTGCTGTAACTACTAACTACTGCGGTAACTAACTATTGCTTTAACTGCTAACTAACTACTGCTGTAACTGCTAACTAACTACTGCTGTAACTGCTAACTAACTACTGCTGTAACTGCTAACCACTGCTGTAACTTCTAACTACTGCTGTAACTGCTAACTAACTACTGCTGTAACTGCTAACTAACTACTGCTGTAACTGCTAACTAACTAATGCTGTAACTGCTAATTAACTACTGCTCTAACTGCTAACTACTGCTGTAACTATTGCTTTAACTGCTAACCACTGCTGTAACTGCTAACTAACTACTGCTGTAACTGCTAACTTACTACTGCTGTAACTGCTAACTAACTACTGCTGTAACTGCTAACTAACTACTGCTGTAACTGCTAACTACTGCTGTAACTTCTAACTACTGCTGTAACTGCTAACTAACTACTGCTCTAACTGCTAACTACTGCTGTAACTATTGCTTTAACTGCTAACTAACTACTGCTGTAACTGCTAACTAACTACTGCTGTAACTGCTAACTACTGCTGTAACTGCTAACTTACTACTGCTGTAACTGCTAACTACTGCTGTAACTATTGCTTTAACTGCTAACCACTGCTGTAACTGCTAACTAACTACTGCTGTAATTTCTAACTACTGCTGTAACTAACTACTGCTGTACCTGCTAACTACTGCTGTAACTGCTAACTAACCACTGCTGAAACTGCTAACTAACTACTGCTGTACCTGCTAACTACTGCTGTAACTGCTAACTAACCACTGCTGAAACTGCTAACTAACTACTGCTGTACCTGCTAACTACTGCTGTAACTGCTAACTAACCACTGCTGAAACTGCTAACTAACTACTGCTGTAACTGCTAACTACTGCTGTATCTGCTAACTAACTACTGCTGTAACTGCTAACTAACTACTGCTGTAACTGCTAACTAACCACTGCTGTAACTGCTAACTAGTAGAGCGCATGTTTACCAAAACGATTAAAAAAAGTTTCTAAAATGACATTCCTTAAGAAAATGTGTGTGATAATTATTTACATACGTTACTTACAGAAGCGTATGGAAATACATTCAGCAACAACACGTATTCACCACTGCCCGTCTTGCCTGTCTGGGCCCGACTGGAAAAGGCTAAGCTAGCGGAAGATACGGTGAACAGCAACACATTCCCACAAGCCCCTGCGCCATAGGCGCCAAAATACCCCGCCCATAGTGTCCGCCAAACCGACCGGTTATTTAACTAACTTATTTAAATTACTAACTTAACTTCAAAGGCAGCACGACATAGTTCACAAAACTTCAAGTTCTGTTTGTAGGGAATATATACATATCATAGCGAATTCGGGGGCAGTCTGGGAGACCGTCGCCACAGCCGGGAAGCGAACCCGTGTCTCCCACTCCGCAAGCGACAACGTTAACCAGTCTTTTAAAATATCAAATCCCTTAGTCAAGGACCAATGTGTCTACTTAGCCATGCACGTTACTATATATATATATATATAAGTTCTATCAAGTTCCAGGATTTTATCCTGCAAGGCATTAATTCTCTGAACCCAGCCACTGAGGATGCACAAGCCAGTGCATTCTTAGTGCTGGCCCCAAGCCCAGATAAGAGTTGCATCAGGAAGGGCAACCAGCGTAAAACCTTTGCCAAATCAAATATCTACTACTACTACTACTACTACTACTACTACTACTACTACTACTACTACTTTCGGCTGCTCCCGTTAGGGGGCGCCACAGCGGATCATCCGTTTCCATCTCTTCCCGTCTACGTCTTCCTCTGTCACATCAGCCACCTGCATGTCCTCCCTCACCACATCCATAAACCTCCTCTTTGGCCTTCCTCTTCTCCCCTTCCCTGGCAGCTCCATATTCAGCATCCTTCTCCCAATATACCCAGCATCTCTCCTCCACACATGTCCAAACCATCTACATCTTATTTATGTATGTATATATGCATGTATTTATTTATTATTTGTTTTTTTATTTGAATAGGGACAGTGTATATTAATGAACATTGGTATCGCAGATACACATGTAAACATGTGTATCTGTATTGGATGATAACTACAGAGCTACAGTGAGCTGCCTGCTCTCAAAGTAACTTGGACAAAGTTACCCATAAACAAAAAATGTGCAAAAAGTACGACTGGCTTCATGGTTTCATCACATCACAACTGGACCATTGTAATGCCCTCCTGGTTGGTCTCCCCTACCACTTACTCAATAGACTACAATTCATTAACAACTATGCCACCCATTTTCTCACACCCTCTCCATACCCCCATCACATCACTCCATACTGTAGGACCTGAGAGATACTCTATTGATCCACGTAGGGAAATTCTGCTCTGCATTTAACCCATCCTGACTGTGTAGCTAGGAGCAGTGGGCAGCTGCCGTGCAGCACCCGGGGTCCAACTCCAGTTCATCTTGCCATGCCTCGGTCAGGGGTACAGTATATGCAAGCAAGTGGACGAAGGTCTCAGAGAGAAACACAGAGTGTGAGGTCATTAGAGGTGTACTCCGTGCCATCACACCAGGCAACTTTAAGGATATGTTAGCGAACAAGGAAGACATGACAGTCACAGAACTCAAACGCTTCCTCCAGTCCCATTTAGGCGAAAAGAGCAGTACAGAGCTCTTCCAAGACCTGATGTACAAGTCACGGCAATCCTCCTGCCACTTAACAGCTACACTATATTGTTCTGTTTGTGCGGGGGGACCTGATCCTTGGGGTGGACCAACTTCTGGTGCAGCATGTTTTGGGGTTTGAAAGCAACTGAGGTGCGGTGTTTGGAAAATACAAATCTCTTTCTCTCAGAGAGAAACACACTGACTGTGAGGTCATTAGAGATGTACTCCGTGCCATCAAACCAGGCAACTTTAAGGATATGTTAGCGAACAAGGAAGACATGACAGTCACAGAACTGAAATGCTTCCTCCAGTCCCATTTAGGCGAAAAGAGCAGTACAGAGCTCTTCCAAGACCTGATGTGTGCCAAACAACATGAACAGGAAGCACCATAGCAGTTCTTATATAGGATGATTTGATTGAAGCAGAAGATAATATTCGCTTCCAAACAGACAAACTCTGTTGTCAGATGTGATGCATTTATGGCACAGTGTGTGTTTTTGAATACCGTTTATCAGAGCATAGGAGAGAAGCACGAGGATGTTTGGCAAGAACTGAAGCTGCGCCTTGCTGATCCCACTGTGTCCGATGAGGCCCTGTTGAAACAGGTAAGCAAGACCACAACAGAGGAAAGTGAAAGGAAGCACAGACTTGGCCACAGCTCCAACCGCAAGGTGACTCAAGTCCACAGCACCCTGACTGGACCTGAAGAGAAAAGGCGAGGAGAGGGCTAGACCCAAAAATAAAGAACGCATTCCAAAAACTAAGTGCCCAGGTTGAGGCTTTGACACAGGCCATGAACACACTGATGCAATGTACAACACCCATCCAACCACCCAACCAGGTCCACCCACACACACATAAGTATTGTTCAGACAAACCCAGACCGGAGAAACAGACACCAAGATATTATGGCTGTACACAGTGCATCGCACGGGGTCATCTGGACGGCAATCATTGCTTTTCCTGTGGGGAAGAGGGCCATTGTGCTATAGGGTGTTTGAGGAAGCATAAACAGTCGGGAAACGGGAATCTGTCAAGGTAGCGGGACCACCCTTGACCGACCACAAGCATAAGTCTCACCCCTACAAAGCCTCAGCATCAAGATCAGGTAGCGCTGACTCCCGCGTCACTGCTAACAGTGATAGCCCAGTCCAGCCAACTGAGAGGGTTGCCTCACTCATCAGCCAAAAGTCTCTACTCAAATGTAGCATAGCTGGCTACGCCGTCACTGTCCTTTTGGATACTGGAGCCAATGTGAGCCTCCTTGACCGCACTTGGAAGAATAGGTACTTACCACATCAAGACTTTAGGCCCCTCAGCAAACTCCTCAATCAAGACTTTGATGTGATCGCTGTCACGGGAGAGGAAGTGCCATATTACGGATGGGTTGAAGTGGTGTTAAACCTTCAAGGTAATGATGACCTGGACTTATCCATTTGCGTACCCTTCCTAGTGAGTTGTCTAGCTAGACAGACCCTTAGTTGGCTTTAACGTAATTCAAGAACTCATTAAGAGCAGGCCTAAACTCGTGTTCATTCTCACCAACCTCCTGGCTGGGGCCATGGAAATCGACAATGTTAGCACAGAGGCTATCCTCAGTCTCATCCAGGCCAAGAAGTCAAAGAGAAACGACATGCCATGGTGAAGGTAGGCTTGAAGGAGATCACTATTTGTCCAGGCCAAGTAGCTCATGTCAAGTGCCCGGTGCCTGTGGATATTAGCTCTTCTGACTCGCTTGCACTGTTTGAGCCCAAACTCAACAATGTACTGCTGGAACCGCTGAGCATTGGAGAGGGACTAGTAGAGATTCACCAGATGGACAGACCCTTTGTCAGAGTACCTGTGTCAAATCACTCCAAACACAGTGATAGCAACAAGCCGTTCCAGCAGCGAGAACAATACTACCCAAGCGAACACTGCTGACTCTTCACGACCCGCTGCCCATCAAGAAGACCAACCTCAAGCTGCTTTGTGGCACCCGCCAGTGGACATCAGCCACTTGACTGAAGAACAGCAGAAGGAGGTCAAACAGATGCTGTAAGAAGAGTCCAGAGCTTTTGCTCATGATGAGGGGGACATTGGATCCATCCCGAGTCTCCAAATGACCGTCAACCTCAGGGATAACGTCCCAGTTCAGTGCTCGTATGCCTCGGTGCCGAAGCAACTCTACCAGGAGGTCAAAGAGTATATCCAAGACCTGCTTGTTAGAAGATGGATAGTGAAGTCCAAGTTGCCATTCACCGCACCTGTGGTTTGTGTCAGAAAACGGGATGGATCCTTAAGACTGTGCATCAACTACAGACTGTTAAATCAAAAGACCGTGCCAGACCGCCACCCACTGCTTTGCATCCAGGACCTCATAGACACTCTTAGAGGCCAGAGCTGGTTCAGAATTCTAGACCAAGGGAAGGCCTATAACCAGGGTTATATGGCTGAAGGGTCTCGACATATGACAGCTTTCATCACCCCTTGGAGGCTGTATGAATGGGTGAGGATCCCATTTGGTCTCTCCAATGCTCCTGCTGCTTTTCAGTGCAGCATGGAGGAGATGCTCGACTCCCTGTGTGATAACTGCTGCATCCCTTACCTGGACGACGTCCAATGCCATGCCAAATACTTTTCTGACCATGTTAAGGGGGGACGCCAAGTCATGAAGGCTCTACAACGCCATGATGTCAAGCTGCAACCCACAAAATGTGAGTTCTTCAAAAAGGGGGTCAGGTACGTGGGGAGGCTAGTCTCAACTAATGGCATGAGGATTGACCCAAAAGACATCGATGTTGTCCTGTCACTGAGGGCGAAGGGGCCTAGCACCATCGGGGAAGTCCGCAGGCTGGTCGGGTTCCTAAGCTATTATAGAGCGTATATTCAGGAATTCTCCCGCATAGCAAAACCCATCTACGAGCTACTGCAGGTGAAGGGGAGGCCCACGGAGACGCTGAAAAGGTCTAAGAAAGGGAAAGGAGCTCAGCTGCCCTCAAAGACCCCTGTCCAGAGGGACGATTGACACCAGAGAATTCTTGAGCAGCTTTTCGGCATCCTTTCACATCCACCAGTGCTGGCTTACCAAGATTTGAGCTACTGTTCGTGCTTCACACGGATGCATCTGAGCAGGGGCTGGGTGCGGTGCCCTATCAGCGGCAGGAGGGGAAAACTGCGAGTCATTGCTTATGGTTCCACAATGCTGTCCCCCGCTGAGAATAATTACAACCTTCACTCGGGGAAGTTGGAATTCCTTGCCCTGAAGTGGTCGGTATGCAAAAAATTCAGGGATTATCTGTTCTATGCACCTCACTTCACTGTGTATATTGACAATAACCCCCTGACATACATAACTAGTACTGCAAAGTTGAATGCGGTCAGCCACCAATGGGTTGGGGAACTCGCCGACTTTCGATTCGACGTCAAATATAGGCCCGTAAAGAGCAACGTGGACGCTGACACCCCCTTGCTTCCTTCTCGACATGGACAGCTACGTTGCTGAGTGCACTGAGGAGCTTACCAGAGACACCATACAAGCTGCATGGGATGGGAGTGAGGCTGCTGAGAAACAAGACGTCACCTACATCATTGTCCTTAATCTGGCGCAAAGCCCAGAGCCGGCTGTAACTACACCACTACCCACCATTGACCACCACGAACTAGTCAGAGCTCAAAAGGAAAACAATCCCATCAGTGCGCTGGTCAAGCTGAAAGAGTCCAAGCCTGTGTTGACAAACGAGGACAGGTGAGGAGCGAATGGTCCTGTGAAGAGACATGCATGAGTGGGGTAAACTGTACATCGAGGATGGATTGTTGTACAGGAGGTCTGACCAGCTGGTCCTGCCAGTGGAATACCAGCCTCTTGTGCTCAAGTTCCTCCATGATGGCATGGGTCATGTGGGTGTGGAGAAAGTAACCAACCTGGCACGTGATGACCTCCACTGGCCCTTCATGAAATGACACATCTAGGCCTATGTCACTCGAAAGTGCTCTTACATTAAACAGAAAAAGCCGGTTACCCACATCAGGGTGCCAATGGGAAGTATCACGAGCAGTGCACCACTTGAACTTGTGTCGATCGATTACATGCATTTGGAACACAGCAAGGGTGGTTGTGAGTATATTTTAGTCCTCATTGACCAATTCACGAGATTTGCTCAAGTGTACCCAACGAAAAATAAATCTGGTCGAACCGCTGCTGAAAGAATATTCAACAATTTCATTCCTCACTTTGGGCACCCTGCCAGATCGCACCATGACCAAGGCCATGAATTTGGGAATTCCTTGTTCAAGACTCCAGGTCACTCCAGAATGACCCCATACCATCCACAGGGAAACCCGGCTGAAAGGTTCAACCGGACATTACTCCAAATGCTAAGAACCCTTGAAAAGAAGGAGAAGAGTAACTGAAAGGGGCACTTACCTCAGGTTATACATGCATATAGCTGCACTAAACACGAGGCAACAGGCTTCTCACCCCACTATCTCATGTTCGGTCGTCAACCCCGCCTGTCAGTAGACCTACTGTTTGGCCTGTCCACCGAGGAGAAGACTGAGACACCGAAGGCTATGCTAAGAAATGGGCTGCGAGGATGAGGGAGGCCTACCAAGTTGTGACAGAGAACAGTCAACACTCCAGTGTGAGAGGCAAGAGGTATTATGACCGTCACTTCAAAGGAGTTGTTCTCCAGCCCAGTGACAGTCTTCGTCTGCAACCTGAGTGAGTGAGGGGGACCGGGGAAGCTAAGGTCCTATTGGGAACAGACAGTATATATCGTCACAGAACGAGTTAAGACATTCCCATTTACAAAGTGTCTCCAGAAACAGGTGGTAACAAAGTCCGTATTCTCCACCGAAACCTTCTGCACCTTGTAAACGACTTACCTGTGAACTTACCTCAACAGCAAAAGCATCTTACACCACCTGGAGAGAAACAAAAGGACAAAGGTCAAGGCAGACAACACAGACAGGTGGAGTTGTCTCAAAGCAGTGAGTCCTCAGACTGATGATGAAGTGCCCGAAGTACAATACTGGTTAAGAGTACCAACACGGACTGAGCCTCAAATGCAAAGTGTGAGACCAACCTGTGAACCCCAAATGAGCAAAGTGAGTTTCCCGGATCCAAGATCATTTGGACAGTCAATGCCTACAGCACCTGCAAGAGAGGCCAGACCGGTGCCTAGTGTAGTCATTACAGCTGAACGAGCAACCTCTCCAGAACTACCAGAGAGACAACCCGACTATGCATCTGTGCCTGTGGAACCTGATAATACTGAAGAACATGAAGACGAACAGGTAGGATGTGAAAATAATGGTAAAGACGGGCCTGTGACTCCTCCGAATGAATGTTAGGAGATCCACGCATGATAGAAGACCCCCCCCCCCAGATACTGACATATGAGTCTCTGGGTCAGCCGTCTTACCAGCCACACTCATTCAATCCCACCAGACTCTATGGAGTACAAGCCTTACCAGTATGGGGAATGCAGCCAGTCCCCATGCCACACTACACACCTTATCAAACAGCGCCATACCAGCCACTTCCATACACTACCCCATACACTACCATGATGCAATATGCTTTCCCTACCCTTGTGTATTAAGATGCTCACACACTTAAACAGCCACATCTTCTTAATGCTGTAATGGATTCAGTGAGTGTCAAACTGACATTTAAAAGGTTTTGTGAATGTCGGCAGCCATTTTATTTTGTCAGGGAGCGTGTGACGCACACAATATGTGGTCACATTTTGTATGTGTTTTATTAAATTCCATTCATGGGAGAATAGTAATAAGTTGGTTAATATTGATTCACTGTCCCTCCCAGCCAGTAGGGGGTCCTGACTTTGGAACGGACGCAGCATTGGAGTGAATGGTTGTTCCTCGGCGATCGCTAGGGTTCGTCACTCTATTGAGAGCAACATCTGAAAAGAGCATAGGTTTCTCTGTCAGTTCATTTCTCTCGTATTACAGGGAATATAATCTGATGGCACGACCACAACCCGGGACCTGCAACATGTCCATAATTCTTTAGAATGTTATCAGGCTGAGTTTTTCTGATGGAGAGGGTTTTAAACTGCAGTATAAAGATTGACAATACAACTATTACTTTTTCAGGCACTACTTTATTCTCTCACAGTGTGTTAAGTTAGTCATCACAATACATACAAACAACATTTAGAGAAAATGACACTTTACGCAGATGACAGACATGTTCAAATATGGCTTGCGTGAGTTGAAATATACAGTATGGCTCCAATGTGTAGTTAGTATATACAGCGTTGCAGCAAGACAGCAAAACACTTCGCTGTGTCTGTACAGTCGCTGCGATGAAGAATACAACGTCCTTCATCATGAGCTCTTAATGACTACTTACAGTAAGGCTATGCAACCTAGTTATTGGATGTAGCATTCCTCATGAGCAGGTTTACAGTCATGTCTGCAGGAGACGAGTTACACAAAAAAGGACACGCATTGCTGTCGCATTTAAGTTATTATGTAACCAACTAGCATCATCAACCCAAGGCAGAGGTATGTAATTGACAATGGATTGAAGTATGTAACAAGAAACTACTGCACAGTTGTATGGGTTGTATAGGTTGAAGTCAGCGGCGCTAACCAGAAGCTCAAGCTTTGTCAAACCTTGCAAAATCTCTGCTAGTCAGGATTGTAGCTACAGCTCAGTGTCCTGGAAAACCAAGTATGCTTGAATATATCATGCTGTTAAGACTTGGACATGTTCAGCTTCGCTATTTTGTCACATTAATCCTTGGAACTTTGTTTTTTCAAGTATTAAGTAAGAGATGCAATGCATTTAACAGAATGGGGAGCATATTATTAACTTGACTGTTTTAAAAGGAAATACACAAAAGCCAGGCAAACATTTTGCTCCCCAAGTAGCTACATCGTCTTCTTTAGGTTTGTCTCAACTAGCTTGGCATGATGGCTGTAAATGACTCAGCAAGCTTGTTATGATGCTACATTACAGGAACTGTTCCATCGTCTGCATAACATACTGACTTTAACTTGCTCCCTCTACTAATCACCACAAATCCAAAATGACAAGTTCAGACGTTTGGCATCCAGTTGAAACGTCTGTGGCACACCACTGTAAGTCCACAGTGAAAACATAACATAGCAACATAATAGAACAAAACTTCACAGTGAAAACATAATATGGCAACATAATATAACATGTCACAGTGAAAACACAATATAGCAACATAATAGAACAAAACTTCATAGTGAAAACATAATATAGCAACATAATATAACAACTTCACAGTGAACACATAATATAGCAACATAATATAAACAACATAATAAAAAAAAATGTACAAATTTTCCTTTAGGGATTTCTGTCTTGCTCAGTGTTGAGACTAGTGGGACAAAACGATGAAATTTAATTTTTAAACAATTTTTTGTGCAGCACACTGGCTCTAAACCCAACACTGGCTGCTCAAATAATGATGTTTATGATACACCGGTTACAACCTTATATATATAGTTACTTCATCCTGAAAAACAGCAAGCGGAGATCTGAAATAACCGTCAGTATGGCATCTTTGCAAATTAAAAATGCTAACAGTTTTGTCTGAGACCTGTTTTGTTCCGTATGGATCACAATCGCCGAGGCTTTGCCCTTTGAGAATTGATCGCTCACATGATATTTATACATTTTAGCCGGATGTATTTCTGTCTCTTTGGCTTATCTGGACAGTATCTAATACTTCCGTACTTATTTCATGGAAAATAAGGGGTGTACTGGATTCTACTGTATTCTACTGTATGTTGGCATCTCTGTCTTCTGCATTTTTCAGCAAGAACTATGATGGTCCCATTTTACTGCTGCATGTGAGAGAGCAGGAGAGCTACAGTCTGATACCCCATCCAGAAGGTCCTTGTCTTTTCTAACAGCAAAGGCTGAAGACTTGGAGACTGGCATCGGTAAAAATACATGCCGTTTGAAGACGTGTAGGGCTGAGGAAGGGTTGTGGTACTGTTTAATATTACTGACACCGGGTAATATTTGGGTTGTACACAGAGCCGGGATGATTGTTTATAAACTGTATATAAAATAAAGATTATGAGTTAATTAATAAGTAGTGCAGAAAGGGTGGGAATAAATAAGTGTTTACTTCCTCCTACTCCTTTTTGAACATGTAATATTTAATTTGTGTTGCTTATCAGAATTTCTTCAGTGAGGTTCTAGTAGAGGTTTATTGTTCATTTCAATTTGTTATTATTATTGTTTTGATTTATCTGGGTTTTCTTTTTACATGTTCGAAATAAAAATAGACCAAATCAAATCAGATGTATACTGTTGGTGAAATAGTACACCTAGTACGTTACATTTGTTTGAACAGATACATTTCAAAGTATTATTTACATGCAACAGTGACCTAAACTTGATGAATAGTCCACTTTTAGATACACGGGTAGATAGACAGAAGTACATAATGTCATAATTAAGGGTGTCTTCTAATTTCTGTACCATTGTAATGCGTGGCCATAAATAAATAAATAAATACAATGCATGTCATAATGTCCTATATTGCAGTAAGTCTGTCCTGTAATGTCGAGGTAATAAAACACTAATATTTTATCCTCAAGTTTATTGCTCCTTAATGATAGTGTGATAACTGTTGACAACTGCCATTAACCATAATCATATTTAATATATCTATACCTATATATTATATACTATATATATATATATGTATAATATATTATATTGTGGTGATACAGAATTGAGGGTAGATTCACCAGGAGCTGCTGCTCCTTTAAGGCGGACATTCAGAGTGCTGACGTAGGCACTGCTTGGGGTTTCCGGGGTGGAGCCATGTTAGCAGCAGCTAGCGGTTAGCTAGTTGCCAGGAGAGATTGTGCTGTATCGGTGTTGTTTTGTGTGGCGAGTAAACGGAATTGACTCGACTCGATCTCTCCGTCTCCTCATTCCCGCACTCCCACAATATATTGACATGATATATTGAATATGATAACCATATATACTGAAACACTGATGAATTGCAGTTTCTAAAAGCATTGAAGGGACTGTTCCAGATCTCCACAAAACTCGATCGTTGTCCTAGAATCCACATTTTGCATTAGGGTATGAAGAACATACGTACGGAGGCTAAAGTAACATTTAACAGAGCGGTCGGTTGTGTCTCACTGCATATGCAACAGAAGTGTACAAAATAAAATTCAAGTATTTCACCAGCTTCATGGTGTGGGTCACTGTTTCTGACAAACTTGTAAATTTACGAGAGCGGTCTTTAACTTCAATCAAAACTTTCACGAGCTAATGGGTCACTTCCCGAACACTGCAGCAATGACATTTCATCATTTTACATAGACTGTGTAATTTATGACAGATTAGAATATAAAATATGGCTGTTGGAAAAACAGCCACTGTAGTTTATCACAAGTCACTGCTACACAGGGGTTACAAACCCATAACGTAGCACTGCTGCTGACCCCAGACCGGCCTGGCTGAGACCGGCCTGCTGACTGCGCCAGCCACCATGTTGTGAGGTATTGCCTAGAAAAATAGACCCTATGAACAGCGGAGATTTTTAAACAAGACAGGCTAAAGTTTTACCTACAATTCTGTAGCTACAAAGTGCAAAGCACTTCCCCTTTGCAGTCACTCAGCAATGTGAAGAACAGCACAGCGGTAGAGGGTAAACCAGGATTTAGATGTTTTGCAAGTTTGGCTGAACTTGTGTCATGATTTTATAAATACAGGTATCCTATCCAGTAAACCAGGTTGAAAAGGCCAAAAGCAGTGGGGAAGAATATTCGCGAGTACGAGTCAATCTTGGAGACCCGTACGTGCATCCTGTTTTCACGCCAGGCACCTGAGCGACAGTCATCGAAGCAGCAGAAGAAACTGGTACAGTCTTTTCCATCCAAGCACTCGTAGGCATAGTCATCCTCCTCATGATAGGGGACAATATTGTTCATCTGGACCAGGGATGTTCCAGGACGGATATTCACCATGCTAGAAGACTTTTGCTGGGTGGAAAAGACAGGTTAGTTACTGGGTCTGCTCTAATTTTCATTTTCATTTGAAGCCAACAGGCACAAAGTAAAGTCACATACCGTAGTGTAGGTCTACCAACCTCACTTATGGCACCCATCCATCCATTATCCAAACCGCTTATCCTGCTCTCGGGGTCGCGGGGATGCTGGAGTCTATCCCAGTAGTCACTGGGCGGCAGGCGGGGAGACACCCTGGACAGGCCGCCGGGCCATCACAGCACTGTGATGGACACTTTTGGCATGATAAGTTTTAATTCATTAAGTGTGTGGCCCTGTGACGGCCTGGCGGCCTGTCCAGGGTGTGTCCCCGCCTGCCGCCCAGTGACTGCTGGGATAGGCTCCAGCATCCCCGCGACCCTGAGAGCAGGATAAGCGGTTTGGATAATGGATGGATGGATGGAACTTTTAATTCATTACTTTTTACTGGTATCAGAAGAACATTTTGTTCTTTTATCAGGGCTGTATTTTGAAATCAGATGCTACTGCCTTAAAAATACTTTGCAGCACTATATATATATATATACATATACATATACATATATACACACACACACACACACACACACACACACATATATATATATATATAGTATAAATATATATTTTTCTCCTCAATGGTATTTGGCCAATTACCCCACTCTTCCGAGCCGTCCTGGTCTCTGCTTCACCCTCTCTGCTGATCTGGGGAGGGCTGAGTTTCACCAGGGGGATGTAGTGCATGGGAGGATCACGCTATTCCCCCCAGTTCCCCCTCTCCCCTGAACAGGTGCCCTGACCGACCAGAGGAGGCACTAGTGCAATAACCAGGACACATACCCACATCTGGCTTCCCACCTGCAGACACGGCCAATTGTGTCTGTAGGGACGCCCGATCAAGCCGGAGGTAACACGGGGATTCAAACCGCCGATCCCCATGTTGATAGGCAACTAAATAGACTGCTACACTACCTGGACACCAGAACATTATATTTTAACTTAACCAGTGGACTGTGAGTCCATGTTAGGTTATCCATGTTATATGATGCTGTGATTGTGATGTACATGAACTGGGAGACGTTTCATATCAAGGTGTACTTAAGCTGCTGAGGGAGTGCTAACAGTTGTGTACATTTTTGTAATTATTTCATGTTGCTCAAACGTTAGAAAGAACTTTGTGACTTGCATGTATTTTACAGGGATTATGTCCTCCAGGTCGTGTCAGATATCAGATGTTTCATTATGGTTAGCAGTGACGGGTTCCATTTCTTGCACACTAAGATGACGGGGAGATGTTTGTTCTTCTCCACATGTTGATTCTTCTCCACATGTTTATTCTTCTTCACGTTTGTTCTTCCCCATGATTATTCTCCACGTTTGTTCTTCTATACATGTTTATTCTTCTCCATGTTTGTTCTTCTCCACGTTTATTCTTCTTCACGTTTGTTCTTCCTCATGATTATTCTCCACGTTTGTTCTTCTCCACATGTTTGTTCTTCTCCACGTTTGTTCTTTTCCACGTTTATTCTTCTCCAGGTTTATTCTTCTTCACATATTTGTTCTTCTCCACATGTATATTCTTCTCTACATGTTTGTTCTTCTCCACATGTATATTCTTCTCTACATGTTTGTTCTTCTCCATGCGTTTGTTCTTCTCCATGTGTTTATTCTTCTCTAAATGGTCGTTCTTCTCCATGTTTATTCTTCTCCACATGTATATTCTTCTCCACATGTTTGTTCTTCTCTCTCCTCTTCAGCCGCTTTTCCGGGGTCGGGTCGCGGTGGCAGAAAGCTACTCCAGACGTCCCTCTCCCCAGCAACGCCCTCCAGCTCCTCCTGGGGGATCCCAAGGCGTTCCCAGGGCAGATTGGACATGTAGTCCCTCCAGCACGTTCTGGGTCTACCCCGGGGTCTCCTCCCAGTTCACTGTGCCTGGTAAACCTCCAAAGGAAGGCGCCCAGGAGGCATCCTAATCAGATGCCCTAACCATCTCAACTGGCTCCTTTTGATGCAAAGGAGCAGCGGCTCTACTCCAAGCTTCCTCCGGATGTCCGAGCTCCTCACCCTATCTCTAAGGCTGAGCCCAGACACCCTATGGAGGAAACTCATTTCAGCTGCTTGTATCTGCGATCTCATCCTTTCCGTCACTACCCAAAGCTCATAACCATAGATGAGGATTGGAACGAAGATTGACTGGTAAATTGAGAGCTTTACCTTCCGGCTCAGCTCCCTCCTCGCACAACGGTCCAGTACAACGTCCACATTACTGCTGATGCTGCACCAATCCGCCTGTCAATCTCCCGCTCCATTCTACCCTCACTCGTGAACAAGACCCCGAGATACTTGAACTCCTTCACTTGAGGCAACAATTCATCCCCAACCCGGAGGGAGCAATCCACCATTTTCCGGTAGAGAACCATGGCCTCAGACTTGGAGGTGCTGACTCTCATCCCGGCCATTTCACTCTCAGCTGCAAACCGCCCCAGTGCGTGCTGGAGGTAGCATTCTGATGAAGCCAACAAAACCACATCATCTGCGAAGAGCAGAGATGCAATTCTGAGGTTCTCAAAATGGACACACTCCTCATCTTGGCTGCGCCTTGAGATCCTGTCCATGAATATCACAAACAGAATCAGAGACAAGGGACAACCTTGGCGGAGGACGCCACCCACCGAAAACGTGTTTGACTTTGTGCCAAGAATGCGGACACAGCTCTCACTTTGGTTATACAAGGACTGGATGGCTTGTAGCAACTGCCCCGGTACCCCATACTCCCGCAGTACCCCCCACAGAGTGCCCCGGGGTACACAGTCATAAGCCTTCTCCAAGTCCACAAAACACATGTGGACTGGCTGGTCAAACTCCCATGCCCCCCTCAGCACTTCCACAAGGGTAAAGAGTTGGTCCGTTGTTCCATGGCCAGCACGGAATCCGTATTGTTCCTCCTGGATCTGAGGTTTGACAATTGGTCGGAGCCTCCTTTCCAGCACCCTAGAGTAGACTTTCCCAGGGAGGCTGAGCAATGTGATGCCCCGATAGTTGGAACACACTCTCCGGTCCCCCTTTTTGAATATGGGAACCACCATCCCAGTCTGCCACTCCACAGGTACTGTCCCTGATCTCCACGTGACACTGAAGAGGCGTGTCAACCAAGACAGCCCAACGATGTCCAGAGCCTTCAGCATCTCAGGAGCTTTTTAACTACCTCAGAGATCTCTGCCAGGGATATGGGTGGGGCTTCCCCTGAGTCTTCAGACTCTACCTTCTCCACTGAGGACGTGTTAGTTGGGTTCAGGAGCTCCTCAAAATGTTCTTTCCACCGCTCGACAACATCCCCAATCCGGGTCAACAGTTCCCTCCCTGGTTGAACACAGCTTGAGTCAAGCCCTGCTTCCCCTCCCTGAGTTGCCAGATGGTTTGCCAGAACTTTCTTGAGGCCAACCGAAAGTCCTCCTCCATAGCCTCACTAAAGTACTCCCGCACCCAAGGTTTTGCTTCCGTGACCACCGAAGCCACAGCCCCCCTGGTACCTGTCTGCTGCTTCAGGAGACCCCTGGGCCAAACAAGTCCGAAAGGCCTCCTTCTTCAGCCTGACGGCTTCCCTCACCACCAGTGTCCACCAGCGGGTTCTTGGGTTGCCGCCTCGACAGGCACTGATGACCTTTTGACCAGAGCGCATTCCTGCCGCATCTACAATAGAGGCTTTGAACATGGCCCACTCAGACTCCGTGCCCCCAGCCTCCCTTGGGATACACGAGAACTTCTTCTGGAGGTGGGAGGTGAAGACTGCACGGTTCGAATCCCCGTGTTATTTCTGGCTTGGTTGGGTGTCCCTACAGACACAATTGGCTGTGTCTGCAGGTGGGAAGCCGGATGTGGGTATGTGTCCTGGCTGCTGCACTAGCGCCTCCTCTGGTCGGTCGGGGTGCCTGTTCAGGGGGGACTGGGGAGAATAGTTTGATCCTGCCACACGCTACATCCCCCTGGTGAAACTCCTCACTGTCAGGTGAAAAGAAGCGGCTGGTGACTCCACATGTATTGGAGGAGACATGTGGTAGTCTGCAGCCCTCCCCGGATCAGCAGAGGGGGTGGAGCAGCGACCGAGATGGCTCAGAAGAGTGGGGTAATTGGCCAGATGCAATTGGGGAGAAAAGGGGGGAAAATCCCCCCCCCCAAATATAAATAAATAAATAAAAACTGTGTTTGTCCTATAGTGGTCCAGTGTTGTGTATTTATTTTTTTAGAATAGTTTTTACCTCTTTGTTTAAGACTGTGTTCGGATCTAAATTGCAGACTTTTCAGAACCACGTGACCAGCAATATAGTCCGAACATCTGACAAAGAGTCAATCAATGATTCAACAGACTATGGCAACAACAACTCATGTTCACGTTGGGCCCATGCATTTGGAATGGCATGTTTGTTGGACTGTCGAGAGTCCGTTTCATAATATAGCCAAACCTGTGACACAGACAGACCAACTGTCTTCATTTTTGAAACATGATCTTCAAGCATTTTTTTTCAAAGGTCTGCTTTTATCATCTCTACATCTGTCATATCAATTGTATTACTTAATGACAAAGTGGTGCGCTTGCGGATACCTGTGCGTTGTTGGCCTTGGACTTCTTGGTCTGCCTGTTGCTGGTGAAGTAGTGCAGGGTGCCGTACTCCATAAGGGCAGCAAAGGTGAAGATGAAACAGACAGAGACAAACAAGTCCATGGCTGTCACGTAGGAAACTTTGGGCAGGGACTTCCTGGAGATTGTGCTGAGAGTTGTCATGGTGAGCACTGTGGTAATGCCTGGATGGAGACATCACAGAGAGCAACCTCTAACTAGACTACCACCACACAATCAGCAGAACATGTTGGAACCTCATGACATAAGCAACTTGGTATATTTCAAACTAGACTGGAAATCATTGGTATACAAGGATAAAGGGCTGACAGCCATCAAGTGAAATGGTTTGCTATGTACTTCTCCAACCTTGTCTTCATGCATCCTCAATAATCGAGGTAAAGAAATCAAAGATGGTTGAACCAGTTCATCTGGACACGTTTAGTGGGAGAACTGTTTCATCGCTCATCCAAGTGACTTTCCATTGCACGTTGTCCGTCTTGGGAGAGAGATCCTCCTCATTGCTCTCCCTGAGGTTTCTTCCTATTTTTTTCCTCCCTGTTAAAAGTTTTTTAGGGAGTTGTTCCTTATTCGATGAGAGGGTCTAAGGACAGGATGTTGTTGTCGCTCCTGCAGATTTCTCCTCTATAACATCAGGAGGATTCACCCATTCATCACCGACAAGACGTGACAGGTGCTCATCCAGGCTCTGGTCATCTCCCGGCTGGACTACGGCAACTCCCTCCTTGCTGTCGCCCCGGCGTCGACCATCAGACCTCTGGAGCTTGTTTAGAAAGCTGCAGCTCGTCTGGTTTTCAACTGCCCTAAGTTCTCCCACACACCTCCCCTTCTCATGTCCCTACACTGGCTCCCAGTAGCTGCTTGCATCCAGTTTAAGACTCTAGTTCTAGCCAACAGGGCAGTGAAAGGAACAGCTCCTTCCTATCTCCAGGCCATGGTCAAGCCCTACACCCCCGCCCAACCACTTCGCTCTGCTGCCTCGGGACGCCTGGTTGCCCCGTCGCTCAGAGGCCCCTGCTGCCGATCGACCCGGTCCCGGCTCTGTTCTGTCCTGGCCCCACAGTGGTGGAATGACCTCCCCACTGATGTCAGGACAGCAGAGTCGCTGCCCATCTTTCGGCGCAGGTTGAAAACTCACCTCTTTAAGCACTACTACCCTGTTACTTGCTCGTAGCACTTATTGTATTCACTCATTAAAAAAAAAAAACTCTTTCTTGCACTTTTACTTTAGCGCTGGTTTTGCTCTTAGATGCTTGTTTAGATGCACTTATGACCTCTCATGACTAGTAGTTCTCCTGATTTCCTACGTTAAATGCACTTATTGTAAATCGCTTTGGATAAAAGCGTCGGCTAAATGACTGTAATGTAATGTAATGTGTTGCTGTAAAGCCCCCTGAGGCAAATTGGTAATTTGTGATATTGGGCTATACAAATAAAATTGACTTGACTTGACCTGACTTCAACAGTCTCAGCTGATTGCAGGTACTATTTCCAACCTTATAAACAGAACAGTTGTATAACGATGAAAACCTGCACAGTTGTGTCACAACCAAAATTAGCAACTGGTTTCATATGCAAATTGGCATGAGCATTGATTAGAGTTAAAATGGGATGACCCCCACCCTTACCAATAGGACCACCCTTAACACTGACCAAGTGTGTCTGTTCCTGAAGCTGTGTCTTCAGTTCACATACTTCACATACAGGGGGCAGTACTATAAGCAGAGACATGGGTGTGCTATGGGTTCCTCAGTCTCACCTGTAGTGGCCAACTTGTATATGGAGGAAGTGGAAAAGAGGCTCTGATGTCCTATCCAGGGACACCACCTAGCCATTGGTTCAGGTGTGTGGATGACACCTGGGCTAAAATTAAATCTCAGGACGTACCACATTTCAACGACCACATTAACTCTGTGGACACCACATCAAGTTCACCAGGGAGGATGTGGAACATGACAAGTTAGCCTTCTTACATTGTGAAATTACAGTTGGTGATGAGGAATATTTGATTGTTGATGTTTACCGTAAACCAACACATACTGATCAGTACTGAAGGTTTGACTCTCATCATCCACTGGAGCACAAACTAGGAGCCATCAGGACACTGGACCGAGCTGACAACTTCCCCACCGACACAGTGGCCGGGGAAGGGGAGAGATCCCATATTAAACAGGCCCTGGTTAAATGTGGTTATCCTAACTGGGCATTTGTCAAAGCCAGGAAGACGCCCAAACAGAGCACCGCAGATCGAAGAGAGGAGAAGGACAACAGCTGCCTAAGTATAAACCAGTGGTGATTCTGTATGTGGCGGCAGTGTTGGAACAGTTGAGACACGTATTTTCCAAACACCACAACTCAGTTGCTTTCAAACCCCAAAACACGCTGCACCAGAAATTAGTCCACCCCAAGGATCAGGTCCCCTGGCACAAACAGAGCAATATAGTGCAGCAGTTAAGTGCCAGCAGGATTGTGATGAATTGTACACCAGGGAAACTAAACAGATGCTGGCCAAGAGGATGACACAACACAGGAGAGCTAGCACATCAGACCAGGACTCCACAGTCTACACCATCCACACAGTCTACACCATCTACAGGCCAGTGGCCACTCTTTCAAGGATGAGGAGGTGCACATCCTTGATAGGGAGAAACGCTGGTTTGAATGGGGAGTCAAAGAGGCCATCTATGTTAAGAGGGAACAACCATCCCTGAACTGGGGGGGGGGGCTAAGAGTACATCTGTCACCATCTTACAATGCTGTGATTGCAATTATTCCCCAATCTTGTGGGAATAGTACACATGACCATTGTTACTGTAGTTAATGGTCATGGCAACTGCACATGAAACTCATCGCTGGTTTTGGTTGTGATCCAACTGTGTTGTTTGTAAGGGTGGGGATACCTGCTGAGACTGATGAAGTCACTTAGATGAGGGATGAAGCATTTCTCCCACTAAATGTTGTGTCCAGATGAAGTGATTCAACTCTCTGGGTTCTCCAACCTTGACTCGTGGCAGCACAGCTAAATGTTATTTGGGATGGGACTTGTGGAGAAAGGAACACATCACTGAGACAGGTTTCTCATAGTGACTGAAGGGAAGCTCTAAAATGGGATGTCTTTTAGTTAATTACTGTATATTTTTTACAAGTGTTCACTATTAACTGATGATGATCTCTTTAGCGGGTCAACATCTTGAAAGCATGCTGGTAGTCTAACTGGCACTTTATCAGCACACGAGCAGAACTGTGGCACTTCTCAGTGTAACACAGTAAGGTACAAGACTCTGCAGACCCAGAGATGTGCGGGCCGGGACCGCATCTTTGTTGATCCAGAAGGAGACCCAGGACAAGACCACGATCATACTGCAAGGAATGTAGGTCTGAATGGTGAAGTAGCCCATCCTCCGACTCAGGTCAAAAAAGATGGTCATGATCACGTACTCCCCTAGAACAACAGACATTATTTTAAGGCTGGGTTGCAGGAATGAAGCTTAACTAGGATTAAAATGGCTTTCTCTAACAAACCTGTAGGAAACTGAACAAAATTCAACAAAAGAAATATAAACCGTTAATTATGAAATCTATTATGAGTTCTACAAGTTTGTTTAACTCTTATGGGTTCTGTAGCCTCTGCAGATATTGAAATGGTTGTTAACATTTAATGAATAGTTGACTGTTAATTCTAAAGGATTTCTGGCATGAATCAACTGCTCCTCATCTACATCTTCATCTAATATGACAAATAATTTAATCCTCATGTTCTGTTCACTAATTAGCAATAATTGTATTGTTCACCAGTCAAGCCACCTTCGGATTTTATAGCGATACAATTGTAATATTGATCTAAAAATACCAAATATGTCTTATCCATCCATCCATTATCCAAACCGCTTATCCTGCTCTCAGGATGGTGGGCATGCTGGAGCCTATTCCTGCAGTCACTGGGCGGCAGGCGGAGAGACACCCTGGACAGGCCGCCAGTCCATCACAGGGCTATGTCTTATCCTTATCTCACTTATTACTAATATTAACTAATATTAACATATCACTAATATTAACCAATATTAACACCGTTTATGGTTAGTAGCTGTAATTTCAAACGAGTCATTTTTTTTGTGGCTTTTTTCCTCCTTTTTCTCCCCAACTGTATCCGGCCAATTGCCCCACTCTTCTGAGTCATCCTGGTCGCTGCTCACCCCCTCTGCCGGTCTGGGAGGGCTGCAGACTACCACATGCCTCCTCCGATACACGTGGGGTCACCAGCTGCTTCTTTTCACCTGACAGTGAGGAGTTTCACCAGGGGGACGTAGCGCGTGGGAAGATCACGCTATTCCCCCCCTCCCCCGAACAGCCGCCCTGACCGACCAGAGGACTTGAGACAGCTAGCTTTTTTATTTATTTATTGTTTTTTTATTTATTGTTTATTTTGACTTAAAAAAAGGAAAAAAAATGCCCTGATCTTTTGTCTTTTTTCGAGGCCTATGTCTTTTTTCACATAATGACAGACGGAGTACACCTCTTCATTTCACTGCACGTTTTACTTTGTATTTCTGTGCATGTGACAAATAAAGTACTTGAACTTGAGGAGGCGCTAGTGCCGTGACCAGAACACATACCCACATCCGGCTTCCCACCCGCAGACATGGCCAATTGCATAAACATTTATTTCTGATTTTTCCCTTTTTCTCCCAATTTAGTGGCCAATCGATCCCTATTTTAGTTCAAACTCCCACCCTCGTACTGCATGTGTTCGCCAACTGCATCTCTCCGGCCAGCAGTCTGGAAGGAGTCGCCTCGCCACTTCCGTGACAAGGCGAATCCAGGCCGAACCACAGAGACGCATTCATGGGACGAACACAACCCGACTCCGCCTCCCGAAGACAGCGTTGCCAATTATTGCTGCTTCATCGAGTCCGGCCATGGTTGGATCTGACGAGACCGGGGCTTGCGCCCTGGTCCCCAGTGGGCAACTGCATCGACACAAAGCCGATGCTTAGACCGCTACACCACCGCAGACCCCAAGACATGGCCAATTGTGTTTGTAGGGACGCCCGACCAAGCCGGAGCTAACACGGGGACTCGAACCGCTGATCCCTGTGTTGGTAGGCAACAGAATAGACCGCCATGCCAAACGGGTCATTTTGACTCAAACAGAACACAAGGGTTAAACAATGGAAATGAGAGAAATACCCCATATAAATCTACCCCACCCACCCACTCACTCAAACAAACAAAAAACCAAACAACCAACCAACCAAACAAACACAAATACACATGGCAACAACCTCTCACCTGACTGAGTGTGCGCTACATCTGAGGTATTTCTCAACCCTACAAAGGCAAACTGGTAGAGTCTCCAGTAGCGCTGGTCTGCCACCTCCACTGAGCGTCTCTGCCAGCGGTACATGATCTCATTCTTAGGATACCCATCTACAGAGCCCAGATACACAAAGACATTCACAAGGACACAAAGTAGGCCATTAGAAACATTACTGATGTGTGTAATATCCATAAGGCATCCACACATCTGTCAATGTCTGTATGCCATAGCTGCACATTGTGAGGAAAAGGGGAGCATACAAGATGAAAGTGATCTCTGTCTTCAACCCCATGGTCTTGCGATTTGCATTGGGTCCATGAGGACGGTTAAGATCATGAAGAGATGTGGGAAGGCTAAAGCATGATGCAGTAGACAGATGAAGGATGACACAGACGGCATGAATCAGATTGAGAAAGGATGCATAATTCATTGGTCTGTCAGAAAAAATGGCACTGGGTGATCTCCTCTCTCCACTGGTGAAGTAAATGATAGATAGTTACAGGATTTAGAGGGGGGCAGCCTCAAGCGTATGGGGCTTTTGGGGGAGTTGGACCAGGGGAGTAGCCAGTAAAGCCAGCCCATACAAGGGCTGCCTCTCTCTGGGCTAGTTACTGAAGCTGAAATTGCGATGACGGATCAAAACATGGGAGGGGAAAATGTTTGAACACCTACAGCTCGAAAACTCCAGTGGACACGAGTGCTCATCCATTGGAAAGTTATGCAGCTTAAGGTAGCACTCCGCATTAATAGTCAACCTAACAAAAACAGAATTGTGACAGAAAGAAAGCAAATCTCAGCTTGTGTTAACAGTTTTTTTCTGATATTTCTTCCCTCCCAGGTACGATTACCATAATACATAAATGTACCTTGTATTTCGTTTTCTTTGTTTTATCAAGAAATGCAGAAAAAATGACATCTGAATCAAGCTTTGACAAATAGCAGATGTCTAAAACAAGGCTACATGGCTGAATACAAACACACTAAAGCTGCACAAACAACAAAGATGTAAAAGGATCTGATATAGAAAGAGCAAATGGGCCACTTTGTCCTACCTGAGCGTGTACATCACTCTGCCGTTGCTCCACAGTCTTAAAAGACGATTTGGAGTGGTGATCCAGTGGGCATCTGATTTCCGGGAATTCCGAAAAAAGGTGTCAGGAATCCAAATTTTGCCTACCATATTGCTGTTGAGCATGAGTAATTTGATAGAACTGTTGAACTTAAGTCGGCTGTCGTACCATGTCTGGGCAAAGAAGATGTCAATGGTGTATTCCTGCAACAGAGTGCACAAATACATACATCCATATTATATAAAAACCAACATTAAAAACAAACAAAAGAAAAACCCTGGAAGGTGGCAAGACAAACCATACTAGCCTACCATGTTGATGGGGTCAACTGGTCCAATGCTGTTGACATAAACTGCTGTCTCTATCACTGTTGGCCTCACTGAAACAACACAAGACCATATTTACAAGTGTCAAGTTGAAGAAGGCATGGCTCTAGATCTGAGCAGTGCATTAACAGTACAAAACCTGATCTCTAAAGCTAGGAACCTAGCTGGAAACACCACTGACTGTTGTGGAAAAAAAAGCATCTCTTGCAACAACTGTTCGTTCATAATAATTCATTCATACAGTGGATACAAACAATAAAAAAAGTGATACAGCAACACAAAAATAAACAGACATATACAGTTATTTACAGAAAAATATAACTTACAGCCCCTTTACAGGGAAGGGAATGGTAGAGATAGGTTTTGAGAAGTTTTTTAAAATCTCAGCTGGTCTAACGGGGGAGAGGGGGTACAGTTCCAGAGAGATGGGGCCATGATGGCAAAATCACAGTCCCCCTTGGATTTGTGGAGGGAGCAGGGTATAAATAAGAGACCCTGGTCAGAGGATCTGAGTGGCCTAGAGGTGGAGTAAGGATACAAAAGTTCAAAAATGTATAAAGGGGCAAGACCATGTAGTGCCTTGTATTTGATAAGCAGTATGTTGAAGTCTATTCTAAACTTTACAGGGAGCCAGTGAAGGGATGTGGGGATTGGTGTGATGTAGGATCTTAGATTAGTATTGGTTAGAAGCCTGGCTGCAGTGTTTTGCATGAGTTGCAGGCAGGACGAGGTTGCTTGGCTGAGACAGGAGAAAAGAGTATTGCAGTTGTCAAGGCGAGAAAAAATTAGAGTATTGATTAGTTATTCTACATCTCTGGTTAATAGCATTGATTTGATTTTTGCAATGTTTCAGAGTTGGAAAAAGCAGGTTTGTACAAGATTATTTATGTGTGGATCAGAATTCAGTTAAATAGTACAACTGGATTTCTTGAGGAGGGTTTAACATTGGTGGCCAGAGGGCCGATACAAGGTTTCACTTCTGAGACAAACTTAGTGGGACCACTAAGGAAAACCTCAGTTTTGTCTGACTTGAGCTGAAGGAAATTGAGTGACATCCATTCCTTAATAGCAGCCAGGCAGTCATGAAGGGTACCAATATTATCTATATCATTTTCCTTAGCTGAAAAATACAGCTGCATATCATCAGTGTAGCAGTAGTGAGAGATGCAATTGAACTGACTAACCAGATTGCCTAGAGGTAACATCTGAAGTGAGAAAAGGATGGGACCAAGTATTGAGCCCTGTGGATCTCCAGAGTATACGGACAGTTGAGGAAACAAATTTGTCTATGACAACCTGAAACTTCCTGTTGGAGAGATATGATAAGAGCCAACTGACAGCAGAGCTGAGATACCAACCCACTTATTTAAACGTTCAACCAAGATGGAATGATCAATAGTATCAAAAGCAGCAGTTAAGTCAAGCAGGAGCAGGACAGAATGTTCGCCATTGTCTGCTCGCATGTCATTTGTCACTCTTAGTAGTGCTGTTTCTGTACCATGTTGGTGTCAAAAGCCGGATTCGAATTTATTGAAAATATTGTGTATAGCACATTTCATACACAAAGCAATTCAAAGTGGTTTACATAAGGCATAAAAATACATTAAATAAGTAATACAGAATAAGATACAGAAATTTAAAAAAAACATGAACAGTTAGAGAAATAAATTAGCAAGGAGTGGTTAAACAATAAAAGGCTAACATTAAATGAACCAAAATTCAGTCCAGAAGCAAAACTATTTCAACCAGGGAAAAATCTTTGAAACAGCACTTCTAGGATGAAATTAAGCATGCCTTTATTTCCTGCAGATTGTAGGCCTGTATAACACAAAGTAGCAACTCAAACAACTGACAGTTTCTCACAGAACAAGACTCGGTTATGCTAAAGTACATGTGACACAAATGGACGAGTCACAGATCACATGGCACTTTCTCCCAGGACAAGACTTGGTTAAGTTTGAATACATTTGGATATTATGAGTTTACGTAACACAAAGTAGTCACTCAAACCATCAAACAGAACAAATGACAGCTTCTCAAAGGACAAGACTGGGCTACGCTCAAGTACTTTGAGATTGTGGGTCTGCACAATACAAAGTAGCAATTCAAACAATTAAACAAATGGTGCCATACATGATTAACCTTTTAAAATAGGGCCTACCAAAAGCAGCCACAGAAAAATTGAATTTCATAAATAGAATAAAAAGGTCAAATTACATGACCAAAGTGCAACTCTTAGTATACTGAAGGTTCAGTTAAGGCAATGAAGGACATACAAGCTTTTATTCTGGCTTTAAAAGCGGTCAGAGTTTGAGCAAGTCTTAGATCTTTTGGAAGATTGTTCGAACTATGTGGAGCATGATTACTAAATGCTGCTTCACCATGTTTTGTTTTAACTCAGCGAAAAGTTTTTAAGGCAATTCCTGGGAGATCTGAGTGGTCAAGAAGGTTCATTTGTAAAAAGCAAGTATTTTGTCCTAAACCCTTCGAATGGTTTGTATGGTTCATATTGTAAAAGTGAGTCAGAGATGTATTTCAGTCCTAAACCACTGAAGGACTTGTAGACAAGCAGCAGTATTTTAAAGTCTCTTCTATTCTGGAAGCCAGTACAGAGACCTGAAAATTGGTGTTTTGTGTTCATAACACCATCTTTCTTTATCTTTGTAAGGATCCAAGCAGCACTCTGAATAAAGCCGAAGTCGCCTGAGAGCTTTTTTGGAGAGACCTGAGAAAAGACCATTACAATAGTCTAACCCACTGGACATATACATGCGTGGTGAAATTTTTTCCAAGTCTCTTTTGGACATGAATACTCTTTCTATTCTAAGATTATAATAGGCTGACTTTGTCATTGAATTGATGTGGCTATCACAGTTTAGCTCTAGGTCCATAATTACAGAACGGTTTCTAGCTTGGTTTTAGTCTTCAAAGACACGGAGTCAATATGAGCACTGACTCTCCACCTTTTTGCTTTGGCTCTGGACTTTTATCTCAGGTTAGTCTTTATTTAGTCAAAGGGAATTCAGGCACATACAGTCATTGATTTGTTCAGTGCACTGACACAGTGAATCTACGGGACCATGGTCAGCAAGTGAGAGCGCAGGGTAGATTTGGGTGTCATGCTGAATTTTGTGTTGTGCATTGTAACTTGTTTTTCCTTTCCACTCAACAGACAATATCTCCTGGATGGATAAACTAAAATGTCTTCCTTAAGACACTTTAGAAAAGGCAGCCATTTAGATTTACTTGCCTGTGTGATCAGGGACGATAAATGTGAAGATGTTCTCCTGATGAACTGAACTGCACAGAGGATTTATCAATGTTCATGGTACCATGGATGAACTCTGAGCTGTAGAGCTTCGTTTGCTTTGATGTATGGTTACCCACAGACCCCGGGCAAATTAGACTCACAACATATTACCCATTTTGTGGTTTAGAATTCATTTTATTCATTGTAGTTGCTTAGATCTGTGAAATTTCAAGGTGTGAAATGTGGTCTTTTGTTGTACTGTTTTCAACCATCCATCATTCAATCACTGCACATTTTGGGAATATTAATTCTGGCTATTTGACAACAACGTCTTGTTTTCTCACTGAGTACTCACTGTAATACTCATCAATAAGGAACCGTTTTACATACCAGCATATTTACAGCTGTATGAACAGGAAAACAATTGTCTGTACAATTACAGCCACACAGGAGGAAAGCGTAATTATCCATCCATCCATCCATCATCCAAACCACTTATCCTGCGCTCAGGGTCGCGGGGATGCTAAAGCCTATCCCAGCAGTCATTGGGCGGCAGGCGGGCAGACACCCTGGACAGGCCGCCAGACCACGAAAGGGCCAACACACACACACACACACACACACTCACACACACACACACACACACACCTAGGGACAACTTAGTACGGCCGAATCACCTGACCTACATGTCTTTGGACTGTGGGAGGAAACCCATGCAGACACGGGGAGAACATGCAAACTCCACACAGAGGATCACCCAGCATGACCCCCAAGGTTGGACTACCCCGGGGCTCGAACCCAGGACCTTCCTGCTGTGAGGTGACCGCGCTAACCACTGTGCCAACGTGCCGCTCAAAACAGTGGAGATGACAGTGGACTTCAGGAGGAGCCCCCCAACACTGCCCCCCCACCATACTCATCAGCACGGTGTCTGCGGTGAAAACCTACAAATTTCTGGGTTCCACAATCAACATCTCGAAATGAAAAATTATTTTGTTTCATTTCATGTATGTAAGTACATGAAATGAGATGACAAAGTTTTCCTGACTCCCCAGAGACACATGCAAGGGTCCTTTGTGGACTTCAGCTCAGCATTCAACACCATCGTCCCAGATATCCTCCACCCCAAACTCACCTGGCACCCGGCTCACCAATCTTTTTTTGGCTCAACTTTAACCCGACCACAGCAGTAATTACTGTTCAACATGTGTAGTATTCCAAGGCCCACAGTCATAAAACATTGTGTTAACAGCGTTGTGTTAACAGCGCTGTGTTAACAGCACTGCATCATGCAGAAGTCCATGCTGCCATCATCTGAGCGCATCATAAAAGTGCCACGGCAGCTGTAAACATTCGGGGCTTAGCCCAAGCCCAGGGGCAGGTGTGCAGGAAGATGATTTAAGTAGGGGGGCTGCCACCAAAATGAATAGTATTGTGGGAGCCGGCATGGAAGAACGAGTCGCGAGGCAGAGATCTCTCTTTAATCGCAACTCCTGTGCCCCATACACCGCATGACCCTGGGCGTGCCCCATACACCGCACCACCCTGGGACTGCCCCATACACCGCATGACCCTGGGCGTGCCCCATACACCGCACCACCCTGGGACTGCCCCATACACCGCATGACCCTGGGATCGCCCCATACACCGCACGACCCCGGGAGTGCCCCATACACTGCATGACCCTGGGACTGCCCCATACACCGTACCACCCTGGGACTGCCCCATACACCGCACCACCCTGGGATTGCCCCATACACCGCATGACCCTGGGACTGCCCCATACACTGCACGACCCCAGGAGTGCCCCATACACCGTAGGACCCTGGGACTGCCCCATACACCGCACCACCCTGGGACTGCCCCATACACCGCACCACCCTGGGAGTGCCCCATACACCGCACCACCCCGGGAGTGCCCCATACACCGCATGACCCTGGGAGTACCCCATACATTGCACAACCCCAGGACTGCCCCATACACCGCATGACCCTGGGAGTGCCCCATACACCGCACCACCCTGGGACTGCCTCATACACCGCACCACCCTGGGACTGCCCCATACACCGCATGACCCTGGGACTGCCCCATACACTGCACGACCCCAGGAGTGCCCCATACACCACATGACCCTGGGACTGCCCCATACACCGCACCACCCTGGGAGTGCCCCATACACCGCATGACCCTGGAAGTGCCCCATACACCGCACCACCCTGGGACTGCCCCATACACCGCACGACCCTGGGAGTGCCCCATAAACCGCACAACCCTGGGAGTGCCCCATACACCGCACCACCCCGGGACTGCCCCATACACCGCACCACCCTGAGACTGCCCCATACACTGCACCACCCTGGCACTGCCCCATACACTACACGACCCTGGGAGTGCCCCATACATTGCACGACCCCGGGAGTGCCCCATACACCGCACCACCCCAGGAGTGCCCCATACACTGCATGACCCTGGGAGTACCCCATACACCGCACCACCCTGGGACTGCCCCATACACCGCATGACCCTGGGAGTGCACCATACACCACACCACCCTGGGACTGCCCCATACACTGCCTGACCCTGGGAGTGCCCCATACACCGCATGACCCTGGGACTGCCCCATACACCGCATGACCCCGGGAGTGCCCCATACACCGTGCGACCCCGGGAGTGCCCCATACACCGCACCACCCCGGGAGTGCCCCATACACTGCACCACCCCGGGAGTGCCCCATACACCATGCGACCCCGGGAGTGCCCCATACAACGCGTGACCCCGGGAGTGCCCCATACACCGCGCGACCCCGGGAGTGCCCCATACACCGCGCGACCCCGGGAGTGCCCTGTTACTCACACCAGCCAGAACAGACCAGAACTGACAATGACGTAACGACCCCCCATGTCCCAAGTGGCGACATCAGTCCCAGTCACGGTCCTACAGTCAGTCAGTAAACGGTCCCCTACTCAGTCTGAGTTGAACTCCCAAAACGACAACATAAAGCCACTTAAAATACGTCCGTATTACCCAGTCTCATGAACGCCATGGAGAAATGAATCCCTTAATATGAACATTATTATTTTATTATTTATGAACACATTATTTTATTTTCTCTACTTGTCTTCACAATTTAGCATGTTCAATGCCCTGTTCTCCTGAGGTCCCTCCATTGCACAATTCCTACTGTGGTTGTGGGGGGGGGGCTTTCCACCTACATCCTTGGACCCACAAGGCACTAGCTAAGCATTTCTTTTCGCCTGCCAGCTGCGTGTTTCCCCGGGGGAAGATACTGCACATAGGGGCCCATACCCTTTCCCCCTGATTTCCCAGCAGTTGTAGAGGTGCCCCACCACATGTATGTGAGACAGGTTACCCCTAGCAGCTTCCATCCAGGGACACCCCTAGCCCCCTAACCAAGCCTCTCACTCAAGCTACCAAAACTGTTTCTGAGGACAGGACCAACAAACATTCACAAAGCATAATCTTTAGAGGTGTTTTCTTCATAAACTATTTTCTTTTTTAATGCAGATATTCGTAAATTGGAAATACACGCCACGTCAGGGTTAGGTGTTTTTGCAGAGTTTTGTGCTTTTTTGAATCACGTATATAGGACATGTAACATAGAACAAGCAGGCAGTGAGCTCAAAATGGTGCAAGTGGTAGAAGTGAGGCACTAATCCGCATTTATGAAAATGCCTGCCACCACAACACTACCCACTGCCACTACACTACTACCACCACACTACTACCCACTGCCACTACACTACCACCCACTGCCACCACACCACTACCACCACACTACTACCCACTGCCACTATTCTAATACCCACTGCCACTACACTACTACCCACTGCCACTACACTACTACCCACTGCCACCACACTACTACCCACTGCCACTACACCACTACCACCAAACTACTACCACTACACTACTACCCACTGCCACCACACCACCACCCACTGCCACCACACCACTAGCCACTGCCACTACACTACTACCCACTGCCACCACACCAATACCCACTGCCACTACACTACCACCCACTGCCACCACACCACTACCCACTGCCACTACACTACTACCCACTGCCACCACACTACTACCCACTGCCACTACACTACTACCCACTGCCACCACACCAATACCCACTGCCACTACACTACTACCCCCTGCCACTATACTACTACCCACTGCCACCACACCACTACCCACTGCCACCACACTACTACCCACTGCCACCACACCACTACCCACTGCCACCACACTACTACCACTACACTACTACCCACTGCCACCACACCAATACCCACTGCCACTACACCACTACCCACTGCCACTACACTACTACCACCACACTACTACCCACTGCCACCACACCATCACCCACTGCCACTACTACCACCACACTACTACCCACTGCCACCACACCACTACCCACTGCCACTACACTACTACCACACTACTACCCACTGCCACCACACCCTTACCCTCTGCTACCACCCCACTACCCACTGCCGCTACACTACTACCCACTGCCACTACACTACTACCACACTACTACCCACTGCTACCACACCACTGCCCACTGCTACCACACCACTACCCACTGCCGCTACACCACTGCCCACTGCAACCACACTACTACCCACTTCCACCACACCACTACCCACTGCCACTCACACTACTACCCACTGCTATGCTGTTAACCCTGCCAGTGAGTTATAAATAGTCCAGTCAGGTCATGTCCAGTTTATTTGTATGGCCCAAAATCCTAAAATAGTTCCAAAGGGCTACTGTAACAACCATAGTAGTCATCTCATTCATGTACACCCTAGTAAATGAGAGGCACAGGCCTCACTGCATCTCTCTTTCCTCTGAAACTAATTTTGATGCCTTAATGATTCCTTCAATTACTATGGTAATAGCTCATGGGGAATTTGTGCACCCCTTCATAATAGCTACCTCCTGACACTGCTATGCAGGAGTGAACACTATTGAGGCGAAACACAATGTACGAAGAGGTGCAGAAGCGATGACACCGGGAAGATCTAAAAATGGGATATGAAGAGCTTCTCTCCTTCTTGACTGACTAAATCTGATGCCAAATCAAATCAATCAAATATGTGTGCTTCAGCCACCCATGCAAGTGTGTGCACTGTTTGTTTGAGCGGGCAAAGGGAGGGGCCATCAGACATTGTAATATTGGACTATGAGTAAAATAGGAGAAACCTGCAAAAATTGTTTTACAGCCCTTGCAAGGGGGCCTTTACAAAGACGGGTGACTGGTAGTATTAGGAGTTTAATCACCAGGTACGCTGATGTACTGGTTTTGGCATTAAAAAAACATGATCTACAAAAAAAGCTCTTTTTCTTTGGTTACTTCGTCTTGATGCATGCTCAGTAATCCAGGTAAGGAAATCCAAGAGGACACAATGTTTATTGACAGATATGTTTCATCATCATCTAAGTGACCCCTTCAGTCTCAACTTGACTGCAGGTATCCCACCCTTATAAACAATACAGTGGCATAACGACCCAAACCAACGACCAGTTTCATATGCAAATATGGTTATATTGTGCCCTTATTTCTGAGTGCCTAACCCTTGTGACTTACACATTGCAGATTTCAGGTGTTTATTCTTGGAATAAACCCAGCCACTGAGGATGCACAAGCCAGTGCATTCTTAGTGCCGGTCCCAAGCCCGGATAAATGGGGATGGTTGTGTCAGGTAGGGCATCCGGCGTAAAATTTTTGCCAAATCAAATATCCAGTTCATAAATCGGATTTCCATACTGGATCAGTTGAGGCCTGGGTTACCAATGACCGCCACCGGTACTGTTGGCCAGCAGGGTGCCGCTGGAAACTATGCTACTGTTGGGGGAAGGAGAAGGAGAGGGGAGGGCATGTCCAGAGGGGGTAGGAGAGGAGGAAGGGTAAGAGTGTGGAGGTGAGAGTCATAACTTTGAATGTTGGCACTATGACTGGTAAAGAAAGACAGCTGGCAAATATGATGGAGAGAAGGAAAATAGGTATACTGTGTGTGCAATGTGGAAGGGGAGTAAGGCCCAGAAATGGGGTAGGGGTAATTCCGAAGGAAGAGTATGTTAAGAGCGTGTTAGTGGTGAAGAGAGTGTCAGACAGAGTGATGGGTATGAAGCTGGAAATCAAAGGTGTACTGCTGAATGTTATCAGCGCAAATGACCTGCAAGTGGTAGAAGTTGAAGAAGGAAGACTGTTGTGTGGAGTTCAGGCAGGAGTTAAGACAGGCACGGGGTGGTAGTGAAGAGTTGCCGGATGGCTGGACAACCACTGCAGGAATAGTGAGGGAGACAGCTAGGAAGGTACTTGGTGTGTCACCAGGACAAAGGAAGGAAGACAAGGAGACTTGGTGGTGGAATGAGGAAGTACAGCAAATTATACAGAGGAAAAGGTTGGCAAAGAAGAAGTGGGATAGTCAGAGAGATGAAGAAAGTAGACATGGGTACAAGGAAATGCAGCGTAAAGTGAAGAGAGAGGTGGCAAAGGCAAAGGAAAAGACGTATGGTGACTTATATGAGAGTTTGGACAGTAAGGAAGGAGAAAAGGATTTGTACCAATTAGCTAGCCAGAGGGACCGAGCTGTGAAGGATGTGCAGCAGGTAAGGGTGATGAAGAATAGAGATGGAAATGTGCTGACAAGTGAGGAGAGTGGGTTGAGAAGGTGGAAGGAATACTTTGAGGGGCTGATGAATGAAGAAAATGAGAGAGAGAGAAGGATGGATGATGTGGGGATAGTGAATCAGGAAGTGTGGTGGATTAGCAAGGAGGAAGTGAGGGCAGCTATGAAGAGGATGAAGAGTGGAAAAGCGGTTGTTCTGATGACATACCTGTGGAGGCATGGAGATGTTTAGGAGGGATGGCAGTGGGGTTTTTAACTGGATTGTTTAACACAATCTTGGAAAGTGAGAGGATGCATGAGGAGTGGAGAAGAAGCATACTGGTACCGATTTTCAAGAACAAGGGCGATGTGCAGAACTGTAACAACTACAGAGGTATAAAGTTGATCAGGCACAGCATGAAGATATGGGAAAGAGTAATAGAAGCTAGGTTAAGAGGAGAGGTGATGATCAGCAGCAGCAGTATGGTTTCATGTCATGAAAGAGCACCACAGGTGTGATGTTTGCTTTGGGAATGTTGATGGAGAAGTATAGTGAGGGCCAGAAGGAGTTACATTGTGTCTTCCTGGATTTAAAGAAAGCATATGACAGGGTGCTAAGAGAGGAGGTGTGGTATTGTATGAGAAAATCGGGAGTTGCAGAGAAGTATGTAGGAGTGGTGCAGGATATCTATGATAGTTCAAGGTGGAGGTGGGATTACGTCAAGGATTGACTCTGAGCCCTTTCTTGTTTGCAATGGTGATGGACAGGTTGATGGACAAGATCAGGCAGGAGTCTCTGTGGACTATGACATTTGCAGATGAGACTGTGATCCATAGCAAAAGTAAAGGAGAAGGTTGAGGAGAACCTGGAGAGGTGGAGGTATGCACTAGGGAGAAGCGGAATGAAAGTCAGTTGGAGCAAGATGGAATACCTATGCGTGGAGGAGAGGGAGGACAGTGGAATGATGAGGATGCAAGGAGTAGAGGTGGCGAAGGCGTATGATTTTAAATACTTGGGGTCAATTGTCCAAAGTAACGGGGAGTGCAGAAGAGAGGTGAAGAAGAGAGTGCGGCAGGGTGGAGTGGGTGGAGAAGAGTGTCAGGAGTGATTTGCAACAGAAGAGTACCAGCAAGAGTTAAAGGGAAGGTTTCCAAGTTGGTAGTGAGATCAGCTATGTCACAGCGGTGCTTGAAAGTTTGTGAACCCTTTAGAATTTTCTATATTTCTGCATAAATATGACCTAAAACATCATCAGATTTTCACACAAGTCCTAAAAGTACATAAAGAGAACCAAATTAAACAAACGAGACAAAAAAATATTATACTTGGTCATTCATTTATTGAAGAAAATTATCCAATATTACATATCTGTGAGTGGCAAAAGTATGTGAACCTTTGCTTTCAGTATCTGCCGTGACCCCCTCCCCCTTGTGCAGCAATAACTGCAACTAAGCGTTTCTGGTAACTGTTGATCAGTGCTGCACATCGGCTTGGAGGAATTTTAGCCCATTCCTCCGTACAGAACAACTTCAACTCTGGGATGTTGGTGGGGTTCCTCACATGAACTGCTCGCTTCAGGTCCTTCCACAACATTTCGATTGGATTAAGGTCAGGACCCTGCCTTGGCCATTCCAAAACATTAACTTTATTCTTCTGTAACCATTCTTTGGTAGAATGACGTGTGTGCTTAGGGTCGGTGTCTTGCTGCAAGACCCACGTTCTCTTGAGATTCAGTTCACGGACAGATGTCCTGACATTTTCCTTAAGAATTCGCTGGTATAATTCAGAATTCATTGTTCCATCAATGATGGCAAGCCATCCTGGCCCAGATGCAGCAAAACAGGCTCAAACCATGATGCTACCACCAGCATGTTTCACAGATGGGATAAGGTTCTTATGCTGGAATGAAGTGTTTTCCTTTCTCCAAACATAACGCTTCTCATTTAAACCAAAAAGTTCTATTATGGTCTCATCCGTCCACAAATTTTTTTTCCCAATAGCGTTCTGGCTTGTCCACATGATCTTTAGCAAACTGCAGACGGGCAGCAATGTTCTTTTTGGAGAGCAGTGGCTTTCTCCTTGCAACCCTGCCATGCACACCATTGTTGTCCAGCGTTCTCCTGGTGGTGGACTCATGAACATTAACATTAACCCATGTGAGAGAGGCCTTTAGTTGCTTAGACGTTACCCTGGGTTCCTTTGTGACCTGGCCGACTATTACACGCCTTGCTCTTGGAGTGACCTTTGATGGTCGACCACTCCTGGGGAGGGTAACAATGGTCTTGAATGTCCCCCATTTGTACACAATCTGTCTGACTGTGGATTGGTGGAGTCCAAACTCTTTAGAGGTGGTTTTATAACCTTTTCCAGCCCGATGAGACTCAACAACACTTTTTCTGAGATCCTCAGAAATCTCCTTTGTTCTTGTCATGATACACTTCCACAAACATGTGTTGTGAAGATCAGACTTTGATAGATCCCTGTTCTTTAAATAAATCAGGGCGCCCAGTCACACCTGATTGTCATCCCATTGATTGAAAACACCTGACTCTAATTTCACCTTCAAATTAACTGCTAATCCTAGAGCTTCACATACTTTTACCACTGACAGATATTTAATATTGTATCATTTTCCTCAATAAATAAATGACCAAGTATAATATTTTTGTCTCATTTGTTTAATTGGGTTCTCTTTATCTACTTTTAGGACTTGTGGGAAAATCTGATGATGTTTTAGGTCATATTTATGCAGAAATATAGAAAATTCTAAAGGGTTCACAAACTTTCAAGCGCCACTGTATATGGTTGGAGACAGTGGCACTGATGAAAAGTCAGGAGGTGGAGCTGGAGGTGGCAGATGTGAAGATGCTAAGATTTTAATTTTTGAGTGATGAAGGACAGGATTAGGAACGAGTATATTAGAGGGACAGCTCAGGTTGGACGGTTTGGAGACAAAGCAAGAGAGGCAAGATTGAGATGGTTTGGACATGTGTGGAGGAGAGATGCTGGGTATACTGGGAGAAGGATGCTGAATATGGAGCTGCCAGGGAAGAGGAGAAGAGGAAGGCCAAAGAGGAGGTTTATGGATGTGGTGTGGGAGGACATGCAGGTGGCTGGTGTGACAGAGGAAATGCAGAGGACAGGAAGACATGGAAACAGATGATGTGCTGTGGCGACCCCTAATGGGAGCAGCCGAAAGTAGTAGTAGTACTAGTAGTATTAGTAGTAGATCGTTAGAATAAACCCTGATATCATTTTGACATGTCTGTTGGTAAAACATTAAGAACTTCTACAACTAACTAACTACAGTCACTCTGTACCAGAGACAGAGTCCTGGACCATGTTGCATGAGCACCCTTGAAAAAAATGATTGAAATGTTTGAAAAAATATTTCCTAAGAACTATAAGGTTACATTAACATTGGTTAACATTGTGATCTGAAAACAGATTTCCAGATGTTGTAATATACTTGCCTCCAATGTCAGGGCGTAGTTTGTTATCGTAGCCCTGCAGCAGTTTATTCAGAATCAAGGTCACATCACTTTCATAGACCTTCGGTGATAAAACCCATGTCTTATTTATGGGGACATCTTCATAGTCCTCTTCTTCCGGTTTACTGGGCCCAAACGCTGCACTGAGGAAAAAAGTAAAGATATAATTTCAGGCACAGTCTGTATCCGCAACTGCATACTTTAATACTGCATATTTGTAGTATATAAAACATACTGCATGCTCAAATAGTAATTAAGCATATCATTATTAATACACCCTTTAGAACTGCAACATGTTGGAACGGTGTGTCACACCTCTGAATGACTATTTCATCATAACTGAAAAATGTCATCTTATCTTATAAAATTTGAACTTTCAGCCATGGTTGCCCTAAAACAAGTCCCTGTAATGTTCCAAATTGCCCCCAAATACATGCAGCCAACACCCGTTGTCAGACTTGTTTTGGAAATGTCCAAACTCATTCACAGAAAGGTGAATCAGTTCATCTGGACACAACGTTAATTGACAGATACTTTTCATCAACGCATCTAATGCCCCTTTATCACTACATGGTACCGGCTCAACTCGACCCGACTTTTCCGTTTTCCATTACTAGAAAGTACCGGCATTTTGGTAACTGTTACCACTTTTCTGGGACCACCTTTGTGGAGGCTCCAAAAAAACTGGAGCAAGTACCAAAACAGATGTAGACCAGCTACACTGAGGGGGTACTGTTACGGTAATGGAAAACCACATTCTGCGAGTCGAGTCAAGTCGAGTTGAGCCGGTACCATGTGGTGGAAAAGGGGCATAAGTGACTTCTTCAATCTCAGCTGACTGCAGGTGTCCCACCCTTATAAACAATACAGTGGCATAACGACCCAAACCAACGACCAGTTTCATATGCAAATATGGGCGTGACCATTAACTAGTTACAATGGTAATGTGTACTATTCACAGAGGATTGGGGTTTGCAATCACAACATTGTAAGATGGTGACAGATGTACTCTTTCCCCCCCCCCCCCCGGTTCAGGGATGGTCGTTCCCTCTTCACATAGATGGCCTCTTTGACTCCCTGTTCAAACCAGCGACACAGCTTCAGGAGCAGACACACTTGGTCAACATTACGGAACCACTTGTGAAGACCCAATGCTAACCACACTCATGCCTCTAACCATGATAAAAGGACACTTTCTGCAGTGTCAATGCCATGATGAAGGTTATTGAGGTGGCTTGTGGTGGCGAGATATAGAATGAGGATCCATCCAGGGTAGGGTTAAAGTGGAATAACATGCATACTGGATCACCCAGTCTACTCCTATATATGCCAACAAATTCAAGTTTAACATGTCATTTTGTATTTATGCAGGTCATTATGTCTTTTTACCCTACTGGCCGACATCGTTGCTTGTTTCAAGAAAGTGCATCTGTCACCATCTTACAATGCAACCATTTCCCAATCCTCTGTGAATAGTACACATGACCATTCTAAGTCTAGTTAATGGTCACGGCAATTTGCATGTGAAACCCATCATTATTTTCAGTCCTTATGCCACTGTATTGTTTATAAGGGTGGGGGTACCTGCAGTCACTGTATTGCTTGTAAGGGTGGTGCACCTGCAGTCAGCTGAGACTGAAGAGGTCACTTAGATGATGATGAAACGTTTCTCCCAATAAACGTTATGTCCAGATGAACTGGTTCAACTTTCTCTGAGTTCGGTACCTGGATTGAGCATGCATAAATACGTCCAAACTCACTGGCTTACAATAAGCCACTCTGAAGTCTGTCGTTTCCAACTTAATGACTCTGTGCTAGTTTAGCTACTTGTCATTTCCCTTAGCAACTTATTGTCTCCTCAATTGTACTTGGCCAATTACCCCACTCTTCCGAGCCGTCCCAGTCGCTGCTCCACCCCCTCTGCTTATCCAGGGAGGGCTGCAGACTACCACGTTTCCTCCGATACACGTGGAGTCACCAGCCGCTTCTTTTCACCTGACAGTGAGGAGTTTCACCAGGGGGCTGTAGCACATAGGAGGATCATGCTATCCCATCAAGTTCCCCCTTCCCCCTGAACAGGCACCCTGACTGACCAGAGGAGGCGCTAGTGCAGCGACCAAGACATATACCCACGTGCGGCTTCCCACTGCAGACACGGCCAACTGTGTCTGTAGGGATGCCCGACCAAGCCGGAGGTAAAATGGGAATTCGAACTCCCGATCCCCATGTTGGTAGGCAACGGAATAGACCACCACACCACCTGGATGCGCAACTTATTTTCTAAGACGCGTCTAGAAGTAACTCATCTTTTTCACAGGACAATGTTTACATGTAAATCACATAAACTAGCGGCTGATGCAGTTACTCTATGCTCAAACATGAACATGTTTGTGTGTTTGCAAGTGTGGAAAAATCTAAAGAAAAAATATAAAGTAATCAGAGAGAGCACCGTAGTAGTTCTCACTACTATTAGTTCTAACTAGTAGTTCTAACTTAAGCAGATACATAACAGTTCATGTGACCATGTGACCTTTAACCTTTTCTGCATTAAGGCTTATTTTAAAAAGAGCTTAAAGCATTATTTGTAATTCTATGTGTAATATTGAGTTATAACATTGTGTGTGTGTGTGTGTGTTTACATTGTGACTGCACTATTCAGATGTCAGTAACATCAGAAACATATATATGTTCTAGTTTTATACTTTGTTTTCACATATGGCATTTTGGTACACCGACATGACAATGTTGAGTGTTGTTAGGCGATAAGGGCCCAGACACACCGAACTGACTAGCGGCGACGGAGGCCGACTGTTGTGTCGCCTCACGTCACCTGCCGTCTGGGCCAAAAAGTAGCACTTGAACACACCGCAAAGACTACAGCCGACGGCCAGCTACCATGTACGCTCTGCACTGATTCTGCCGATCTGATGCTGCCCACAGGGGTTCGACTAGTGCCAACGGTGAGGGACAGACACACCGCAAAAACTAGGGTCACAGACGCTCACCAACGGCCCAACATTGGCCGACGATCGGTGTGTCAGGGCCCTAAGAATATACAGTGAAAATGCTGACGGTGATGCCAATGTCCTGATAAAGTGCAATAGTTGTATTTCTAACAGGTTGTTTGTGAGCATGAACAACAGATTTTCTTATGTAATCATGCCACATTTTTCCACATAGCTAATAGTTCCATTCCTGAGACATACAAACTAAAGAGTAAAATTCTTGACAGATATTTTTGTATGAAAAGATTTATCAGAAAAAATAAAATAAAATTAAGTATTACATGGGGGAAAATAACTTGCACACATCCATGAGATAAGCTATAAGCAGCATCTGTGTGTATCAAAGAATAATTGGAACAGTTCAAATAAATGGTTTCAACATAGCTAACATACAAACTATATCCACATCCATTTCTGGATTGCAGACAGTATCTTTACTATGGGGCTTGCACATGGCCCGAGACCAAGGCAGCCAGTCCGTCCCTTGTAACATTCCCAGAGCTCTCATATCTGCTAGGGTTCACGGGTAGGTTGGGGGTCAGGGATGTCCTGTGCAACATCTTCTCCATCTGACTCCAGCATGTACCCATTACCCAGACACTGTGTAAAAAGGCACAGGACGCAAAAACCAGAGGTGAAATGTGGGTTTAACTTCCAAGGCTCAGAAAAGGGTAGATCGCCATCTGGTCATCATCATTCCAAAAGCCCTTTCAATTATGCTGTGCTCCCTTCAATGATACAGCACCCCTGTGTGTGTCCATTAATGGACTCATTTTAAGGTGTGATTAGACAGAGTGGTGTGTTCAAACAGGGATAGCCACTACCACCCAGAAGGATGTAACCTGTGGGAGGGTACCGTCTTGCCCTGTAAAGCTACCGTTCTCCATGATGAGTGTGTCATGAACGGACTCCGGGTAGCCAACAAAGATATCAAGGAATCTTCCATTAGAATCACAAATTGCCTGCATGTTTATTGAAAAGAATCCTTTGTAATTTAAATATCCTATTCTGTGCTTCAGATGGGGTTTGATCCTTATATGGCAGCCATCTATTGCACCCACAACATTACTGATTGCAGGGCTTCATGATAGCTGGACAAATCCTTTTCCAACTGCATGAAGCTGTCCTGCTTGTACCTCTCCCATGGTTACCCCAAGCCGCCCAATGTAGGATGACCAGTAAGAAAAAGGAAATAGGTTCACATTAGTTAGTTTGGATTGGAAATACTTTTACTAGGTGACACTGTGGGATATGTGGCATTTACGCATCCCCCAAACCAAATGAGAGTAACAAGATCAGACAAGCTCTGATCTAGAACATAGGAGATATCAGTTGGTTGGTCAATGTTTTTGAAACTTTGCTTTTGAGTTTGATTGGGATTGAAGCTGTTGTCAGGCTCTTGTTGGGCCTTGTTGGAGCAGAGCACTTCCTAGTTTCACTCTCTGAGCTTCGATAGGTGGGTCAGCTGACTCTGGTGACACCCTCTATTGATACCTTACTGTGAAAATCTGACAGGGACGGGTTCAGCCGTGATAGTTCCTGGTACTTAAACACACAAGCTGTGCGTTAGCGGAAGCATCAGCCCTTGTGTGTCATTCCTCTTTGGGTAAAGGCCAAATTGTGTAAAGACCTGGGAGTCTCCCTGAGCGAGTCTACCGACTGCTTAGTCCTTCTCTACTATCTATTCACATAGCCTGCCTCACTCACCATGTGCTACAAGGACATCCCTGTAATCCAAGGCTTTCCAAAACTCGTATCTGTCGCAGTCAATGCAACCCTGAGAGCATTTATTCACTCCTCTACTCGCTCCTCCTTTATTCTTGGCCTATGGAATTGCCAATCGGCTGTAAACAAAACAGAAGTTATCCAAGCACTTGCTAACCTGTCGGACATTCAGGTACTGGCCTGACTGAAACCTGGATCTGTCCAGAAAACACTGCCACACCGGCCACATTCTCTGTTGACTCAATTTCCTCTTACACATCCCATTCTGTTGGGTGTGGAGGTGGTACAGGGGACCTCATTTCCAAAGACTGGACATTCATTTAGCTTTGTTCGCTGAGCAACAACTCCTCCTTTGAATACCATGCAATCAGGGTAACTGCTCCTATTAACCTGTTTGTGGTTCTCATATACTGCCCACCAGAGTGTCAACTGGGGAACTGTATTCGAGCTAGACATGCTACTTTTTTCAGCCATTCCTGATGACACTCCACCGATTGTCATGGGAAACATGAATATCCATACTGACAAAACCCAAGCAGCCGATTCCCTGTCACTTATCTCCTCATTTGACCTCAAACAGGCCTCCACATTTTCCACACACAAAGGGGGCAATACTCTTGATCTGACTTTAACTTTCTGTCACCACCTACATCTGTCTGACCACTTCTTTATTCAATTTGCGGTCACCTTACCGGAACATCCTCATGTTCCTCCGCAATAGGTCTCATTCCACCACAATATGCAGTCCCTCACACCAACTCAACTTTCCAATAAGGTCTTGGCTACCTTTCCTCCTCATAATGACTCATCCTCACTCCCTGTCAATGGGGCAACAGACAAACTCTGTTCCTCACTAGCCTCCTCTTTTAACCACCTCTGCCCTCTGACATCCAAACCTGCTTGCAACAGTCCATGGCTCACTGAAGTCATCAGAGAGCAAAGGGCAGAAGTCAGAGTGGCAGAGAGAAAATGGCTTAAATCCAGTGAGCCCACTGACCTCAGTGACTATCACAGAGTCTCCTAGCATCATTCTTCAGTTTAAAAACTGCTAAGACCACTTATTATCAGAACAAGATCTGAGGTGCCACAGATGCTCAGAAAATGTTCTCTGCTTTTAACTCACTCTCAATCTGCCATCTCCTCTGCCCTCCACTCCGCTCACTGCAGACATGTTTTTTTACTGATAAGGTATCTGTGATCAGTAACCAGTTCTCTGAGCTTGACCATCTCAGTTTGCAGCTGTCAGCTAAAAGGGCCACACTCTCCCCTCTGACTGTGGAAGAAGTCTCCAAACTTCTGCTGGACTCTCAACCTACTACGTGTCCCCTGGACTGCATACTATCCAACTTTCTACAGAACATTTCCCTCACACTTAACCCCACAGTCACACATCAACTTCTCACTGTATTCTCCACCACATTTAAGCAAGCTTGGGTCACCCCACTGCTCAAAAAATCTATACTCAATCCAGCCCAGGTTGAAAACTACAGACCGGCGGTTTCACTCCTACCCTTCCTATCAAAAAATACTTGATTTCACAGTCTTCCACCAAGTCTGTGAATTCCTTGCTGAGAATAACATGTACGACCTGAATCAGTCTGGCTTTAAGCCAGGGCACTCTGCTGAGACAGCACTCCTGTCGGTAATTGGATCACTGCGTTCAGCTAGAGCTGCTGGTCACTTCTCGGCTCTATTGCTGCTAGATCTGTCAGCTTCCTTTGACATGGTTAACCACTAAATCCTCCTCCCTCCTCTCCACACTCACTGAGCTTGGTATCTCAGGACCTGGACTCTGTTGGTTCATGTTCTACCTTTCAGGGAGATATTTTAGAGTATCTTTGATGGGAAGTGTCCAAACAGCACAGCTTATTCACAGGGGTTCCTCACGGGTCAGGGCTCGGTCCCCTTTTCTTCTCATTATACACCAACCTCACTTGGTGCAATCATTTGCTCCCATGGTTTCTCATACCATTACTATGTGGACAATACCCAGCTCTTCCTGTCATTCCTGCCGGAAGACCACATAGTCTCAGCTCTGATCTCGTCATGCCTTGCCGACATATCGACATGGTTGAAAGAACACCACCTTCAACTTAACCTCTCTGAGACCAAGCTCCTTGTCATCCCAACCAGCCCTCTTTACAACAGAGAACATCATCCAGCTCAAATCAAGCCAACTCATGCCCAAAAATTCTGTCCTCAACTTGGGTGTCATGATTGATGACCAACTAACCTTTAAGGTTCATGCGGCCTTATTTTCTCAGTCGTGTAAATTTGTCCTATACTACATTAGGACTATCAGACCCTGCCTGTCTGTGCATGCAGCACAACTCCTGCTAAAGGCTTCTGCAATGTCATGCACTGACTACTGCAACTCCTTACTGGCAGGCCTCCTGCATGTACGTTCAAACCTCTGCAGATGATAAAATATTGTAACGGTATGTCTGGTCTTCAACCAGTCCAAAAGAGCACATGTCACCCCATTGTACATATCCCTCCACTGGCTCCCAGTTGGTGCCCATATCAAACTCAAAACCCTGAAACTCGCTTACAAAACAGCAACTAAAATGGCTCCCAGCTACCTGAACTCCCTCATTCAGGTCTATCTCCCTCCTGCTCACTATGCTCTGCCAATGAAAGGCGCTTGGCACTACCACCACAACAGGGACCTAAGTCGCTAACTAGACGTCTTCTGTTGTTGGTAGTGGAATATCCGACTCGAATTAAGCTTTATGGTACGTACTCGTGTTGTTCTCTCCTACCTAGAGCCTTACTTGTGTTGTATCAGCTCTCAGATGTATGTCGCTTTGGATAAAAGCATCTGCTAAATGAAATTGTAAATTGTAAATGAAATTTCAAACGCATATGGCACAAACACGTTAAAAGCTACATGCAATGCCTGTGTACGGTATTCTGTCCTATCAGAGCTGTACACAGATCATCACATAATCCAGACACAAATCACAAAATAAACGGTCACTTATTTGACATTGCGTGTGTAACAACATTAACATTAGTTCCCAAGTCACTATATAAGGTAGCTAGCATGTTGTGTAGCTGAGTTAGCTGCAAGAAAACTTGTTTGCAGTCTATCCTATGTACCTCAAACTGATCCACCAGCATTACAAAGCTTCACGTTTTCTTTTCTAACTGTAGAATGACTTGCGTCAGAGGTCTTGTAAATGAACAATTATTCTGGAAGCACAATGGTGCAAGCCAGCCTTCAACATGGCATACAAAAAAACTGAACATGTCCGACGCATGTACAGTGTCGTGGCCACGCATGCTGTAGTACGTAAAGGTGTATCACACATTACTCTACATCCCCCCCCTCTAACTCAACACCTCCCATAAACAAAACGCACAACAAAGATTTCCCCTGTACTAAATAAACATACGTATGTTAAACACATTAGACATTAAACATAGTAAACTTGCTAAAGAGCTCGTTAAACATTGTTAAATTCTACCCGTATTAACAAAATGTTTAATAGTCTTTTTTTTAAAAAATTTTTTTACTCAATTTCAACTCAGTCAAAACTGGCCCCCTTTTGGATTAAGTGTTATACTTAGGGTCGGGCTTGAAAACTCTGCCATACCTGGAACGGTATGGCGAGTGTCCGTTGGGTACCTTCATGGGGGGCTCTCTGGAGTGACAGGGTGAGTGTCCAGTGTGTATGAGGGACTGACTCGTCGGAGAAAGTGAGACACCAGGTGTGGTCTGGGTGTCTTCATTTTCAGGTCTTGGATTTGGTGGTAGAGATTAATCTTCCATCTTAGCCGGTGCCTGTGATGTTGTGACTCTGCCACAGATAATAGATGTTGCTGGTTCCTACGGTACTCCCCGCTTTCAGACTCGACCAGGTAGGATCTTGGTTCAGCAGCAGCCCTTTTGATGATGCCTATTTTGTCAGGTCCTTTCTCTGCTTGCAGACGGACCACCTGGGAGTTGTGGAGTGGAGTGAGTGGTCGGCTGCCTCGGTTGTAGAATCCTCTCTGTACGTCTCTCTTCTTCGACAGATGAGTGTGGATTGTCATGGTGTTCATTGGCTTTGGTTTTAGCAGGTGTTTGCTGATGTTTGTGAGTGTTGCCCTGGATGTCAACCGTTGTGCAGGTGAGCCCAGTGTGGCATATCGGGATACATTTCTAATGTTTAGCAGATTCAAAAACATTGTCCGTCCCATCTCCCTTGGATGTTTCGCGTAGACGCTTTGCACTGCCTTCTCTGCCTGTACATTTGCTTGATGGTACTCTGGACCGCTGGTAATGTGGCTGAAGTCCCACTCTTTAGCAAATTCATGAAATGTCTGACTCGTGAACTGTGTGCTGCAGTCAGATATCAGCTTGTGGGGTACCCCGTGGACAGAAAAGTGTCGTTTTAACTTACTGATCACACACTGCGATGTGACTTCCTTGAGTAGATCGAGCTCGAACCATCCTAAATAGGAGTCCACCAACACAAGGTAGTGATGGCTGTTCCATTCAAACAGGTCATTTGCAACCATTGACTTTGGAAGTTCTGAGACCGTGTGTGGCTGTAATGGCTCTCTGCTGGTGTCGTTTCAGTGCATTGCAGGTGCTGCATGATTGCACAACGCTTAATGTCCTCTGTTATTGTAGTCCAAAATACCACACCACGTGCTCATCGTTTGGTGGCCTCTGCGCCTGGATGTCCTTTGTGTAGCAGTGTCAGGTATTCTTTGTGCAGTGACTGTGGACTTACTGCTCTTCTTCCCTTCATAATGATTCCATCGTCAATGGAGCGCTCATCTCTGAATGGAAATTGCTCAGTCAATCTGGTCATTCGTCCCTGACATTGCTCAGGATCCGCAGAGAACCATCTCCTGCTGTGTGCTCGTGGAGTTCTTATTGACGATTGGATGAAATATGTTTTACTGTCATTACTTTGAAGTTCTCTTGCTCCGTGAGGTGTCGTGCCGTACTCTGTCGGCGTGCATGACAGTGTGTCCGCCAGGTACAGCTCCTTCCCCTTCTTGTGACGCATCTTGTTGGTGTTCCATCCACTCCAGACTATGCCTTTGTGCAACAGCTGGTGAAGGGGTGTTGCGATGTTGCTGTTGCTGTGGTTGGGAATGAATTTGCCAAGGTAATTTATCATACGCAGAAAGCGTTGTAGTGCAGTTTTGTCTTTGGGTGTCGGGATGTCTGTGATTGCCTGGATCTTTGTTGTATCAGGTTTCAGCCCATGTTTGATGAAGACATGTCCAACATAACTTCAGTTGAAATTTTACCTTTTGTGGATTCAGTCTCAGCTTGACTTTTCATGCTTTGTCTAGCACTTTCCATAATTTTTCATCATGCTCCTTGATGTCTCTTCCACCAACGATGATGGCACATGGGTAGCCTGCAAAGATCTGCTCCGTGGACCTTTGGAAGACCTCTGATGCTGCATTGATCCCAAATGGCATTCTCAGGTAGTGATATCACCCAAATGGAGTGGCCAGTGAATCTTTTTGTAGGTTACAGCAGTCACCCTCTCCCGGAAGCGTGCCCTCAACGCTTCTTTATTCCCGCGCTCCGAAGAGACTTATGAGGATCTGCACGCTTCCGGACACTTCCAGATCCCACCGCTGCCACCAATGTGACTGAGCATTTTTCCGCCCGCTGCAGGATTCGATCCAAGGTTGTCTGCACCATGAGGTGACATTGCTAACCACTCGCCTAAAGGGGGCCGACCCCCTGGCGATCGACCAGTGAGTCTTTTTGTAGGTTACAAAAGCATCAAATTAGGGCTTGTTTATCAAAAATTTCCGGAGGAGGATCCCCCGGACCCCGCCCTACATACGCCCCTGCTGGCGTGCTGCTCAGTTAGCTCGTTGATCTGGCAGAATCTGATAGCTCTGGCTAACGTTAGTTCACATTCTCTTAGCAGCACTTTTCTCACGCCGTCACAACGAATGCCACAAACTAACCTGTCTCGGATTCATTCGTCTTGTAGTGTTCCGAAGTTGCACGCTTTTGCTTTGTTTCCGAGTGCACTTACATATGCTGCGATGGTCTCGCCAGGTTTTTGATTTCTGGTGTTGAATGAATGTCGGTCTGTGGATTGCCGAGCTCTCTGAATGTTCGTTTCAGACATTCCGGATCCTTACGCGACTCTGCTGCACGGACGACGCCGTTTCCATCAACGACAGCTGGAGCATAAGTGAAGGTGCGTCCCCGCTAGCAGTGGCGCCCCCAAGAGGTGGACACGGCCACCCTGATACTATCCCTGCCCCCCCCGCTGGCCCCCCCAGCCACGAGCCGCATATGCAGAATATGCTTCTGATTATGCATAATATGCTTCTATCTGATAGTTTACATTAGGTGCTGTTCATTTAAATGAATAATGTATATTTTTCTTAACTCTCATATTGACAGTTTTCCACTAGCCTATACAGTATACTACAACAGCATCATAGAATTCCCCAACTTCAGTCATGGCTTTAGGTTTTGGTGTGCCACCCCAAGATTTTCAGTGGCCCCATTTGGCCCCCCCTATGAAACATTCCTGGGGGCGCCGCTGCCCGCTAGGTTGAGGAGTTTAAGTAGGCTGTGATCCGTTCAGGCTCGCCACTGTGGGCAGCAGCTATGAACCGATCATATTCCTGTTCCAATCCGTAATACTCGCCAGTTCTCATCAAATGCCAGCGCATCTGGTCACCGAAGTCCGTCGGCCATCTTCTTCTTCTTCTTCTTCTCCCCCTTGCTTACAGGGCAGCACGGCGCGAGGAACGGGAGTCACGGCCCAATGACGAGGTAAACACATTTGACGAAATTCGAGACGGACTCTTGCAGTTCTGGCACCATGTAGAATGACCCGAGTCGGAGGTCTTGTTAATGAACCTTTATTCCGGCGGCACAACGGCGCAGCCAGCCTTCAACATGGCGTACCAAAAAAACCCGGAAGCTGTCCGACCCACTGCGTTACGCACGTAGTGACGCAACCACGCACGTACAGTGACGCGACCACGCACGTACAGTGACGCGACCACGCACGTTCTAGTACGCAATGGCGTATCACACGCTACACTTACGTTCCTTGGCGGCGTCCGGGTGGCGTGGCGGTCTATCCCGTTCCGTACCAACCACAAAGCCCAAACAAAACCTTACGTTACATTCCTTTGATTTGCTGCTGACAACGCAGCAGGGTGCCGACAGACCACGCAAGCCAAGTCCCCGCAGCGGGAGACGGCCTGAGGGACGTGGAGTGTCCGGCAACCGACTCGCCGCGCCTATTTACGTAAACGTCATCGAAGACCAATGATGACGTACCGGGGTCTAGAACGGTTGTCCCGTTTCATAGGGGAAGATGTCAACCACTGTCCCTTGTAACGCTGTTCTGAGGGGTGAGTCGAAAAGCGAGGGGGGCTCGCAAAACAGGGGTAGGGGTAAGAATAAGACATGGGACCGGGCCATGGTTGTGTAACCGGTTATGTTCTTGCCCGGTGCGGGATTCGATACGAGGAGTACTGCACTACAAGGCGACATCACTAACCACTCGGCTAAAGGGTCAGACCCGGTCTTACTAGTAGTTTACACTAATCATGGCCTGACCGTCAAGTACTAGCAGATGTTACGCCGAAGCCTTGCTGCCTCTGCCAGGAACCTGAACACAGCACCGTGGTTGGATCTTCAAGCAGGCTAATGATCCAGAGCCCACGTCAAGATCGACACGGAAATGGCTGACCACAGAATCAAGGCTTGGCCATGCCTACCCCAGTCCCCTGACTTAAACCCTACAGGAAACCTGTGGGAGCGGAGGAGGAGAGTCTACAAGCGAGGACACAGGAATCTGAAGGACCGGCAGAGAGTCTGTGTGGAGGAATGGTGTCGGACCGACCCCTTGCCATGTGCCCTCCTTCATTACGGATGTGTTCTCCACCTTCATTACGCATTATAGCAGAAGGCTCAGAGCTGTTATCTTGGCAAAGGAGGGCTACACAAAGTATGAAGGGGGGCTACACAAAGTATCACATGAAGGGGGGCTACACAAAGCATCACATGAAGGGGGGCCACTAGCTGTGGCGCATGTTTCTCAGAAAGGCATTGCAGTGAGGTCAGCGGGCAGCCGGGAACTGCCGCAGTCGGGACGCGAACCCGAGTGTCCCGCACCACGGGCGACCACCTTAACCAGCCGAGCAAAGGGTCCGAGCCGCTGGCCAAGGGCTCGCGAGTGTATTAATGGGCGTTACACTGCTCGTGTCATGGCGACCCTTTATTTCCCCTCCCATAATCTGAGGTCCAGTGTTCTTGGTTAATATGTTGAGCGCGTGCTCAAGAGGAGAAGGAGTAAAGACCCTTGTTCACCGCTCCTTCTGCTCCTTCTGCTCCTCCCGCTCACGCTGCAGCGCTCGCGGGGGCAGTGTAACGCCACTCAGCAACGTCACGAGCGCAACGACTCACGTTGTGTATGTTGTCATACACAACCTTCCTATGAGCATTAATAAGCATATCTGAATAATGTTGTGCGTGTGGGGGGATGTGTGTGGGGGGGTGTGGGGGGATGTGTGTGGGGGGGTGTGGGGGGCATGTGTGGGGATGTGGGATGTGTGGGGGGTGTGGGGGGATGTGTGGGGATGTGGGATGTGTGGGGGGTGTGTGTGGGGATGTGGGGTGTGTGGGGGTGTGGGGGGATGTGTGGGGATGTGGGATGTGTGGGGGGTGTGGGGGGATGTGTGGGGATGTGGGATGTGTGGGGGGTGTGTGTGGGGATGTGGGGTGTGTGGGGGTGTGGGGGGATGTGTGGGGATGTGGGATGTGTGGGGGGGGGGTATGGGGGGACCAAAACAGCTCTTGCTGAACTGCGCGCTCCGTGGCAGGAGCGGGTTGTGCAGCGAGGAGCGGTTGTGGCGAGTGAAAGCATCATGCGGCCGTGCCCGATGTAGACGGCCAGCGCTGCACAGGCGTCCCGCTGTTGCCTTGGAGACGGCGGTTTATGGCACGTAAGTGACGACACATTGCTGGAAAAACAAGTAGTCGACAGCGGTGTGAGTTTGGGTGACTTGGATGCTGATGTTGGTGTTTTTAACTCTAATTCACGTCGCGTGTCACGATGTAAATCAAAACACAGTATACACAACAAACACAACACACACAACATACACAACAGACACAATATACACAACAAACACAGTACACACAACAAACAATACACACAACAAACACAACAAACACAATACGCACAGCAAACACAGTACACACAACAAACAATACACACAACAAACACAATACACACAACATACACAACAGACACAATACACATAACAAACACAGTACACACAACAAACACAATATACACAACAAACACAATATACACATTACACACAATACACACAACAAACACAACATACACAACAAACACAATACACACAACAAACACAACAAACACAATACACACAACAAACACAGTACACACAACAAACACAGTACACCCAACAAACACAGTACACACAGCAAACACAGTACACACAACAAACACAGTATACACAACAAACACAATGTACACAACAAACACAATACACACAACAAACACAGTATACACAACAAACACAGTATACACAACAAACACAATACACACAACAAACACAATACACACAACAAACACAGTATACACAACAAACACAGTATACACAACAAACACAATACACACAACAAACACAGTATACACAACAAACACAATATACACAGCAAACACAATATACACAACAAACACAATATACACAACAAACACAATACACACAACAAACACAATACACACAACAAACACAATCTACACAGCAAACACAGTATACACACACACAGTGCGTGCTGGAAGGGATGCAGCGTGTCCGGGCAGACTGCTGAAGGACATTGCCTTTGGGGGTGAAGGGTCGCAGGCTCACCGGAGGTTCCTTATTCACCCTAAGTGTGTGTGTGTGGGGGGGGGTCGCAAAGAGCAGCCCCCCTGGTTTAAGAACTGGGCCGTGTCGTAGGTACTGTGGAAGAAGCGCGGCAACATGAGGCAGTATGCGTGTTGCGCACATGGCCCCGGCTTCCTCTGGCGGAACACACGCAAAGGGCGTGAGGCGCAACATCCACGCAAAGGGCGCGAGGCGCAACATCCACGCAAAGGGCGCGAGGCGCAACATCCGCACCCGTTTGCTCCTCTCCCGCAACAGCCTCGTCGTGCGCATTCAGCACCGCCAACGGCTCCTCGCCCCCCCCCCCCCCAGCCCGCGACGCGTCCGTGCGAGACTTACCAGAGTCCCAGAAAGGCGAGCAGCAGCCAGGCGAGCAGCAGCCAGGGCTTGGTCGCCACCGCGCCTCCGCCGTGATGCTTCCCCGCCTCGGCGAGCGCAGCGGCCGGTCCCCGCGCCATGCTCACGTCCAGCAGCACAGCAGCTCCGTCAGCTGCGCAGCCAAACACACACACACGCACACGCACACGCACACACACACACACACACACACACACACACACACACACACACACACACACACACGCACACAGGACGCTCGTCGCTGTGGTTGAGGCTGCAGGGCGTGAAGCAGCGGTGAGTCCGGGACGCTGCGGAGCCGCTGGTGGATTCTACCAATGGCGGCAGCGGAGCCCTGCATACATTACCGTGCCGCGTCCCGGCCGCCGCTGCGCTGCAGGGACCTGACGAGCAGCAGAGCTGCAGAAAACGCGCTGACTGCGGGCTTTTCTCCCTGCAGGCAGGCGCTGCGCTGAGCTGAGCTGAGCTGGCAGCTGGACGCCGTCCTTCCCACTCGGCCGGCAGGGCCACGCAGTCATGCACACGCGTAATGCACACGAGGAATGCACACAATGCACACGAGTAATGCACACGAGTAATACACACGAGTAATGCGCACGAGTAATGCACACAAGCTGCCGTTTCCCTTTGTTCCCACTCATACATTCACTCATCTGTGACGTTCAGAGTCATGGATGTGTCTCGCAAAAAATAAATGAATTATATATATATACACAAACACAATACATATATGTGTGTATGATTTATTTTATTATATTATTGTATACACACACATATATATTTAAATATACAAAATTATAACAAAATAAATAAATTATATATATATGATTTATTTTGTTATATTATTGTATGCACACACACACACACACACACACACACACACACACACACACACACACACACACAATGGACTGTTGTGGTCAGTTATGGCGTCATAGAGACCGCGCACACACACACCGTATGGAAGACGTACTTGTGCACTTGTTCACCAACGTTCTACCCTATTTCATGTTTCTTTTGTTCTTCATTATTTTTGGTAATGTGTTTACGAGGTGTTTTGGTGAGGCGTGATACTGTGCTACTTGTAGCATTGTGTTAATGCTAATATGATCTATGTGACAGACCCTCACTGGGATTTCTCTTCATGGGCAGCGTTACAGGGCTGATCCAGACCAGTCTCGGTCCAGAGGCTAGCTCACAAGGTCAGTAGCACGACTAGCACTGACAGTAGCATGCTGGTTGTTGTTACCATGGTGAGATACTTCCCCTTATACAACATAACTTATAGATCATAACCTATACAACATAACTTATAGACCATAACATATACAACATAACTTATAGATCATAACCTATAGAACATAGCTTATACAACATAACTTATAGAACATAACTTATTCAACATAACTTATAGATCATACCTTATTCAACATAACTTATAGAACATAACCTATACAACATAACTTATAGATCATACCTTATACAACATAACTTATAGATCATACCTTATACAACATAACTTATAGATCATACCTTATTCAACATAACTTATAGACCATAACATATACAACATAACTTATAGCTCATAACTTATACATCATGACTTATACAACATAACGTATACAACGTAACTTATAGATCATAACTTATACAACATAACTTATAGATAATAACTTACACAACATAACTTATAGATCATAACTTATACAACATAACTTATAGAACATAACTTATAGAACATAACATTGACAACATAACTTATAGCTCATAACTTATACAACATAACTTCTGGAACATAACTTACACAACATAACCTATAGAACATAACATATACAACATAACTTATAGCTCATAACTTATACATCATAACTTATACAACATAACGTATACAACGTAACTTATAGATCCTAACTTATACAACATAACTTATAGATCATAACTTATATAACATAACTTATAGAACATAACTTATACATCATAACTTATACATCATAACTTATAGAACATAACTTATAGAACATAACATTGGCAACATAACTTATAGCTCATAACTTATACAACATAACTTCTGGAACATAACTTACACAACATAACCTATAGAACATAACGTATACAACATAACTTATAGCTCATAACTTATACATCATAACTTATACAACATAACTTATAGATCATAATTTAAACAAAAAAATGTATACAACATAACTTGATAGTGTGTTGGCATCGATTAATTGTCTCTGGTCCCTTACCTGTGAGGGGTAATGATGAGATGTACAGTAGGCTCACCTCAATGAACCGCTGGCTGGCTCGTTACTGTAATGAGCAGGGATTCGGCTTGGTTGATAACTGGCCTTCTTTACAGGGCCGCCCTTACCTGCTGAAAGCAGACGGCATCCACCCTACTGGGGACGGCGCCGCTCTTTTGTCTAGCAATATAGATAGCTGTTTACGTTTAGTTTAACACCAGGGACTTATCATTCAGCAGGTTGCAGGTGATTAGAGAGCCTGCTAGGTTTAAATCTAGTGCGGATGTGGAGTCAAGTAGTTTAATTAATGTGATTAGTCAGGGAATTTGTCATAGTGTAGACTATCAGTCTGATAGCTTGGTCTATAACATTGAGACTGTCTCCCTACCCTGCTGTATTGCTCCCAAGCTCTCCTCTCCTAAATGTGGGAATCACAATAATCTAGTAATTATTCCTACCACTGGTGGTGGTGAAATGTGCAATGAAGTACCTAATAATCTACACAGCCAAACATCTAATGTTATCAAGAATGTGACCACATATCGTCCAAAGCATTGGTCGTCAAAATTGTCAACAAGGTGTCTAGTTCCAATTATAATTTCCCCTCTAGCTCTAAAGCTCTAAAGCTCTGCCTACTACTGATCACTTCCACAAGATGCTTAAGTCTGGTTTCCTAAATATCAGGTCATTCATTATACTCTCTCACATCAAGGACATCATCCCCACAGATTTGGGCAGCCACCAATTTTCCTATTGGGGGAACAGATCTACAGAGGATGCAGTCTCAATTACACATCATACAGTCCTGTCCCACCTGGAGCATCCAAACACATATGTAAGGAGGCTTTTTATTGACTTCGACTCTGCTTTCAGTATGATAATCCCCCATAAACTGGTACACAAACTCAGCAACCTAGGATTAACCACTTCACTCTGTTCATGGATTATGGATTTCCTCACTCACAGACCACAAAATGTCAGGATAGGTAACCATACATCTTCAACCCTCATCCTGAACACAGGTGTGCCGCAGGGCTGTGTGCTCAGTCCAGCCCTCTTCACCCCATTTACTCCTCCAACACTATAGTGAAGTTTGCTGATGACACCACTATAATGGGACTCATAACCAACGACGAGGAGACACACTACAGAGAAGAGGTCCAGCATCTGGCTGAGTGGTGTCCAGACAATAACCTGGTCCTGAACACCAGTAAAACAAAGGAGATCATTGTGGACTTTAGGAGATCCAGGAAGACCCCCCCACCCCCACTGTACATAGACAGTGAAGAGGCGCATTTTGTGGATAACATCAAATTCCTGGGAATCCACATAACCAAAGAACTGACATGGTCACTCAACACCTCCCACCTGGTGAAGAAAGCACAACAGAGGCTCTTCTTCCTCAGGAAACTTAAAAAAGCTGGTCTCCCCTCTCAGCTGCTAGTCAACTTCTACAGAAGCACAACAGAAAGCATCCTCTGTCAGTGTGTCACAGTGTGGTGGGCCGACTGCACAGCAGAGAACAGGAAGGAATTGGCCCGGGTAGTAAAGACAGCACAGGGGATTGTGGGAGCTGTGCTCCCGGACCTGGATGCTGTGTATGCTGGCCGCCTACAGAGGAAAGCCAGCAACAATCTGACTTCCAGACTTGAATCTAAATTCCAGTCTTTTGAGGCTCTTGTTCTTGGTCCATCTCGCTCAGACATGAATAGACTCAGCTCAGTCCAGATTGTGATGCTCTATCGGCCTCCTGGCTGTTACTATTTCTTGAAGAATTTGGAGAATTTATCTCAGGCCTTGTTACTCACTCTGATGAGATTCTACTTCTTGGTGATTTCAATATTCATCTGAATAAGGCTGCTGATCCTCTAAGTAAAGCCTTTCTGGCACTAGTTGATACTTTTGGGTTCACTCAGTTTGTTCAAGAGCTGACTCATTGCAGTGATCCGGTTTTATCTAAAGGGATAGCTGTTTCTGATCTGAATGTCTTGCCAACCACATCTGCTGGGTCAGATCATTTTCTCATCAAATCTGAAGCTTTATTGGCCTTTCCAGTTAATGTCAGCACAGATATAATTGCCATCCGCCACATTGGTCCCTCCACTGTAGCTGCATTTGGCCAGCAGCTGCCTGAAGTCTTGGCTCTTTTCACTGCAGTGACTATATTGAAAATTTCACTAGTGACTTAAATGTGGCCCTCTCTAGTCTCCTCGATTCAGCTGCACCTCTCAGTACCAGAGCTAGGCGACTAAAGAGGCCTACACCCTGGTTTAATGACGAGACACGCGTTCTTAAGAGGGCCTGCAGGAGACTGGAACGTAAATGGCAAAAATCAAAATTAGAGGTTTTTTACCTATCGTGGCACGAGTGTTTATTGAAATACTAGTGTGCTTTATCTGCTGCAGAAGCAGCATATCTCTCTCACTTAATATTAGTATACACAATCCCAGATTTCTCTTTGACACTGTATCTAAACTTACTAAAACTCAGCCGTCTATTAGCTGCTCACCATTCACGGCCCATGAATTTCTAGATTTTTATTCTGCAATAAGGTTGAGGAGATCTTAAACAAAATTAGTTCTTCAGCTCCATCTACTCCTGCAGATCCTGTCTTACCAAATTCATATCTATAGAATGAGTCATTGATAGTGCCTGTTATTACAGCTTTTGAGACTATCTCACTTGATAATTTGACTAAGCTTATGTCAGCTTCTAAACCACTACTTGCCTACTTGATCCCTTACCAGAAAAAACTTTTTAAAGACCTCAGGCCTTTCCTGGGACCTACAATGCTAGACATGGTTAATTTATCACTTACTACTGGCACTGTTCACAGCAGTTTTAAGACAGCTGTGGTTAAACCTCTACTTAAAAAACCACACCTCTCGGGCGTCTCTACAGACACAATTGGCCGTGTCTGTGGGTGGGAAGCTGGATGTGGGTGTGTGTCCTGATCGCTACCATAGCGCCTCCTGTGGTTGGTCGGGGCGCCTCCTCGGGGGGGGGGGACTGGGGGGATAGCGTGATTCTCCCACACTCTAGTCCCCCTGGCAAAACTCCTCACTGTCAAGTGGAAAGAAGCGGCTGACTACTCCACATGTATAGGAGGAGGCATGTGGTAGTCTGCAGTCCTCCCTGGATCGGCAGAGGGGTGGAGCAGCGACCAGACAGCTCGGAAGAGTAGGGTAATTGGCCGGATACAATTGGGGCGAAAAAGGGGGGGAAAATCCCCCCGCCAAAAAGAAACAAATCGCACCTCGATCCAGGGTGTCTTAATAACTATCGACCAGTCTCTAATCATCCATTCTTTGTTAATGTGCTAGAGAGTTGTGTATCAACAACTTTCGACCCATATAGAAGAAAACCATCTGAACCTTTTCAATCAGCTTTCAGGACCTGCCACTCCACTGAATGCTCTGACCAGAGTGGTGAACGATCTTTTACTAGCTATGGACTCTGATTCCACTTCTGTGCTTCTACTACTGGACCTCAGTGCAGCCTTTTACACCTTTGATCACTGTGTACTATTAGACAGATTAAATTTTAATTTTGGTGTTTGTGGCTTAGCTCTCTCTTGGCTTAAATCCTACTTATCAGGGAGAACACATTATATGTGCTATAGTAATATTACATCAAATTTCTCTGATGTTAAACATGGTGTACCTCAGGGCTCACTTCTTGGCCTTCTACTTTTCTCTCTCTCTATTACACCTGTTGGCCAAATTATACACAGTTATGGAATACATTCCCATTGCTATGCTGATGATACTCAGCTGTATGTGCCTTTCAGGGCTGTTGGTCTTACTCAAATGATTAATTTAGAGGCCTGCTTGGCTGCTGTGAAAAACTGGAAGTCACCTTCTTCATTTTCTGTCTCAATGAATTTACCAACCACTGTTCTGCTGACGAAATTATGGAGTATAGATTATAGAGTATAGTTTATAGAGCATAGATTATAGAGTATAGTTTATAGAGTATAGTTTATAGAGTATAGACTATAGAGTATAGTTTATAGAGTATAGATTATAGAGTATATTTTATAGAGTATAGATTATAGAGTATAGATTATTGAGTGTAGACTATAGAGTATAGTTTATAGAGTATAGATTATAGAGTATAGTTTATAGAGTATAGATTATAGAGTACAGATTATAGAGTGTAGACTATAGAGTATAGTTTATAGAGTATAGATTATAGAGTATAGTTTATAGAGTATAGATTATAGAGTACAGATTATAGAGTATAGTTTATAGAGTATAGTTTATAGAGTATAGTTTATAGAGCATAGATTATAGAGTATAGTTTATAGAGTATAGTTTATAGAGTATAGATTGTTGAATCAGCTGTTTCCATTCATTCCACCACCTGACTGGCTGTATAGAGTATAGATTACTGACTATTGCAAACTGTTCTCTCCTCTCACATGTCTCTCCTCTCTCTGTGAATGATGTCTTCTCCTTTCTCTTCTTCTGTGTGTGTGAATGGTGTGGTGTGAGCCTCCCTTGTGTGCACATGTAGACTGTTCTCCTCCCAGGTCTCCGTGGTGATGGTGGTAACCATCTAGACACCGCTTGACATCCTCCTCATAACATTGTTTATATATCTTATAATCCATATAATTCTGTTATCCTATTTTAATGTTATATCCTTCTTTCACTAAGATGCATGACTGTTTTATTTGTCTATTTTATTTTTTTATTTACTTTTTTACATGGTGACGCTGGCCACGTGGCTCGGGTCCTGGGCTGTTCCAGTGGCGTCTGGACACTGCTGGGCATCCTCCTCATCATATTCTTCATATATTTCATAAGTCCATCATAACTCTGTTTATCCTCTTTCAGTGTTGTATTGTGTAAATGGTGTGAACACAACATCCGTTGCACGTTGCTCTCCCTGAGGTTTCTTCCTAGTTCTTCTCCCTGTTAAAGGGGGTTTTTTAGGGAGTTGTTCCTTATCTGATGAGGGGTCTAAGGACAGGATGTTGTGTTGCTGTAAAGCCCCCTGAGGTAAATTTGTAATCTGTGATATTGGGCTATACAAATAAAACTGACTTGATGTGAATATTGTAGAGGAGCAGTGGGCAGCTGCAGCACCCGGGGACCAACTCCAGTTCCTCTCTCCACTGCCTTGCTCAGGGGCACAGGCAGGAGTATTAACCGTAACATGCATGTCTCTCTGATGGTGGCAGGAAACCAACGCAGACACGGGGACAACATGCAAACTCCACACACAAAGGAGCCGGGACGGCCTGGGGTTCGAACCCAGGACCTTCTTGCTGTGAGGCAGCAGTGTTAAGCAGTGGGCCACCGTGCCACATCCATATGTGCAGAGTAATATACGTATACTACTCTATACACTAACTGGGATGGGTTCACACTAACGCGCTGACACAAGAAACACACAATGGTGTATCAGGCCAAACAAGAGAAGAAAAGCCCTGAACAAAAGCACACACTACTTGTGGATACTGCGAGCCTCACAACACAACACAACGCACAGTAAGCAGTCCTTCTGCTGCTTACGGGATCTGTAAGGTACATGTTACACGTTTCTGTTTTTCTACTTTACTTTACTGTCGTTCAAAACAACTGAGCACGTGACTCCATGATGGTGTGTGTGCGTGTGATATCTGCTGTATCCACAGCTGCTGCCTTAGGAGCTCATGTGGAGCCAAGCTAACATCAAATAGCTGAGGGTCCTTATACAATAGGGCATGAAATAATCTGCAGCTGAAGGTGAAGTGAAGGTAAACAGATTCAGGTGCTGACGGGAGTGGAGGACAGCAGCCTCAGCAGCTCCTCAGCAGGCTGCACACTCAGCTGCTGAGGAGCTGCTGAGGACGGAGGATGTGCTGGCCGGTGCACAGCACAGCACACTGCTGCTGCTGCTGCTGTCTGCATGGGGTGCTGGGTGTGCAGTGTGTACTGTGTGTGTGCATGTGTGTACTGTGTGTGTGCTGTGTGTACGTGTGTACTGTGTGTGTGCTGTGTGTACGTGTGTACTGCGTGTGTGCTGTGTGTACATGTGTGTACTGTGTGTGTGCTGTGTGTGTACATGTGTGTACTGTGTGTGTGCTATGTGTGTACATGTGTGTGCTGTGTGTGTGCATGTGTGTGCAGTGTGTACTGTGTATGTGCTGTGTGTGTACATGTGTGTACTGTGTGTGTGCATGTGTGTACATGTGTGTGCTGTGTGTGCTGTGTGTGTGCAGTGTGTACTGTGTGTGTGCATGTGTGTGCATGTGTACTGTGTGTGTGCATGTGTGTGCATGTGTGTACTGTGTGTGTGTGCATGTGTGTGCATGTGTGTACTGTGTGTGTGCATGTGTGTGCAGTGTGTACTGTGTGTGTGCATGTGTGTGCAGTGTGTACTGTGTGTGTGCATGTGTGTGCAGTGTGTACTGTGTGTGTGCATGTGTGTGCATGTGTGTGCAGTGTGCTGTGTGTGCTGCGTGTTTGCTGTGTGTACATGTGTGTACTGTGTGTGTGCATGTGTGTACATGTGTGTACTGTGGGTGCGTGTGTGTGCAGTGTGTGTGCATGTGTGTGCTGTGTGTGTACTGTGTGTGTGCATGTGTGTGCAGTGTGTACTGTGTGTGTGCATGTGTGTGCAGTGTGTACTGTGTGTGTGCATGTGTGTGCAGTGTGTACTGTGTGTGCTGCGTGTGTGCTGTGTGTACATGTGTGTACTGTGTGTGTGCATGTGTGTACATGTGTGTACTGTGGGTGCGTGTGTGTGCAGTGTGTGTGCATGTGTGTGCGTACTGTGTGTGTGCATGTGTGTGCAGTGTGTACTGTGTGTGTGCATGTGTGTGCAGTGTGTGCTGTGTGTGTGCATGTGTGTGCAGTGTGTGCTGTGTGTGTGCATGTGTGTGCAGTGTGTACTGTGTGTGTGCAGTGTGTGTGCATGTGTGTGCAGTGTGTACTGTGTGTGTGCATGTGTGTGCAGTGTGTACTGTGTGTGTGCATGTGTGTGCAGTGTGTACTGTGTGTGTGCATGTGTGTGCAGTGTGTACTGTGTGTGTGCTGTGTGTGTGCATGTGTGTGCAGTGTGTACTGTGTGTGTGCATGTGTGTGCTGTGTGTGCACATGCAGGAGCAGCAGTACACTGAGGTGCAGTTTGGATAGTCATTGTCAGCATCGGTGATTATGTCCACTATTATTGGTTTTTTCCCTTACTCTCAGCTACTACGGTCACAGTTTTTTATTCTGTAAATTTATGTTTTTCCTTTTGTTTTGGTCCTTAAACATTGTTACTAGTGTGCCGCCCAGTTGCTGTTGTTTGTGTGCTTGTTGTGTCCTCCATCCGTCCTTTATCCAAACAGCTTATTCTGCTCTCAGGGTCGCGGAAGAGGACGACCCCAGACGACCCCCAAAGTTGGACTACCCCGGGGCTTGAACCCAGGAACTTTTTGCTGTGAGCTGTCTTTTTTTGTGTCCTGTTTTAAAAAAATAAAAATTGTTGATCACAAAAAAAAAAGAAAAGGTGCAGGGTAAAAGACCAGCTCTTGTGGTATGAGCAAAGGGGGGTGCAGGAGATCAACAGCAACATGGCAACGTGGCTCCGTCCCAGAAAACAAGGCCTTTGTCTTTACCGGTATTCTCTGCTTGGGCCAGATGGAGACCTCTGCGGCAGCTGAGGAAGAGGAGGGGTTCAGAGAGCAGCCGTGCTCAAACAGCGGCCTTCAGTCTGACGGTGGAAGCTGAACGACAAGGTTTCCCACGCTGGCTATCCGTGGAGCAGTCACACCGCCCGGCAGGTTTCAGCAGCTGGACTCACTCAGACTGAGCATGGTACCAAATGGTTCTTAACAGAGCAGCCGTTCATTTGCTCGGTTGCCGCCGTGATCCAGGCCAGCTCATACACCACCTTTGAAGGATCGAACACAGCTCCTCAGAACTCAGAACAGAAACTCAAATAGGCACAGTCTGCCATAGTCAGCAGACAGGTTGGGATACTGTGGGCTGCAGTTTCTGCCACTGTCCAGCACCTTCATGAAGTCATGGATCAGATTTACATCCTACGGGCCACAATTCACAGCAGTCACTTGGGCAGACACATGCTGAAAATGTTGTTTTTCCAGTACACAACCCTTTCTGTTGTCTACAGTCCATGACGCTCTGGTATCAACAAGAGAAGCACGTCTAGCTGTTTAATTTCTCTACACTGTGAGACCGCACATAGGGTTAACTTTTAGACTTCACCGAGAAACTCCAATATTCCTAAAGACTACATCGGAAAGTCCCCCAGCCCACACATTTCCCTCAGAAATTCCTCTTCAGGATGAACATTTGATGTGATCTTGAGTTCCTTTTTTACATTTGTCTGTTCTCAAGTATCAAAATATTAGAAAGGACAACACATAAAATATTAGAAAAATATTAAAAGATTGTTAAAAAATATTAGAAAGGACAACACATAAAATATTAGAAAAATATTATTAAAAAATATTAGAATGGACAATGCATAAAATATTAGAAAAATATTATTAAAAAATATTAGAATGGACAATGCATAAAATATTAGAAAAATATTAAAATATTAGAAAGGATCGGATAAAATATTAGAAAAATACTATGAAAATATTAGAAAGGACAATGCATAAAATATTAGAAAAATATTAAAATATTAGAAAGGACCGCATAAAATATTAAAAAATATTATTAAAAAATATTAGAAAGGACAGTGCATAAAAAAGTTTTTAGTGTACTCTGGGTGCACTGAAAACAAGCCTGGAGAATTTGGGAGGTATCAACACACTTTTATCACATTTGGATTGTTCACTGAAGTCTGATCAGAGCAGGTAGTGTGTGTCCCATCAGCCAGTTTGTCCCATGTTTTACTTTAGTTGCAATGAAAATGACAAGATCTCACTTAAAACTTGTTCTGTATCGTTTTATTTCACGGATTACGAATTTCACAACTTTGACAAATTTGGAAAAAGTGCAGAGGACTTTGTTACAAATCTGAAACTAACATTTTACGAGTGAAAATGATTCAAATGTTTTTGTTGTCAATACACAACACAAATAGTAACAAACCTCACTAAATGGTGTTTTACAAACAAGCCCATAGCATAGTGGTCTTGTACCAGCACAAATCCAAAAAGAGGAGACACAATCCTGTGAAGGAGGCAGTGGTCTAATAAATTTCTTATTGATCATAAGAAACAAGGTATGTACACTTTTCCACGAAGAGTCAAATAACTGATCAGCTGGTGTAAATATTAATACAACTGTTCAGCTGGTGTAAATATTAATACAACTGATCAGCTGGTGTAAATATTACAACTGTTCAGCTGGTGTAAATATTAATATAACTGATCAGCTGGTGTAAATATTAATATAAATGATCAGCTGGTGTAAATATTAATATAACTGATCAGTTGGTGTAAATATTAATACAACTGATCAGCTGGTGTAAATATTGATACAACTGATCAGCTGGTGTAGACATTAATACAACTGATCAGCTGGTGTAAATATTAATATAAATGATCAGCTGGTGTAAATATTGATACAACTGATCAGCTGGTGTAAATATTAATACAAATGATCAGCTGGTGTAGGAAAGAAGAAAGGTAGGCATACTGTGTGTGCAAGAGACCAGGTGGAAGGGGAGTAAGGCCAGGAGCATTGGAGGGTTCAAACTCTTCTACCACATTCTGAGTGGGAGGAGTAATGGGGTAGGGGTAATTCTGAAGGAAGAGTATGTCAAGAGCGTGCTGGAGGTAAAGCGAGTGTCAGACAGAGTGATGAGTATGAAGCTGGAAATTGAAGGTTTATTGCTGAATGTTATCAGCACATATGCCCCGCAAGTTGGGTGTGAGATGGAAGAAAAAGAAGAATTCTGGAGTGAGTTGGATGATGTGGTGGAGAAGGTACCCAAGAGGGAGAGAGGGGTGATTGGAGCGGACTTTAATGGACATGTTGGTGAAGGGAACAGAGGTGATGAGGAGGTGATAGGTAGATATGGTGTCAAGGAGAGAAATGTGGAAGGACAGATGGTGGTGGATTTTGTGAAAAGGATGGAAATGGCTGTGGTGAATACATATTTCAAGAAGAGGGAGGAACACAGGGTGACGTACAAGAGTGGAGGAAGTGGACTATATCTTATGTAGAAGGCGCCATCTAAAAGGGATTGGAGACTGCAAGGTGGTGACAGGGGAGAATATAGCTAAGCAGCATCGGATGGTGGTCTGTAGGATGACTTTGGAGACCAAGAAGAGGAAGCGAGTGAAGGCAGTGCCGAAGATCAAATGGTGGAAGTTGAAGAAGGAAGACTGTTGTGTGGAGTTCAGGCAGGAGTTAAGACAGGTACTGGGTGGTAGTGAAGAGTTGCCAGATGGCTGGACAACCACTGCAGAAATAGTGAGGGAGACAGCTAGGAAGGTACTTGGTGTGTCATCAGGATAGAGGAAGGAAGACAAGGAGACTTGGTGGTGGAATGAGGAAGTACACCAAATTATACAGAGGAAAAGGTTGGCAAGGAAGAAGTGGGATCATCAGAGATGAAGAAAGTAGACAGGAGTACAAGGAGACACAGCGTAAAGTGAAGAGAGAGGTGGTGAAGGCAAAGGAAAAGGTGTATGATGAGTTGTATGACAGGTTAGATACTAAGGAAGGAGAAAAGGACTTGTACCGATTGGCTAGACAGAGGGACCGAGCTGGGAAGGATGTACAACAAGTTAGGGTGATCAAGGATAGAGATGGAAATGTGCTGACAAGCGAGGAGAGTGTGCTGAGAAGGTGGAAGGAGTACTTTGAGGGGCTGATGAATGAAGAAAATGAGAGAGACAGAAGGTTGGGTGATGTAGGGATAGTGAATCAGGAAGTTCAGCGGATTAGCAGGGAGGAAGTGAGGGCAGCTATGAAGAGGATGAAGAGTGGAAAGGCAGTTGGTCCTGATGACATACCTGTGGAGGCATGGAGATGTTTAGGAGAGATGGCAGTGGAGTTTCTAACTAGATTGTTTAACACAATCCTGGAAAGTGAGAGGATGCCTGAGGAGTGAAGAGGAAGCATACTGGTACCGATTTTCAAGAACAAGGGCGATGTGCAGAACTGTAACAACTACAGAGGTATAAAGTTGATCAGCCACAGCATGAAGATTTGGGAAAGAGTAATAGAAGCTAGGTTAAGAGGAGAGGTGATGATCAGTAGCAGCAGTATGGTTTCATGCCACGAAAGAGCACCACAGATGTGATGTTTGCTTTGAGAATGTTGATGGAGAAGTATAGAGAAGGCCAGAAGGAGTTGCATTGTGTCTTTGTAGATTTAGAGAAAGCTTATGACAGAGTGCCGAGAGAGGAGGTGTGGTATTGTATGAGGAAGTCAGGAGTTGCAGAGAAGTATGTAGGAGTGGTGCAGGATATGTATGAGGGCAGTGTGACAATGGTGAGGTGTGCGGTTGGAATGACAGATGGGTTCAAGGTGGAGGTGGGATTACATCAAGGATCGGCTCTGAGCCCTTTCTTGTTTGGAATGGTGATGGACAGGTTGACGGACGAGATCAGGCAGGAGTCTCCATGGACGATGATGTTCGCGGATGCCATTGTGATCTGTAGTGAGAGTAGGGTGCAGGTGGAGGAGAGCCTGGAGAGGTGGAGGTATGCACTGGAGAGAAGAGGAATGAAAGTCAGTAGGAGCAAGACGGAATACCTATGCGTGAATGAGAGAGAGGACAGGGGAATGGTCAGGATGCAAGGAGTGGAGGTGACGAAGGCATATGAGTTTAAATACTTGGGGTCAACTGTCCAAAGTAACGGGGAGTGCAGTAGAGAGGTGAAAAAGAGAGTGCAGGCAGGGTGGAGTGGGTGGAGAAGAGTGTCAGGAGTGATTTGTGACAGAAGGGTACCAGCAAGAGTTAAAGGGAAGGTTTACAAGATGGTGGTTAGACCAGCTATGTTGTATGGTTTGGAGACAGTGGCACTGATGAAAAGACAGGAGGCGGAGCTGGAGGTGGCAGAGATGAAGATGATAAGATTTTCACTGGGAGTGATGAAGAAGGACAGGATTAGGAACGATTATATTAGAGGGACCGCTCAGGTTGGACGGTTTGGAGACAAAGCAAAAGAGACAAGATGGAGATGGTTTGGACATGTGTGGAGGAGAGATGCTGGGTATACTGGGAGAAGGATGCTGAATATGGAGCTGCCAGGGAAGACGAGAAGAGGAAGGCCAAAGAGGAGGTTTATGGATGTGGTGAGGGAGGACATGCAGGTGGCTGGTGTGACAGAGGAAGATGCAGAAGACAGGAAGAGATGGAAACAGATGATCTGCTGTGGCGCCCCCTAACGGGAGCAGCTGAAAGTAGTAGTAGTAGTAGTAGTAAACATTAATATAACTGATCAGTTGGTGTACATATTATTGTAGAGGTTGAGGTTGCCAGGATAACTCACAGCTCAGAGAGGTCAGTGGTATACTTTAGTCACATGTATAAGCGGGGGGGGGGTGGGGTGGGGTGGTATTTATGTATAGTACTTGTGTCAGGATGTCATAAACCAGGAGTTTCATACCGTGGTCCAGACTCTGTTTCCTCCTGACAACATGCTCTGCTCCATGTCACAAAACCAACACAAACAGGTTTAAGAGTCTTCATCCATTTGGAAGGATGCAAGCAAGCAACACTCTGGACAAAGTGCAGAACACTGCAAACACAAAGTGCATCTTAACTATTTCAGAGTAGGAACCCAAAACTCCCTCGTCCATGATAACAACGTCGATCCATTACGTATACAAATACACAAATACAGGGTGTGCGAATAACAAGTCACCCCATTCCTACTCAACATTACTGGATAAATGTTCTGCAAAAGCTGAACAACTTTTTAGATACTGTAATATATATATATATATACACACATATATATACATATATATATATGTGTGTGTATGTATGTGTATATATATATATATATATATATATATATATACACACACACATATATATACATGTATGTATATATGTGTATATATATATGTGTGTGTGTGTATATATATATATATATATATACACACACATATATATACATGTATGTATATATATGTGTATATATATGTGTGTGTGTGTGTGTGTGAATAAATGCCGCTGTGTTTTGTCCGAGTAATTTTGGTGTAGATTTGAATGTCCCTCTTGCATGAGTGTCAACCCTGAATGTGGCAGAGGAAACTACAGAGACCACCACCCAACCTCCACCCAACCCTGAATGCGGCAGAGGAAACTACAGAGACCACCACCCAACCTCCACCCAACCCTGAATGTGGCAGAGGAAACTGCAGAGAGCACCACCCAACCTCCACCCAACCCTGAACGTGGCAGAGTAATGACTGGGTCAGCTGGACCCCCCAGCAGAAGGTGAGGCGGAGGCCTGGCTGGGTGCAGCTCATCTCTGCTGGGCCTGCTAGCATGGCGGTGTGTGTTCACCACATGAGGAGATGCAGCCCGTGTGGTTTGTGAGGTCTAAACTCATCAAACTGACAACATTCTCAGGAGCCAGTGTGTTGACACGCACATATGAAGTGTGTTGACACGCACATATCAAGTGTGTTGACACGCACATATCAAGTGTGTTGACACGCACATATCAAGTGTGTTGACACGCACATAGGAAGTGTGTTAATACGCACATATGAAGTGTGTTGACACGCACATATCAAGTGTGTTGACACGCACATATCAAGTGTGTTGACACGCACATAGGAAGTGTGTTAATACGCACATAGGAAGTGTGTTGATATGCACATATGAAGCGTGTTAATACGCACATATGAAGTGTGTTGATACGCACATATGAAGTGTGTCGTCACCTTCTTAAAATAATGGCCTGAGTCGTATTTTCACGTTTCTCAAAAACAGAATAAACCAAAACTGAAACAATATTTGTCAGTTTATTCTGTTTTTTGAAAAACTTGAAAATGCGACTTAGGCCATTATTTTAAGAAGGGGACAATAGGAAGTGTGTTAACACACACACATAGGAAGTGTGTTAACACACACAAATATGAAGTGTGTTAACACACATGTGAAGTGTGTTAACACATATATAAAGTGTGTTAACAGACTTTATATATGTGTTAACACACTTCACATGTGTGCTAACACACATATGAAGTGTGTTAACACACATGTGAAGTGTGTTAACACACGCATGAAGTGTGTTAACACACATGTGAAGTGTGTTAACACACATGTGAAGTGTGTAAACACGCATATGAAGTGTGTTAACACACATGTGAAGTGTGTTAACACATATGAAGATGACAGGACATTACAGTATTGGTACACAAGTTGTTCTTGTCTGGTATTTTTCATGTCAAGGAGCAAAACGTCGTGTTGGAGGTTGGAGCGAGGCTGTAAACTGGACACATTAATCTGATTCATCCAGCTGACCTTGCATTTCCCAGTTAGCCATTTCAGTTTTCTGGATAAAGGAGAAAGATGGCAACATGACAGTAGCCTGAAAACAAACTGAGCTACACAAACTGGACAGATTTACTGGGCAAACCTACGTATAGTAACGTCCCCCTCATTGTCCCCCTCGTGACTCCTCCTCTTCATACGGTCGTGTCCAGTCCAGGGCTTCTTCACACCGCTCCTACTGTGTAACGGTAACCGTGGCCGACAGACTCATCCCATCATGTGGAATGATCTAGATCTTTAATGACGGGTTCTCTGTTCAGGTAGGTGGCCCAGTAGACCAGATTGAAGCTGCCGAAAAGCACCGGGAACGTGATGCGGGACATGCGGTCGATCTTGCTGACGCTGTTGAAGGTTTTCTTGTCTTGCTCGGGCTTGGCCTCCCCTTTGCTCTTGCTGCTATCCGCGGCTGCAGACTTGGAGATGGTGGGCAGTGTTGAGTCTTTTGTGATATTGGGGGCGTAGTTGGCCACAGCCACAGCATATGCGTTGTTCTTCATAACAACCACTTCCTTTTTCTGTAGGGAAGAAAATATTTTTGAGTTGTCGTCCTTTCAGAGTACCAGTACTTAACCGTTCCCCAACACAGTAACATAGCTGACTAAAAATGTAAGGGGGACAAATCTGCAGTTATGTCTCATAAGGGGGGGGGCCCAAAAATGACCAAAATGGCTCAAAGCCTTCGGTAAGTTGTCTCAGGATTGGTCTGAAATAATCATGTAGAAGAAGAAAAATCCTCAGTGAAATTTTCATGGATATGTGCTAATGAAACAAGACTGGTCAAGACCCAGTCTATGACTGCACCGGCTGTGGGCAATGTCCCGAAACTGTGGCCAGTGTTTTACACGGACAGTCAGTGGCAGTGTCTGTAATGTGAATTCCTGGATATTAAATGTTCATCTGCAGTTTTCTGAGGTGGTCCCAGTAGTACGTGCTGTTAAAGTGCATCGAAGCAGCATATCACAGGACATGGTCACGCTGCAAGAAGCTCCAAGAAGAACAACACATTCCACTCATATATTGGGATTTTTGATTTGAAAGAGAATTTAATGTAACAGTTGTTATAGCTACTCTAATGATTGATCTGTTTCAATCTGTGGATGTCTCTCATATGTCCAAGACTCACCTGGTAGTGACAGGCGAATTCACAAAGAATGGATTGCAGCCGCTGATAGCACCGTGAATTGTGCGTCAATTGCAACCACTATCTGCCCCGTCTCCAGGTCCGATTCACAAAAGATATTGTGCGAATGACATTACAGCTCAAACAGCCCCACACAGTTTAGCAGCTGAGTGCAATGTGTCCTTGTTTTGCGTCTGATTGCAATTACCCACATGGCAAAGTAAAAGCTGTGGCAGAAGGCAGGTTCAACGTCTTTCTTGATGACATCAAGTATAGCAAGAATTTTGGACCTGGCAACTTGGATCTGCCAATGACTTCTTGATGACATCAAGTATAGCAAGAATTTTGGACCTGGCAACTTGGATCTGCCAATGACTTCAGTCTCAGTTAAATCAAAAAGTGATGTAGCACTGGAGCACCGGGACGCTCTTTGCTTGGCAGCACAGTTAGGGCTGCATTTCACCCTTTGCAGGGGCTTTGCAAATCACGTGATTTCTTTTTGTGTTATTATTATTATTATTATTATTTGCCTGAAAAAGCCGCACAATCCTCCATTGAATTCGTCAGTGAGTGTTTTGCCAGAGTGGATGCATTACTGTGTGCTCTCCCTCGGGCCTCTCCCTCAGGCCTCTCCCTCTGGTCTCTCCCTCAGGTCTCTCCCTCAGGCCTCTCCCTTAGGCCTCTCCCTCAGGCCTCTCCCTCAGGCCTCTCCCTCAGGCCTCTCCCTCAGGCCTCTCCCTTAGGCCTCTCCCTTAGGTCTCTCCCTTAGGTCTCTCCCTCAGGCCTCTCCCTTAGGCCTCTCCCTCAGGCCTCTCCCTTAAGCCTGTCCCTCAGGCCTCTCCCTCGGGCCTCTCCCTCAGGCCTCTCCCTTAGGCCTCTCCCTCGGGCCTCTCCCTCAGGCCTCTCCCTCAGGCCTCTCCCTTAGGCCTCTCAGCGCTCAGCCGGCAAATCAAGTCACATCAGTGACGTTGTTGGTCACCTGATTCAGCAGCCCAGTCATGTCAAACTGATCACTCAGTCACTCTAACTGCGACCATTCAGCCAGAGATATTCGTGTTTGTAGGGCTGGCCCCGCTGGCTGGTCCAGCTAAAAATTGGTATCATTTTTACCTAATCATCTGGGCTGGAGATCGTGCTGTGTTTTCCCCATTTTTAAAGAATGTAAACAATATGTCACACCAAATGATTAGCTAGCTACAACTTGTGAAGTAGCTGGTAAGACTGGACAACATTCTTTTCAAACGTTTTGCTTCCTGAATAAAATTAGAGTTTATGATAGACGATGCCAAGCTGAACACAAAAATAATTTCAGCATGTGGCACTGGTGTCATGGCTGAAGGCAGATTGGGGTATTCAATAGATTTCTTATTTTTAGTAGTAAAGCCAGATACCTTGGTCAGAGAGCAGGAAACAGTTTGCCGGGTGATCTTTCTGTTCTCGCCATATCACTGGCGCTGCAAATGGCATAGACTCCTGAATACCACTGAGCCAAGCTCTCGGGTTGACCGCACATATTGCAACATGTTGCACGGTAAATGTGAGGAGCTCAGGGTTTCTCTTGGTCACCAGTTTTACATCAGAAGTAGAGCTCATAGCGCAGCTCATCATGGTGCGTGTTTGAATCTTAAGTGTATCCTCACCACAGTAACAAAATGTATTGCAGCTGTTGCAACACTGGAGACATTTCTGCTGTATTAAATCTCCCTGAAGACAATAAATCCTATTGTTAAGTGTGCTCACTATGCTACTGCCTGAAGAACAGGTGCATCAACATGCGTCCAAACAGCATGTGTACATGTGAGTAGCTTTCATAGCCTGTCTGCCAGCATCTAACCTGACTAAGCATGCCCAGGCTGCCCAAGACAACATCTGCATAGCACCTAACACTGAGTGCATGCCCAGGCATGCTTGAACTGACCAAAACAGCTTGCTTTGTGGGTAATATACTAGCAGACTTAAAACTATGATGGGAAATCACAAAAATATTTTATATCTACAAAACGGTATGTGAACATTTTAAGGTGATTTTCGTGATCAGCAGCCCAAAATCCATAAAATACACCCAAAAGTGTCCAGGAAGCAAAACCTTTGTTGTCCAGTGATATTTATCAAGTGCTTTGCCATGAGATTCACGAAGCTGTAATTTACGATAATAAGCTTCTGTTATGAAATGTACACTTTCATAAAAGTGGGATGGGGTGACATAACAGTCTTACCATGAGCATTGACATCTGTGTTTGTGGTGTGTTTCAATTATAACAGTTAACAAGATCCTTTGTATGTACAAAATTACATTTGTGAAAAAATGTTTTAAACACTAAACTGGTCAAACCTATTTTAATTATGTTTTCAGAAAGGTTGATAAATCAGATGCTCATCCTAGCATATCTGCCAAATTGGGTTTTTTTTTGTATGGCAACCGATCTCTCTTGAAAAGGAGATTTTAATCTCAGTGGCAGTTTCTAAATAAAGAGAAACAAATATCCTGCTACTGATCAAACAACAATTTTTGGTGCACTCACAAACAAGCAAGCAATGTGCTCAATTGCATTTGAGAATTCATCGATTATGCTATATTAAGCAGCTAACTCAGGCAGAACTTATTGGATTGTCTTGCATCAATAACTATCACAAATGATGGCAAATTAAAGATTGCTATTGCAATAGCTCAAGGGGCATTTAGGCATGTTCTTTCCCCGCGAGCCAAGGCAAGAAGTCAGCTCAGTTATAAACAAACCAAAAATGGTGTTTTAAACCAGCTGGCTAGCCAGTGGTGAAGGAATTGGGAGTCTTCTGTCATTGCTGGAGCCTATCTCAGCAGTCACTGGGCGGCAGGCGGGGAGACACCCTCGACAGGCCGCCAGACCATCACCAGGCACAAACTAAACAGCTGAACTTAAATATACAGAAACATAGTTGAAAAATACAACCACGTTAGGGCAAATGGGCAACCAAGGAAAACTGGACAGTACTCAGGACTGGGAAAAGTCTAGCCCTGCTCAGTCACAGCAGGGCTAGACTTGACGGCAGAGTCCTGGGCTGATGCATTAGTGCTTCTGCATTGTGCCATCCTCTTGGCCAGCGTCTGTTTAGTTTCCCCAATGTACAAGTCACAGCAATCCTCCTGACACTTAACAGATACACTATATTGCTCTGTTTATGCTGATGGACCCGATCCTTGGGGTGGACAAACTTCTGGCATGCCATGCTTTGAGGTTTGAAAACAACTAAGATGTGATTTTTTTTTTTTTTTGCAGATTGGCAATGGATAAACATTACCTAATTTTCGAGAGTACCTTCAGCTGGAGAAAGCATGACAGAACAACATGTTTTTTTGTTTGTTTGTTTGTTTGTTTTTGCAGGGATCCCCTCACCTTTTCTCTCTCCACAATTGTACTTGGCCAATTATCCCACTCTTCCGAGCCATCCTGGTTACTGCTCCACCACCTCTGCCGATTCAGGGAGGGATGCAGGCTACCACATGCCTCCTCCGATACATGCGGAGATGCCAGCCGATTCTTTTCACCTGATAGGGAGGAGTTTCACCAGGGGGATGTAGCACATGGGAGGATCACGCTATTCCTCCCAGTTCCCCCTCCCTCCTGAAAAGACACCCCAACCAACCAGACAAGGTGCTAATGCAGCGACCAGGACACATACCCACATCCGGCTTCCCACCCGCAGACATGGCCAACTGTGTCTGGAGGGATGCCGGACCAAGCCAGATGTAACATGGGGATTTAAACCGGTGATCCCCATGTTGGTAGGCAACAGAATTGACTGCTATGCTACCCGGATGCCCTGAGCAACATGTTTGATTTGATTATCAAAACCGAGGTTATCATCGCATATTACCCCAAGATTCCTAGCAGCCTGCTTAAGACTACCTGACAGACCACCAAGATTAGTACCAAAAGGACTAATGGAATTTGGAGGAACGAACCGAATGACCTCAGACTTATCATCATGAAATTTAAGAAAATTTCAGACATCCAGGATTTAATGTCAGAGAGGCAAGTTGTGAGATTTGCTAGGGTGCTAGGATTTTTGGGTTTTAGTGGCATGTATAACTGAGTGTCATCAGCATAAAAATGGTAAAGAACATCGTGATTTTGAATGACCTGGCAAAGGGGCAGCATGTATATAGAAAACAGAAGGGGGCCAAGAACTGAGCCTTGAGGGACACCACGACTCAACTGAGCCATCGAGGGAGTTGAGTTACCCAGAACAACAGAAAAAAAGTTCTGTTGGTGAGGTAAGAGCATAATAAACTCGGAGCCAAGCCCTTGATTCCAACCCAAGTCTCTCAGCAACGTAAGAGGATGTTGTGATCAACTGTGTTAAAGGCAGCACTTAACCCTAAAAGAACTAAAATCGAGCATGCATTATTAAGCATGCATAAAAAAGTCAATGCTCTGAAGTGGAAGGAAATTCAAACAAATCCTATAAATATCAATGAGAGAGTATCTAAACTCCACATGTATAGTCTCGTTAGTCAAATAAAAGAGCAAGTGTATGGTGGATACTTTTTCCACACCTTCCACACTCCCCCTCCCAAAGTATATACTGAATATTAGTTAGGTGAATTCATTGATGAATCTTGAGAGGTTGTTTGATGATAGCATATGTATGACAACTTTTTTTTGGAGACATTTGTAATGAACAACACAAAAAGTACCTTAAATTACTATACCTTATCATTCACCACACTCTTTCCATCCCAGGCCCAGCCTCGCTTGGTGAAGTAGTTGACGGTAGCAAATTCAATGAGCGCAGAGAACACAAAGGCATAGCAGACAGCAATGAACCAATCCATAGCTGTAGCATAGGCCACCTTTGGCAGGGAATTGCGGGCACTGATACTCAAGGTTGTCATTGTTAGCACTGTAGTTACACCTGCACAAAAGGAAAAAAACAAAACAAAACAAGTTAAGTCCCAGGATGATCCCACAAGCTTATTCATGTAAACTAAAGGATCATGCCAGCAGTCATACTTTGCTTGACTCGAAATACTGGAGGCTCTCAAATGATCTAACACAATCCTAGATCTTACAGTCTATACTTTGACGACAGTCTTCAATTTGTATACAGTATGATACCACTTTATTTATTCCCTTTATAGCTATTCTACCAAGGGCTACAGGTCAAGACATAAAAATACCGAAGGGCAGATCAGTAGGACACACAGTTACATTAACGATAATTAGATGTTGTGACAAGATGCAAACACTCATGGGGAAGAACACAGGGGAGGGAGCACTCCAGTTCAAAATAGTTATATAACATAGTTAAGCAGCCTCAACAGACTTGAGCCTTGTTTACTCAAGTTAACACAGATTCCTTTAAAAGCAGAAAATTCCTTTAAATCCCATTTCAGGGTCTTTGAGTATAAGTTCCATTGTTACAACTGTTCCCAACACAGTGTCAGCATTCCAGCCTTTCTTCCTGGCTTCCTTCTCCATTTGTCTGCTGAAACACACATAAGTGTGTGTAGTGGCTGGGTGGTTCATTATACACTGGCATTTCTCATTACTTAAAAGAGCCATTCCTAATTCTACCTGCCTTACAACTAGTGGCTAAATCACGGCCCAACTGTATTTGTAAAAATAGGTAAAAAGAAGTCATTAGCCATAGAAGCACTCAGTCAGTTCTCATACTGCCTGTTGAACAGGTAAATGCTCCTGTGTGTGTTGGCCATGGAGCACTGTAAGTTCTGTCTTGATGGTAGTCAGTGTTTGAACTATACCGTGGCCCCAGTGGGGAGCCCACTTTTTGTATTTTTTTTTTTACCGACGGGGGGTGGGGGGGGGACGCTTTCGCGTGCCTCAAAAAGAGGACTTACAATGACTTACAAAGATACAACAGCTGTAAGTGTATAGCGTACGGCCTACTTGCTTTATGCCAGCACATCATATAGGCTATATAAATATATACTCCCTCTATATGAAATAGGCTATAAACAAAGCACATCAGGATGCCTACAATCGAGTACATCGACAACGGTTCAAGTCACCCGTCACAGGCTACAGAAGAACACCATAATTCCTCCGTTCAGTTTGACATCGAGGGTCATGTAGGGTCAACAGCCCAGCCACAACACATGGGGAATAACATACCTTACCTCAATACAGAATCGACCACAGAGGCCTGGGGTCAGCTGCCTCTGCTGTTCGTCCAGAAATCCATGATGTGGACGGGTGGTGACCTGCCTTAATCCAAGATGTGATAAAGGGCATTGGGTCGAAACTCTCCAATGGGGGTCCATTAATATCCAGAAAAAGGAGTGATGAGAGGCTGTTTTCATGCAACCTATTGCGGGTCTTGCTGTCAGTATCACTGACGGCAGAAAATCCCCTCTCACACTCAGCTGAAGTGGGGAGGTAGGTTCTACTGGCTGTACAAAGCTTTTCCAGCGTTTCGCCTGGTGCTCTGTCCTGTAACCTCCAGTCGCAGAACTCCTCGACCGCCTCTCTGGCTGGTTCTCCAAGCATTTTAGCAAGTGCCCGTACTTCGTTTTCTCCATACAGAATCAAAGCATTCTGATCCTGTGGCCAAAAGTTCTTGTCCAGGGGTTTCAGCATTTGTAGGAGGTCCAATTCTGGCATTCGCCTTGTGAGACTGTCGATCACAGATTGATAAAACTGATTTGGGTTCATCTTTCCCGTGCCCTTAACTAGTTGACCATCTTTAAACAGCCCCAGGGACGTGCGCTGTCCGGCCTTCTGTGTGGATTTACCTCCACTCGCTTTCATTGCTCTCAGTATATCAGTAGACTGCAGAATGTGGTGACTGGCATCCACTAGAGTGATGTCTCTTGGCTGACATTTCAGTGACAGGCCCTGTAGGTCATGGAGTATGTCTTTCATGCAAGCCAGATCAAGTAACAACCCAGAGTTTGTGAGGCGTTTGTGTAGCGCCAGGAATTTCTTCCTCTCGGTGTCATTGCGCGATGCATCCTCGCTTGCAGTTTTGAAGTGGCGTGCTAAAGCAGGGTAGTTATTCCAGATTACCTTTACAGTATTGAAACTACTCGTCATCCATCTGATGGTGACTATCTGTCCAATTCTCAAAATCTGCATATTTAGATGTCCAAATCTCCTTTGCCACTCACATCACATCTCACGTATACGATGAGATAGGCATGACCTACATCACAATACGTACGTGTCAGAGGACACGTTTTTGCGAGACCGAAATACGTGTATATGGGCACGTATTAGTTGCCACTGGGGCCGCAATCCCGTCTTCTGGCCACTGGGGGCGCAAGAAAAAGGGCGGACAGCGTCATGGTGGCAGCAGTCCTGCAACCAACATAGTAGATGAATGCGGGAGGTGCGGCAAGACGCAGCACACCGATGAGCGGAAGTGTCCTGCAATGAACAGGAAGTGCAACAAGTGTCATAAAAAGGGACATTGGGCGCGTGTATGTCACTCTAAAGCGGTGACAGACGTCACTGAAGAGGTTAAACAGCTGTACTTTCTGGGAGAAGTTGGCAAAGACAGCAGTCAGGAACATTCGCTCCGCCATCTTTGCTCAATATTTCTGACATTCCATTGCGTCATGACCATGGTCATGACAGAGCTAGTAGGCTACAGGGCGCCCCTAGCGGCATCTGTGAGATACGTGTCAATGAACACGTATAAGTGACTTGCAGAAGCGTGTCCATACACACGTAAAGAGGAGGCGACCGGTCTGGCATGACCATGTACTGTGCTTTCATCAATGGTGATGGTGATTTTTGAATTAAGCTCTCACATATTGGAAACAAACTTCTCCCGCATCCGCTGTGCAGTATGACCTATAATCTCAGCGCAGGAAGGATCCGATTAAGCTCATTAAGCTCCCGAAGCGTCCTTAAAGGGGTGAGCTTTCTGTAAGACAGCCTTTCCTTAGCCACCATATAGGCGGCCCTGAATGATGCTGCGGTCTCCTCCATTAACCCGGAATTCACCTCAAGGACTTTATTTGGCAGAATCGCGTTTCGCTTAGTCAACGCCACTTCACCGGCCCTCTTGTGTGCAATGCTGCCCAGGCTGGGTTTATATCTCTTTCTTCAAGCTTGTGCTGAGCAGTGCTGCTCACTTCCTCGTTAATCCTCTGCTCGGACAAGTGTGGGCCAGGTACCTTTTCAGACAGAGGAAGGGGTTTGTGTCCCTGCAAGCGGTGCACCCCAAGCTCCCATCCTTAATGAACAGCCATGTAGTATACCGACTCTTCCAGGCTCTCCATTGCTGGCTGTTCCAGGTTGATGGGAGAGAGGAGCAAGAGGGGTTAGGAATGTGACCGGCCGCGGCCTCTTCCTCTGACGAGCTGTTCCCTCCACCATCTTCAGCCAGAGAGGACTCTTCTTCAGCTCCTTCCTGGTGTGCTATCAGCGGTCCCAGGGCTTGCAGCAGGTGACCCGGTCATGCCAACATCGCTAGAACACGGTTTCTTAGTGAAACCAAGGTTCCTTAAACTGCCTTGTTTCTTGTTGACATGGCTATTGATGCTAACTGCAGAAAGGAAACGCTAAGGACTTCCCGCGCAGATCAGTGGGCCTCAGCCTCCAACGTTTATATTTGTTCTACGAATCTTCGAGTTAACGCGTAAACACGAGTGGAGTTTAATTTGCACCACAGCGCCGCCACGCCGTGACGGTCATGACGAGAACAGCACGCGTCGTTATCTTTACTGAAGTGAATTGGTGTTAAACCGCCGTCATGCATGAATGAAAGACACATTCGCAATTTTACACATAATCATCCATGATGATGACGATACACACAAAACTGAAATTGCATGTCAAAATAACACATTGTCAATCTTTTTAGAGACCCCCCCCCAAAATTTCACAAATCATGTTTTCAGGGGAGCCCATGTCTTATTAAGGGGAGCTGAGCGCCCCCTAGCTGCCCCGTAGTTCGCACCACGATAACTTAAAATGGGACTGATTGGATCCAACCTGCCATGATTTTCAGAGTTGTTTTTTTTCCTTTTTCCAAAACTGCTGATCATAGAAGGAGGGCAGGCTATGAAGGGCTTTCAGCTACAGCTTGCAGGCAGTTTCTGTTTTGGAATTGATGTGACTCAGCAGATAAAGGAGAAACACAGCATGCTCATAATGAAGACGGTAGAAAAGAGAATGAGTATAGACAAATAGACTAAAAAAGCTGAGAGTCCATATTATGTATTGTTGTTGGTGGAAAAGATAGTATTTGTGTAGTAGGGCATTGTCAAACATGGCTCTGAGGAATGTGAAATGATCCATTACGTCCACTTTTGTACCAAGTATTGACAGGTTCAGTACTGATGGTCCTCTGTAGCAGTCTTCTACCATCTGCAGCCTCAGAAGGAAACCGTCACGCCTGCCAGTGGGTGATTAAAGAGCAGGTTCATGGTCTGGGTATTACCTTTAGAGGAGCTGGAGCAGGACCGTATCATTTGCAAAGTTAATGTTGTAATGGTTTTCATAAGCACTTTGTCAGTCAGTAGTGTGCAATATCAAAATTAGAGGGGGAAGGACTTTTCTTTTCATGGTGTGTGATGCGCCATGCAGTGACACATTCCTTAAAACCATTACGAAAAAAAGGCCATATCCACAGAGCAAGGCCGTGCTGTTGTGTAAGTTTTTTGGATGTTGTTGGGAGAGCGGGCTGCAGAAAGCTGATGAGAGGTGCACAAACAGAGGCCTAGCAAACCCATGCAGACACGGGGACAGCATGCAAACTCCACACAGAGGACGACCCGGGACGACCGCCAAGGTTGGACTACCCTGGGGCTCGAACCCACGACCTTCTTGCTGTGAGGCGACCGCGCTAACCCCTGCGCCGCCATGCCACCCATCCCTTTGTAATCAGCAAGTTTAAATACGGTTTGATAAGTTAAAGAAAACATGTTCTACCGAAGACGGTTCGAGCTGGCACAGATTCCCGGTTGAGCCAGAAGGAGACCTGGGAGAGGATGACTGTCATGATGCACGGCAGGTATGTTTGAATCACAAAGTAGCCAATCTTCCTCTTCAGATGGAAGTGGGCGGTCATGACGGTGTATTCACCTGAGGACAAGGGAGGAGAAACACAATCGCTGACCTGGTATCTGCTTCTCCTTTAACAGCAAATCATTTGTGGTTGGCCCTTCTGCTAACTGAACTACATATATGAACACCCCCATCTTCTGCTAACTGACCCCCACCTTCTGCTAACTGACCTCCACCTTCTGCTAACTGACCCCCATCTTCTGCTAACTGAACTATATGAACACCCCCACCTTCTGCTAACTGAACTAACTATATGAACACCCTCACCTTCTGTTAACTGACCCCCACCTTCTGCTAACTGAACTATATGAACACCCCCACCTTCTGCTAACTGAACTAACTATATGAACACCCTCACCTTCTGCTAACTGACCCCCACCTTCTGCTAACTGACCTCCATCTTCTGCTAACTGAACTATATGAACACCCCACCTTCTGCTAACTGACCCCCATCTTCTGCTAACTGACCTCCATCTTCTGCTAACTGACCCCCATCTTCTGCTAACTGACCTCCACCTTCTGCTAACTGAACTATATGAACATCCCCACCTTCTGCTAACTGAACTAACTATATGAACACCCTCACCTTCTGCTAACTGACCCCCACCTTCTGCTAACTGACCCCCACCTTCTGCTAACTGATCTCCACCTTCTGCTAACTGAACTATATGAACACCCCCACCTTCTGCTAACTGAACTATCTATATGAACAACCCCACCTTCTGCTAACTTACCCCCATCTTCTGCTAACTGAACTATATGAACAAACTGCCCACCAAACCACTACAAATGAAGAGGCAAAACGGTCAGTGAAAAACAACCGACGGAGGAAGGTCAGATGGATAGTTAAAATGAAATTTAACTCACTAAATGCAAACAGTACATAAGGACTCATCAGCAGTACTGACACTGACAGGTTAAACTGACCGTTACACAATACGGTGCTGGCAGATTAGTTGTAGGACAAAAACTTTACAGAAGTTCAAATATTGGCAACACTATGTGCTGTATAGCGTTGGATTAAAAGTAAAAGAAGTACAAGTGCATTCAAACTTGAGCAGCCATCTTGTGGCAGCATTAGCATAGTTGGTTGCATTATTTGCTTAGTTGTGTACAACATATGACTTGTTTGAATTGTATGAATAGGAAAAAGGTCTATAATTTAGTGCAAAAAAGTTTGTATTTTACTGCAAAAATATTTTCATAAACAAATATCACGATATTGTCCAAACTGGAGGAAGTCTTTACTTTATTTCCATATAAATGATTACAGTGGTGCAACTTCACAAGACAGTATGTCTTAGACTACGTGATGCTGCCATGTCCTCCTCTTTGGGTTATTGAAGGAGTTGTTGGAGGGTATCCATCTCAAGGCTACAGTCCCACTCTGGAAGATCCTGGTATTGTTCTTTCCACCTCTCTTTGACTGACTTATTGTCTGTTAGCAGTTAGCAGTATATTGCTTTAGTAGCACCAAAGAAGCCTCCAGTTTAATCGGCATCTGCAAGGTGCTGGATCTGAAGGGCTTTCGTCACCCACCGCTCGTTCTTCAATTCCCTGACCCAGCTTTGGATGGCTGACTGCTCCTGCAGGGGCAGCTCTTTTATTTTGGCAGTTGGTGTCATTCTGCCAAATGGTAAAGGCGTGCCTCTTGATGTTGATTAATCGTTGGATTTCCAGGTCGTTCTCAGCAAACCAATCTTGGTGGTTCTTCGTCTTATTTTCAAGAGTGGTTTTACAGGAGACAGTGAGTGCAGTCTTGAGCATCTCCCAGTGGCTTTCAACATCATCTGGCTACTGCTTGGGCACCGATGTACTGAGAATGGCCTGGCACTGTTGACGATAGGAGGTATCAGTAAGTCTTTAGAGGTTGAGCTTTGGGTGGCTCTAGATTTTAACTACTAGCTACACCTGTGGCAAGGGCCTTTCTCTTTTTTATTCTCTACCTCTCTGCTCCACCTTTCCTTTTCTTCTGACCATCCATTTCACTGGGCAACTTGTCTAAAATATTATCGGTAGACAAGGAGGTAGACGGTTGCTATGAGCGTCACCAAAAGACGTGATGACATCATTTTTTGGTAAGTGCACCCTTGCACTGGGGACTCTGGCGAGAGTGTCGCGCTGCCTAATGCGCAGATTCTGAGGTCCGTCAACTTTTTCCTGCTTGCTATGTTATCTCTGGTCAAGTTGACTGTTCACAGCACGCCAGATCAATCCTCAGGGCACCGGGACGGGCTGTTCACGTGTGCATACTGAACTCACTCGCTTCCTGGGTGCCTTTTGGACTACAGAAAGTGGGGACCCAGGCACAGATGTGGATGCCAATTAAAAGAACATACAAAGAATTTGTCTTGTTATGTTGGTGCAAGTTTAAAAAGAATTATATATATATATATATATATATATATATATATATATATATATATATATATATATATATATATATATATATATATATCGATCCATCCATTATCCGAACAGCTTATCCTGCTCTAAGGGTCGCGGGGATGCTGGAGCCTATCCCAGCAGTCATTGGGTGGCAGGCAGGGAGACACAGTGGACAGGCCACCAGGCCATCACAGGGCCATATATATATATATATATATATGTCCCGTGTAGCTTTATTGAAAGCTGATGATTGCTTATGGCATGAAACAGGTTTGTACTGTTTCATAAAGAATTTACTTCACACACTGGATTATTTTGCTCCTTATTTGTTGAGCACTTGTCCTGTCGTTGAGTGTTTTTTTTAACAAAGCTATTCATATATTTATACAAAATAATAAAATAAATTAAAGATGAAAGTAAGGTGTAATAAGGTGCAGTCAACACCGGTTCAGAGTTGAACACGACACCACATGGCAGTCCCTGATGCCCATCACTGGGTGGCAGAATGCAGAAAGGTAAATTGGAATTTCAACACATTATCTACAGAATAAGAGCGGTGTACAGGGTAGCACAGCTTTTATGCTGGGTGTCCATATACAGAGAGCACAGTAGGGAAGGTAAAAGGGTGAGGGGGTGGGTGGGTGGAAATGTCAGGATTTGTGAGTGTCTGGGGGCTTGTTAGACAGGCCTACTGCTGTAGGGAAGAAGCTGTTCCTGTGGCGTGAGATTGTGGTTTTTATAGATCTTAGGCTCTTACCAGAGGGGAGTATTGTATTTTTTTTTTTGGACATTTTCTGCCTTTATTTGATAGCGACAGTCAAGAGAAACAGGAAAGGCAGAGGAGAGAGAGGGCATGACATATAACAAAGGGCCCAGGCTGGATTTGAACCCAGGCCGCTGCGGGAAGGACTCAGCCTTATGTGGTATGCGCTCTACCAGGTGACCCACCGTGGCACTCCCCAGAGGGGAGGGTTTTGAAGAGACCATGGCCTGGGTGGGAGGGTCGGCCATGATCTTTCCTGCTAAGGTCAAGGTCCTGGAGGCATACAGGTCATGGAGGGAAGGCAGGTTGCAGCCAATCGCCCTCTCAGCAGAGCGAATGATAAACTGCAGCCTGCCCTTGTCTTTGGCAGTGGCAGCAGCGCACCAGATTGTGATGGATGAAGTGAGGATGGACTCAATGATGGTTGTGTAAAAGTCATCATTGGCTTTAGTAGGTTGAGCTTTTTCAGCTGCCGCAGGAAATACATCCTCTGCTGTGCCTTCTTTTTGAGGGAGCTGATGTTCAGCTCCCTCTTGACGTCCTGGGGTGGTGATGGTGCCCAGGAAATGGAAGGATTCCACAGTGCCGACTGGAGAGCCACACAGGGTGATGGAAGTGGGTGGGGCTGGGTATTTTATGAAGTCCATAACCATCTCAACTGTCTTACGAGCATTAAGCTCCAAGTTGTTTTGGCCACACCAACACACCAGATGGTCAATCTCCGACCTGTCGGCGGGTTCATCTCCACCAGATATGAGCCCGATAAGGGTGCTGTCGTCAGCAAACTTCAGGAGCTTGATTGACTAGTGAATGGAGGTGCAGCTTTTCATATACAAGGAGAAGAGTGGAGGGGAAAGGGCACAGCCTTGAGGGGAACCAGTGCAGACGGTCCAGGAATCAGAGATGTGTTTCCCCAGCTTCATGTTCTGCTTCCTGTCGGATAGGAAGTCGGTGATCCACCTGTAAGTGTAGACAGGCACGTACATCTAGGAGAGCTTGTCTCGCAGCAGATCTGGGATGATGGTGTTGAAGGCAGAGCTGAAATCCAAAAATAAGCTCCTGGTGTGGGTTCCTGTAGAGTCCAGGTGCTGGAGGATGCAGGGAGTTCAGGTGTGGGTCAGTGATAGTTTTAAGGTGGGACAGAACAAGACACTCAAAAAACTTCATTATCATAGAAATCAGGGCAACGGTTCTGCAGTCATTGAGTCCTGTGGTCCTTGTTTTCTTTGGGGACCGGGATGATAGTGGATGTCTTGAAGCAGGCTGGTACATGGCATGTCTCCATTTAGGTGTTAAAATGTCGGTGAACACCAGAGACAGCTGATCGGCACAGCACTTCAGGGTGGAGAGAGAGACAGATTCTGGTATAGCAGCTCTGTGGGGGTTCTGTGTACTGAACAGCCTACTAATGTCTCTCTCCGTGAATGAGAGAGTTGTCCTTGTGGAAGGGGATGAGGGCACATCTAAGGTGGGCAGTTGTGAAGAGGCCCGGTCCCCTGCTGAGGTGGGGGAGGAGGAGCCGGTGGATGGAGTAATGGGGTATAGCGACAGAACTGTCCCATTGTCTTTAAACTCGTCTAATCGCTGAGACTGTTGGTGTGGGCTGGTGGAAGCTTTGGACGTGATCATCCTGATTTAATTTGAATAGATCATTGTCAGATGGGGATAGTGAGAATGCAGTCCATACTCAAGTTGAGGCGAGTGGATGGATGATGTTACTTGTATGATGAAGCAGTAGCTCAGTTATTTGTGTGCTGGAGGCAATGTGTCGTGATCTCGGTTGTGGCGCAGAATACAAGAGCAGAATAGGAGGAGAGGGTTGTGCAGGTATTTATAGGGATGTCAGAAGTGGTGTGGTTAAGGTGTAGTCCTGCTCCTGAAACTTCACTTGGTAAGCTTCAATTAATTTCCTTGGCATGATGCTTAAATGTGTCTCCAAGTTCTCTGAAACAAATTATGGAAGAGACGGTGGGGCTTGGCTATGTTACTCACCAGTGCTGGATTTGATGGTTTCCTTCCCCATCGTTTGGCCAAGCAGGTCATATTGGTTGAGCCTGGATCCGTCAGCTGCTACCTCCACTGACTGAGAAGCATTCCGAGTCCAGATGTACGTGACCTCGGCCTTGGTGTAAGCATCTGAGGCAAGGAGGGACACACCAGTGAGCAACAGGGAAACAACAGAACTACCTTTAATACAAAGGCAGAAATATATATCCATCCATCCATCCATTATCCAAACTGCTTATCCTGCTCTCAGGGTCGCGGGGATGCTGCAGCCTATCCCAGCAGTCACTGGGCGGCAGGCGGGGAGACACCCTGGACAGGCCGCCAGACCATCACAGGGTAGTGTATCTACAGATCTCATAATACTCAATGCTTCCTTCTTCACAGACCTTTGGAATTGGCTCTCAGACCTCACAAGGTCGGGTATCCTGTCTATCAGACCAGAAAACCATCTCCAGTCAAAACTAAAATTGCATCTGTAACATGCACGGATAAGTAGACTCGCTAGCCCTTGGCTAAGGGGTTGGACCCTTTAGTCAACTGGCTAGCATAGTCGCCTGTGGTGAGGGAGACCCGGGTTCGCGTCCTAGGTGCGGCGGTTCCCAGCTGCCCCCTGAATTGAATTCCCTACGCGTCATTATATAAAAAGCAAGTTAAACCATCTTTAGCCTGCCTCCACCCTCTGAGTGGTGGAGAGCATCACTGATGTCCTCATGATGTAGAGGGTTCAGGGGCTGGGTCGGTTGCAACGTGCATCATACACTGGAGATAGGATATATCTCCCCCCTAACATGGGCCGTGTGATGTGGTGTTGTGTCCTTGTGCGAATCTGTCACCAGGGCAATCCATTCTGCCACCGTAAGGAGATACCATTTACCGTTTATGACCTCTTTAAATCCAGGCACAGGTGATGAATACAGCGTTTCTGCGTTTGCTACATAGAGACGGGATGGGGAATAGGCTTAACTCAGGCAGGGCTAACACAATGGAGGTGTGACAGGATGCAGAGGGTCTCAGCTGGGTTCTGCAAAGGCCCCTCACAGCATCAAGTGCTGCCGCTAGCGAGGAGACGCCTTTCTTTGAAATGTGAAGAAATCCTGTGTCGGAGAAATGTTGAAAAATGCTGTGTGTGTGTGTGTGTGTGTGTGTGTGTGTGTGTGTGTGTGTGTGTGTGTGTGTGTGAGCATTACACTTGCTCGTACTCACAGCTGCCAAACTTGAGGGGACATGAGTGGGAGTCCATGGGAAAGTCTTCCAGGTGCATTGGACACTCAGCTCGAACTGTTAATCTAGCATGAAAACACACACACACACACACACACACACACACACACACACACACACACACACACACACACACACACACACACACACACACACAGGTTACATAAGCCAGATACAGAAAAGGAACACGCGGCATGTTCTCTCTTTCCTCGTCAGTGTTGAGCATCTTTTGTCTTCCTCGGCGGACTGACTTTGGTCCAGTGTGTGCTAGCTTGTTCCAAGCTTATGGTAGCCTGGCATTTCTCGTATATTTACAGATTTATTTCAGGAACATCTTGCTTAAATTACTTATATCCAAGTAATGTGACAGCTAAGGTGCAACAGCACTTGGAGGAATTTCCCGTCTCCATGGTGGCGGGAGAAGGGTGCGAAGTTTCATCTAGAATCCTTCTTTTGGAAGTGGACATTACCCCCCTTCCTATGCCATAACGCTTTACAACCCGCGTCTTCTACAAGAACATCCATATAATCCCACATGGTGTTCCTGTCGCTACTAAGATTTGGGGGGGAATTTGGTGGCTTCTCATACAAACTGGTATCATGGCAAAACCATATGTCTTCAGACCTTTCCTCTAACTGGGAGCACCACCTCTAAACAGTGTTCCCATCTAAATATATATAAACAGTGTTCCTATCTAAATATATCTAAACAGTGTTACTATCTAAATATATCTAAATATATCTAAACAGTGTTCCTATCTAAATATATCTAAATATATCTAAACAGTGTTCCTATCTAAATATATCTAAATATATCTAAAAAATGTTCCTATCTAAATATATTTAAATATATCTAAACAGTGTTCCTATCTAAATATATCTAAACAGTGTTCCTATCTAAATATATCTAAACAGTGTTCCCATCTAAATATATCTAAACAGTGTTCCTATCTAAATATATCTACACAGTGTTCCTATCTAAATATATATAAACAGTGTTCCTATCTAAATATATCTAAACAGTGTTCCTATCTAAATATATATAAACAGTGTTCCTATCTAAATATATCTAAACAGTGTTCCTATCTAAATATATATAAACAGTGTTCCTATCTAAATATATCTAAACAGTGTTCCCATCTAAATATATCTAAACAGTGTTCCTGTCTAAATATATCTACACAGTGTTCCCATCTAAATATATCTAAATATATCTAAACAGTGTTCCTATCTAAATATATCTAAATATATCTAAACAGTGTTCCTATCTAAATATATCTAAACAGTGTTCCTATCTAAATATATCTAAATATATCTAAACAGTGTTCCTATCTAAATATATCTAAACAGTGTTCCTATCTAAATATATCTAAACAGTGTTCCTATCTAAATATATCTACACAGTGTTCCTATCTAAATATATCTAAACAGTGTTCCTATCTAAATATATCTAAACAGTGTTCCTATCTAAATATATCTAAACAGTGTTCCCATCTAAATATATCTAAACAGTGTTCCTATCTAAATATATCTAAACAGTGTTCCCATCTAAATATATCTAAATATATCTGAACAGTGTTCCCATCTAAATATATCTACACAGTGTTCCCATCTAAATATATCTAAATATATCTAAACAGTGTTCCCATCTAAATATATCTAAACAGTGTTCCTATCTAAATATATCTAAACAGTGTTCCCATCTAAATATATCTAAACAGTGTTCCTTTCTAAATATATCTAAACAGTGTTCCTTTCTAAATATATCTACACAGTGTTCCTATCTAAATATGTCCAAACAGTGTTCCCATCTAAATATATCTAAACAGTGTTCCTTTCTAAATATATCTAAACAGTGTTCCTATCTAAATATATCTAAACAGTGTTCCTATCTAAATATATCTACACAGTGTTCCTGTCTAAATATATCTAAATATATCTACACAGTGTTCCTGTCTAAATATATCTAAACAGTGTTCCTATCTAAATATATCTAAACAGTGTTCCCATCTAAATATATCTACACAGTGTTCCTATCTAAATATATCTAAACAGTGTTCCCATCTAAATATATCTAAACAGTGTTCCCATCTAAATATATCTACACAGTGTTCCTATCTAAATAATTCTACACAGTGTTCCTATCTAAATATATCTACACAGTGTTCCTGTCTAAATATATCTAAACAGTGTTCCTGTCTAAATATATCTAAACAGTGTTCCTGTCTAAATATATCTAAACAGTGTTCCTGTCTAAATATATCTAAACAGTGTTCCTGTCTAAATATATCTACACAGTGTTCCTATCTAAATATATCTAAATATATCTACACAGTGTTCCTGTCTAAATATATCTAAACAGTGTTCCTATCTAAATATATCTAAACAGTGTTCCCATCTAAATATATCTACACAGTGTTCCTATCTAAATAATTCTACACAGTGTTCCTATCTAAATATATCTACACAGTGTTCCTGTCTAAATATATCTAAACAGTGTTCCTGTCTAAATATATCTAAACAGTGTTCCTGTCTAAATATATCTAAACAGTGTTCCTGTCTAAATATATCTACACAGTGTTCCTATCTAAATATATCTAAATATATCTACACAGTGTTCCTGTCTAAATATATCTAAACAGTGTTCCTATCTAAATATATCTAAACAGTGTTCCCATCTAAATATATCTACACAGTGTTCCTATCTAAATAATTCTACACAGTGTTCCTATCTAAATATATCTACACAGTGTTCCTGTCTAAATATATCTACACAGTGTTCCTATCTAAATATATCTAAATATATCTACACAGTGTTCCTGTCTAAATATATCTAAACAGTGTTCCTATCTAAATATATCTAAATATATCTACACAGTGTTCCTGTCTAAATATATCTACACAGTGTTCCTATCTAAATATATCTAAATATATCTACACAGTGTTCCTGTCTAAATATATCTACACAGTGTTCCTGTCTAAATATATCTGAACAGTGTTCCTGTCTAAATATATCTACACAGTGTTCCTATCTAAATATATCTACACAGTGTTCCTGTCTAAATATATCTACACAGTGTTCCTATCTAAATATATCTAAACAGTGTTCCCGTCTAAATATATCTGAACAGTGTTCCTGCCTGTTCCAGACCAGTCTTCCGGCTCAGTGGAGGTGTAACAAGTGTCAGAATGCAGAAGGCTACTGGAACCCCTTCACAAGTCTTCTGTTCGTCGAAGGATGTTGCCTCTATTTCATGTACCTTTCTAAGTATATCAAAATATGTTTGTGCTTTGCAACCAGTTCATCTAAGTAATGTCCACGGCCATAATTTCCAGCGTACAGTGGCACTATTCAATCCTTAACTTCCACTCGGGGTGAGAAGAACTACCCTTTTAATGCAACGCTTGAAAGAAACGTTAGCATCAAACCAGAATGTCTATTGTTGACCTTGTGCCAGTGAATGAAGCTGTGACATTAAGAGCTGATATGAGGCAGAACCGTGCAGAGTCCATGATGGACCACGTATTCCTCCCCACCACTCGGGAGACAACGCTCGACGTGAGATGGTGTAAACAAGCCGAGAGGAGCAGCCACCTCATGGTGTAGAGCAGCGTGCCATCCTCCATGATCCTCAGCAGCTTGTTGGGCATGGTCATGTTGTGGGCCACCGACTTCTTGCCATTGTGGAAGAACGTGTCAGGGGTCCAGATCTTACTCGCCATCAGGTTGTTGAGACGCAGGATGTTCATTGGTCCGTGGAACTTCAGCCTCTCATCCTTCCACCTTTGGCGGAAAAATACGTCCACTGTGTATTCCTGGGCAGGGGAAGAGGTGGCGTGAAAGACAGAAAAGAGGAAGAAGGTAAGGAACAATACAACGTCAGGGATGTTGGAGTATTTTGAATGTTTATATTGAGCAGGGCTCTTCGTCGCATTTTAAACAAACAACAACAGAAAAAGCAGCTATAACGATCTGCACTCAGCGAGCGTCCTTCCTTGCCTACCGAAAGAATAGCGGCAAGAAGCTGCTTGCTGCTTCTCGTTCCAGCGGACGTTGCTCGAGTGAGGGAGAAGTGGGTAACCGAAGGGCGCCGACATGAACGTGGCTAGAGGCTGGTGTACCCAACCGGAGGGGGCAACCATAACCACAAGCAGGGCTAAGAGGAGGCAGAACATTTCCATGTTAAAGGTTTCTTCCTGGTTTCTTTACTTTCCTAAACCCCTCTCCTTCTTTCTATACGTCTTCCCTGTACACCTGCCTGGCTAGGGAGACTGTGCAGAGCTACACATATGTGTATATATATATATATACATATATATATATATGATGTGTGTGTGTGTGTGTGTGTTCCATCTTGGTGGAAGACGGCTGCTCCCCCGGCAGGCAGGTGTCAGCCATGGTTTACGTCAGCCCTGCAGCTCTCCACTCCGCCCAGCCATTAGGGAAGCCCCTACCGACCTACACCATTTACACCACATTACACCACATTACACCACATTACAAGGCGCCACACACAGCTCCTCGGGAAGGGGCATGGCTGCATCTTTAAGGCAGCCGGGCAAGCACATTTGCTTCTGGGAAAACAAATGTGTGTATTTAAGAATAACAAGTCCAAGTCTGGAGATACCATGTTGGTGCTGTGAACAATGTGGATCTGTTAGGTATCTGAAGATAAAGCCTGCAATGTCCCAGGCACTCCACGCTCCATGCTTCCCGCTTGCAGTGTGGGAAGATGGCGGCGTGACTTCATGCTTGCACCGGCCTCACCAAGCAACGGTGTGGGAAGATGGCGGCGTGGACTTGCGTTTGCCTCACCCAGCAACGGTGTGGGAAGATGGCGGCGTGGACTTGCATTTGCCTCACCCAGCAACGGTGTGGGAAGATGGCGGCGTGGACTTGCGTTTGCCTCACCCAGCAACGGTGTGGGAAGATGGCGGCGTGGACTTGCATTTGCCTCACCCAGCAACGGTGTGGGAAGATGGCGGCGTGGACTTGCGTTTGCGGCGGCCTCACCCAGCAACAGTGTGGGAAGATGGCGGCGTGACTTCACGCTTGCACCGGCCTCACCCAGCAACGGTGTGGGAAGATGGCGGCGTGGACTTGCGTTTGGGGCGGCCTCACCCAGCAACGGTGTGGGAAGATGGAGGCGTGGACTTGCATTTGCCTCACCCAGCAACGGTGTGGGAAGATGGCGGCGTGGACTTGCGTTTGCGGCGGCCTCACCCAGCAACGGTGTGGGAAGATGGCGGCGTGGTCTTGCGTTTGCGGCGGCCTCACCCAGCAACGGTGTGGGAAGATGGCGGCATGGACTTGCGTTTGCGGCAGCCTCGCCCAGCAACGGTGTGGGAAGATGGCGGCGTGGTCTTGCGTTTGCGGCGGCCTCGCCCAGCAACGGTGTGGGAAGATGGCGGCGTGGACTTGCGTTTGCGGCGGCCTCACCCAGCAACAGTGAGGGACGATGGCGGCGTGGACTTGCGTTTGTGGCGGCCTCGCCCAGTGCCGCCCGTGCCGTGTCTTTTCCCACATCCAAGTTTGTTTTGTGTTGGTTTGATGGCTGGGAGAGCCTGGTCTGCTGCATCCTGTGGGCCCGGGCACCACGGCCCTGCTGGAGCTGCGCCCGAGGAGGAAACACCGAGGGCGGTCTGACAGCAGGCGGTAGCGGGGCAGGCTAAGCTAACCGCTAGCCCATGCAGACCGGCAGGTCCGACAGTCAGCCTGGCTGGCGTGGGTTCTCCTGGACGGGGGAGTGTGTGGACTGCGCTGCACTGCGTGGCCTGTGTGGTTAACCGTTTGTGTGGTTTTATGTGTTCTCTCTGCTTTTGTATGTTTTTGGCGGGGTCGTTTTTGGGAGTTCTGGATGTGTGGTTTTGTCTTTTATGTTGCACTGCTGTGGGCTGGGGGACATGAGACCCCGTTTCTTTTGCGTTCCTGATTCGGGGCTTTTCTGCAGTGTTGCTCTGACAGGGGAGACGTCAACCATCTGTGGAGGAGGTGCAACCCAAGCTGCAGCAAGAGGGCGCAGTGGAGGTGAGGAAGACACGTGTGTGCAGGCCTTGAGGGAAATCATCCAACGCTGGACTGAGAGGGACGGGGTATCAATTTTAGATGAAATGATGTCTGTCGTTTTCTTTTCTTTTCCGGGATGGATAGTCACGTCTTCCGTCTCCACCTACCCACATCTCGGCTGTTAATGGCTTAAATATTTGAGAGGAGCCCTGGGTGGTGCTGGTGGTGATGTAGTGGGGTGGCAGGGGTGATGAAGGAACAGAGGAAAGCTTTTAAGGTAGATGGAAATGGACAGACCAGGAGGGGAGGACAGGAGAGCATGGGGGAAGAGGGTCTAACAGGGAGGTGGAAGTGGAAAGGGGTTGAGAGCCACATGCATGCACTTGTGCCTGCACACGTGTGTGTTCGTGTTTGCATGTGTGTGTGTGTGTGTGTGTGTGTGTGTGTGTGTGTGTTCACGTGCCAGCGAGCAAGACGCCTCCCTGTCAGCCGAGCAACGGCGCCATCGCTCTCCTTCTTCACATGCAATGGCTGGATTCCCAACACCAACAGGGCGCAGACATCCACCCAGTGCTGATGCAGATCCTTGTCAAAGCCTCCGCCTGCTGGACGTCACCACGACCTCACTAGGCGTGGTGACGTCATACCTGGTGTCACTCGAACCCTCCTTTCCCTCCAAAACTCGAAGTCTAGGTCAGGGGTGTCCGACTCCAGGCCTCGAGGGCCGCAAGTGTCTGCAGGTATTTGCTGCAACCGTGCACTACACCACCTGATTTCACTAATTAGCTCACCTCCTGGATCAGGGAGGGAAAGGGACTAGTTTAATCAGGTGGTGTAGTGCATGGTTGCAGCAAATACCTGCAGACACCGCGGCCCTCGAGGTCTGGAGTTGGACACCCCTGGACTCCAGGTTCTCTACACTTTGTCGCTTAACATCAGTGTTTGAACTGGCAGCATGTTTGCTGTGACTGGGCGTGAGGACCACAACACACTCATCATCACAATCCTCACACTGTTTCTGAGCGACAAGGCAAGCCAAGTCTTGTACCGACTGGGTCAGATGCTGACGCGACCTTGCAGAGTCCCGCACAAACACACAGGTCAGAGTTAAGCCACTTCAACTCGTGTGCACCCAGCACGTGTGGAGGCGTGTCAGGAAGTGCGTGAGAACTGAGAACCTTTTGCTGCAGAGTCTGCTGTCTGTACAAGTACTCTGTACACACCTGTACAAGTGCTCTGTACACACCTGTACAAGTACTCTGTACACACCTGTACAAGTGCTCTGTACACACCTGTACAAGTGCTCTGTACACACCTGTACAAGTGCTCTGTACACACCTGTACAAGTACTCTGTACACACCAGCAAGTGAAACCGCCGTGTCTTTTCAAAGCCAGATAGTGTGAAGCAGAGAGAGCCGTGCTGTGGCGACCTCCTCAAAAGGGGATTCGGTCGTTGCAGAAGGTGGGGCGACTTGAAAGTCAGCTGGCTTGTGTGTTTCCGGTCGGCATGCGGCGCCATTTTGTCCCGTTAGCAAAACGTAAAGAGCAACATCGGAGTTTCTTGAACTGTGCTCAGCTAATTAAAATGATACACAATCAATACTGGGGTTCAAACTCCATTTTCCTCCTCTGCAGCGGAAGTGCATTTCCTCACCTTCATCATAATCACGGGCTTTCCGTCAGACAGGAGGTTCTGAGTACCTGTCTACATATACACAGGCACCTCCTCCATCTGAGCCTTACTGACTCATCCGTCACTAGATAATGACTCCCCGCTGGCTGCTTCAGCTCTCGCCCGTGGAGACCACGGCCCTTTCTCTGTACTGACTACTCTCTGATACTCCTTTACTATATTTACAATATAAAATAAATACTATCTATTTAATATACTAGTCTATATACTGACTACTCTCTGACATTCCTTTACTATATTTATAATATAAAATAAATACTATCTATTTAATATACTAGTCTATATACCGACTACTCTCTGATACTCCTTTACTAAATTTATAATATAAAATAAATACTATCTATTTAATATACTAGTCTATATACTGACTACTCTCTGATACTCCTTTACTATATTTACAATATAAAATAAATACTATTTATTTAATATACTAGTCTATATACTGACTACTCTCTGATACTCCTTTACTATATTTACAATATAAAATAAATACTATCTATTTAATATACTAGTCTATATACTGACTACTCTCTGATACTCCTTTACTAAATTTATAATATAAAATAAATACTATTTATTTACTATACTAGTCTATATACTGACTACTCTCTGATACTCCTTTACTATATTTATAATATAAAATAAATACTATCTATTTAATATACTAGTCTATATACTGACTACTCTCTGATACTCCTTTACTATATTTATAATATAAAATAAATACTATCTATTTAATATACTAGTCTATATACTGACTACTCTCTGATATTCCTTTAATATATTTATAATATTAAATAAATACTATTTATTTAATATACTAGACTATATGCTGACCACTCTCTACTATTTCTTTAATATATTTATAATATTAAATAAATACTATTTATTTAATATACTAGACTATATGCTGACCACTCTCTACTATTTCTTTAATGTATTTATAATATAGAACAAATACTATTTATTTAATATAAAATTCTATATGCTGACCACTCTCTACTATTCCTTTAATATATTTGTAATATTAAATAAATAATATTTGATATAATATTCTATATGCTGACTACTGTTGATACAAAAAACACCGGCCACATGTGCCAAGCCACAGCCAGTGGTATTCAGCTTAAATTAATTTAAGTTGTTGTCACGTTGCTGTAGGAACCAATAAGTCTATCATGAAACTGATGCAAACCTGTGAATTTACATTATCTCCTGTGTTTCTACTCACATTACATTACCTCCTATGTTTCTACTCACTTTACATTATCTCCTATGTTTCTACTCACTTTACATTACCTCCTATGTTGCTACTCAGATTACATTACCTCCTATGTTGCTACTCACTTTACATTACCTCCTATGTTGCTACTCACATTACATTACCTCCTATGTTGCTACTCACATTACATTACCTCCTATGTTGCTACTCACATTACATTACCTCCTATGTTGCTACTCACTTTACATTACCTCCTATGTTGCTACTCACTTTACATTACCTCCTATGTTGCTACTCACATTACATTACCGCCTATGTTGCTACTCACTTTACATTACCTCCTATGTTGCTACTCACATTACATTACCTCCTATGTTTCTACTCACTTTACATTATCTCCTATGTTTCTACTCACTTTACATTACCTCCTATGTTGCTACTCACATTACATTACCTCCTATGTTGCTACTCACTTTACATTACCTCCTATGTTGCTACTCACATTACATTACCTCCTATGTTGCTACTCACATTACATTACCTCCTATGTTGCTACTCACTTTACATTACCTCCTATGTTGCTACTCACTTTACATTATCCTATGTTTCTACTCAATTTACATTACCTCCTATGTTGCTACACACATTACATTACCTCCTATGTTGCTTCTCACTTTACATTACCTCCTATGTTGCTACTCACTTTACATCACCTCCTGTGTTGCTACTCACTTTACATTACCTCCTATGTTGCTACTCACTTTACATTACCTCCTATGTTGCTTCTCACTTTACATTACCTCCTATGTTGCTACTCACTTTACATTACCTCCTATGTTGCTACTCACATTACATTACCTCCTATGTTGCTACTCACTTTACATTACGTCCTATGTTGCTACTCACTTTACATTACCTCCTATGTTGCTACTCACTTTACATTACCTCCTATGTTGCTACTCACATTACATTACCTCCTATGTTGCTACTCACTTTACATTACGTCCTATGTTGCTACTCACATCACATTACCTCCTATGTTGCTACTCACTTTACATTACCTCCTATGTTGCTACTCACTTTACATTACCTCCTATGTTGCTTCTCACTTTACATTACCTCCTATGTTGCTACTCACTTTACATTACCTCCTATGTTGCTACTCACATTACATTACCTCCTATGTTGCTACACATGTTACATTACCTCCTATGTTGCTACTCACATTACATTACCTCCTATGTTGCTACACATGTTACATTACCTCCTATGTTGCTTCTCACTATACATTACCTCCTATGTTGCTTCTCACATTACATTACCTCCTATGTTGCTACTCACTTTACATTACCTCCTATGTTGCTACTCACATTACATTACCTCCTATGTTGCTACTCACTTTACATCACCTCCTGTGTTGCTACACACATTACATTACCTCCTATGTTGCTACTCACTTTACATTACCTCCTGTGTTGCTACTCAATTTACATTACCTCCTATGTTGCTTCTCACTTTACATTACCTCCTGTGTTGCTACTCACTTTACATTACGTCCTATGTTGCTACTCACATTACATTACCTCCTATGTTGCTACTCACATTACATTACCTCCTATGTTGCTACTCACTTTACATTACCTCCTATGTTGCTACTCACTTGACATTACCTCCTATGTTGCTACACATGTTACATTACCTCCTATGATGCTTCTCACTTTACATTACCTCCTATGTTGCTACACATGTTACATTACCTCCTATGTTGCTTCTCACTTTACATTACCTCCTATGTTGCTACTCACATTACATTACCTCCTATGTTGCTACTCACTTTACATTACGTCCTATGTTGCTACTCACATTACATTACCTCCTATGTTGCTACTCACTTTACATTACCTCCTATGTTGCTACTCACTTTACATTACCTCCTATGTTGCTTCTCACTTTACATTACCTCCTATGTTGCTACTCACTTTACATTACCTCCTATGTTGCTACTCACATTACATTACCTCCTATGTTGCTACTCACTTTACATTACGTCCTATGTTGCTACTCACTTTACATTACCTCCTATGTTGCTACTCACATTACATTACCTCCTATGTTGCTACTCACATTACATTACCTCCTATGTTGCTACTCACTTTACATTACCTCCTATGTTGCTACTCACTTTACATTACCTCCTATGTTGCTACTCACTTGACATTACCTCCTATGTTGCTACACATGTTACATTACCTCCTATGATGCTTCTCACTTTACATTACCTCCTATGTTGCTACACATGTTACATTACCTCCTATGTTGCTTCTCACTTTACATTACCTCCTATGTTGCTACTCACATTACATTACCTCCTATGTTGCTACTCACTTTACATTACGTCCTATGTTGCTACTCACATTACATTACCTCCTATGTTGCTACTCACTTTACATTACCTCCTATGTTGCTACTCACTTTACATTACCTCCTATGTTGCTTCTCACTTTACATTACCTCCTATGTTGCTACTCACTTTACATTACCTCCTATGTTGCTACTCACATTACATTACCTCCTATGTTGCTACTCACTTTACATTACGTCCTATGTTGCTACTCACATTACATTACCTCCTATGTTGCTACTCACTTTACATTACCTCCTATGTTGCTACTCACTTTACATTACCTCCTATGTTGCTTCTCACTTTACATTACCTCCTATGTTGCTACTCACTTTACATTACCTCCTATGTTGCTACTCACATTACATTACCTCCTATGTTGCTACACATGTTACATTACCTCCTATGTTGCTACTCACATTACATTACCTCCTATGTTGCTACACATGTTACATTACCTCCTATGTTGCTTCTCACTATACATTACCTCCTATGTTGCTTCTCACTTTACATTACCTCCTATGTTGCTACTCACATTACATTACCTCCTATGTTGCTACTCACTTTACATCACCTCCTGTGTTGCTACACACATTACATTACCTCCTATGTTGCTACTCACTTTACATTACCTCCTGTGTTGCTACACACATTACATTACCTCCTATGTTGCTACTCACTTTACATTACCTCCTGTGTTGCTACTCACATTACATTACCTCCTATGTTGCTACTCACTTTACATTACCTCCTATGTTGCTACTCACTTTACATTACCTCCTATGTTGCTACTCACATTACATTACCTCCTATGTTGCTACTCACTTTACATCACCTCCTGTGTTGCTACTCACATTACATTACCTCCTATGTTGCTACTCACTTTACATTACCTCCTATGTTGCTACTCACTTTACATTACCTCCTATGTTGCTACTCACATTACATTACCTCCTATGTTGCTACTCACTTCACATTACCTCCTATGTTGCTACTCACATTACATTACCTCCTATGTTGCTACTCACATTACATTACCTCCTATGTTGCTACTTACATTACATTACCTCCTATGTTGCTACTCACGTTACATTACCTCCTATGTTGCTACTCACATTACATTACCTCCTATGTTGCTACTCACGTTACATTACCTCCTATGTTGCTACTCACATTACATTACCTCCTATGTTGCTACTCACGTTACATTGCCTCCTATGTTGCTACTCACATTACATTACCTTCTATGTTGCTACTCACTTTACATTACCGTCTATGTTGCTACTCACTTTACATTACCTCCTATGTTGCTACTCACTTTACATTACCTCCTATGTTGCTACTCACTTTACATTACCTCCTATGTTGCTACACACATTACATTACCTCCTATGTTGCTACTCACTTTACATTACATTACCTCCTATGTTGCTACTCACATTACATCACCTCCTATGTTGCTTCTCACATTACATTACCTCCTATGTTGCTACTCACATTACATTACCTCCTATGTTGCTACTCACATTACATTACCTCCCATGTTGCTACTCACTTTACATTACCTCCTATGTTGCTACTCACTTTACATTACCTCCTATGTTGCTTCTCACATTACATTACCTCCTATGTTGCTACTCACATTACATTACCTCCTATGTTGCTACTCACATTACATTACCTCCTATGTTGGTACTCACATTACATTACCTCCTATGTTGCTCCTCACTATGAGCAGACTTGCTCCTCTACATCCCAGAAGCCCTTCTGCACACCACTGGTCTGCCTGCCCGCCACTGCCAGATTAAAGCGGACTGAAATGTTGACTGTACAAGTGCCGACTGTGGGACTTGGTTTTGCTGCAGGAACATTTCTCTTCACCTTCATTACAATGCCTAGAAAGATGTCACCAGCACTCTCTGACCAGTACGTACCATATCTGTGTCTGATACCGGACCGAAGCTGGTGACGTAGATGTCCGTTTTGACCTCTGTCACTCTGTCTGTGAAAACAAGAAAACCCACGTCAGACGTAAACCGATAAAGCTTTTTTCCACGATTATCAGGAATCACCATTTAATGTGTATTTCTTACATGATTTTATCGTCTCTATTTAGTTTTGCCAGCGAGAGCCAGCTTCATATTCCACATTCCACTGCAAAGAACAACAGGGGGGGGGGGGCAGCCGGGGGTTCGAGGTCTTGGTCAACTTCACCTCTGGGGTCTTTTTTTTCAGGTGGGGGGGGACATCAATGCCACTCATTTACCCTGTTGTACCACATTCTCTCTACGGCTGCAACTCCTCCTCTACATTTCAGGCAACTGCCACACCTCCTAAATTATCTGAATGTTTAGTACATGAATACCCGTGGGACATGAATACCCGTGGGACATGAATACCCCTGGGACATGAATACCTGTGGGACATGAATACCCCTGGGAAATGAATACCAATGGGATATGAATACCCCTGGGACATGAATAGCTGTGGGACATGAATACTCGTGGGACATGAATACCCGTGGGACATGAATAGTCGTGGGACATGAATAGTTGTGGGACATGAATACCCGTGGGACATGAATAGTCGTGGGACATGAATACCGGTGGGACATGAATAGTCATGGGACATGAATACCCGTGGGACATGAATACTCGTGGGTCATTAATAGTCGTGGGACATGAATACCCGTGGGACATGAATACCCGTGGGACATGAACACTCGTGGGTCATGAATACCCATGGGTCATTAATAGTCGTGGGACATGAAAACCCGTGGGTGATGAATACCTGTGGGACATGAACACTCTTGGGTCATGAATACCCATGGGTCATTAATAGTCGTGGGTCATGAAAACCCGTGGGACATGAATACTCGTAGGTCATGAATACCCCTGGGACATGAATAGTCGTGGGACATGAATACTTGTGGATCATGAAAACCCGTGGGACATGAATACCCGTGGGACATGAATACACGTGGGACATGAATACCCGTGGGACATGAATACCTGTGGGTCATGAATACCCATGGGACATGAATAGTCGTGGGACATGAATACCCGTGGGACATGACTACACGTGGGACATGAATACCCGTGGGACATGAATACTCATGGGACATGAATACCCGTGGGTCATGAATACCCGTGGGACATGAATAGTCGTGTGACATGAATACCCGTGGGACATGAATACCCGTGGGTCATGAATACTCGTGGGTCATGAATACCCGTGGGACATGAATACCCGTGGGACATGAATACCCGTGGGTCATGAATACTCGTGGGTCATTAATAGTCGTGGGACATGAATACCCGTGGGACATGAATACCCGTGGGACATGAACACTCTTGGGTCATGAATACCCATCGGTCATTAATAGTCGTGGGTCATGAAAACCCGTGGGACATGAATACTCGTAGGTCATGAATACCCCTGGGACATGAATAGTCGTGGGACATGAATACTTGTGGATCATGAAAACCCGTGGGACATGAATACCCGTGGGACATGAATACACGTGGGACATGAATACCCGTGGGACATGAATACCTGTGGGTCATGAATACCCATGGGACATGAATAGTCGTGGGTCATGAATACCCATGGGACATGAATACCCGTGGGTCATGAATACCCGTGGGTCATGAATACTCGTGGGTCATGAATACCCGTGGGACATGAATACCCGTGGGACATGAATACTCGTGGGACATGAATCATTGTGGGACATGAACACTCTTGGGTCATGAATATCCATGGGTCATAATAGTCGTGGGACATGAATACCCGTGGGACATGAATACCCGTGGGTCATGAATACCCGTGGGACATGAACACTCGTGGGACATGAATACCCGTGGGTCATGAATACTCGTTGGTCATGAATACCCTAGGGACATGAATACTCGTGGGACATGAATACCCGTGGGACATGAATACCTAGGCCTAGGGACATGAATACTCGTGGGACATGAATACTTGTGGGATTTGTAAATAAAAAATGCAGTTGTGGTTCATCTTGTTGCCATGGGGACATGGGACGTTCTAGATTTTGGAGCCAATATAAGTTCAAATGTTGTACAGGACCATGTCATGTCCCCCCTCTGATTCTCTCTCTCTCTCTCTCTCTCTCTCTCTCTCTCTCTCTCTCTCTCTCTCTCTCTCTCTCTCTCATTTACTTAAAGATGTGCTGTATTTGCTCAGTGACTTAAATGTTTGTGATGCTGTTGTAATTATAATGTGGACTTTTTCAAAATATATTTTTAAAATGTTTTCAACCAGGTACCATCCTGAGACCCTTCCCCGTTTTCATGTGCTGTCTTCATACAAAACCAAAGGCTGCCTGGACTGCTGCCAGTTCCATCAAACCCACTTCACAGAGCCTCCTTGCAACGAAGGGGTATTGCTTCCCTGATCACACCTTCACGTTGACCGGGTAGGACCTCTCACCACATTAGCCAGAGGTAACGAGTACGTCCTCATGCTCGCCGTCCCATCTCCTTGTGATTTGGCCCGCCGACGCATCAACTCAGATGGAGGGACGGACGCACTTTACTGCTGATGTCATGCAGCAACTTTGGCAGCTTCTGGGTGTGAGAGATCTCCAGGCGAGACTTGATGGAACTTACATGAGAGTTGAGAACTTGTCCTGGCGGGAGCACGAGACCAAAGCTGGAATCTACGCTGCTACACCACCTACCCGGCCCTACGCCAGCAGAGGAGAGCACGTGTTGCAGGACATTGCTATAGAACAAAAGACCAGATTACATCCGACGTTATCTGTATGCGTCCCCTATGTCCTAACAGAGGAAGGCGACCTTTCAACTTCATACACTGTATTTCAAGAGACACTCAAATAAATGTTCAAGACCTACCAAATCAGATGGGAAACAGAGAATACTGGCATGGCGTTGTGAATGCATGCTCGACTGCGGTCAAAGGATGATGATGATGATGATGATGATGATGATGATGATAGGTGTGAAAGCTAACTTCCACATCAGCCACCACCCTCTGGCCTTGGGCTAGGTAGAACGGGCCAATTGAACAGCAGTCAGCATCCTGGAAAAAGTATGTGGCATCCAACTATGGGCAGCACGGTGTCCCACTGGTTAGCACTGTTGCCTCACAGCAAGAAGGTCCTGGATTCGAACCCCGGGTCGTCCCAGGTCTTTTCTGTGTGAAGTTTGCATGTTCTCCCCGTGTCTGCGTGGGTTTCCTCTGGGTGCTCCGGTTTCCTCCCACCATCAGTGAGACATGCATGTTAGGGTTAATACTCCTGCCTGTGCCCCTGAGCGAGACAATGGAAAGAAGAACTGGAGTTGGACCCCGGGCGCTGCAGCTGCCCACTGCTTCTTTACAATAGGATGGGCTCTTCCAATACTCTGGTTGGCCTTTTGAGTTGGCTGGATGAAGATGTAGTGCCAAGGCGTCTGGGTAGTGTAGCGGTCTATTCCGTTGCTTATCAACACGGGAATCACCGGATCGAATCCCATGTTACCTCCGGCTTGGTTGGGCTTCCCTACAGACACAATTGGCTGTGTCTGTGGGTGGGAAGCCGGATGTGGGTATGTGTCCTGATCGCTGCACTAGTGCCCCCTCTGATTGGTCGGGGCACCTATTTGGGGGGGGGACTGGGGGAATAGTGTGATCCTCCAACATGCTACATCCCCCTGGTGAAACTCCTCACTGTCAGGTGAAAAGAAGCAGCTGGTGACTCCACATGTGTCGGAGGAGAAATGTAGTAGTCTGCAGAGATGGTACAGGTCACGGGCTTCCTGCACAAATACAACGATATCTTACAGGTCATGGGACTCCTGCACAGCTGCAGGGAGATGGTACAGGTCCCGGGGCTACTGCACAGCTAGAGGGAGATGGTACAGGTCACGGGGCTACTGCACAGCTGCAGGGAGATCTAGGGGAAATGGTGTGGGCCTTGTGCAGCTGGCAGGTGAAAATGGTAGGAGGTTGGTGACCATCCGAGGATGCACAAGACTAGTCTATGCTGTACAAAACACTGCCAGCATCTCCGAAGAAATGTAAACACAAAATCCTCATCCAAAGAAGTTGAATCAAGTGCAACTGGACTTGGTATGTATCCGTGAAGACGTTTCACCTCTCATCCAAGAGGCTTCCTCAGTTCGTGCCTTTCTGACTAGACCAAGCTAGTCTGACTGGCTGCTGATGAGACTCAGTATTTATCCTCTAGGAGTCGTTTGTCAGAGCTATAGATATGCGTGGCTCTTTGTGATCCGATGTTTATCAACGCCCGTCGCTAACAGAGCCATAGATATGAGTGGCTCTTTTGTGTTCCGATGTCCAGCCGATTTGCATTTGTTTAGCAGCGACGATGGTTGGGGGTGTTAGTTTCGACTTTGTTGTTCAGTGGTCATGAGAGTGGGTGGAGCCGTTAGTGAGCGACTGTTGTTCTTGGAGGCTAGGCTTCTTGAGTCTCCTGGGTAGAGATGAAAGGACGGCATTGTAAGTGGGAGACAGGTGGTGTCGCAGACCTCCTCCTCTGTTGAGGGATGGTTTTTCCAGTTTCACATAGATGGCTTCCTTCACCCCTCTTTCAAACCATCCATCTTCTCTGTCCAAAATGTGTACGTTGCTGTCCTGGAAGGAGTGTGTCTTCTCCTTTAGGTGTAGATAGACTGCAGAGTCTTGTCCTGGGGAGTTGGGCCTCCTGTGTTGGGCCATCCGTTTGTTTAGTGGTTGTTTGGTTTCTGCTATGTATAGGTCAGTGCAATCCTCATTGCATTGTACGGCATATACCAGATGGCTTTTTTGGGTGTGTGGTACACGGTCTTTGGGATGAACCAGTCTTTGTCGGAGTGTGTTGCTGGGTTTGAAGTATACCGGGATGCGGTGTTTGTTGAAAATTCTCCTGAGTTTCTCGGAGACCCCAGAAACATACGGGATGACTGTGCTATTCCTTCTGTTCCTTTTCTCCTCCTCGCTCACCTGGTTGGTCTTTCTGGAACGTGTTGCAGTTTTCACAAAGGTCCAACTGGGGTAGCCGCAGGTTTTTAAAGCTCCCCTCCGGTGTTTGTGTTCTTCTCGTTGGGCCTGAGTGCTGCTGGGCACATTGTCAGCTCTGTGTTGCAGAGTTCTGATGACGCTCAGTTTGTGTTCCAGAGGGTGGTGTGAGTCGAAAAGTAGATATTGGTCTGTGTGTGTAGGTTTCCTGTAAACCCCAATGTGGAGGCTCCTGTCCTCCCCAATGTGGACGCCGCAGTCCAAGAAAGGCAAACTGTTGTTCTTTGCGTCTTCCCTTGTGAACTTAATGTTCTTGTCCACTGAGTTGATGTGTTTGGTAAACGCTTGCACCTCTTGTGTTTGGATTTTGACCCATGTGTCGTCCACATATCTGAACCAGTGGCTCCGAGGTGTTCCTCTGAAGGAGTTCAGGGCCCTGTGGTCTACCTCTTCCATATATAAGTTGGCCACAGTGGGAGATACTGGTGAGCCCATTGCACAGCCGTGTTTCTGTCTGTAAAACTGGCCCCTGAATTGGAAATATGTAGTGTTCAGGCAAAGGTCCAGTAGTTGGCAAATCTGGTCTGGGCTGAGGTTGGTCCTATTGTGGAGGGTGTCGTCCTGTAGCAAACGTTGCCTCACAGTTTTCAAAGCCTCCATGGTTGGTATGCAGGCGAATAACGAGGTCACGTCGTAGGATACCATGGTTTCATCTGGTTCCAGTTTCATGCCTTGGACCTTGTCCATCAAGCGACGGGCGTTGGTAAACATCTTATCAAAAAGAGCCATGGACATCTATAGCTCTGACAACGACTCCTAGAGGATAAATTCTGAGTGTCATCACAAGCCAGTCAGACTAGCTTGGTCTGGTCAGAAAGGCACGAACTGAGGAAGCCTCTTGGATGAGAGGCGAAACATCTTCATGGATATATACCAAGTCCAGTTGCACTTGATTCAACTCCTTTGGATAACCATGACCTGGATGAATGAGAACATTCAGAGAGACAAAATCCTCATGTTTTCTACAATGAAGGAACCTAATCCACTTCAGTAACCCATTGGGACTATGTACACCACATGTTAGTATGAAGCGTCCTTCTGAGCCCTGTTTGGGAGGCAGTACCTCCAAGGCTCAAACTGTGTCAGCCAATGGCAATCTTTTATGTCAACTCTGACCCAATAAAATTTATTAAGCCAGTTGATCTATCACCAAAAATGGATGGATAGTCTAGATCACCTTCCTCCATATGCAACAGTGATTTGCAGCCATAAGGAAACAAACAGCAACAGAGTGTAAATATACAGATGCTCCGTGATGAAAGCAAAGGACCACATGTATTGTGTAAAAATGTGTCACTAAAAAAAGTATTGATAAAAACACTTTAGATTCAACACCGCCCCAAACAGCTACTGTACCCAATCAGCTACTGTACCCCAAACAGCTACTGTACCCCAAACAGCTACTGTACCCCAAAAAGCTATTGTACCCAAACAGCTACTGTACCCCAAACAGCTACTGTACCCCAACAGCTACTGTACCCCAAACAGCTGCTATACCCCAACAGCTACTATACCCCAAAAGCTACTCTACCCCCAAAAGCTATTGTACCCAAACAGCTACTTTACCCAAACAGCTACTTTACCCCAACAGCTACTGTACCCCAACAGCTACTATACCCCAAACAGCTACTGTAACCCAACAGCTACTGTACACAAACAGCTACTGTACCCCAACAGCTACTGTACCCCAAACAGCTATTGTACCCAAACAGCTACTGTACCCCAAACAGCTATTGTACCCAAACAGCTACTGTACCCCAAACAGGTATTGTACCCAAACAGCTACTGCACCCAAACAGCTACTGTACCCCAACATCTACTGTACCCCAAACAGCTACTGTACCCCAAACAGCTATTCTACCCCAAACAGCTACTGTACCCCTAACAGCCACTGTACCCCAACAGCTACTGTACCCCAAACAGCTACTGTACCCAACCAGCTACTGCACCCAAACAGCTACTGTACCCCAAACAGCTACTGTACCCCAAACAGCTATTGTACCCAAACAGCTACTGTACCCCAAACAGCTATTGTACCCAAGCAGCTACTGTACCCCAACAGCTACTGTACCCCTAACAGCCACTGTACCCCAACAGCTACTGTACCCCAAAAGCCAACTGTACCCAACCAGCTACTGCACCCCAACAGCTACTGTTCCCCAAACAGCTATTATACCCAAACAGCTACTGTACCCCAACAGCTACTGTACCCCAGCTATTGTACCCAAACAGCTACTGTACCCCAACAGCTAGCTACTGTACCCCAACAGCTACTGAACCCAAACAGCTACTGTACCCCAAGCAGCTACTGTACCCCAACAGCTACTGTACCCCTAACAGCCACTGTACCCCAACAGCTACTGTACCCCAAAAGCCAACTGTACCCAACCAGCTACTGCACCCCAACAGCTACTGTTCCCCAAACAGCTATTGTACCCAAGCAGCTACTGTACCCCAACAGCTACTGTACCCCAAAAGCCAACTGTACCCAACCAGCTACTGCACCCCAACAGCTACTGTTCCCCAAACAGCTATTATACCCAAACAGCTACTGTACCCCAACAGCTACTGTACCCCAGCTATTGTACCCAAACAGCTACTGTACCCCAACAGCTAGCTACTGTACCCCAACAGCTACTGAACCCAAACAGCTACTGTACCCCAAACAGCTACTGTACCCCAACAGCTACTGTACCCCAAACAAAGTTGTTTTTTTGTTTTGACTTTTAGTAGAATATAATTACTTTTAATGATGAAAAAAATGTCATAAATTATCTTATGCAACAACTGTACAGCTATGCATTCATATGTTAATAGAAAGCACATCAGTGTGTACAGAGTCTGGCTCTGAGGCGTCTCACCTCCTAGACCAGGTCTCAGTCTGTTGTCATAGCCATCAAGGAGGCTGTCCAGGATCTTGGTGAAGGTTTTAATGTTGCTACTTTTGTCGGTAGCATTGGATTCTGCTTTTGACCTAAATAGTAAAAAGAAAAATGTATATACACACACACACACACACACACACACACACACACACACACGAGTGTGACGGAACTAAAAAAGAAACAGGAAGAACGAAGGAGATGGGATTTCATGCAAGGTACCAAAATATACTCTTTCTCAAACTGCTTAGGGGAAACTCATGTGCTCCCCCTCTCCTTTTTTATGGGGGGGGGGTAACTGTTTTAATTACTTATGTTTTACTTAGACTTAAACTGTCCCTCTGTTTAGTGTCCATTACAAGTGTCATATCCACTTTGTCACGACCTGGACAAAATGCTACATGCTCATCTCCTCCTGCATGGACGACTGTAACTCCCTGTACTCAGATTCCATCACTTCTCTTGCGCCTCCTTCAGCCGGTACCTGGACGAGGGTACCCCCCCCCCCGTGCTGACCTCTCTACGCAGCCCCCACTTCCTGCCACCACCGGCAGCTGGATGGCTCTGCAGGGAAGAGCGCTGGCTGCAGTCGGTGAGAGGCGGTGGCCTGGACTCCTAATGCTCTAGAGATGTACGTCCCGTTAGAGAAACGTGTGTTCTAAATGAAACTGTAAATTATTGATTTCCAACAAGCGCTGCTTGGGCTGGCCCTGCCTTCACCTTTGACCTCTTTTGGCCCCTTTCAACCCCAAGGTCACTCAGATTGCCCAGCCAAACACTGTTCCATGGTGCTGGGTAAACATGACGTTGCAGTGACTGTGAGACAGTCTGCCTGCCTGCCTGCCTGCCAGCCTGCCTGCCTGCCTGTCTGCTTGTCTGTTTGTCCGTCTGTCTGCCTGCCTGTCTGCCTGCCTGCCTGTCTGTCTGTCTGTCTGTCTGTCTGTCTGCCTGCCTGCCTGCCTGTCTGTCTGTCTGTCTGCCTGCCTGTCTGCCTGCCTGCCTGCCTGCCCGTTTGCCTGCCTGTCTGCCTGCCTGTCTGTCTGCCTGTCCGTCTGTCTGTCTGTCTGTCTGTCTGCCTGTCCGTCTGTCTGCCTGCCTGCCTGTCTGTCTGCCTGCCTGCCTGCCTGTCTGTCTGTCCGTCTGTCTGCCTGTCTGTCTGTCCGCCTGCCTGCCTGTCTGCCTGCCTGTCTCCAACCTTCAAAACCCTGCTTGAAAGCCCATGTGTATTTTCTTGCATGTAATTCTACGTGAGCTGCTCTTTGTTTATCAGCAGCAGTCTTGTCTTCGGTGCCTTCTCGCACCTTTCTAATGTCTAATTTATGTTTAATTTGACTAATCTAAGACACATTTATGTCTATTTTATGGATATTGTGTATGCTTATGCTTGCAGCAACTTGGTCCAGGTTGGGCGGATGTGCTCTATAAATAAAGTGGACTCGATTAAAGGAAAGCATTGGCAGAACATAAAACACAACCACTTTATGATCATTTGGTTTGAAATGCATAACGGTAAGTGTCCCGTTATTGTTGTGGCCCACTTATCTTAGCCTACTCCCACTGTTACCACCCCGGGTCACTCCGCCAGTATCTCCAGAGGTGACGTGGTGTTGGGACAGACGTCATCTTACCGCGCCAGTCTCCACAGACGCGCCAAAACCGAGATCTTACCGCGCCAGTCTCCACAGACGCGCCAGAACCAGGATCTTCCCACGCCAGTCTCCACAGACGCGCCAGAACCGAGATCTTACCGCGCCAGTCTCCACAGACGCGCCAAAACCGAGATCTTACCGCGCCAGTCTCCACAGACGCGCCAGAACCGAGATCTTACCGCGCCAGTCTCCACAGACGCGCCAGATCCAGGATCTTACCGCGCCAGTCTCCACAGACGCGCCAGATCCAGGATCTTCCCACGCCAGTCTCCACAGACGCGCCAAAACCGAGATCTTCCCACGCCAGTCTCCACAGACGCGCCAGATCCAGGATCTTACGGCGCCAGTCTCCACAGACGCGCCAGAACCGAGATCTTACCGCGCCAGTCTCCACAGACGCGCCAAAACCGAGATCTTACCGCGCCAGTCTCCACAGACGCGCCAGATCCAGGATCTTCCCACGCCAGTCTCCACAGACGCGCCAAAACCGAGATCTTACCGCGCCAGTCTCCACAGACACGCCAGAACCGAGATCGTACCGCGCCAGTCTCCACAGACGCGCCAGAACCAGGATCTTACCGCGCCAGTCTCCACAGACGCGCCAGATCCAGGATCTTACCGCGCCAGTCTCCACAGACGCGCCAGAACCGAGATCTTACCGCGCCAGTCTCCACAGACGCGCCAGAACCGAGATCTTACCGCGCCAGTATCCACAGACGCGCCAGATCCAGGATCTTACCGCGCCAGTCTCCACAGACGCGCCAGATCCAGGATCTTCCCACGCCAGTCTCCACAGACGCGCCAAAACCGAGATCTTACCGCGCCAGTCTCCACAGACGCGCCAGATCCAGGATCTTACGGCGCCAGTCTCCACAGACGCGCCAGAACCGAGATCTTACCGCGCCAGTCTCCACAGACGCGCCAAAACCGAGATCTTACCGCGCCAGTCTCCACAGACGCGCCAGATCCAGGATCTTCCCACGCCAGTCTCCACAGACGCGCCAGAACCGAGATCTTACCGCGCCAGTCTCCACAGACGCGCCAGAACCGAGATCTTACCGCGCCAGTCTCCACAGACGCGCCAGATCCAGGATCTTACCGCGCCAGTCTCCACAGACGCGCCAGATCCAGGATCTTCCCACGCCAGTCTCCACAGACGCGCCAAAACCGAGATCTTACCGCGCCAGTCTCCACAGACGCGCCAGAACCGAGATCTTACCGCGCCAGTCTCCACAGACGCGCCAGAACCGAGATCTTACCGCGCCAGTCTCCACAGACGCGCCAGATCCAGGATCTTACCGCGCCAGTCTCCACAGACGCGCCAGAACCGAGATCGTACCGCGCCAGTCTCCACAGACGCGCCAGAACCAGGATCTTACCGCGCCAGTCTCCACAGACGCGCCAGATCCAGGATCTTCCCACGCCAGTCTCCACAGACGCGCCAAAACCGAGATCTTACCGCGCCAGTCTCCACAGACGCGCCAGAACCGAGATCTTACCGCGCCAGTCTCCACAGACGCGTCAGAACCGAGATCTTACCGCGCCAGTCTCCACAGACGCGCCAGAACCGAGCAGCAACGTTGCTGGCGAGGCTTTTGGTTTGCCAGAGCTGCCTGACAGCTGGCCTCGTGCTAAGCGGGTTCAGGATTACGTGATGTGCACGTGCAGCAGATATCTGCCGCCATGATGGACGCTTCGCTTTCACACGCTATTGGATCTGACGCCCCGCTGCTAAACCAATTAACAACAAGCAGCCAATTAACCACAAGCAGCCAATTAATTAACAACAAGCACCTAATTAACGACAAACAGCCAATTAATTAACAAAAGCAGCCAATTACTTAACAAGTAGATAATTAACAACAATCAACCAATTAACAACAGTCAATTAACAAACAGTCAATTAATTAACAAGCAGCCAATTAACAAGCAGCCAATTCATTAATAACAAGCAGCTTATTAACAACAAGCAGTAAATTAACGGCAAGCAGCCAATTAACGGCAAGCAGCCAATTAATTAACAACAAGCAGTCCATTAAGCGTCAGATCCTCTCAGGTCCGGGTCCGGGTCCGCTGGCAGAGTGAGTGTTGGTTCTATTTAGTTTGCGTCTGTTCCGTAACAGAAACAACCCAGACAACAAGTTCACGAGCCCGTGGTTCTCCCTGACAGCGCACGCCCAGAGAGGCGCGCCGTGGAGGCACACTCACCGTGCATGACGCAGGACGCTCGCGGACAGGAACGCCACGAAGAGCCGCGAGCCCCATTGTCCTCCCATCGTCCAAACCTGCAGGACGGTTCCGGCACCGGCAAGACCTGAAGACCAAACACAGCTGCGCTCAGTCGGGTCGGGTCAGCACACACACACACACACACACACACACACCTGGGGAATCCCTCTTATGGGACGAAGTTAATGAAGAAAGTGACGCCGCTGACAGACTGCAGTGAAACCGGGTGGACCCGGACAGGCGGGCTGATGGGCTGGCGGGCGGTTAGTGGATGAGGAACCCGGCTCACGGGTTATAAGCGGGTCTTTGCAGGCTGCGCAAGATGCGCCAGAAAGTTGCAAAGCGCATCAAAGACACAGCTGGTACTGACCGGACGCTCCAGCGGTCTGTCGCCCGGGTGTCCTCTGCAGAGTGGTGGACACGCACACACACACACACGCACACACACACGCACACACACGCACACACACACGAAGCGAATTACAGGCAGTTGCTGAACAAACAGGCGTGTTGGCGGTGCCTGTTTCTGACATTAAACTTCTCCAGAATGAGACACCAAGCGAGCTAAACCTGTCCCTGGTTTGGTCCAGAATGAGACACCAAGCGAGCTAAGCCTGTCCCTGGTTTGGTCCAGAATGAGACACCAAGCGAGCTAAACCTGTCCCTGGATTGGTCCAGAATGAGACACCAAGCGAGCTAAGCCTGTCCCTGGTTTGGTCCAGAATGAGACACCAAGCGAGCTAAACCTGTCTCTGGTTTGGTCCAGAATGAGACACCAAGCGAGCTAAGCCTGTCTCTGGGTTTGTCCACATCTCCAACAGGGAGTCTTCCAAGTGGAGACGCTCGTGCAATCCAGCTGCGGACGTGTGATCCAGCTGCGGAGGAATCCGGGCAGAGGCGGCAGCAGCTGCCGGCTCCTACGCGGAGTCCGCGGCACACCAAACCAAAGCCGATAAGCCAGAATCCGGATGCTGCTGTGAGCCGGCTCTCCTCTGCCACCTGTGCCACACACGAGCGCAGAGCCACGGGTGGTACAGATGTAGGACGCTACAGATCCACATGCAGGACGCTACAGGGCGGTCTGGCGGGGGTGGTTTTCTACCGAAGTGTAGGCGTGGCGTGCACATTCACATGTGAACCAGTTCAGCAGAGCATCCTCAGGGGGACGCAGTTCACCGTAGCTTATCTGCTGAACTGATGCCCAGATGCCAGCCAGCACGTGGGCTCCTCTGGAGGAGGACGGGGGGGGGCGTGGGGGCGAGTTCTGCCTCTCTTCATTACTGGCTTCACACACACACACACACACACACACACATATATACACACACACACACACACACACATGTATATATATAGACACAAACACACACATATATACACACACACACATATATATATACACACACACACACACACACACACATATATATATACAGACACACACACATATATATACAGACACACACACATACACACACATATATACACACACATATATACATACACACACACACACACATATATATACACACGCGCGCGCGCGAGCACACACACATATATTTGCCCGTGACGTCACGTCCCACTCGCGGGGAATATGAACGCCATGACGGACGGCAGAAGACTTGGACGAACAACTGTAAGCTAGCCCTTCTCAAGACTGGCTAGCGTTGAGTTATGACTTGAGTTATGGGTGACCAAACCTCCACCTTTCCCCGGACGTGTCCTCTTTTCGACCTGTCCGGGGCGGGGGGACGGGGGGGGGTAAACTTTAATGTTGGTGAAAATTCCTCCCAAAAGCAAATGAAGACGTCTGATCCCTTTTAAAGAAGAACCAAAGTGTCAGTAACTGTTTACACATGATTAACTGAGAATGTTCAGTAATTAATCCAAATATTAATCTTTGAAATTAGTGTGAGAATTATTTACTATTTAATGCCAACCCTTCCTTTTCCATTAGTGGCTCAAGAGCAGAGTTATTACAGTATATGTGACATTAATGTGCCGCTACTTGTATTGTAGTAAGACATGAGTATTATTTATAAGCCAAACTAGTCACAGCTTGTCCAACTGATTTATCTGTTTGACTATCAGGCGTCATTTTATTCTGAAAATCCCGTCAGCAGCAGCCTGAGCAGCACAGAGACACACAGACAGGTGAGCTGCAGCCTCTCAGGTGAGCTCTGACGTCATAGTGGAAGATCTGAGATCTTAGTTCAGCAGTTGAGTGAAAGAAAAATAATACAAAGTTTCTGAGATAGCGTGAGCATCACTGTGGGTCTGTGTCATGAAATACACAAACTGAAAGCCAGAATCTCAGGTGAGGTTAGAAAAGCTCACAGCAGCTGTGACAGAGCAGCACATCACCTACAGGTTTCTATACATTGATGTTATTATAACATTTCATGTGACAGAAGTTATGTTATTTTTAAATAGTAAGTGTGGTCTCAGATTTAAGTATTCTATCAAAATGAAATGTAAAAATCAGAGAAACAGCCATGATAATAATTTAATATGCAGGTCAGCACATGCATATTCAGTAGAGTGGGCATGATGCAGTGAGGCTCTTTATGTGCCTGGGAGAGAAAAGAGAGACAGACAGCAGTTAAGTTAAAACCAAACCTATACCCACAGGACCATTAAGCATGTACTTAAATAATATAAACATTAATTTTCTTATCCATACAGAGGAGGCCTACTTTAAATATATTCAAATTATAAGGTATCTTCGAGTAAACTCCGAGTATCGTTGAAGTATCTCGAGGCTGGAGGCAGAGTGTCCTCTTTTTTGGACAGAGTGGACAAGAGAAAATGATTGTAATTTAACAAAAACAGCTAAAAATATACAAATTGTGTATTTATTATGTAATTGTATTTTGCTTCATGCTAACCAGTACACTTGAATCAGTGGCTTCAGACACTGAAAACATTACTGACAGTTTTGTTATGCCTCCTTGTCCCCTTTGAATGTTGTGGACTCAAACTTAACACTTGCTATGGGATGAGCCAAATGCTAGCTAGCTGGCGAGACTGTGTAGCCTGCTATGACATGGCGAGGAAAGTATGGGCTGCCCTTGGTTACAGTCGATTTGAGGTTTGATGGCATCCTGGGGGAAACAGGTTAAAAACATACACAGCTGGCTAGCTAGCTAGCTATGTCTTACCTTTGCCATTATGAGGTACATCCCCCTGCTGTGGGCGTAGCACCGCGGTTCTGTAACCCCACCAGCTACAAAGAACTGGTCAGCATCCAGACTTTTGTGTGCTTTTAGGCCAGCACCTGTGTGTGTGTGTGGACACTCCGTTGGTAACATAGTGGTACAGATCGTGTGGACTGAACTCGGGCAGACTGGACGGTTTTGCTGGATCCATGAACACATCGGTAGGAAGAAGGTACGGGTCGCTAGCTAGCCCTGCTATCGCTAGCTAACCCTGCTATCGCTAGCTAACCCTGCTATCGCTAGCTTCTCCACATATCGCTCTTTGTGCCGTCCTACAAGGTGACTCACTTCACAGCACAACTCCACAACATTATTCTGACTATCGGTAGCCATCACTTACATTTAAACTATAATAGCTACTCATCCGTCGCCATATTTTGTTTGTTTTTGTTGTTCGCTTTTGAATTTCCCGGTCTATCACTTCCTGCCGTCCGTCCGGTCTATCACTTCCTGCCGTCCGTCCGGTCTATCACTTCCTGCCGTCCGTCTGGTCTATCACTTCCTGCCGTCCGTCATGGCGCAGTCTCCCTCGTCACGTGATAATTGTGACGTGTCTGCAAAGGGTGAATATATATTTAGATTTGCATCACTTGAAACGGCACCAAGCAGTTAAGCAGCTGCAAGGCTGGCCTCCTCCTGCTGCAAGACAACCATCAGCCAAATGACCCGGCACCAGGGGAAGCCAGCACCTCCCCTCCACACATGTCCAATATACCCAGCACCTCCCCTCAACACATGTCCAATATACCCAGCACCTCTCCTCCACATGTCCAATATACCCAGCACCGCTCCTCCACATGTCCAATATACCCAGCACCTCTCCTCCACATGTCCAATATACCCAGCACCTCCCCTCCACACATGTCCAATATACCCAGCACCTCTCCTCCACACATGTCCAATATACCCAGCACCTCCCTTCGACACATGTCCAATATACCCAGCACCTCTCCTCCACACATGTCCAATATACCCAGCACCTCTCCCCCACACATGTCCAGTATATCCAGCACCTCCCCTCCACACATGTCCAATATACCCAGCACCTCTCCTCCACATGTCCAATATACCCAGCACCTCCCTTCGACACATGTCCAATATACCCAGCACCGCTCCTCCACATGTCCAATATACCCAGCACCTCCCTTCCACACATGTCCAATATACCCAGCACCTCTCCTCCACACATGTCCAATATACCCAGCACCTCCCTTCGACACATGTCCAATATACCCAGCACCTCTCCTCCACACATGTCCAATATACCCAGCACCTCTCCTCCACATGTCCAATATACCCAGCACCTCTCCTCCACACATGTCCAATATACCCAGCACCTCTCCTCCACACATGTCCAATATACCCAGCACCTCTCCCCCACACATGTCCAATATACCCAGCACCTCTCCTCCACACATGTCCAATATACCCAGCACCTCTCCTCCACACATGTCCAATATACCCAGCACCTCCCCTCCACACATGTCCAATATACCTAGCACCTCTCCTCCACATGTCCAATATACCCAGCACCTCTCCTCCACACATGTCCAATATACCCAGCACCTCTCCTCCACATGTCCAATATACCCAGCACCTCTCCTCCACATGTCCAATATACCCAGCACCTCTCCTCCACATGGCCAATATACCCAGCACCTCCCTTCGACACATGTCCAATATACCCAGCACCTCCCCTCCACATGTCCAATATACCCAGCAGCTCTCCTCCACACACATCCAATATACCCAGCACCTCTCCTCCACACATGTCCAATATACCCAGCAGCTCTCCTCCACATGTCCAATATACCCAGCACCTCTCCTCCACACATGTCCAATATACCCAGCACCTCTCCTCCACACATGTCCAATATACCCAGCACCTCTCCTCCACATGGCCAATATACCCAGCACCTCCCTTCGACACATGTCCAATATACCCAGCACCTCCCCTCCACACATGTCCAATATACCCAGCACCTCTCCTCCACACACGTCCAATATACCCAGCACCTCTCCTCCACACATGTCCAATATACCCAGCACCTCTCCTCCACACATGTCCAATATACCCAGCACCTCCCCTCCACACACGTCCAATATACCCAGCACCTCTCCTCCACACATGTCCAATATACCCAGCACCTCTCCTCCACACAAGTCCAATATACCCAGCACCTCTCCTCCACACATGTCCAATATACCCAGCACCTCTCCTCCACACATGTCCAATATACCCAGCACCTCTCCTCCACATGGCCAATATACCCAGCACCTCCCTTCGACACATGTCCAATATACCCAGCACCTCCCCTCCACATGTCCAATATACCTAGCACCTCTCCTCCACATGTCCAATATACCCAGCACCTCTCCTCCACACATGTCCAATATACCCAGCACCTCTCCTCCACATGTCCAATATACCCAGCACCTCTCCTCCACATGTCCAATATACCCAGCACCTCTCCTCCACACATGTCCAATATACCCAGCACCTCTCCTCCACATGTCCAATATACCCAGCACCTCTCCTCCACATGTCCAATATACCTAGCACCTCTCCCCCACATGTCCAATATACCCAGCACCTCTCTTCCACACATGTCCAATATACCCAGCACCTCCCCTCCACAAATGTCCAATATACCCATACCTCCCCTCCACATGTCCAATATACCCAGCACCTCTCCTCCACATGGCCAATATACCCAGCACCTCTCCTCCACATGTCCAATATACCTAGCACCTCTCCCCCACATGTCCAATATACCCAGCACCTCTCTTCCACACATGTCCAATATACCCAGCACCTCCCCTCCACACATGTCCAATATACCCAGCACCTCCCCTCCACATGTCCAATATACCCAGCACCTCTCCTCCACATGGCCAATATACCCAGCACCTCTCCTCCACACATGTCCAATATACCCAGCACCTCTCCTCCACATGTCCAATATACCCAGCACCTCCCTTCGACACATGTCCAATATACCCAGCACCTCTCCTCCACATGGTCAATATACCCAGCACCTCTCCTCCACACATGTCCAATATACCCAGCACCTCCCTTCGACACATGTCCAATATACCCAGCAGCTCTCCTCCACATGTCCAATATACCCTGCACCTCTCCTCCACATGTCCAATATACCCAGCACCTCTCCTCCACATGGTCAATATACCCAGCACCTCTCCTCCACATGTCCAATATACCCAGCACCTCTCCTCCACATGTCCAATATACCCAGCACCTCCCCTCCACATATGTCCAATATACCCAGCACCTCCCCTCCACATATGTCCAATATACCCAGCACCTCCCCTCCACATGTCCAATATACCCAGCACCTCCCCTCCACATGTCCAATATACCCAGCACCTCTCCTCCACATGTCCAATATACCCAGCACCTCCCCTCCACATATGTCCAATATACCCAGCACCTCTCTTCCACACATGTCCAATATACCCAGCACCTCCCCTCCACACATGTCCAATATACCCAGCACCTCTCCTCCACATGTCCAATATACCTAGCACCTCTCCCCCACATGTCCAATATACCCAGCACCTCTCTTCCACACATGTCCAATATACCCAGCACCTCCCCTCCACACATGTCCAATATACCCAGCACCTCCCCTCCACATGTCCAATATACCCAGCACCTCCCTTCGACACATGTCCAATATACCCAGCACCTCTCCTCCACACATGTCCAATATACCCAGCACCTCCCTTCGACACATGTCCAATATACCCAGCAGCTCTCCTCCACATGGCCAATATACCCAGCAGCTCTCCTCCACATGTCCAATATACCCAGCACCTCTCCTCCACATGTCCAATATACCCAGCACCTCTCCCCCACACATGTCCAATATACCCAGCAGCTCTCCTCCACATGTCCAATATACCCAGCACCTCTCCTCCACATGTCCAATATACCCAGCACCTCTCCTCCACACATGTCCAATATACCCAGCACCTCCCTTCGACACATGTCCAATATACCCAGCAGCTCTCCTCCACATGTCCAATATACCCAGCACCTCTCCTCCACATGTCCAATATACCCAGCACCTCTCCTCCACATGTCCAATATACCCAGCATCTCTCCTCCACATGGTCAATATACCCAGCATCTCTCCTCCACATGTCCAATATACCCAGCATCTCTCCTCCACATGTCCAATATACCCAGCACCTCTCCCCCACACATGTCCAATATACCCAGCACCTCTCCTCCACATGGTCAATATACCCAGCACCTCTCCTCCACACATGTCCAATATACCCAGCATCTCTCCTCCACATGTCCAATATACCCAGCACCTCTCCTCCACACATGTCCAATATACCCAGCAGCTCTCCTCCACATGTCCAATATACCCAGCACCTCTCCTCCACACATGTCCAATATACCCAGCACCTCCCTTCGACACATGTCCAATATACCCAGCAGCTCTCCTCCACATGGCCAATATACCCAGCACCTCTCCTCCACATGGTCAATATACCCAGCACCTCTCCTCCACACATGTCCAATATACCCAGCACCTCTCCTCCACATGTCCAATATACCCAGCACCTCTCCTCCACACATGTCCAATATACCCAGCACCTCCCTTCGACACATGTCCAATATACCCAGCACCTCTCCTCCACATGTCCAATATACCCAGCACCTCTCCTCCACATGTCCAATATACCCAGCATCTCTCCTCCACATGGTCAATATACCCAGCACCTCTCCTCCACACATGTCCAATATACCCAGCACCTCTCCCCCACACATGTCCAATATACCCAGCAGCTCTCCTCCACATGTCCAATATACCCAGCACCTCTCCTCCACATGTCCAATATACCCAGCACCTCTCCTCCACACATGTCCAATATACCCAGCACCTCTCCTCCACATGGTCAATATACCCAGCACCTCCCCTCCACATGTCCAATATACCCAGCACCTCTCCTCCACATGTCCAATATACCCAGCACCTCTCCTCCACACATGTCCAATATACCCAGCACCTCTCCTCCACATGTCCAATATACCCAGCACCTCTCCTCCACATGTCCAATATACCCAGCACCTCTCCTCCACACATGTCCAATATACCCAGCACCTCCCTTCGACACATGTCCAATATACCCAGCAGCTCTCCTCCACATGGCCAATATACCCAGCACCTCTCCTCCACACATGTCCAATATACCCAGCACCTCTCCTCCACACATGTCCAATATACCCAGCACCTCTCCTCCACATGTCCAATATACCCAGCACCTCTCCTCCACATGTCCAATATACCCAGCACCTCTCCTCCACACATGTCCAATATACCCAGCACCTCCCCTCCACATGGTCAATATACCCAGCACCTCCCCTCCACACATGTCCAATATACCCAGCACCTCCCCTCCACATGGTCAATATACCCAGCACCTCTCCTCCACACATGTCCAATATACCCAGCACCTCCCCTCCACATGGTCAATATACCCAGCACCTCTCCTCCACATGGTCAATATACCCAGCACCTCCCCTCCACACATGTCCAATATACCCAGCACCTCCCCTCCACACATGTCCAATATACCCAGCACCTCTCCTCCACACATGTCCAATATACCCAGCACCTCTCCTCCACACATGTCCAATATACCCAGCAGCTCTCCTCCACATGTCCAATATACCCAGCACCTCTCCTCCACACACGTCCAATATACCCAGCACCTCCCCTCCACACATGTCCAATATACCCAGCACCTCTCCCCCACACATGTCCAATATACCCAGCACCTCCTCTCCACACATGTCCAATATACCCAGCACCTCCTCTCCACACATGTCCAATATACCCAGCACCTCTCCTCCACATGTCCAATATACCCAGCATCTCTCCTCCACATGTCCAATATACTCAGCACCTCCTCTCCACACATGTCCAATATACCCAGCACCTCCCCTCCACACATGTCCAATATACCCAGCACCTCTCCTCCACACATGTCCAATATACCCAGCATCTCTCCTCCACACATGTCCAATATACCCAGCACCTCTCCTCCACATGTCCAATATACCCAGCACCTCTCCTCCACACATGTCCAATATACCCAGCACCTCCCTTCGACACATGTCCAATATACCCAGCAGCTCTCCTCCACATGTCCAATATACCCAGCACCTCTCCTCCACATGTCCAATATACCCAGCACCTCTCCTCCACATGTCCAATATACCCAGCACCTCTCCTCCACACATGTCCAATATACCCAGCACCTCCCTTCGACACATGTCCAATATACCCAGCAGCTCTCCTCCACATGTCCAATATACCCAGCACCTCTCCTCCACATGTCCAATATACCCAGCATCTCTCCTCCACATGTCCAATATACCCAGCATCTCTCCTCCACATGTCCAATATACCCAGCACCTCTCCCCCACACATGTCCAATATACCCAGCACCTCTCCTCCACATGGTCAATATACCCAGCACCTCTCCTCCACACATGTCCAATATACCCAGCATCTCTCCTCCACATGTCCAATATACCCAGCATCTCTCCTCCACATGGTCAATATACCCAGCACCTCTCCTCCACACATGTCCAATATACCCAGCAGCTCTCCTCCACATGTCCAATATACCCAGCACCTCTCCTCCACACATGTCCAATATACCCAGCACCTCCCTTCGACACATGTCCAATATACCCAGCAGCTCTCCTCCACATGTCCAATATACCCAGCACCTCTCCTCCACATGTCCAATATACCCAGCATCTCTCCTCCACACATGTCCAATATACCCAGCACCTCTCCCCCACACATGTCCAATATACCCAGCAGCTCTCCTCCACATGTCCAATATACCCAGCAGCTCTCCTCCACATGTCCAATATACCCAGCACCTCTCCTCCACATGTCCAATATACCCAGCACCTCTCCTCCACACATGTCCAATATACCCAGCACCTCTCCCCCACACATGTCCAATATACCCAGCACCTCTCCTCCACATGGTCAATATACCCAGCACCTCCCCTCCACATGTCCAATATACCCAGCACCTCTCCTCCACATGTCCAATATACCCAGCACCTCTCCTCCACACTTGTCCAATATACCCAGCACCTCTCCTCCACATGTCCAATATACCCAGCACCTCTCCTCCACATGTCCAATATACCCAGCACCTCTCCTCCACACATGTCCAATATACCCAGCACCTCCCTTCGACACATGTCCAATATACCCAGCAGCTCTCCTCCACACATGTCCAATATACCCAGCACCTCTCCTCCACATGTCCAATATACCCAGCACCTCTCCTCCACATGTCCAATATACCCAGCATCTCTCCTCCACATGTCCAATATAACCAGCATCTCTCCTCCACACATGTCCAAACCATCTCAATCTTGTCTCTCTTGCTTTGTCTCCAAACCGTCCAACCTGAGCTGTCCCTCTAATATACTCGTTCCTAACCCTGTCCTTCTTCATCACTCCCAGTGAAAATCTTATCATCTTCATCTCTGCCACCTCCAGCTCCTCCTCCTGTCTTTTCATCAGTACCACTGTCTCCAAACCATACAACATAGCTGGTCTGACTACCATCTTGTAAACCTTCCCTTTAACTCTTGCTGGTACCCTTCTGTCTCACATCACTCAGTCAGTCTCCAATCCGTTTCAGAGCGCACCTCCTGCATAAGATAGCAGTGACAGTAATTGTCCACCTGTGTGGGAGAGTTTGAACCCAGCAGCTCTGATGCTCCTGGCCTTACTCCCCTCCCACCTGGTGTCTTGCACACACAGTATGCCTACCTTCCTTCTCTCCATCATATCAGCCAGCTCTCTCCCTCGACCAGTCATGGTGCCAGCATCCAAAGTTCTGACTCTCACCTCTACACTCCTCCCCCCCCCCCCCTCTCGCTGCCTCTGGACATGCCCTTCCCCCTCTCCTTCTCCTTCTTCGCCCAGCATAGTTTCCAGTACCGGCACTGAGAGAGAGCCCTGTCAAGCTCCCGGCTGTGGCTGAGATTTGTCCCATCCGTCAATCCGTTAAACAAAGTTGGGCCACGTCTATTCCCTGACACTTCCTGTTGCTCATGTCACAGGTCAAATGCAGAGCTGTCAACTTCCAGGGCTGCCCTGGCGTGATGTTTACGAGTGTGTGTGTGTGTGTGTGTGGGGGGGGGGGGGCAGTGTTGCCAGGTGGACTACTTCTGAAGTGTTGCCGGGGACGGGATATTTTGTCCGGAGGCTGGGTAGACCTACCTGACATGCACATGACATGAATAATATCTATAAATTAAAGTCCATATTTTCAAAGACATAATTAATTCATAACCAAATCCTCCCAAACTGACTCCAGATCAGCATGTTCAGGTTCAGATTCGGATTCAGATTTATTTGTCCCAGACCACAAACCCAGACCAGACACACACCCACAGACAAGCGGCAACCAGCAGCATGTCAGGCCACAGACAGGGCAGTACATATGGGCAAGAGGTGGACACTGGCGCCCTCATGTGGCCATGCACGCACTCACACGAGGACCAGGCGAAGGACAAAAATTACACGTTAAAAGAATAAATAAACAAATAAACAAACGAATCATCCTAAGATGTGTGGCGAGTTACATCCCACCGCAGCATTCAGTGAAGGTACAGACCCACAAGCCATGTGGGAAACATACAAGTTGTTGTGGTTTAAAACAAAACAAGGCATTATTTAAACGCACACATGGGCAGGGACACACTCGGCCGGCTAGGCTCTCGGCCCTTCATGTTCTCCAGGCAGGTGGGGGGAGAAAGGAAAGAGCAGGCGAAGAGACAAAGCACCACGTTAGTTTGTACACGTTCTCTAGCTGTCCCCCTCCCTAGTGTGTTGCGCCTGTGTCTGTCCCCCTCCCTAGTGTGTTGCGCCTGTGTCTAACTGTCCCCCTCCCTAGTGTGTTGCGCCTGTGTCTAGCTGTCCCCCTCCCTAGTGTGTTGCGCCTGTGTCTAACTGTCCCCCTCCCTAGTGTGTTGTGCCTGTGTCTAACTGTCCCCCTCCCTAGTGTGTTGCGCCTGTGTCTAACTGTCCCCCTCCCTAGTGTGTTGCGCCTGTGTCTAACTGTCCCCCTCCCTAGTGTGTTGCGCCTGTGTCTAACTGTCCCCCTCCCTAGTGTGTTGCGCCTGTGTCTAACTGTCCCCCTCCCTAGTGTGTTGCGCCTGTGTCTAACTGTCCCCCTCCCTAGTGTGTTGCGCCTGTGTCTAACTGTCCCCCTCCCTAGTGCCTGTGTCTAACTGTCTCCCTCCCTAGTGTGTTGCGCCTGTGTCTAGCTGTCCCCCTCCCTAGTGTGTTGTGCCTGTGTCTAACTGTCTCCCTCCCTAGTGTGTTCCGCCTGTGTCTGGCTGTCCCCCTCCCTAGTGTGTTGCGCCTGTGTCTAGCTGTCTCCCTCCCTAGTGTGTTGCGCCTGTGTCTAACTGTCCCCCTCCCTAGTGTGTTGCGCCTGTGTCTAGCTGTCCCCCTCCCTAGTGTGTTGTGCCTGTGTCTAATTGTCCCCCTCCCTAGTGTGTTGCGCCTGTGTCTAGCTGTCTCCCTCCCTAGTGTGTTGCGCCTGTGTCTAACTGTCCCCCTCCCTAGTGTGTTGCGCCTGTGTCTAGCTGTCTCCCTCCCTAGTGTGTTGCGCCTGTGTCTGTCCCCCTCCCTAGTGTGTTGCGCCTGTGTCTAACTGTCCCCCTCCCTAGTGTGTTGCGCCTGTGTCTAACTGTCCCCCTCCCTAGTGTGTTGCGCCTGTGTCTAACTGTCTCCCTCCCTAGTGTGTTGCGCCTGTGTCTAACTGTCCCCCTCCCTAGTGTGTTGCGCCTGTGTCTAACTGTCCCCCTCCCTAGTGTGTTGCGCCTGTGTCTAACTGTCCCCCTCCCTAGTGTGTTGCGCCTGTGTCTAACTGTCCCCCTCCCTAGTGTGTTGCGCCTGTGTCTAACTGTCCCCCTCCCTAGTGTGTTGCGCCTGTGTCTAACTGTCCCCCTCCCTAGTGTGTTGCGCCTGTGTCTAACTGTCCCCCTCCCTAGTGTGTTGCGCCTGTGTCTAGCTGTCTCCCTCCCTAGTGTGTTGCGCCTGTGTCTAACTGTCCCCCTCCCTAGTGTGTTGCGCCTGTGTCTAGCTGTCCCCCTCCCTAGTGTGTTGTGCCTGTGTCTAACTGTCTCCCTCCCTAGTGTGTTCCGCCTGTGTCTGGCTGTCCCCCTCCCTAGTGTGTTGCGCCTGTGTCTAGCTGTCTCCCTCCCTAGTGTGTTGCGCCTGTGTCTGTCCCCCTCCCTAGTGTGTTGCGCCTGTGTCTAACTGTCTCCCTCCCTAGTGTGTTGCGCCTGTGTCTAACTGTCCCCCTCCCTAGTGTGTTGTGCCTGTGTCTAACTGTCCCCCTCCCTAGTGTGTTGCGCCTGTGTCTAACTGTCCCCCTCCCTAGTGTGTTGCGCCTGTGTCTAACTGTCCCCCTCCCTAGTGTGTTGCGCCTGTGTCTAACTGTCCCCCTCCCTAGTGTGTTGCGCCTGTGTCTAGCTGTCTCCCTCCCTAGTGTGTTGTGCCTGTGTCTAGCTCCTCCCTCCCTAGTGTGTTGCGCCTGTGTCTAACTGTCCCCCTCCCTAGTGTGTTGCGCCTGTGTCTAGCTGTCCCCCTCCCTAGTGTGTTGTGCCTGTGTCTAACTGTCTCCCTCCCTAGTGTGTTCCGCCTGTGTCTGGCTGTCTCCCTCCCTAGTGTGTTGCACCTGTGTCTAACTGTCCCCCTCCCTAGTGTGTTGCGCCTGTGTCTAGCTGTCTCCCTCCCTAGTGTGTTGCGCCTGTGTCTAGCTGTCCCCCTCCCTAGTGTGTTGCGCCTGTGTCTAGCTGTCCCCCTCCCTAGTGTGTTGCGCCTGTGTCTAACTGTCCCCCTCCCTAGTGTGTTGCGCCTGTGTCTAGCTGTCCCCCTCCCTAGTGTGTTGCGCCTGTGTCTAACTGTCCCCCTCCCTAGTGTGTTGCGCCTGTGTCTAGCTGTCTCCCTCCCTAGTGTGTTGCGCCTGTGTCTGTCTCCCTCCCTAGTGTGTTGCGCCTGTGTCTAGCTGTCCCCCTCCCTAGTGTGTTGCGCCTGTGTCTGGCTGTCTCCCTCCCTAGTGTGTTGCGCCTGTGTCTAGCTGTCCCCCTCCCTAGTGTGTTGCGCCTGTGTCTAGCTGTCTCCCTCCCTAGTGTGTTGCGCCTGTTTCCTCCCCGTCTTCTGCGTCAGTTCGTCTTGGTCCTTGCGTGACAGCGGTCCAGCGTGTTTGTCCCTCGTGTTTTCCCTGTGAGTGTTCTAGATCAGACCTGAGAGTTTTTGGATACTTTTGCTGAGCTGGTTGACCTCTGTGTACCGAAACTTCTGCTGAATAAAGGACTTGATTTGTGCCCTATCCTTGAGTGTGCTTGCATTCTGGGTCCTGCTCTATTCAGGGCTTGACAGTACCAACTGCCCAAACATAGACCCAGTTAACTGTCAAGATGAGCAGATAACCATCCATCCATTATCTAAACCGCTTATCCTGCTCATATTGGTCGGCAGGCGGGGAGACACCCTGGACAGGCCGCCAGGCCATCACAGGTCATAAACACACACACACACACACACACACACACACACACACACACACACACACACACACACACACACACACACACACACACACACACCTAGGGACAATTTAGTACGGTCGATTCACCTGACCTACATGTCTTTGGACTGCGGAAGGAAACCGGAGCCCCCGGAAGAAACCCACGCAGACACGGGGAGGACATGCAAACTCCAGACAGAGGACGACCTGGGATGACTCACCAAGGTTGGACTACCCCAGGACTCGAACCCAGAACCTTCTTGCTGTGAGGCGACCACGTTCACCACTGTGCTACCGTGCCGCCTGGCGTCCCTGGGTGGGCAGATAACCACTTAAGAGAACTGACCGACCGACAAGATTCTACAGTGACGGCATTCGGTACACAACTGAACTTCGTGGTCGAACAAATGCAGAAGCTGCAGATTCAGTCAGCGGGTCCAGAGCCGGTTCCCTCCATGCTTACGGGTCTGACAGTCAGCGTCGCTCCACCTACTTCAGCCTCAGTCCCTCTCACTCTGTCCCGACCTGAGCTTTTCTCCGGAGATTGCATAGCCGTCCTCTTGCAGTGCGATCTTCACTTCGAGTTTCAGTCAGCAGCCTTCCCCACTGAACGGTCCAATCACCTACCTCATCTCTCACCTGAGCGGCAGAGCCGAGGCTTGAGCTAAAGCCGAGTGGAGTCGTAAGTCCCCTATCTGCAATTCCCTGTCTACCTTTTCCAAAGCCTTTACCCAGATTTTCCAGCAGATGGCGCCGATTCGAGATGCGGCCAGGGCTCTGCTGAGGCTTCATCGGAGCCGTCAGCGGGTTTCGGACTACGCCATAGAATTCCGCACTCTAGCAGCCGAGAGCAACTGGAATCAGTCGGCTCTTTTTGACGCCTTCCTGGATGGGTTATCTGAGCCCCTCAAAGACCATCTGGCTCCCCTCGACTTACTTGCTGACCTGGATTCCCTCATCGCCCTGTGTATCAAGATAAAAGACTCCTAGACAGAGAAAGAGAATGGTCTCGCTCCCGCTGTTTGCCGCCTCACCAGCAGAGGCTCCCGACGCTCCATCCGCTTCTGCATGGAGGCGTAATTCACCTGAGCATCCTACAGTGCCCTCTTCTGTCCCAGAGGAACCCATGCAGCTCGGGTGCACTCGACTTACTCCCGAGGAAAGACAAAGACGCATGACAGAAAGACGATGCCTGTACTGCGGGCTCTCGGGGTATTTCATTGCCACCTGCCTGCTGAGAGAAAGAGCCCCAGTTAAGGTGAGTGCTCTCTCGAGCAGAACTGACTGTTTCCAGCCCCTCTCATATCCAGTCTAAAGTTACTCTGTCCAAGCCTCCAAACTCCACTGAACAAACTGTCTTGATTGATTCAGGTTCAGATGCCAACCTCGTGAACTATCAGTTAGCACAACAGTTAGCGCTCAAGCTTTTCCGTCTTCAACAACCACTCGAAGCCAGCGTCATTGATGGAAGAATTATCTGCAAGGTGACACACCGCACCCAATCTATTACACTCGTTTCCTGATTCACACACTGAAAGGATCAGTTTTCACGTTTTCAACACTTCTCAACACCCACTCATCCTAGGCTTCCCTTGGCTGTCACAACACAATCCCTATATAGACTGGTCCACTGGTCAGATCCTCTTCCGGCGGAATTGTTGCGCTACTAACTGTCTCAAAATTGTGTCACCCTCTCTACCAGTATCCTCCTGTGCCGCCCCTGTTCTTCAGTCTACGTCTACAGATTCTGAGACCCAGGACCTTTCTCTGGTTCCGGATTGTTACCACGACCTTAGAGAGGTCTTCAGTAAGACTAAGGCTACTTCTCTTCCCCCTCATCGACCCTATGATTGCCCCACAGACTTGCTGCCGGGGACTTCGCCCCCAAAGGGGCGACTCTATTCGCTATCAGGTACGGAAATGCAGGCGATGAAAAAATTTGAAGGAGTCGTTGGCAGCAGGCATCATCCGTCCATCCTCCTCTCCAGCGGGAGCTCGATTTTTCTTCGTTGAGAAGAAGGACAAGTTGTCAGGGTTCCTAGTGTTTTCTGTTTTTCTCTGTGTTGTCTGTGCTGTTGGTCCCTCCCCCTTCTGCCTGTCTGGAGGTTGGCCGGGAGCTGGGCGGGGCTGGAGCTAATCACCTGCACACCTGTCTTCTATCAAGCCTCATCAGTCACCTACTCTCCTGGTCCATAAAGTCTGGTTCATTCTACCACTCGTCGCCAGATTGTCTGCTTACCTATTGTGGTATAGTTGCATTGGCTCTGTATTTTGAGATTATCTGTGTGCCAGCCGTGATCTCATCGTACTCTCTTTCTGTTCAAGACCATCAGCTCCAGCTTCCATTCCTGCTCCTGCTCTGTCTCCAGCTGTTTAGACCCAAGACTCAGCTCTGCCCTGCTCGACCAGCCTCCTGTCCCCCTGCCTCATCCTACCTGGTGTCTCTCCAACTCCCAGCCTCCATTTTGGATTTCTACACGCCAGTGATACCCTTCAGACCGGCAAGACCAGCATCCACTAATAAACCTGTTTCTTCACACTATCTGGGAGTTCTTTGTCTGTGTCTGTATCAGTGGGTGCCCAGAGAAGACATTGCCTAATACGACAGAACGATCTAGCCACAAAATGGACACCTCAGACACAAACACTGAACCTGCTTTTCTCCACCAGACAGTTTCCCAGCAAGGGATCCTGCTTGGTCAACTTGAATAATGCATAAGGACTCTTTTTGACCACAACCAAAACCTAAGCCAACAATTATCACAACTTACCTCTCAAATTTCATCCCTACTCTCCATCCAGACAGCCGCCCTCACTGTAGCTCCTGCTGCCCCAGCTCCAGGGGACCCTGAGCCCAAAGACTCCAGAGCCCCGGACCCAGAGCCCTACTCAGGCCAGCCTAATCAGTGTAGAGGTTTTCCTTTTCAATGCTCCACCGTCTTCCAGTTAAAACCTGTCTCATTTGCATCTGGTGTCTCCAAGATTCAGTATATTTGTGGCTTATTAGGAGGAAAGGCTTTAGACTGGGCCGAGGCCCGGTTCTCCAGTCGTTCGTTGCAGGACACAGATTACGACGAGTTCTTAAAAGAGTTTAAGAGGGTCTTTGATCACCCTGATTATAAGTATGATGCTTCCATGAGGATAATGGCCTTGTCCCAGGGCTCCAGGCCAGTATCCGATTACACCATTGAATTTTGGACACTGGCTTCAGAGGTAAATTGGACGGAGGATGCTTTAAGAGCAGCGTTTATAAAAGGACTAAATGAACAATTAAAGGATGAACTGGTTTCAAGATATGAGCCTGTTGAATTGGACTCGCTGATTTCATTGGCTAACAGGATAGATAACAGGCTTCGTTCTCGCCTTCAGGAGAAGACTTCTGCTTCCAGACCCAGGAGCCCCATGCCTCCGCCAACCTTCAATGCTGCCCGTGCTGCTGTTCCGGCCTCTCCTCTGGTGCCTCCTGAGGAACCCACGCAGCTGGGCCGGGCCCGACTTTCTCCAGAGGAGAGACTGCGGAGGCGTCGGGCTGGTGAGGGCATTTACTGTGGAAAGAGTGGACACTTTATCGCCGCCTGTCCGGTGCGGCCAAAAGACCAGGCCCACCAGTAACTACGGGGGTTCTGGTGGGCCAGACCAAACCCTCCCCTAAGGCGCAAAACCGGTTTCAATTGCCTGCCTCCCTCTGTTGTAACTCTTTCTCCCTGTCCTTGCTGGCTTTGGTGGACTCCGGGGCCGAAGAGAATTTCCTCGACCAGCAGGTGGCAGAACAAGCAGGCCTCACCCTGGAGTCCCTGGAGGAACTTGGTACTGCTCTGGCTGTTGATGTGAGGGTATTGGCACAGGTAACACACCGCACTCTGCCCCTCACTGTGATTCTTTCTGGTAACCATAGAGAATCCATATGTCTACACACAATTTCTGCTCCTAGCACACCTCTCATTCTTGGTCACCCATGGTTAAGACTTCATAACCCCAATATCGATTGGTCTAATGGAAAGATCTTGGGTTGGAGCCCCTTTTGTCATCAAAACTGCTTGCAGTCTGCCTTTTCTCCAACAGGTGGTGTAGATTCTCCTCCTGAAGCTCCAGACCTTTCTGGGGTCCCAGTTGTGTACCATGATCTGCAACAGGTTTTTAGCAAATCTAAGGCCCTCTCTTTGCTTCCCCATCGACCCTATGATTGTTCTATTGACCTGCTCCCTGGTGCTCCTCTCCTCTCCACCCGTCTCTACAGACTCTCCAAACCTGAACATGAGTCTATGGAGAGGTACATTCAGGACTCCTTGGCTGCAGGCATTATCCAGCCCTCCTCTTCCCCTTGGGAGCCGGATTCTTTTTTGTGCCCAAGAAAGATTCTATGTTAAGGCCTTGCATTGATTTCAGGGGATTAAACGACATCACCGTAAGAAATAAGTACCCTCTACCTCTCATTGATTCGGCCTTTACACCACTCCAAGGAGCTACAGTTTTCTCTAAGCTAGACCTACGTAACGCATATCATCTTGTGAGAATAAAGGAGGGAGATGAATGAAGACTGCATTTAACACGCCTTTAGGGCATTTTGAGTACTTAGTGATGCCTTTTGGCCTTACTAATGCCCCTGCAGTTTTCCAGGCATTAATAAATGATGTACTCAGAGACTTCCTGAACAAAATTGTCTTTGTCTACCTGGATGACATTCTCATCTTTTCACAGACCTTAGAAGAGCACCAGGATCATGTGGGGAAGGTTCTCCAATGCCTGCTGGAAAACAAGCTCTACGTGAAGGCTGAAAGATGCCAGTTCCATGCAGAGAGGGTCATTTTTTTGGGGTTTATTATTGAGAAAGCTCAAGTGAAGACAGATCCAGAAAAGGTGAGAGCAGTAGCAGAGTGACCTGTTCCTGCGAATCGAAAACAGCTGCAAAGATTCCTTGGTTTCGCTAACTTCTATCGAAGGTTCATTAGGAATTTCAGTACTGTGGTTGCACCTCTCACACGCCTTACCTCCCCTGCAGTCTTGTTCCAGTGGTCCCCAGAGGCTGATTCCACTTTCCTCCGTCTGAAGCAGCTTTTCACCACAGCCCCGGTCCTCATTCACCCCAACCCGTCTCTGCAGTTCGTCTTGGAGGTGGATGCATCTGAAGTTGGAGTGGGAGCTGTCCTCTCTCAACGCCGTGGTCCAGATAACAAGCTTCATCCCTACGCATTCTTCTCCAAGCGATTGTCACCAGCTGAGCAGAACTATGATGTAGTCAACAGGGAATTGCTGGCTGTTAAGATGGCTCTTGAGGAGTGGCGACACTGGCTGGAGGTCTCTGAACAGCCATTTGTAGTATGGACCGACCATAAGAAAATGGCATACACTCAATGGCCACTTTATTAGGTACACCTTGCTAGTACCGGGTTGGACCCCCTTTTGCCTTCAGAACTGCCTTAATCCTTCGTGGCATAGATTCAACAAGGTACTGGAAACATTCCTCAGAGAGTTTGGTCCATATTGACATGATAGCATCACGCAGTTGCTGCAGATTTGTCGGCTGCACATCCATGATGCGAATCTCCTGGTCCACCACATCCCAAAGGTGCTCTATTGGATTGAGATCTGGTGACTGTGGAGGCCATTTGAGTACAGTGAACTCATTGTCATGTTCAAGAAACCAGTCTGAGATGATTCGAGCTTTATGACATGGCGCATTATCCTGCTGGAAGTAGCCATCAGAAGATGGGAACACTGTGGTCATAAAGGGATGGACATGGTCAGCAACAATACTCAGGTAGGCTGTGGCGTTGACACGATGCTCAATTGGTACTAAGGGGCCCAAAGTGTGCCAAGAAAATATCCCCCACACCATTACACCACCACCACCACCAGCCTGAACCGTTGATACAAGGCAGGATGGATCCATGCTTTCATGTTGTTGGCGCCAAATTCTGACCCTACCATCCGAATGTTGCAGCAGAAATCGAGACTCATCAGACCAGGCAACGTTTTTCCAATCTTCTATTGTCCAATTTTGGTGAGCCTGTGCGAATTGTAGCCTCAGTTTCCTGTTCTTAGCTGACAGGAGTGGCACCCGGTGTGGTCTTCTGCTGCTGTAGCCCATCTGCCTCAAGGTTCGACGTGTTGTGCGTTCAGAGATGCTCTTCTGCATACCGCGGTTGTAATGAGTGGTTATTTGAGTTACTGTTGCCTTTCTATCAGCTCGAACCAGTCTGGCCATTCTCCTCTGACCTCTGGCATCAACAAGGCATTTTCGCCCACAGAACTGCCGCTCACTGGATATTTTCTCTTTTTCGGACCATTCTCTGTAAACCCTAGAGATGGTTGTGCGTGAAAATCCCAGTAGATCAGCAGTTTCTGAAATACTCAGACCAGCCCGTCTGGCACCAACAACCATGCCACGTTCAAAGTCACTTAAATCACCTTTCTTCCCCATTCTGATGCTCGGTTTGAACTGCAGCAGATCGTCTTGACCATGTCTACATGCCTAAATGCATTGAATTGCTGCCATGTGATTGGCTGATTAGAAATTTGCGTTAACGAGCAGTTGGACAGGTGTGCCTAATAAAGTGGCCGGTGAGTGTACATTTAATCTGCTAAAAGGTTAAATTCTCGGCAAGCCAGATGGGCTTTATTCTTTAGCAGATTCAACTTTACACTAACCTATCGTCCTGGATCACGCAACATTAAACCCAATATCCTGTCTCGCCAGTTTTGCCAGAAGGAGGCCCCCACCGAACCTGATCACATCAACCCTGCCTCCTGTGTTGTCGCCCCTGTCTCCTGGCAAATTGACTCATGCATCACGAAGGCTCTCCGCTCCCAACCCGACCCAGGTACAGGCCCTCCTGATCAACAGTTTGTCCCCAAGGCAGCTCGGGCTCGTGTATTGCAGTGGATTCACTGTAGCAAATTCTCCTGCCACCCTGGAGTTAATAGAACCCTGTCCCTCCTCAAACGTTACTTCTGGTGGCCCTCCATGGACCAAGACACCAGCTCTTATTTGCTGGCATGCCCTGTCTGTGCTCGAGGGAAGTCCTCTTGTTCACCCCCCTCCGGTCTCCTTCAGCCCCTACCCGTTCCTGGCCGGCCGTGGTCCCACATAGCTTTGGATTTCGTCACCGGACTTCCGCCATCTCAAGGTAACACTACCATCCTTACCATAGTAGACCACTTCTCTAAAGCAGCTCATTTCATTGCCATACCTAAACTATCATCTGCCAAGGAGACTGTTGATTTACTTACCAATCATGTCATTCGCCTACATGCCATTCTAGTGGATATTGTATCGGACAGGGGACCGCAGTTTGTATCACAGGTTTGGCAAGCCTTCTGTCTGGGAATCGGGTCACGGCCAGTCTATCGTCAGGATTCCCCCCAGTCTAACGGGTAGACGGAGAGGGTTAACCAGGACCTAGAGACATCACTACGTTGCATGGTGGTGGCTAACCCCGTTTCTTGGAGTACTTACCTTCCCTGGGTCGAATATTCCCACAATTCCCTGATCTCTTCTGCCACATGTATGTCTCCATTTGAAGCTTCTTTGGGTTACCAGCCCCCTCTGTTTCCCTCTCAGGAGGAGCTTGCGGTGCCCTCCATCCAGCAGCATCTCCATCGCTGCCTAAAGCTCTGGGAGAAGGCCCGTTCTTCTCTTCTTCGCTCCTCTGCCCGGAACAAGCAAGCTGCAGACCGCCGTCGGATTCCTGCCCCACAGTATTAAGTAGGTCAGTCAGTTTGGTTGTCCTCCAAGAACATACCTCTGAAGACTGATTCTCGCAAGCTTTCACCCCGTTACTTTGGTCCCTTCAAAATTCTTAAGATCATTAATCCTACTGCTGTTCGTCTAGAACTCCTCAAGTCTCTCAGGATCCATCCTACTTTTCATGTATCCCAGTTAAAACCTGTTCGTCACAGTGAGCTTTGCTCACCAGCCGAACCCCCACCCTGCATTTACGGTGCGCCGCCTGCTGGATGTTCGACGGCGCGGCCGTGGTCTCCAGTACTGGTCCTGAGGAGCGCTCCTGGGTGCCACGTTCCTTCATCCTGGATGCTGACATGGTGAGGGAGTTCCATTTGGCCCATCCTGATAAATCAGCGACCCATTGAGGGGGGGTACTGTCAGGGTTCCTAGTGTTTTCTCCCTGTTTTTCTCTGTGTTTTCTGTGCTGCTGGTTCCTCCCCCTTCTGTCTGTCTGGAGGTTGGCCGGGAGCTGGGCGGGGTTGGAGCTAATCACCTGCACACCTGTCTTCTATCAAGCCTCATCAGTCACCTACTCTCCTAGTTCATTCTGCCACTTGTCGCCAGATCGTCTGCTTACCTATTGTGGTATAGTTGCATTGGCTTTGTGTCTTGACATTATCTCTGTGCCAGCCGTGTGCTTGTCGTACTCTCTTTCTGTTCAAGACCATCAGCTCCAGCCTCCATTCCTGCTCCTGCTCTGTCTCCAGCCATTCAGACCCAAGACTCAGCTCTGCCCTGCTCAACCAACCTCCCGTCCCCCTGCCTCGTCCTACCTGGTGTCTCGCCAACTCGTGGCCTCCATTTTGTATTTCTACACGCCAGTGAGACCCTTCAGACCGGCAAGACCAGCATTCACCAATAAACCTGTTTCTTCACACTATCTGGGAGTTCTTTGTCTGTGTCTGTATCAGTGGGTGCCCAGAGAGGACATTGCCTAATACGACACAAGTCCCTCAGACCCTGCATTGACTACCGGGGATTGAATGAAATTACTGTCCGCAATTACTGTCCTTCCCTTTGATTTCCTCTGCTTTCGAACTGTTACATGATGCTAAAGTGTTCTCCAAATTAGAGCTAAGAAATGCTTACCATCTGGTTAGGATAAGGGGGGAGGACGAATGGAAAACAGCTTTCAACAATCCCAGGGGACACTAAGTACCTGCTTATGACCTTCGGGCTCACTAATGCCCCAGCAGTCTTTCAGTCCCTCGTGAACGACGTTCTTCGAGACATGTTGAATGTTTTTGTGTACTTTGATGCTATCTTGATCCCCCGCCCCCCCCCCCCCGATGAACTAACTCATGTCCAGCATGTTCGCAAGGTCCCCTAGTGCCTCCTTCAGCACCATTTGTACATAAAAGCCGAAAAATTTGAGTTTCACAGATCCTCTGTGTCTTTCCTGGGCCTCGTGGTGGCTGAAGGAAAGATTGAAATGGACTCTGAAAAGGTTAGTGCTGTAGTTAATTGACCTACCCCTTCCAATCGCAAGGATGTGCAACACTTTCTGGGGTTCCCTAACTTTTACAGCAGAAAATTCATTCGCAACTTCAGCTCTGTTGCTTCCCTCTGCATGCACTAACCTCTCCTCAGTCTGCTTTCCAGTGGTCCCCCTCAAGCCAACACAGCTTTTTTTTCTTCTTTTTTTTTAAAGGCTTGTTTCCCCTCAGGTCCTGTCCTCATACAGCCTGACCCCAGCCGTCAGTTTGTGGTCGAGGTAGACGCTTCTGACGTCGGGTTGGGGGCAGTGCTTTCCCAAAGGTCAGCTACGGACAATAAATTGCATCCCTGTGCTTTCCTCTCCTGTAAATTGTTCTCAGAAGACAGGAACTACAACGTGGGCAACCGTGAGCTGCTGGCCATAAAGGTGGCTCTAGAAGAGCGGAGACACTGGTTAGAAGGAGCCTCACAACCATTCCTGGTCTGGACCGAGCATAAAAATTTGGCATACCTCAGATTAGCCAAGAGACTAGACTCTCGTCAGGCAACGTGGGCTCTTTTTTCCTGTCGTTTCCACTTTACTCTCTCCTACAGACCTGGCTCTAGAAATACCAAACCTGATGCCTTATCACACCTGTTTCACTCTGAAAATCTGTTTAAAGATCCATCACCCATCCTTCCCTCCTCCTGTGTTGTGGACATCTAGCAGTCCAGTGCAGGGCTTGCATGCTCCGTCCCTGTTGTACATCCAGCAGTCCAGTGCAGGGCTTGCATGCTCCATCCCTGTTGTACATCCAGCAGTCCAGTACAGGGCTTGCATGCTCCGTCCCTGTTGTACATCCAGCAGTCCAGTGCAGGGCTTGCATGCTCCGTCCCTGTTGTACATCCAGCAGTCCAGTGCAGGGCTCGCATGCTCCGTCCCTGTTGTACATCCAGCAGTCCAGTGCAGGGCTTGCATCCTCCGTCCCTGTTGTACATCCAGCAGTCCAGTGCAGGGCTCGCGTGCTCCATCCCTGTTGTACATCCAGCAGTCCAGCGCAGGGCTTGCATGCTCCGTCCCTTTTGTACATCCAGCAGTCCAGTGCAGGGCTCGCATGCTCCGTCCCTGTTGTACATCCAGGAGTCCAGTGCAGGGCTCGCATGCTCCGTCCCTGTTGTACATCCAGCAGTCCAGTGCAGGGCTCGCATGCTCCGTCCCTGTTGTACATCCAGCAGTCCAGTGCAGGGCTCGCATGCTCCGTCCCTGTTGTACATCCAGCAGTCCAGTGCAGGGCTTGCATCCTCCGTCCCTGTTGTACATCCAGCAGTCCAGTGCAGGGCTCGCGTGCTCCATCCCTGTTGTACATCCAGCAGTCCAGCGCAGGGCTTGCATGCTCCGTCCCTGTTGTACATCCAGCAGTCCAGTGCAGGGCTCGCATGCCCCGTCTCTGTTGTACATCCAGCAGTCCAGTCCAGGGCTTGCATGCTCCGTCCCTGTTGTACATCCAGCAGTCCAGTGCAGGGCTCGCATGCTCCGTCCCTGTTGTACATCCAGCAGTCCAGTGCAGGGCTTGCATGCTCCAACCCTCTTGTGTCGATGGAATGGTTTGTTCATGGGTAGCTTACTTTAAAACTTGCAATCCCTTTAATAAATATATCTTTCTGAAGTCTCATACATTCTGTATCATACATGCATCTCTGTCTTCTTAATTCACCTTACCTGTGCATACACACGCACCCATACCACTACACACAGTCGTACACAACTCCGCTCCCTGACCCCTCCTTTCCTTTTGTTAATTATTCATGTCTTTAATTTATACTGCCATTACGACTAACACTTCAAGCTGAAGTGAAGGGTTTTTCTTTGTGTTTTCCTTTTTCCTTTTTTAACTTTGTTAAATTATCTGTATATAATCACAGCTGAACAAATGGGGGGGGGCAGCAGGCAAAATTGTGAAATTGGTTGTATAAGTTGTTGAAATTGAAATAAAAACTAAGTAAAAAATGCAATACACTTGTCTCTGCAAAGTACATACTTCGGAGAAAAGCTTTTTTGGATGTGTGTATTTAAAACCAAGGTTACGGAGACACACCGCTGGCTATTCGCCCTCAAACAGCAGATTCACTTCAATGCAAGTCTGGGTGGGCACCAGAAGACGGCAGCACAACTACGTTTTTTTAAACTTTATTTATATATCTAAATATAATACCAAATAGTGCACTGAAATATTGCATCAACAGCGTTAATTCCGACAGCAGACAAAAAGAAAAATGGGCCTTTTCAGAGGGTATTACAAACCCTAATACTCTTAGTGGTCATAGTAAAAGTCATGTGCAGACACTGGACAAAGAAAACATATTTTTAAAAAAACCCTGCATAAATAAATACATAAATAAATAAAATTAAACACCCATCCAAATGATAAGTCCAGGCTTAATGGAGCCTGTAGAGTCCAATAGGAGACCGACTTACTCTAGACCCTTATGCTATGGCAGGGAACTCAATTTAGTCTGCTTACCTAAGATAAACATGGCCGCAGAACCTGCCAGTTGAGCCTCTAAGAGTATACGACTATAATAAGATCTCTCGTCCACTGACTACGTGAAGGTGGCAGTTCTTGCTTCCATTTCGATAGAATTGGGTGTCTAGCCACTAGAGAAGCAAGAGTTACTGAATTAGCCTGCTGTCTGGCTGAAGATGAGTCCTTTTGGACAACAGCAAACATTGCTATTAGATAGGAGGGTTCAAATGGTATTCTAAATACCTCTGTATTACTACTACTACTGCTACTACTACTACTACTACTACTACTACTACTACTACTACTACTACTAATACTACTACTACTACTTTCGGCTGCTCCCGTTAGGGGGCGCCACAGCGGATCATCCGTTTCCATCTCTTCCTGTCTTCTGCGTCTTCCTCTGTCACACCAGCCACCTGCATGTCCTCCCTCACCACATCCATAAACCTCCTCTTTGGCCTTCCTCTTCTCCTCTTCCCTGGCAGCTCCATATTCAGCATCCTTCTCCCAGTATACCCAGCATCTCTCCTCCACACATGTCCACACCATCTCCATCTTGCCTCTCTTGCTTTGTCTCCAAACCGTCCAACCTGAGCGGTCCCTCTAATATACTCGTTCCTAATCCTGTCCTTCTTCATCACTCCCAGTGAAAATCTTATCATCTTCATCTCTGCCACCTCCAGCTCCACCTCCTGTCTTTTCATCAGTGCCACTGTCTCCAAACCATACAACATAGCTGGTCTCACTACCATCTTGTAAACCTTCCCTTTAACTCTTGCTGGTACCCTTCTGTCACACATCACTCCTGACACTCTTCTCCACCCGCTCCACCCTGCCTGCACTCTCTTCTTCACCTCTCTCCTGCACTCCCCGTTACTTTGGACAGTTGACCCCAAGTATTTAAACTCATACACCTTCATCTCCTTCATCTCCTTGCATCCTGACCATTCCACTGTCCTCCCTCTCATTCACGCATAGGTATTCCATCTTGCTCCTACTGACTTTCATTCCTCTTCTCTCCAGTGCATACCTCCACCTCTCCAGGCTCTCCTCCACCTGCACCCTACTCTCACTACAGATCACAATGTCATCCGCGAACATCATCATCCATGGAGACTCCTGCCTGATCTTGTCCGTCAACCTGTCCATCACCATTGAAAACAAGAAAGGGCTCAGAGCCGATCCTTGATGTAATCCCACCTCCACCTTGAACCCATCTGTCATTCCAACCACACACCTCACCACTGTCTCATTTCCCTCATACATATCCTGCACCACTCCTACATACTTCTCTGCAACTCCTGACTTCCTCATACAATATCACACCTCCTCTCTCGGCTCCCTGTCATAAGCTTTCTCTAAATCTACAAAGACACAATGTACCTCCTTCTGACCTTCTCTATACTTCTCCATCAACATTCTCAAAGCAAACATCAATTCTGTGGTGCTCTTTCGTGGCATGAAACCATACTGCTGCTGCTGATCGTCACCTCTCCTCCTCTTAACCTAGCTTCTATTACTCTTTCCCAAATCTTCATGCTGTGGCTGATCAACTTTATACCTCTGTAGTTGCTACAGTTCTGCACATCACCCTTGTTCTTGAAAATCGGTACCAGTATGCTTCTTCTCCACTCCTCAGGCATCCTCTCACTTTCCAGGATTGTGTTAAACAATCTAGTTAAAAACTCCACTGCCATCTCTCCTAAACATCTCCATGCCTCCACAGGTATGTCATCAGGACCAACTGCCTTTCCACTCTTCATCCTCTTCATAGCTGCCCTCACTTCCTCCTTGCTAATCCACTGCACTTCCTGATTCACTATCCCCACATCATCCAACCTTCTCTCTCTCTCATTTTCTTCATTCATCAGCCCCTCAAAGTACTCCTTCCACCTTCTCAGCACACTCTCCTCGCTTGTCAGCACATTTCCATCTCTATCCTTGATCACCCTAACTTGCTGCACATCCTTCCCAGCTCGGTCCCTCTGTCTAGCCAATCGGCACAAGTCCTTTTCTCCTAAGTACCTCTGTAAATGTCTCAGAGGCAGAGGTCCAACGAAAGGATAATCTTGGACAAGTCCAGAAAGTGTGAGTAAGCGAGCTTATGTGATTTACATCTGTTACAGTTAGGATCTAAATCAGTGTAAATCTTAGAAAGCTTTCCATTTGAAAAGTGAAGGCGACACACTACTTCAAACTGTATGAGCCCTTTTGAGAGCAAATACAGGATGTATGGACTCCTTCTAGAATAGACTTCCAGTCCTCCTCCACTCAAATCATTCAACTCCGAAGTCATTTCCCCAATAAGACTTAATTATATCAATGGAAAAAATATATGAAGGGATACGCTTCAATAAATTTAAAGCACCCAGTAGATTCTCCAGCACATGGGGTCCATTCACTGACGATCCCAAAGAACAATAATGGTTGATTACAGTCTGTAGTGATGCAACCCGTTGCTCGCACCTTTTATATGTACTCTTGTAATACCTGAATGTATACGTTGTTGAAAACTGTGAACCAAGTTATACATCATATATTATATAAGTTATATTATATGTCTGTTAATTTTTGTTTTATCTTGTTTGCGTGTGTCTTGTATATAAAACTGAAAATATTAAAAAAAATATATATCAGTGGAAGGGAAATCATATTCTAGATAGAAGTCCTTTATTATGGGGTTTTATTTCTAGGATCTCATCCAGAACGGATCCCTGTGGCAGGAGTGGAAACTGGGCTGTTTTATTACATATAAAGTCACAAATGTGTAAATATTGGAAAAAGTGTGATGGTGGAAGACGGGCTTTGTGGGATGTCTGATTAAAGGAGGCAAACACATTGTCGATATAAAAGTCCTTAATTGATTATAGCTCTCGTCTTCCCCATAATTTACATGTAGAATCAGTGGAAGAGGGCGGGAACATATCATTCCTGTTAAGTGGAGCAAGTTTCGCCTTGGATTGTGGACCAAACCTTTTCCTAGATTGTAGGCGAGTTGTGAGAGAGTGGCCTACTGACGGGTTATGACTGGAAGGTGTGGCTGTGGGTGGGTGGGAATGATGCTGCTGCTGCTGCTGCATGAGGTCTGTGTGCAACAGAGATTCTGTAGGAACCCGGCCCGGGCAGTCCAAAGCAGAGCTGTCAAGCCAGAACAGTAAATGTTGTATACCTGCAACCCAATAGCAGAAGTGGAGGTTGGGTGGTGCTAGGCCACCCCAAGTTTTTGTTCTTTGCAAGTATTCCATGCAAATCCTGGAGGGCTCACCATTCCAAACATAATAAGAGATCCTTTATCCAGGACGTTAAACAAGAGTTAGGAATTAAACATGGGAATACACTGAACATTTCCAATAAATGCTTAACTGAAAGCAGTTTGGTGACGTCATCGGGACCAGTGTTCAGGCTGTGTCCCGTACTGCCGGGTCTCCTCATGCGGAAGGCTGTACACACATCTACCAAGCGTGATTCAGGCTTTGATTACACTTCCTAACAACGCCCCACCGGTCTAGGGACGTTAGACGGTATTTGTCGGTAATCGTTTTGTACAGCAAGTTAGCCAAGTGTTGGTAGCACCGACTGTTAAATAACAAGCTTTTCAAAAAGGGGTTTGGCTTGCAAGGTTTGGTTCCTGAACACGCTCACAGGGCGCATGTATACATTGGGAATGTGTATTCATGTGCCAATGTGCATTCAGAAGCTGAAAGTGTGTAGTCATATTTGTAACTGTGCACAACACTAGAGAAAGCTTGGGTAGGGGAAGTGTTCTGTTCCAGGAATGAGAATAGAAGGTGGAGGGGGGGGGGGCATGGCCATCCTATTTCTGACCCCAGGGGAGGGTATGTCATAGTGAAGGGTAGCCTTGTATGGTACACATGTGGCACTAGCTAATGTACTATATGGACCAAATTGGGATGACCCCCTTTGTTTCCCTAGCTTCACAGCAGCCCTTCCAGCCCTCAGTAATGCTGTTGATATTGGGGGGAGGTTTTAATTGTGCATTAAACCCTATTAGGACAGAACAAACTCAAGACCTACTAGCAAAATCTCAAGAGAAGAAACAACCCAACTACCAAAAAAGTACCCCTATTTCCCCCCAAGCGCATCGCTCTTCCTCTATATAACCCTTCTGCAGAGTGAGTACACCTCATAGCTAGGGGGGTAGGAGCAGTGGGGAGCTCAGCTGGGACATAATGGGAGCCGGACACCGAGTTAGAAAAGGTATAGAATATGGAATTTTAGTTCAATATAAAAGATGAATGAAACATTCGTTTCAGGACAGCATACAAATAACAGCTGTCTGGACAACACTGCTCTAAATCCTCCAAGACCCGGGTCCTAAACAATAAGGCCTTTTCAAATTCAAGACCATACAATTAAAAGTGTGTGTGTGTGTATTCGTGTCCTACCCCACCGGAGAGTGTGGCAGATGAGAGATCAGTGTGTGTCTCTTCTTTCTCTCTGTGTCTTCCTGCTGGGCCCGGGGTGGCTCGCCAGTGCTGCAGGAGGTGGTGTAATAATCCTGCATCTGGAGACAGATTAAGGACCACACTGTAAATATTGGTGCCAAGAGGCTCGCATTGCATGTGGCTGTATATGTGCCAGCGGTAGGGTCTTCTCTTATGGCCGCCGCCTTGGCGTGGTACAGCAGCTTGTGTGTCTCCATGACCCAGAGAGCTACTATATCAGTGGGGGCATTTGCATCCAGAAGGTCGAACCATACCGGGCAGGTCAAAGGGTAGAGGCCAGACAAAAAGGCGGCCTCTGGTCAAATGAAATTGCATGTACATTGGCTTTGTTTATGAGGTCCGGATGCAGGTGTTTGTCACCCAACGGACATCTGCTGATTTCCTCACACGGACTCCTCGGGCTTGCCTGATGTTCAGGCTCACGAGAGAGGAGGAGTTCATCAGCCATACCGTGTCAGTGTAATGGAAAGGTTTTGGTCATTCCACATTTTTCCCAAACTTCAGGAGCTGAAACATGCACAGGTAGCAGCTTGGACTTTGTATCCGATTGTAAAAATGGCAACAAATAAGCCATGACTGGAAGTTACATATTTATTTGTTTGAATTATAAAACATGTCAATAATAATAATAATAATATTAATAACAATAATATCAATCTTTATTTCGGACACACAGCCGGTTCATAGCATGCAAGCAACAATACAATAAAATAAAACAATACAATTAAAAAAATAAAAATAAAAAACATTTAGGCCTACATGACACCCCTACACTCCACGAGCATGCCTCACACACACACACACACACACACACACAACATATGTGAGGCGTCCTCACACGCACCGTACAACACAGTCAGTTCATAGCAGATACAGGCAGCCTCGCCAGTGCTTTTGAAGCCGGGATGTGAACCAACAGCAGCTTTTCAGAGGGCTGGTTAGAGACTCTACGATGCTGTTCTCCAACACATCCAGGTGATGCAAAAAATTATACATTAGCCATCTTAAAACTACATCATATGTGGGCACATCTGAGAACACACACAACTGACTGGCACTATGTCATCTGGGGACATGAAGCAAGAAGCTCATAACATCATCGTAACCTACTCTGAGCCTCTGCATACTTCTCTTCCTGTGAGAAGACCAGAGATGAGCTGTATACAGAGGTGTTATATAGCCTCTGTATACTTCTCTTCCTGTAAGAAGACCAGAGATGAGCTGTATACAGAGGTGTTATATAGCCTCTGTATACTTCTCTTCCTGTAAGAAGACCAGAGATGAGCTGTATACAGAGGTGTTATATAGCCTCTGTATACTTCTCTTCCTGTAAGACCAGAGATGAGCTGTATACAGAGGTGTTATATAGCCTCTGTATACTTCTCTTCCTGTAAGACCAGAGATGAGCTGTATACAGAGGTGTTATATAGCCTCTGTATACTTCTCTTCCTGTGAGAAGACCAGAGATGAGCTGTATACAGAGGTGTTATATAGCCTCTGTATACTTCTCTTCCTGTAAGACCAGAGATGAGCTGTATACAGAGGTGTTATATAGCCTCTGTATACTTCTCTTCCTGTGAGAAGACCAGAGATGAGCTGTATACAGAGGTGTTATATAGCCTCTGTATACTTCTCTTCCTGTAAGACCAGAGATGAGCTGTATACAGAGGTGTTATATAGCCTCTGTATACTTCTCTTCCTGTAAGACCAGAGATGAGCTGTATACAGAGGTGTTATATAGCCTCTGTATACTTCTCTTCCTGTGAGAAGACCAGAGATGAGCTGTATACAGAGGTGTTATATAGCCTCTGTATACTTCTCTTCCTGTAAGAAGACCAGAGATGAGCTGTATACAGAGGTGTTATATAGCCTCTGTATACTTCTCTTCCTGTAAGACCAGAGATGAGCTGTATACAGAGGTGTTATATAGCCTCTGTATACTTCTCTTCCTGTGAGAAGACCAGAGATGAGCTGTATACAGAGGTGTTATATAGCCTCTGTATACTTCTCTTCCTGTGAGAAGACCAGAGATGAGCTGTATACAGAGGTGTTATATAGCCTCTGTATACTTCTCTTCCTGTAAGAAGACCAGAGATGAGCTGTATACAGAGGTGTTATATAGCCTCTGTATACTTCTCTTCCTGTGAGAAGACCAGAGATGAGCTGTATACAGAGGTGTTATATAGCCTCTGTATACTTCTCTTCCTGTAAGAAGACCAGAGATGAGCTGTATACAGAGGTGTTATATAGCCTCTGTATACTTCTCTTCCTGTAAGAAGACCAGAGATGAGCTGTATACAGAGGTGTTATATAGCCTCTGTATACTTCTCTTCCTGTAAGAAGACCAGAGATGAGCTGTATACAGAGGTGTTATATAGCCTCTGTATACTTCTCTTCCTGTGAGAAGACCAGAGATGAGCTGTATACAGAGGTGTTATATAGCCTCTGTATACTTCTCTTCCTGTAAGACCAGAGATGAGCTGTATACAGAGGTGTTATATAGCCTCTGTATACTTCTCTTCCTGTAAGACCAGAGATGAGCTGTATACAGAGGTGTTATATAGCCTCTGTATACTTCTCTTCCTGTGAGAAGACCAGAGATGAGCTGTATACAGAGGTGTTATATAGCCTCTGTATACTTCTCTTCCTGTGAGAAGACCAGAGATGAGCTGTATACAGAGGTGTTATATAGCCTCTGTATACTTCTCTTCCTGTAAGAAGACCAGAGATGAGCTGTATACAGAGGTGTTATATAGCCTCTGTATACTTCTCTTCCTGTAAGAAGACCAGAGATGAGCTGTATACAGAGGTGTTATATAGCCTCTGCATACTTCTCTTCCTGTGAGAAGACCAGAGATGAGCTGTATACAGAGGTGTTATATAGCCTCTGTATACTTCTCTTCCTGTAAGACCAGAGATGAGCTGTATACAGAGGTGTTATATAGCCTCTGTATACTTCTCTTCCTGTGAGAAGACCAGAGATGAGCTGTATACAGAGGTGTTATATAGCCTCTGTATACTTCTCTTCCTGTGAGAAGACCAGAGATGAGCTGTATACAGAGGTGTTATATAGCCTCTGTATACTTCTCTTCCTGTAAGACCAGAGATGAGCTGTATACAGAGGTGTTATATAGCCTCTGTATACTTCTCTTCCTGTAAGAAGACCAGAGATGAGCTGTATACAGAGGTGTTATATAGCCTCTGTATACTTCTCTTCCTGTAAGAAGACCAGAGATGAGCTGTATACAGAGGTGTTATATAGCCTCTGTATACTTCTCTTCCTGTGAGAAGACCAGAGATGAGCTGTATACAGAGGTGTTATATAGCCTCTGTATACTTCTCTTCCTGTAAGACCAGAGATGAGCTGTATACAGAGGTGTTATATAGCCTCTGTATACTTCTCTTCCTGTGAGAAGACCAGAGATGAGCTGTATACAGAGGTGTTATATAGCCTCTGTATACTTCTCTTCCTGTGAGAAGACCAGAGATGAGCTGTATACAGAGGTGTTATATAGCCTCTGTATACTTCTCTTCCTGTGAGAAGACCAGAGATGAGCTGTATACAGAGGTGTTATATAGCCTCTGTATACTTCTCTTCCTGTGAGAAGACCAGAGATGAGCTGTATACAGAGGTGTTATATAGCCTCTGTATACTTCTCTTCCTGTGAGAAGACCAGAGATGAGCTGTATACAGAGGTGTTATATAGCCTCTGTATACTTCTCTTCCTGTAAGAAGACCAGAGATGAGCTGTATACAGAGGTGTTATATAGCCTCTGTATACTTCTCTTCCTGTAAGACCAGAGATGAGCTGTATACAGAGGTGTTATATAGCCTCTGTATACTTCTCTTCCTGTGAGAAGACCAGAGATGAGCTGTATACAGAGGTGTTATATAGCCTCTGTATACTTCTCTTCCTGTGAGAAGACCAGAGATGAGCTGTATACAGAGGTGTTATATAGCCTCTGTATACTTCTCTTCCTGTAAGAAGACCAGAGATGAGCTGTATACAGAGGTGTTATATAGCCTCTGCATACTTCTCTTCCTGTGAGAAGACCAGAGATGAGCTGTATACAGAGGTGTTATATAGCCTCTGTATACTTCTCTTCCTGTAAGAAGACCAGAGATGAGCTGTATACAGAGGTGTTATATAGCCTCTGTATACTTCTCTTCCTGTAAGAAGACCAGAGATGAGCTGTATACAGAGGTGTTATATAGCCTCTGTATACTTCTCTTCCTGTGAGAAGACCAGAGATGAGCTGTATACAGAGGTGTTATATAGCCTCTGTATACTTCTCTTCCTGTGAGAAGACCAGAGATGAGCTGTATACAGAGGTGTTATATAGCCTCTGCATACTTCTCTTCCTGTAAGAAGACCAGAGATGAGTTGTATACAGAGGTGTTATATAGCCTCTGTATACTTCTCTTCCTGTGAGAAGACCAGAGATGAGCTGTATACAGAGGTGTTATATAGCCTCTGTATACTTCTCTTCCTGTAAGACCAGAGATGAGCTGTATACAGAGGTGTTATATAGCCTCTGTATACTTCTCTTCCTGTGAGAAGACCAGAGATGAGCTGTATACAGAGGTGTTATATAGCCTCTGTATACTTCTCTTCCTGTAAGAAGACCAGAGATGAGCTGTATACAGAGGTGTTATATAGCCTCTGTATACTTCTCTTCCTGTGAGAAGACCAGAGATGAGCTGTATACAGAGGTGTTATATAGCCTCTGTATACTTCTCTTCCTGTGAGAAGACCAGAGATGAGCTGTATACAGAGGTGTTATATAGCCTCTGTATACTTCTCTTCCTGTAAGACCAGAGATGAGCTGTATACAGAGGTGTTATATAGCCTCTGTATACTTCTCTTCCTGTAAGAAGACCAGAGATGAGCTGTATACAGAGGTGTTATATAGCCTCTGTATACTTCTCTTCCTGTGAGAAGACCAGAGATGAGCTGTATACAGAGGTGTTATATAGCCTCTGTATACTTCTCTTCCTGTAAGACCAGAGATGAGCTGTATACAGAGGTGTTATATAGCCTCTGTATACTTCTCTTCCTGTAAGACCAGAGATGAGCTGTATACAGAGGTGTTATATAGCCTCTGCATACTTCTCTTCCTGTGAGAAGACCAGAGATGAGCTGTATACAGAGGTGTTATATAGCCTCTGTATACTTCTCTTCCTGTGAGAAGACCAGAGATGAGCTGTATACAGAGGTGTTATATAGCCTCTGTATACTTCTCTTCCTGTGAGAAGACCAGAGATGAGCTGTATACAGAGGTGTTATATAGCCTCTGCATACTTCTCTTCCTGTGAGAAGACCAGAGATGAGCTGTATACAGAGGTGTTATATAGCCTCTGTATACTTCTCTTCCTGTGAGAAGACCAGAGATGAGCTGTATACAGAGGTGTTATATAGCCTCTGCATACTTCTCTTCCTGTGAGAAGACCAGAGATGAGCTGTATACAGAGGTGTTATATAGCCTCTGTATACTTCTCTTCCTGTGAGAAGACCAGAGATGAGCTGTATACAGAGGTGTTATATAGCCTCTGTATACTTCTCTTCCTGTAAGAAGACCAGAGATGAGCTGTATACAGAGGTGTTATATAGCCTCTGTATACTTCTCTTCCTGTAAGACCAGAGATGAGCTGTATACAGAGGTGTTATATAGCCTCTGTATACTTCTCTTCCTGTGAGAAGACCAGAGATGAGCTGTATACAGAGGTGTTATATAGCCTCTGTATACTTCTCTTCCTGTGAGAAGACCAGAGATGAGCTGTATACAGAGGTGTTATATAGCCTCTGTATACTTCTCTTCCTGTAAGAAGACCAGAGATGAGCTGTATACAGAGGTGTTATATAGCCTCTGTATACTTCTCTTCCTGTGAGAAGACCAGAGATGAGCTGTATACAGAGGTGTTATATAGCCTCTGTATACTTCTCTTCCTGTGAGAAGACCAGAGATGAGCTGTATACAGAGGTGTTATATAGCCTCTGTATACTTCTCTTCCTGTAAGAAGACCAGAGATGAGCTGTATACAGAGGTGTTATATAGCCTCTGTATACTTCTCTTCCTGTAAGAAGACCAGAGATGAGCTGTATACAGAGGTGTTATATAGCCTCTGTATACTTCTCTTCCTGTAAGAAGACCAGAGATGAGCTGTATACAGAGGTGTTATATAGCCTCTGTATACTTCTCTTCCTGTGAGAAGACCAGAGATGAGCTGTATACAGAGGTGTTATATAGCCTCTGTATACTTCTCTTCCTGTAAGAAGACCAGAGATGAGCTGTATACAGAGGTGTTATATAGCCTCTGTATACTTCTCTTCCTGTGAGAAGACCAGAGATGAGCTGTATACAGAGGTGTTATATAGCCTCTGTATACTTCTCTTCCTGTGAGAAGACCAGAGATGAGCTGTATACAGAGGTGTTATATAGCCTCTGCATACTTCTCTTCCTGTAAGACCAGAGATGAGCTGTATACAGAGGTGTTATATAGCCTCTGTATACTTCTCTTCCTGTGAGAAGACCAGAGATGAGCTGTATACAGAGGTGTTATATAGCCTCTGTATACTTCTCTTCCTGTAAGACCAGAGATGAGCTGTATACAGAGGTGTTATATAGCCTCTGTATACTTCTCTTCCTGTAAGAAGACCAGAGATGAGCTGTATACAGAGGTGTTATATAGCCTCTGTATACTTCTCTTCCTGTGAGAAGACCAGAGATGAGCTGTATACAGAGGTGTTATATAGCCTCTGCATACTTCTCTTCCTGTGAGAAGACCAGAGATGAGCTGTATACAGAGGTGTTATATAGCCTCTGTATACTTCTCTTCCTGTGAGAAGACCAGAGATGAGCTGTATACAGAGGTGTTATATAGCCTCTGCATACTTCTCTTCCTGTAAGACCAGAGATGAGCTGTATACAGAGGTGTTATATAGCCTCTGTATACTTCTCTTCCTGTAAGACCAGAGATGAGCTGTATACAGAGGTGTTATATAGCCTCTGTATACTTCTCTTCCTGTAAGAAGACCAGAGATGAGCTGTATACAGAGGTGTTATATAGCCTCTGTATACTTCTCTTCCTGTAAGACCAGAGATGAGCTGTATACAGAGGTGTTATATAGCCTCTGTATACTTCTCTTCCTGTGAGAAGACCAGAGATGAGCTGTATACAGAGGTGTTATATAGCCTCTGTATACTTCTCTTCCTGTGAGAAGACCAGAGATGAGCTGTATACAGAGGTGTTATATAGCCTCTGTATACTTCTCTTCCTGTAAGAAGACCAGAGATGAGCTGTATACAGAGGTGTTATATAGCCTCTGTATACTTCTCTTCCTGTGAGAAGACCAGAGATGAGCTGTATACAGAGGTGTTATATAGCCTCTGTATACTTCTCTTCCTGTGAGAAGACCAGAGATGAGCTGTATACAGAGGTGTTATATAGCCTCTGTATACTTCTCTTCCTGTAAGAAGACCAGAGATGAGCTGTATACAGAGGTGTTATATAGCCTCTGTATACTTCTCTTCCTGTGAGAAGACCAGAGATGAGCTGTATACAGAGGTGTTATATAGCCTCTGTATACTTCTCTTCCTGTAAGACCAGAGATGAGCTGTATACAGAGGTGTTATATAGCCTCTGTATACTTCTCTTCCTGTAAGAAGACCAGAGATGAGCTGTATACAGAGGTGTTATATAGCCTCTGTATACTTCTCTTCCTGTGAGAAGACCAGAGATGAGCTGTATACAGAGGTGTTATATAGCCTCTGTATACTTCTCTTCCTGTGAGAAGACCAGAGATGAGCTGTATACAGAGGTGTTATATAGCCTCTGTATACTTCTCTTCCTGTAAGAAGACCAGAGATGAGCTGTATACAGAGGTGTTATATAGCCTCTGTATACTTCTCTTCCTGTAAGACCAGAGATGAGCTGTATACAGAGGTGTTATATAGCCTCTGTATACTTCTCTTCCTGTAAGAAGACCAGAGATGAGCTGTATACAGAGGTGTTATATAGCCTCTGTATACTTCTCTTCCTGTAAGAAGACCAGAGATGAGCTGTATACAGAGGTGTTATATAGCCTCTGTATACTTCTCTTCCTGTGAGAAGACCAGAGATGAGCTGTATACAGAGGTGTTATATAGCCTCTGTATACTTCTCTTCCTGTAAGAAGACCAGAGATGAGCTGTATACAGAGGTGTTATATAGCCTCTGCATACTTCTCTTCCTGTGAGAAGACCAGAGATGAGCTGTATACAGAGGTGTTATATAGCCTCTGTATACTTCTCTTCCTGTAAGAAGACCAGAGATGAGCTGTATACAGAGGTGTTATATAGCCTCTGCATACTTCTCTTCCTGTAAGAAGACCAGAGATGAGCTGTATACAGAGGTGTTATATAGCCTCTGTATACTTCTCTTCCTGTAAGAAGACCAGAGATGAGCTGTATACAGAGGTGTTATATAGCCTCTGTATACTTCTCTTCCTGTAAGAAGACCAGAGATGAGCTGTATACAGAGGTGTTATATAGCCTCTGTATACTTCTCTTCCTGTAAGACCAGAGATGAGCTGTATACAGAGGTGTTATATAGCCTCTGTATACTTCTCTTCCTGTAGGAAGACCAGAGATGAGCTGTATACAGAGGTGTTATATAGCCTCTGTATACTTCTCTTCCTGTAAGACCAGAGATGAGCTGTATACAGAGGTGTTATATAGCCTCTGTATACTTCTCTTCCTGTGAGAAGACCAGAGATGAGCTGTATACAGAGGTGTTATATAGCCTCTGTATACTTCTCTTCCTGTAAGAAGACCAGAGATGAGCTGTATACAGAGGTGTTATATAGCCTCTGTATACTTCTCTTCCTGTAAGACCAGAGATGAGCTGTATACAGAGGTGTTATATAGCCTCTGTATACTTCTCTTCCTGTAAGAAGACCAGAGATGAGCTGTATACAGAGGTGTTATATAGCCTCTGTATACTTCTCTTCCTGTGAGAAGACCAGAGATGAGCTGTATACAGAGGTGTTATATAGCCTCTGTATACTTCTCTTCCTGTGAGAAGACCAGAGATGAGCTGTATACAGAGGTGTTATATAGCCTCTGCATACTTCTCTTCCTGTGAGAAGACCAGAGATGAGCTGTATACAGAGGTGTTATATAGCCTCTGTATACTTCTCTTCCTGTGAGAAGACCAGAGATGAGCTGTATACAGAGGTGTTATATAGCCTCTGTATACTTCTCTTCCTGTAAGACCAGAGATGAGCTGTATACAGAGGTGTTATATAGCCTCTGTATACTTCTCTTCCTGTGAGAAGACCAGAGATGAGCTGTATACAGAGGTGTTATATAGCCTCTGTATACTTCTCTTCCTGTGAGAAGACCAGAGATGAGCTGTATACAGAGGTGTTATATAGCCTCTGTATACTTCTCTTCCTGTGAGAAGACCAGAGATGAGCTGTATACAGAGGTGTTATATAGCCTCTGTCGGAACAATTTCTCGCGCAGCGAGTTTTGGGGTTGAAAGCAATTGCGGCGCGGTGTTTGAAGATAAGTGTCTGTTCCGAAACTCCCACCACGTATAGAATCACCACTGGTTTACACTTACACAGCTGTTGTCCTGCCCCTCTCTTCGATTGGCTGGTGCACTGTGTGGGCGTCTTCCTGGCTTTGACAAACGCCCACTTAGGATAACCACACTTAAGCAGGGCCTGTTTAATGTGGGATTTCTCCCCTTCCCCGGCCATCACAGCCCTCTTTTCCACTTCCTCCATATACATGTTGGCCACTAATGGTGAAACTGGGGAACCCATAGCACACCCAGTTGTCTGCTTGTCACCATCTTCTGATGCTGTGATTGCAACTATTCCCAAAGCCTCTGTGAATCGTACACATGGTCAATGTAACTCTAGTTCATACTCACGGATATTTTCATATGAAACTGACCGTTGGTTTCAGTCGTGATGTCACTGTATTGTTTATAAGGGTGGGGTACCTGCAGTCACTGTATTGTTTATAAGGGTGGGGTACCTGCAGTCACTGTATTGGTTATAAGGGTGGGGGTACCTGCAGTCACTGTATTGTTTATAAGGGTGGGGTACCTGCAGTCACTGTATTGTTTATAAGGGTGGGGTACCTGCAGTCACTGTATTGTTTATAAGGGTGGGGGTACCTGCAGTCACTGTATTGTTTATAAGGGTGGGGTACCTGCAGTCACTGTATTGGTTATAAGGGTGGGGGTACCTGCAGTCACTGTATTGTTTATAAGGGTGGGGTACCTGCAGTCACTGTATTGTTTATAAGGGTGGGGTACCTGCAGTCACTGTATTGTTTATAAGGGTGGGGACACCTGCAGTCACTGTATTGTTTATAAGGGTGGGGACACCTGCAGTCACTGTATTGTTTATAAGGGTGGGGGTACCTGCAGTCACTGTATTGTTTATAAGGGTGGGGTACCTGCAGTCACTGTATTGGTTATAAGGGTGGGGGTACCTGCAGTCACTGTATTGTTTATAAGGGTGGGGTACCTGCAGTCACTGTATTGTTTATAAGGGTGGGGTACCTGCAGTCACTGTATTGTTTATAAGGGTGGGGACACCTGCAGTCACTGTATTGTTTATAAGGGTGGGGGTACCTGCAGTCACTGTATTGTTTATAAGGGTGGGGGTACCTGCAGTCACTGTATTGTTTATAAGGGTGGGGACACCTGCAGTCACTGTATTGTTTATAAGGGTGGGGTACCTGCAGTCACTGTATTGTTTATAAGGGTGGGGTACCTGCAGTCACTGTATTGTTTATAAGGGTGGGGGTACCTGCAGCCACTGTATTGTGTAGTATGTGTGTAGCAGTATAGTTCCTTTAGTGTAGTATGTGTAGTATGTGTAGTATGTGTGTAGCAGTATAGTTCCTTTAGTGTAGTATGTGTAGTATGTGTGTAGCAGTATAGTTCCTTTAGTGTAGTATGTGTAGTATGTGTGTAGCAGTATAGTTCCTTTAGTGTAGTATGTGTAGTATGTGTGTAGCAGTATAGTTCCTTTAGTGTAGTATGTGTAGTATGTGTGTAGCAGTATAGTTCCTTTAGTGTAGTATGTGTAGTATGTGTGTAGCAGTATAGTTCCTTTAGTGTAGTATGTGTAGTATGTGTGTAGCAGTATAGTTCTTTTAGTGTAGTATGTGTAGTATGTGTGTAGCAGTATAGTTCCTTTAGTGTAGTATGTGTAGTATGTGTGTAGCAGTATAGTTCCTTTAGTGTAGTATGTGTAGTATGTGTGTAGCAGTATAGTTCCTTTAGTGTAGTATGTGTAGTATGTGTGTAGCAGTATAGTTCCTTTAGTGTAGTATGTGTAGTATGTGTGTAGCAGTATAGTTCCTTTAGTGTAGTATGTGTAGTATGTGTAGTATGTGTGTAGCAGTATAGTTCCTTTAGTGTAGTATGTGTAGTATGTGTGTAGCAGTATAGTTCCTTTAGTGTAGTATGTGTAGTATGTGTGTAGCAGTATAGTTCCTTTAGTGTAGTATGTGTAGTATGTGTAGTATGTGTGTAGCAGTATAGTTCCTTTAGTGTAGTATGTGTAGTATGTGTGTAGCAGTATAGTTCCTTTAGTGTAGTATGTGTAGTATGTGTGTAGCAGTATAGTTCCTTTAGTGTAGTATGTGTAGTATGTGTGTAGCAGTATAGTTCCTTTAGTGTAGTATGTGTAGTATGTGTGTAGCAGTATAGTTCCTTTAGTGTAGTATGTGTAGTATGTGTGTAGCAGTATAGTTCCTTTAGTGTAGTATGTGTAGTATGTGTGTAGCAGTATAGTTCCTTTAGTGTAGTATGTGTAGTATGTGTGTAGCAGTATAGTTCCTTTAGTGTAGTATGTGTAGTATGTGTGTAGCAGTATAGTTCCTTTAGTGTAGTATGTGTAGTATGTGTGTAGCAGAATAGTTCCTTTAGTGTAGTATGTGTAGTATGTGTGTAGCAGTATAGTTCCTTTAGTGTAGTATGTGTAGTATGTGTGTAGCAGTATAGTTCCTTTAGTGTAGTATGTGTAGTATGTGTAGTATGTGTGTAGCAGTATAGTTCCTTTAGTGTAGTATGTGTAGTATGTGTGTAGCAGTATAGTTCCTTTAGTGTAGTATGTGTAGTATGTGTGTAGCAGTATAGTTCCTTTAGTGTAGTATGTGTAGTATGTGTAGTATGTGTGTAGCAGTATAGTTCCTTTAGTGTAGTATGTGTAGTATGTGTGTAGCAGTATAGTTCCTTTAGTGTAGTATGTGTGTAGCAGTATAGTTCCTTTAGTGTAGTATGTGTAGTATGTGTGTAGCAGTATAGTTCCTTTAGTGTAGTATGTGTAGTATGTGTGTAGCAGTATAGTTCCTTTAGTGTAGTATGAGTAGTATGTGTCTAGCAGTATAGTTCCTTTAGTGTAGTATGTGTAGTATGGTTCTGTTAGGAAGCGACAGACCAAGTTGTCTTCTTCTTCTACTGCTACTACTACTACTACTACGACTACTACGACTACTACTACTTTCGGCTGCTCCCGTTAGGGGGCGCCACAGCGGATCATCCGTTTCCATCTCTTCCTGTCCTCTGCGTCTTCCTCTGTCACACCAGCCACCTGCATGTCCTCCCTCACCACATCCATAAACCTCCTCTTTGGCCTTCCTCTTCTCCTCTTCCCTGGCAGCTCCATATTCAGCATCCTTCTCCCAATATACCCAGCATCTCTCCTCCACACATGTCCACACCATCTCCATCTTGCCTCTCTTGCTTTGTCTCCAAACCGTCCAACCTGAGCTGTCCCTCTAATATACTCGTTCCTAATCCTGTCCTTCTTCATCACTCCCAGTGAAAATCTTATGATCTTCAACTCTGCCACCTCCAGCTCCTCCTGTCTTTTCATCAGTGCCACCGTCTCCAAACCATATAACATAGCTGGTCTCACTACCATCTTGTAAACCTTCCCTTTAACTCTTGCTGGTACCCTTCTGTCACAGATCACTCCTGACACACTTCTCCACCCACTCCAACCTGCCTGCACTCTCTTCTCCACCTCTCTACTGCACTCCCCGTTACTTTGGACAGTTGACCTCAAGTATTTAAACTCAAATGCCTTCGTCACCTCCACTCCTTGCATCCTGACCATTCCACTGCCCTCCCTCTCATTCACGCATAGGTATTCCGTCTTGCTCCTACTGACTTTCATTCCTCTTCTCTCCAGTGCATACCTCCACCTCTCCAGGCTCTCCTCCACCTGCACCCTACTCTCGCTACAGATCACAATGTCATCCGCGAACATCATCATCCATGGGGACTCCTG